>CAMRHE010000064.1:4800000-6000000 GCA_947044405.1 Leptodactylus fallax | reverse complement strand
TCCTGGGGCGGTCGTCATGTGAGCCAGTTTCTTTGTAGCGCTTGATGGTTTTGGCCACTGCACTTGGGGACACTTTCAAAGTTTTCCCAATTTTTTGGACTGACTGACCTTCATTTCTTAAAGTAATGATCGCCACTAGTTTTTCTTTACTTAGCTGCTTTTTTCTTGCCATATTACAAATTCTAACACTCCATTCAGTAGGACTATCAGCTGTGTATCCACCTGACTTCTGAACAACACAACTGATGGTCTCAACCCCATTTATAAGGCAAGAAATCCCACTTATTAAACCTGACAGGGCACACCTGTGAAGTGAAAACCATTTCAGGTGACTAGCTCTTGAAGCTCATCAAGAGAATGCCAAGAGTGTGCAAAGCAGTAATCAAAGCAAAAGGTGGCTACTTTGAAGAACCTAGAATATAAGACATATTTTCAGTTGTTTGACACTTTTTTGTTAAGTATATAATTCCACATGTGTTAATTCATAGTTTTGATGCCTTCAGTGTGAATCTACAATTTTTATAGTCATGAAAATACAGAAAACTCTTGGAATGAGAAGGTGTGTCCAAACTTTTGGTCTGTACTGTATATATATGTATAGCAACTAATTCTAACTACTATTAGAAAAAAAAACAAACAAAACCTGCGCCCAAAAAAATTAGCACTGATGTGATCAGTAACGTACATTTGTCACTGACCAGCGCTCAGTGGCGGCAGGACCTGCACAAAAAAAAGGCTTGTGCAATGAAAAAAAAAAAGTTTCTGCTTCTTCTAGATAAAATTGAACTATATATATATATATATATATATATATATATATATAGAGACTTCTATCTATATATATAACAACTAATTCTAACTACTATTAGAAAAAAACCAAAAAAACCTGCGCCAAAAAAAATGAGCACAGATGTGATCAGTAACGTATATTTGTCACTGACCAGCGCTCAGTGGCGGCAGGACCTGCACAAAAAAAGGCTTGTGCAATGAAAAAAAAAAAGTTTCTGCTTCTTCTAGATAAAATTGGAACTATATATATATATATATATATATATATATATATATATATATATGAGACTTCTATCTATATATATAACAACTAATTCTAACTACTATTAGAAAAAAACAAAAAAAACCTGCGCCAAAAAAAATGAGCACAGATGTGATCAGTAACGTATATTTGTCACTGACCAGCGCTCAGTGGCGGCAGGACCTGCACAAAAAAAGGCTTATGGAATGAAAAAAAAAAGCTTCTGCTTCTTCTAGCTAAAATTGAACTATATATATACACTACCATTCAAAAGTTTGGGGTCACCCAGAAAATTTTGTGTTTTCCATGAACTCACACTTTTATTTATCAAGTTGCAAAATGAATAGAAAATATAGTCAAGTGCCTCTTAGGAACCTCCGGGCGCTGCAGGGCTCAATCCTCCGATTTGTTTGGGCTGGAGGGAGACACAGGCTTTCTAGGCAGCTTATGATGACCCCTAGGGAGAGAGGTGGCCTTTCTCTCCCCAATTTAGTTTTATACTACTGGGCGGCCCACCTACGCAGGGTCCCGGCTTGGTCCACCCTCCAGGCTTACTCTAAGTGGATGGAGATCGAGAAGCTGTGGCTTGCTCCGCAACATTCTAATTCCCTGCTTTGGACTAGTCTTCTTTTCCCCCCCCCGGGAGTGCCTTGTTAGGCCCTATGGCACTCACGAGAGATATTTGGCGCACATGTGTATCCCGTTTCCCCCTCTCCTCCTCGTGTTCCTCCATGACCGCTTTCCTTCTTCACCCTAATTACCCGCCTGGACTCACTGGGCCGGTAGCGGGTCCTTGGCTGAGAGCGGGCCTTCTTCGGTACGCTGACATCATTGATTATAGGACCCGGGCTCTTTTACCATTTGCTGATCTCCAGCCCGGATTTGGACTGCCCCAGTCCAGTGAGTTCACGTATATACAGGTCTCCCATCTGGCCTCCTCTATTTTTCAAGGCCCCACAGAACCCATCCCTACGCTTTTTGAGAAACTCTGTAAAACGGGTGTTGGGACAACAGGGGTTATTTCTGATATATACCGCCTTTTTTCGAATCCCACCCCAGATGTTTTACCCCAACATACTTATATGTCACGGTGGGAGACCTAGTTGGGGACACCCATCTCGAGTAACGATTGGTCCCTGATATGGAGTAGAGCACCCAGGACTTCTAGATGTGTTACAGAAAAAGAAAATATTTTTAAGATGTTAATGCATTGGTATCATACCTCAGCTGCACTTCACTCTTTTGACAAGAATGTTTTCCATCTCTTTTGGAACTGCCCCCTGCTCCAGCCTTATTGGCGCCAGGTCCGGGGTCTCCTGGAAGGGTCCTGGGTGTTAGCCTTCCCCTGTCCCCTAGGACTTACCTTCTCAACCTTCCCCCCCCCCCCCTGATATTTTGCGCAGGCCCGCTCTCCAGCTCCTGTTACTCCTCCTTAGCTCCGCTAGATGTCTGATTGGTAAACACTGGCGGCATCCAGCCCCCCCGGCCCTGGAGGAGTTATACGCTAGGATAAAAGATGCGCACTCCCTGGAGTACCTGACGGCCCTTCTTAATAATGAGGAGGAGAGGTTCTGCCTGATTTGGAAACCGTGGGATGAGTTTTGGGCGGTCCGGCCTCTCTGATCCGGCTGTTGTGTGGCCTCTTACTTCCTGGATGTCCTTCTGTCACCCTTCAGTCCTCCTGTCTTGTCTGCCCCTGTTTGTTGTCGGATTCCTTGGCCTTTATGGAGCCATTTCTGGCCAGTTTGTTTAAAGCCTTGTAATTTATTGAGAATGCTGAGTAATCCCCGTCTGTCCTATGTTTGTTACCTTCAGTTATCTTATTTTTCTTGTATATTGTTATTCTCTCTGTATGACAAAAACTTTTTTAAAATAAACAGTTGAAAAAAAAGAAAATATAGTCAAGACACTGACAAGGTTAGAAATAATGATTTTTATTTGAAATAATAATTTTCTCCTTCAAACTTTGCTTTCGTCAAAGAATGCTCCATTTGCAGCAATTACAGCATTGCAGACCTTTGGCATTCTAGTTGTTAATTTGCCGAGGTAATCTGGAAAAATTTCACCCCATGCTTCCAGAAGCCCCTCCCACAAGTTGGATTGGCTTGATGGGCACTTTTTGCGTACCATACGGTCAAGCTGCTCCCACAACAGCTCAATGGGGTTGAGATCTGGTGACTGCGCTGGCCAATCCATTACAGATAGAATACCAGCTGCCTGCTTCTTCCCTAAATAGTTCTTGCATAATTGGAGGTGTGCTTTGGGTCATTGTCCTGTTGTAGGATTAAATTGGCTGCAATCAAGCGCTGTCCACAGGGTATGGCATGGCGTTGCAAAATGGAGTGATAGCCTTCCTTATTCAAAATCCCTTTTACCTTGTACAAATCTCCCACTTTACCAGCATCAAAGCAACCCCAGACCATCACATTACCTGCACCATGCTTGACAGATGGCGTCAGGCACTCTTCCAGCATCTTTTCTGTTGTTCTGCGTCTCACAAATGTTCTTCTGTGTGCTCCAAACACCTCATACTTCGATTCGTCTGTCCATAACACTTTTTTCCAATCTTCCTCTGTCCAATGTCTGTGTTCTTTTGCCCATATTAATCTTTTCCTTTTATTAGATTGTCTCAGATATGGCTTTTTTTGGCCACTCTGCCCTGAAGGCCAGCATACCTGAGCTGCCTCTTCACTGTAGACGTTGACACTGGCGTTTTGCGGGTACTATTTAATGAAGCTGCCAGTTGAGGACCTGTGAGGCGTCGATTTCTCAAACTAGAGACTCTAATGTACTTGTCTTGTTGCTCAGTTGTGCAGCGGGGCCTCCCACTTCTCTTTCTTCTCTGGCTAGAGCCTGTTTGTGCTGTCCTCTGAAGGGAGTAGTACACATCGTTGCAGGAAATCTTCAGTTTCTTGGCAATTTCTTGCATGGAATAGCCTTCATTTCTAAGAACAAGAATAGACTGTCGCGATTCACATGAAAGTTCTCTTTTTCTGTCCATTTTGAGAGTTTAATCGAACCAACAAATGTAATGCTCCAGATTCTCAACTAGCTCAAAGGAAGGTCAGTTTTATAGCTTCTCTAACCAGCAAAACTGTTTTCAGCTGTGCTAACATACTTGCACAAGGGTTTTCTAAACATCCATTAGCCTTCTTACACAGTTAGCAAACACAATGTACCATTAGAACACTGGAGTGATGGTTGCTGGAAATGGGCCTCTATACACCTATGTAGATATTGCATTAAAAACCAGACATTTGCAGCTGGAATAGTCATTTACCACATTAACAATGTATAGAGTGTATTTCTGATTCATCTAATGTTATCTTCTTTAAAAAAAACTGTGCTTTTCTTTCAAAAATAAGGAAATTTCTAAGTGACCCTAAACTTTTGAACGGTAGTGTATATAGGAGACTTCTATCTAAATATATAGCAACTAATTCTAACTACTATTATAAAAACCTGTGCCAAAAAAACCTGAGCACAGATAAAATCACAGGTAAAAAAACAAACCAAACAACAGCAAAAAAGGGCTTTCCCAAAAAAGGGTTGTTGGTAAAGGGTTAACCAGCAGCCAGCAAGGTGGGGGGAGGCTCTGCACAGATGGATGGTGGCTGGAGGGTGGAGGGATTTTGGAAAGTGGCAGAGGAAAGTGGAGGGTGGAGGGCTGGCAGAGGAGGGTGAGAGCTGACAACGGAGGGTGGAGAACTGGCAGAGGACGGTGGAAAGCTGGCAGGAGGATTACTAGAGACTGAAGGAGACACAGATGAATTCGCTGGAGGAGACACTTCTGAAAACGCTGCGGTAACGCACCAAAGGGCTCACAGGACAGCACGGACACTGCTCTGCTCGCAATTCCCAGAGGGGAGTGACGTGAGCAGAGCAGTGACCGTTAGTGTACACTGCCCTGCGTATCTGTAATTGGTCAGTCTGCAGAGACTTATGTAGACCGACCAATTGCAACATCTGGAGGGGGTGGCACCACTGCACGCGCCCCCAGACACTCGACAGGGATTGTTGCTATGTATAGCACCAATCACTGTCACTTATCCAGAAACTTGCCGGCACAGATCATTGGATATGTGCCGGCAAGCTGCTATTGGGCGATTTGAATCGATTGGCCAATTGCAGCCATCTACGTGGCAGGGAAGGGGTTAAACCCCCCGTTTCCGAGGAGGAAGATTATCTGCTGTCATGAACATGTATCTTCTAGCGACACGGAGACTCCTTAAGGACAGGGCGTAGTATTATGCCCTGGTGCGCGAAGTACCGAGCGCCCAGGACGTAATAGTATGTCCAAGATCGCTAAGGGGTTAATGACTGCGTGATGAAAATGGTGGAGAAAATTTGTCTTGAGAAGAAGCAATAGTTTTCCAATGTTTGCCTGGTGCATAGCAATGTGGCACAGAGAACTGAAGATGTTTTATCTGATATTAAGAGTCAATTAGAGGCATAAAAAGTGGAGTTTGCCTTTTTTTCATTAGCCTGCAACGAAAGCTCAGATGCATCTGACACTGCTATTACAGATTTTTTTGAGAGGAGTGGACAATGAAATGAATGTGAGCGAAGAGCTACTTGACCTCCAGAGCCTTAAGGACCAAACAAGGGGAACAGATTTATTTGTTGCTGTTTGTTCCGCCGAAGATCACATGAAACTACCACTGGAGTTATTACAGATGGCACACCTGCAATGGCTGGCGAGTGAGGTGGATTATCAACATCTGAACACGAGCCTTCAGGGGCAAAATACAGGTACTTTTCCAAAGGCACCTGTCACAAACGCAGCCCAATGCCACACATTTCCCCTTGCTGCAGGAAATAATGACCAGTTTTCCACAGAACAATATCAATGTGCAAATAAGGAGACATCTCATCTTCGGCTGAGGAGTTTCAACAGCGTTTTCGGGATTTTGCAGCTATTGAAAAGGAGATGATGCTTTTTTCCTCTCCCTTCTCCGTGGACCTTGATGATGCTCCAGGCCACCTGCAGTTGGAGCTCATTGAGCTGCAGTGTGACACTGAGTGTCACCAACAGCTCCCTCTTGTCAACTTTTATCGTCAGTTGGATAAAGACCGGTTCCAAGAGATTTGACCATTTGCTAAGAAAATGCTGAGGTTGGGTTCACACTTGCGCCGGCACTCCATCCACAGTGAATCCGACCTAAATGTCGGAAAAAAGGATTGGGACAGGATAGGGAAAGGTTTAAGACAGTTTGCTTAAAAACCCATTCACTACACCCTCTGCGCTGCGAAGCCGTTTTTTATCGTCTGACACAAAGTCGGACATGCAGGACCAGACATGCAGGACCAGACCAGACCAGATTAGCGGAAATCTATGTGCATGAAAAAAAATAGAACATGGATAACAACCATGTGCTGTCAAACTTGTTACTGAGCCAAGTTTAAAAAACAAAGTATCATAAGATGCAATATAACAATTTTCAAAAAACAGATGATATATGGACTATAAGGAATGCACACTGGTACAACACGGACATTAATATGGACCTGTTTCATCCATATTTTGAGGATGCAAAATTTTTTTGTCAATAAGGCCTTGATGCATGAACCCTTAGGCTAAAGCTACATTCACACACCCGAGGTGCAAATTGGTCATCTTGCAGCCGAGGGGCAGCTGTTTTCACGGATCCCTCCATACACTGTAATGTATGGGGGATCCATGAAAACAGCCACCCCTTGGGATCCGTGAAAATGGCCAAAAATAGGACATGACCTATATTTGGACTGTACGTTACAACGAACCTTCAAAATAGCCCCCATTCTAGAAAGCCCCACGTATTGGACCTGAAATGGTAAAGGAGGGGGCACATGACTGTAAATGGATGAAGAGCTAGTATAGGTTAAGGGAAGTTCAGGAGGTCAGACAGGGGACAATAGGTGGTGATTGTTTATAGTTTATAAAAGATGGGATAGAGCTGGCAGGGGGCACATTCACCTCAGGAGCATTCAGGAGAGAACAGTTTTTTGTAGCTGTGCTATTTTTCATTCACTTACCTGATGTCTGACGATTTGGATGCTCTGCTGCTGCAGGTACGCCAGGCTGCTTTCCAATGCGGATCTGGGTGGCTGCGGGATCAGTTTTTTGGGGCCCCCGGAGAGGCTGAGTCCCAATATCTCCCACTTCCCAGGTGACGCAGGAGGAGCCCCTCTAGGGACCCTCTGACTCCAGTCCCCAGTCGGCGCTGCTGGCCCCGCCCCCGGTGATGCTTTTGATTACGCGGAGGAGGAGGATGACGGGGAGGGGGCGGAGCCTCAGTCCCCTACTTCCAGCTTGAGCCTTCGCTTCCAGGTGGCGTGGTGAAGGCGGCAGGAGTGCCCAGCAGACGCCAAGGACTGTGGATTCTGCAGTGGGCAGTGCTCGGCTGGCCCTGGACATGGGATCAAGCCTTGGATCTTTTGCTGCGCTGCAGGGCGGCAACGCCATGAGTGGAGGGACGGCTGCAGGGGCCTCTACCCCTGCAAAACCTGGTGAGTGGGGGAGGGTAATCCCATGCCTGTCTTGGAGGGGTTGCAGGGTTTTTTTTTACGGCTGCAGCAGTTGCTGGGGAGTGGGGGTCGTGCCGCAGGGGGGTCCCCGACGGGGGTTTGGGAGTCCCTAGTGGCGGGTAGTGCCGCACAGGCGGCGGGTCCACTCTCCTTAGTCAGAACCTGTACTTGGACGGGTTAAACCGGACGAGTGTAAGATGGAGAAGGAGGCGAGACGCCGTTATTGGATTCAGTATGTCTGAGATGGAAGCCCACAGTCCTGTTCCTGTAACTGAGGAACAAACAGATATTACTACAGAACAACAGCAAAATGATACTTTAGAATTAGATCTTGCTGAAGCTGCTTCAAAATTCTCTCATATTTATCACATGCGCTGTGCTGTGCACACACTGCAGCTGGCAATAAGAGACAGTCTGCAAGAGGGACATGCTGGAACTCTGATTGGCAAGGTGAGGAAATTGGCTATTGCTGCCCGAACCCCTAAAATTGATTCCATCTTGAAGAGACGTGCTGGGAAAGGAGCAATCGTAGATCAAGCCACTCGGTGGGGCAGCACCTATTTAATGATTGAGCGATTAGTTGAGCTGAAGCCCTTTCTTGTGGACATGGCCAACCCTCAGGTAACATTAACAGAAGGTCAATGGACACAGGTGGCTGAATTAATGGAACTGCTTCATCACCCATTCACAGTAACAAAAAAATCACAAGCTGAGGATTTAACTCCTGGAACTTTCTTAAAGGAGTAGAAGAACTTGCTGTTTTGCATGTCCCAAAGACAAGGCTTAATCGCAGAGGGCATTGCTGCTTCAATGAAAAGGAGAGAGACACTGTTATTAGATAACAAAATTCTTCTGGCAGCTGTTTATGTGGACCCAAGTCATCGTATATTGCTGAATGATCAACAGATTACTAAAGGAAAAGAAGCTCTGACTGAGGTAGCAATTAGGATGAGTGGGCTACAGGACTGCCAAGAGCAAGAGGAATTGGGTCTTGCCAGTGCTACTGCCACCATATCTTCAGCCTCATCAGATGAAGAGTTTAACTTTGAAAAGTATTTGGATGACATGGATCAGGCAAAGCGTTGCCGCAGAGAAAAAGATTCCATTCCCATAGCAAACAAACTGACTGTATTTCAGCAAAATTTTTCACTTGCTCTCAAAGAAGTAGAAGAGTTCAACCGATCATCAAAACTGACTGTGCAGGAGGCAATTCCTTTATACCCCGAGATTGTTAGAGATCTTGCCCATGTGGTCACCGCTTTGCCACCAACCCAAGTTAGTGTAGAGAGGCTGTTCTCTAGCCTTAAAATAATTCAATCCGATTTGAGGTCATCTTTGAAGGAGGATCTGATGGAGGCGATACTTTTTCTCAGAACAAATTCATAGACTCCACAAATGTTATTCAGGACGTTTTTGTTGAAAACTGTTTTTTTACCACTTACTGCAGTGTTTTGCATATTTGCAATTTATTAAAGTTTTTTGTGTTCTAAAGTTGTATCCAATAAATATATTTTATGTTCTACCTAAATAGCTTGATTATTGTATCATAAGGATGATAAAAAGCTTAAATTAAGTTATCTCTTAAACATGCGCCATGTATGTCGGAGTCGGAGTCAGGGGAAATTGAGGAGTCGGAGTCGGGGCTTTGGCGTACCGACTCCACAGCCCTGCTTGTGTCCCTTCCTTCATACACCCTAAACTTATAGGTGTACCCTGAGCTGCTCTCGCACAGTTTATACATTTTAATGCCATACCGTGCCCTCTTACTGGGCAGGTATTGGCGGAATTTCAGCCTCCCTTTGAAATTGATCAGAGACTCATCAATTGCAATGTTCTGATCAGGGATGTAGGACTCTGCAAATTTGGCACTAAAGTGGTCAATGACTGGCCTAACTTTGTATAGGCGGTCAAAATTTGGGGTATCACGGGGGGGGGGGGCACTGTGCATTGTCATTATAGTGTATGAATTTCAGGATCACTTCAAAACGTTTTCTGGTCATGGCCATTCGATAGATTGGAATATTGTACAAGATGTCTGTACTCCAGTACTGCCGAATTGTAGGTTTCTTCACTATGCCCATATGCAGAATAAGATCCCAGAAAATCTTCATTTCTGCAGCATTTACTGGGGTCCAATTCTGGGACCTGGCATAAGAAGAGGTGGCATTTTGTTCCAAAAATTGTTGGGCATACAAATTAGTTTGGGCCACCATAAAATCTATAAAGTCATCAGAGAAAAAGATTTTGAAAAATTCATTTTCGCTGAAGCCTTCAGTCTCAATTTGTATTCCTGACCTGCCCACAAAGTCAGGAAGCTGAGGCTCATAATTTTCTGGGGGTGGGGTCCACATGAGCTCTCCAGCTTCAGAAACTACCTGAGCAATAGTTCTGCAGTGCCTCCTTTGGGGTTGCTCATCAATGGATGAGGAGGAGGAGGAGGAAGAGGAAAAATAAAGGAATGGGGCATTTTCCTCTTCTCCCTCGCTGGCGGTATCAGTTTCAGAGGCCAGTAAGGCATACGCCTCTTCTACTGAATACCTTCTTTGGGACAATTGGGATGATTGGGATTGTTGGGACATTTTTGTGTTTGCAGTGTTATAAAACTTTATTTATTGAAACTTGAAAGTGTGGGATGAATGTCGTGCTTTAACACGTGTATAGATGTAAAGATATCAAAATAAAAAAAGACCTAAAATTGAAAAAAAAAAAAAAAATATATATATATATATATATATATATATATATATATGAGACTTCTATCTATCTATATAATAATAATAATAATAATAATAGTCCTTTAATAGTTCCACAGTGGGGAAATTCAGTGTGTTACAGCAGCAAAGATAAGATAAGATAAGCAGATACAAATACAAATACAACATGTACAGGAATGTTCCAAGGTGAGAGGCATTACATTAATAGCAGACAGACAGATAGGACGTAGCAGAGGGGGGGGGGGGGGATTTAACAGGCAGAGAGATATTTCAGTTCTCTGTATGTAATGATCTCCGCTTAGGTCGGTGTTGGTTGTACAGCCTAACCGCGGTGGGGAGGAAAGATTTCCGATAGCGCTCCTTCTCACACCTAGGGTGGAGCAGTCGGTCACTGACAGTACTGCCCAGCGCAATCACAGTCTCATGCATGGGATGGGAGTTATTCTCCCGCATGGAGCTCACCACGGACAGTATCCTTTTGTCACCCACCACCTGCACTGGGTCCAGTGGGCTCCCCAGGACAGAGCTGGCCTTTCATATATATATACAGTACAGACCAAAAGTTTGGACACACCTTCTCATTCCAAGAGTTTTCTGTATTTTCATGACTATAAAAATTGTAGATTCACACTGAAGGTATCAAAACTATGAATTAACACATGTGGAATTATATACGTAACAAAAAAGTGTGAAACAACTGAAAATATGTTTTATATTCTAGGTTCTTCAAAGTAGCCACCTTTTGCTTTGATTACTGCTTTGCACACTCTTGGCATTCTCTTGATGAGCTTCAAGAGGTAGTCACCTGATATGGTCTTCCAACAGTCTTGAAGGAGTTCCCAGAGATGCTTAGCACTTGTTGGCCCTTTTGCCTTCACTCTGCGGTCCAGCTCACCCCAAACCATCTCGATTGGGTTCAGGTCTGGTGACTGTGGAGGCCAGGTCATCTGGCGTAGCACCCCATCACTCTCCTTCTTGTTCAAATAGCCCTTACACAGTCTGGAGGTGTGTTTGGGGTCATTGTCCTGTTGAAAAAGAAATGATGGTCCAACTAAACGCAAACCGGATGGAATAGCATGCCGCTGCAAGATGCTGTGGTAACCATGCTGGTTCAGTATTCCTTCAATTTTGAATAAATCCCCAACAGTGTCACCAGCAAAGCACCCCCACACCATCACATCTCCTACTCCATGCTTCACGGTGGGAACCAGGCATGTAGAGTCCATTCGTTCACCTTTTCTGCGTCACACAAAGACACGGTGGTTGGAACCAAAGATCTCAAATTTGAACTCATCAGACCAAAGCACAGATTTCCACAGGTCTAATGTCCATTCCTTGTGTTCGTTAGCCCAAACAAGTCTCTTCTGCTTGTTGCCTGTCCTTAGCAGTGGTTTCCTAGCAGCTATTTTACCATGAAGGACTGCTGCACACAGTCTCCTCTTAACAGTTGTTGTAGAGATGTGTCTGCTGCTAGAACTCTGTGTGGCATTGACCTGGTCTCTAATCTGAGCTGCTGTTAACCTGCGATTTCTGAGGCTGGTGAGACTCGGATGAACTTATCCTCCGCAGCAGAGGTGGCTCTTGGTCTTCCTTTCCTGGGGCGGTCGTCATGTGAGCCAGTTTCTTTGTAGCGCTTGATGGTTTTGGCCACTGCACTTGGGGACACTTTCAAAGTTTTCCCAATTTTTTGGACTGACTGACCTTCATTTCTTAAAGTAATGATCGCCACTAGTTTTTCTTTACTTAGCTGCTTTTTTCTTGCCATATTACAAATTCTAACACTCCATTCAGTAGGACTATCAGCTGTGTATCCACCTGACTTCTGAACAACACAACTGATGGTCTCAACCCCATTTATAAGGCAAGAAATCCCACTTATTAAACCTGACAGGGCACACCTGTGAAGTGAAAACCATTTCAGGTGACTAGCTCTTGAAGCTCATCAAGAGAATGCCAAGAGTGTGCAAAGCAGTAATCAAAGCAAAAGGTGGCTACTTTGAAGAACCTAGAATATAAGACATATTTTCAGTTGTTTCACACTTTTTTGTTAAGTATATAATTCCACATGTGTTAATTCATAGTTTTGATGCCTTCAGTGTGAATCTACAATTTTTATAGTCATGAAAATACAGAAAACTCTTGGAATGAGAAGGTGTGTCCAAACTTTTGGTCTGTACTGTATATATATGTATAGCAACTAATTCTAACTACTATTAGAAAAAAAACAAACAAAACCTGCGCCCAAAAGAATGAGCACTGATGTGATCAGTAACGTACATTTGTCACTGACCAGCGCTCAGTGGCGGCAGGACCTGCACAAAAAAAAGGCTTGTGCAATGAAAAAAAAAAAGTTTCTGCTTCTTCTAGATAAAATTGAACTATATATATATATATATATATATATATATATATATATATGAGACTTCTATCTATATATATAACAACTAATTCTAACTACTATTAGAAAAAAACAAAAAAAACCTGCGCCAAAAAAAATGAGCACAGATGTGATCAGTAACGTATATTTGTCACTGACCAGCGCTCAGTGGCGGCAGGACCTGCACAAAAAAAGGCTTATGGAATGAAAAAAAAAAGCTTCTGCTTCTTCTAGCTAAAATTGAACTATATATATACACTACCATTCAAAAGTTTGGGGTCACCCAGAAAATTTAGTGTTTTCCATGAACTCACACTTTTATTTATCAAGTTGCAAAATGAATAGAAAATATAGTCAAGTGCCTCTTAGGGACCTCCGGGCGCTGCAGGGCTCAATCCTCCGATTTGTTTGGGCTGGAGGGAGACACAGGCTTTCTAGGCAGCTTATGATGACCCCTAGGGAGAGAGGTGGCCTTTCTCTCCCCAATTTAGTTTTATACTACTGGGCGGCCCACCTACGCAGGGTCCCGGCTTGGTCCACCCTCCAGGCTTACTCTAAGTGGATGGAGATCGAGAAGCTGTGGCTTGCTCCGCAACATCCTAATTCCCTGCTTTGGACTAGTCTTCTTTTCCCCCCCCCGGGAGTGCCTTGTTAGGCCCTATGGCACTCACGAGAGATATTTGGCGCACATGTGTATCCCGTTTCCCCCTCTCCTCCTCGTGTTCCTCCATGACCGCTTTCCTTCTTCACCCTAATTACCCGCCTGGACTCACTGGGCCGGTAGCGGGTCCTTGGCTGAGAGCGGTCCTTCTTCGGTACGCTGACATCATTGATTATAGGACCCGGGCTCTTTTACCATTTGCTGATCTCCAGTCCGGATTTGGACTGCCCCAGTCCAGTGAGTTCACGTATATACAGGTCTCCCATCTGGCCTCCTCTATTTTTCAAGGCCCCACAGAACCCATCCCTACGCTTTTTGAGAAACTCTGTAAAACGGGTGTTGGGACAACAGGGGTTATTTCTGATATATACCGCCTTTTTTCGAATCCCACCCCAGATGTTTTACCCCAACATACTTATATGTCACGGTGGGAGACCTAGTTGGGGACACCCATCTCGAGTAACGATTGGTCCCTGATATGGAGTAGAGCACCCAGGACTTCTAGATGTGTTACAGAAAAAGAAAATATTTTTAAGATGTTAATGCATTGGTATCATACCTCAGCTGCACTTCACTCTTTTGACAAGAATGTTTTCCATCTCTTTTGGAACTGCCCCCTGCTCCAGCCTTATTGGCGCCAGGTCCGGGGTCTCCTGGAAGGGTCCTGGGTGTTAGCCTTCCCCTGTCCCCTAGGACTTACCTTCTCAACCTTCCCCCCCCCCCCCCCTGATATTTTGCGCAGGCCCGCTCTCCAGCTCCTGTTACTCCTCCTTAGCTCCGCTAGATGTCTGATTGGTAAACACTGGCGGCATCCAGCCCCCCCGGCCCTGGAGGAGTTATACGCTAGGATAAAAGATGCGCACTCCCTGGAGTACCTGACGGCCCTTCTTAATAATGAGGAGGAGAGGTTCTGCCTGATTTGGAAACCGTGGGATGAGTTTTGGGCGGTCCGGCCTCTCTGATCCGGCTGTTGTGTGGCCTCTTACTTCCTGGATGTCCTTCTGTCACCCTTCAGTCCTCCTGTCTTGTCTGCCCCTGTTTGTTGTCGGATTCCTTGGCCTTTATGGAGCCATTTCTGGCCAGTTTGTTTAAAGCCTTGTAATTTATTGAGAATGCTGAGTAATCCCCGTCTGTCCTATGTTTGTTACCTTCAGTTATCTTATTTTTCTTGTATATTGTTATTCTCTCTGTATGACAAAAACTTTTTTAAAATAAACAGTTGAAAAAAAAGAAAATATAGTCAAGACACTGACAAAGTTAGAAATAATGATTTTTATTTGAAATAATAATTTTCTCCTTCAAACTTTGCTTTCGTCAAAGAATGCTCCATTTGCAGCAATTACAGCATTGCAGACCTTTGGCATTCTAGTTGTTAATTTGCCGAGGTAATCTGGAAAAATTTCACCCCATGCTTCCAGAAGCCCCTCCCACAAGTTGGATTGGCTTGATGGGCACTTTTTGCGTACCATACGGTCAAGCTGCTCCCACAACAGCTCAATGGGGTTGAGATCTGGTGACTGCGCTGGCCAATCCATTACAGATAGAATACCAGCTGCCTGCTTCTTCCCTAAATAGTTCTTGCATAATTGGAGGTGTGCTTTGGGTCATTGTCCTGTTGTAGGATTAAATTGGCTGCAATCAAGCGCTGTCCACAGGGTATGGCATGGCGTTGCAAAATGGAGTGATAGCCTTCCTTATTCAAAATCCCTTTTACCTTGTACAAATCTCCCACTTTACCAGCATCAAAGCAACCCCAGACCATCACATTACCTGCACCATGCTTGACAGATGGCGTCAGGCACTCTTCCAGCATCTTTTCTGTTGTTCTGCGTCTCACAAATGTTCTTCTGTGTGCTCCAAACACCTCATACTTCGATTCGTCTGTCCATAACACTTTTTTCCAATCTTCCTCTGTCCAATGTCTGTGTTCTTTTGCCCATATTAATCTTTTCCTTTTATTAGATTGTCTCAGATATGGCTTTTTTTGGCCACTCTGCCCTGAAGGCCAGCATACCTGAGCTGCCTCTTCACTGTAGACGTTGACACTGGCGTTTTGCGGGTACTATTTAATGAAGCTGCCAGTTGAGGACCTGTGAGGCGTCGATTTCTCAAACTAGAGACTCTAATGTACTTGTCTTGTTGCTCAGTTGTGCAGCGGGGCCTCCCACTTCTCTTTCTTCTCTGGCTAGAGCCTGTTTGTGCTGTCCTCTGAAGGGAGTAGTACACATCGTTGCAGGAAATCTTCAGTTTCTTGGCAATTTCTTGCATGGAATAGCCTTCATTTCTAAGAACAAGAATAGACTGTCGCGATTCACATGAAAGTTCTCTTTTTCTGTCCATTTTGAGAGTTTAATCGAACCAACAAATGTAATGCTCCAGATTCTCAACTAGCTCAAAGGAAGGTCAGTTTTATAGCTTCTCTAACCAGCAAAACTGTTTTCAGCTGTGCTAACATACTTGCACAAGGGTTTTCTAAACATCCATTAGCCTTCTTACACAGTTAGCAAACACAATGTACCATTAGAACACTGGAGTGATGGTTGCTGGAAATGGGCCTCTATACACCTATGTAGATATTGCATTAAAAACCAGACATTTGCAGCTGGAATAGTCATTTACCACATTAACAATGTATAGAGTGTATTTCTGATTCATCTAATGTTATCTTCTTTAAAAAAAACTGTGCTTTTCTTTCAAAAATAAGGAAATTTCTAAGTGACCCTAAACTTTTGAACGGTAGTGTATATAGGAGACTTCTATCTAAATATATAGCAACTAATTCTAACTACTATTATAAAAACCTGTGCCAAAAAAACCTGAGCACAGATAAAATCACAGGTAAAAAAACAAACCAAACAACAGCAAAAAAGGGCTTTCCCAAAAAAGGGTTGTTGGTAAAGGGTTAACCAGCAGCCAGCAAGGTGGGGGGAGGCTCTGCACAGATGGATGGTGGCTGGAGGGTGGAGGGATTTTGGAAAGTGGCAGAGGAAAGTGGAGGGTGGAGGGCTGGCAGAGGAGGGTGAGAGCTGACAACGGAGGGTGGAGAACTGGCAGAGGACGGTGGAAAGCTGGCAGGAGGATTACTAGAGACTGAAGGAGACACAGATGAATTCGCTGGAGGAGACACTTCTGAAAACGCTGCGGTAACGCACCAAAGGGCTCACAGGACAGCACGGACACTGCTCTGCTCGCAATTCCCAGAGGGAGTGACGTGAGCAGAGCAGTGACCGTTAGTGTACACTGCCCTGCGTATCTGTAATTGGTCAGTCTGCAGAGACTTATGTAGACCGACCAATTGCAACATCTGGAGGGGGTGGCACCACTGCACGCGCCCCCAGACACTCGACAGGGATTGTTGCTATGTATAGCACCAATCACTGTCACTTATCCAGAAACTTGCCGGCACAGATCATTGGATATGTGCCGGCAAGCTGCTATTGGGCGATTTGAATCGATTGGCCAATTGCAGCCATCTACGTGGCAGGGAGGGGGTTAAACCCCCCGTTTCCGAGGAGGAAGATTATCTGCTGTCATGAACATGTATCTTCTAGCGACACGGAGACTCCTTAAGGACAGGGCGTAGTATTATGCCCTGGTGCGCGAAGTACCGAGCGCCCAGGACGTAATAGTATGTCCAAGATCGCTAAGGGGTTAATGACTGCGTGATGAAAATGGTGGAGAAAATTTGTCTTGAGAAGAAGCAATAGTTTTCCAATGTTTGCCTGGTGCATAGCAATGTGGCACAGAGAACTGAAGATGTTTTATCTGATATTAAGAGTCAATTAGAGGCATAAAAAGTGGAGTTTGCCTTTTTTTTCATTAGCCTGCAACGAAAGCTCAGATGCATCTGACACTGCTATTACAGATTTTTTTGAGAGGAGTGGACAATGAAATGAATGTGAGCGAAGAGCTACTTGACCTCCAGAGCCTTAAGGACCAAACAAGGGGAACAGATTTATTTGTTGCTGTTTGTTCCGCCGAAGATCACATGAAACTACCACTGGAGTTATTACAGATGGCACACCTGCAATGGCTGGCGAGTGAGGTGGATTATCAACATCTGAACACGAGCCTTCAGGGGCAAAATACAGGTACTTTTCCAAAGGCACCTGTCACAAACGCAGCCCAATGCCACACATTTCCCCTTGCTGCAGGAAATAATGACCAGTTTTCCACAGAACAATATCAATGTGCAAATAAGGAGACATCTCATCTTCGGCTGAGGAGTTTCAACAGCGTTTTCGGGATTTTGCAGCTATTGAAAAGGAGATGATGCTTTTTTCCTCTCCCTTCTCCGTGGACCTTGATGATGCTCCAGGCCACCTGCAGTTGGAGCTCATTGAGCTGCAGTGTGACACTGAGTGTCACCAACAGCTCCCTCTTGTCAACTTTTATCGTCAGTTGGATAAAGACCGGTTCCAAGAGATTTGACCATTTGCTAAGAAAATGCTGAGGTTGGGTTCACACTTGCGCCGGCACTCCATCCACAGTGAATCCGACCTAAATGTCGGAAAAAAGGATTGGGACAGGATAGGGAAAGGTTTAAGACAGTTTGCTTAAAAACCCATTCACTACACCCTCTGCGCTGCGAAGCCGTTTTTTATCGTCTGACACAAAGTCGGACATGCAGGACCAGACATGCAGGACCAGACCAGACCAGATTAGCGGAAATCTATGTGCATGAAAAAAAAATAGAACATGGATAACAACCATGTGCTGTCAAACTTGTTACTGAGCCAAGTTTAAAAAACAAAGTATCATAAGATGCAATATAACAATTTTCAAAAAACAGATGATATATGGACTATAAGGAATGCACACTGGTACAACACGGACATTAATATGGACCTGTTTCATCCATATTTTGAGGATGCAAAATTTTTTTGTCAATAAGGCCTTGATGCATGAACCCTTAGGCTAAAGCTACATTCACACACCCGAGGTGCAAATTGGTCATCTTGCAGCCGAGGGGCAGCTGTTTTCACGGATCCCTCCATACACTGTAATGTATGGGGGATCCATGAAAACAGCCACCCCTTGGGATCCGTGAAAATGGCCAAAAATAGGACATGACCTATATTTGGACTGTACGTTACAACGAACCTTCAAAATAGCCCCCATTCTAGAAAGCCCCACGTATTGGACCTGAAATGGTAAAGGAGGGGGCACATGACTGTAAATGGATGAAGAGCTAGTATAGGTTAAGGGAAGTTCAGGAGGTCAGACAGGGGACAATAGGTGGTGATTGTTTATAGTTTATAAAAGATGGGATAGAGCTGGCAGGGGGCACATTCACCTCAGGAGCATTCAGGAGAGAACAGTTTTTTGTAGCTGTGCTATTTTTCATTCACTTACCTGATGTCTGACGATTTGGATGCTCTGCTGCTGCAGGTACGCCAGGCTGCTTTCCAATGCGGATCTGGGTGGCTGCGGGATCAGTTTTTTGGGGCCCCCGGAGAGGCTGAGTCCCAATATCTCCCACTTCCCAGGTGACGCAGGAGGAGCCCCTCTAGGGACCCTCTGACTCCAGTCCCCAGTCGGCGCTGCTGGCCCCGCCCCCGGTGATGCTTTTGATTACGCGGAGGAGGAGGATGACGGGGAGGGGGCGGAGCCTCAGTCCCCTACTTCCAGCTTGAGCCTTCGCTTCCAGGTGGCGTGGTGAAGGCGGCAGGAGTGCCCAGCAGACGCCAAGGACTGTGGATTCTGCAGTGGGCAGTGCTCGGCTGGCCCTGGACATGGGATCAAGCCTTGGATCTTTTGCTGCGCTGCAGGTCGGCAACGCCATGAGTGGAGGGATGGCTGCAGGGGCCTCTACCCCTGCAAAACCTGGTGAGTGGGGGAGGGTAATCCCATGCCTGTCTTGGAGGGGTTGCAGGGTTTTTTGTTACGGCTGCAGCAGTTGCTGGGGAGTGGGGGTCGTGCCGCAGGGGGGTCCCCGACGGGGGTTTGGGAGTCCCTAGTGGCGGGTAGTGCCGCACAGGCGGCGGGTCCACTCTCCTTAGTCAGAACCTGTACTTGGACGGGTTAAACCAGACGAGTGTAAGATGGAGAAGGAGGCGAGACGCCGTTATTGGCTGATCTCTTCAAATTGGCTCCAGGCCTTCGCGATTCTGGCTAGTGTGATTGGTGAGAAGGCGCCGGAGAATTGCTCTGCCCTCTTCTGTTATCTAGACTCGATCAGGGTGGCTTATAGGGTATATGGGGGAAATGCTTGACTGCGGTATGATGAGAATCTCCGCCAGCAGAAGGCGGTGTGTCCCTCGCTGCATTGGGATCATATGGTCATTAGCTCCTGTATGACACTGATGACTGCCCCGAGGGGGGGAGGTGGTCAGTCCTTTCAGGGTGCAGCCGGCGGCTCAGGTTCAGAGATGGGGCGGTCAGCTGCAGGTGGTAGAGGTTGCTGCTGGCAGTTCAGCGAGGGGAACTGCAAGTAGGACACAGACTGTAAGATTAAGCACACCCTCTCCCGCTACATTAAGAAAGGGAAGGGAAAGGGGGGGATGCTGACCAGAAGAGGGGAGACACCGGTGATGGTGGCAAGGAAGGCGGGGTTTCTAGAGCACTATCCAAATAGGTCGGCGGTGGCACTGATTTCCACCCAGAGTATAATGATCGGAGACCCAGGGGAGGTGACAAACATAAAAACTAGTGTTACTTATCTATACTGGAAACCGGAGCACTCCCAGCAGCTTTCGGCCCTGTCTAAGTCACGTGATGAGACCGGCAACGCGACCTGATGACGTCACCAGAGCGCCCAAGCCTGCTCGGAGTGACAGGAGAAGTGAGTAGCATTGGTTTTTATGTTCCTTCACCTCCCCTGGGTCTCCGATTATTATACTCCGGGGTCTAAAAAGACCCCGGAGTATAATAATAGTAGTATTTGAGGCCCGCGGCCTCACTTACCGATGCCCGCGGCTGCTCACAGCGGCATCCACTTCCTCTTCTGCGTCCCATAGCAGAAGAGGAAGTGGGGGCGGCCACGAGCAGACGCCGGGTAGGGAAATAAATAGGCAGTCACCTGCCGGGGATACTCCAGCAGGTAATGGCCTATTGATATAAATAAAAAAAAGTTATCCTCTCCTACCTGTGATGCCGCCGCCTCCTCCTCTTGTCCGAGACGTCTGTGTCTCAGCGTAGGAGGTGCGATGACGTCATTATATCGCTGCCTGCACTGTGATGCGGACGTCTCGTAAGCCAGCCCAGGACAGGCCCCGCTCAGCGTTGTTTTTTTTAAAGCGGCCTGTCCTGGGCTGGTTTACATTAGATAGTAAAAAATGCCACCCCCAGACAGTGCGCCCCTGGTGCCATTCGTATCAAACTCGGGCCGCACTAACATTAAACTTTGATATTGAGGTGGGGGCCGCAAACTATTGTCCCGAGGGCCACAGTTGGCCCGCGGGCCGCGAGTTTGAGACCCCTGGCCTACGGGCTTCTGGAGAGATAATGAGGGACATTAGGTGGGATTTGTTGCGGTTGTGGTTGGCATTTCCGGGGGTGCTAGTTGTTTGGTCAGATATTGTGGCCCGGTTAAAGTGGATGCACGCTCGTTCAGTGCCAGGTATTCATCATGCGTGGGTACAAATTAATAAGGTGGTGGGTTGCTTCATGGCCAGGAATGGGAGTATTGTGGTGTGGCACAGAGAATTGGAGGCAGTGTTGGGCTGACTTGTTTTGCCTGGATGGGGTGCACCTGAATGTAATTGGTTTGGACATTTGGCTGTTGGGCATTCAGGAGGGGATTGAGCGAGTGGTACAGGTATGGAGGGATGCACATGTGTAAGGGGTTACACATGTGCGTCGTGGCGTGCACAGGAGGGGTCTTTGGAGGCATAAGTGGAGGCTTACTCAGCAATGGGGGGTGGAGGACTAAGGGGTCAACTCCACCCATTTACTAGGCTGGATATTTGGAGGCTGGTTTGGCAACCAGATGGTTTGGATAAGTCCTGCGATCAGGGTACCCAGGCTGGGTTTTGCCTCCGATGCTGGTGCCCCTGGGCCAGGTGTACTACGGCTGGGGGTAAATAGTCGGAGGCTTGTGTCCGTGGTTTGGGATTTGTGCCTTCAAAGACCCCTCCTTCTTGATAGGATGCAATTCGATGCAATAATATGTTATATGTTATATATATGTTATCTGAATATTATTTAAATGTTATTAAGAATGTTATTTATGGTTTTCTTGTTTTGGTATGCTTTTTTCTATAAAGTTGGTGAATTAATAGATGCCGCTGTGGCCTTTTCTTCCAACCCTTTGTGTCTGAGTCTTATTGGGAGATTCAGGTGAGTACGGGGGAGGTTGGTGGATAGGCCCATAGCTCGTCTAGACAATTTTACAAGTCATGAATTGAACCTAATGCTGCCGTGTGACGTGCATTAAAAAAACGGATGTCACCCGACCATAATTCATTGTCATGTGAATATAACTTAAAGAGGACCTTTCACCACCCCAGAGCTGTGCAGTTTTTTGTACCTTGTTATAGGTGCTGCTGCACAGACCCTGGGGCACTTTGAATTTTCTTCCTACCCCCCACCGTTGCAGAGTTATGAACCCCGTTATTAAAGCTCTTCACTGTCAGAAGGGCGGTCCCTGACTGTAAGTGAAGGGCTACGTCATTTGCATCGCTCTGACACTGTCCAATTAGCAGAGGCTAGTGTCAGAGCAGCTTTGGCTGTGTGATCTTCTGAGAAGTTGCGAGATCTCACGAGATCACACAGCCGAAGCTGCTCTAATCAGCGACTTCAGCAGAACTCTGGAAGAGACCCGGAAAATGCCGCCAGAGCAGAAGAACTGGGGCGCGCGGGAGGACACCAGAGCAATGGGGACAAGTGAGTATGCATTATTTTTTTTTCACTGCCCCCAGCTGATTTAAACGTTAAAAGGGTTGACAAGAAACACTGCGAAAACGTTTTTCGGTATGTTTTTCCTCTGCATTTTTTTTTCTTCCCCTATTAAATCTATAGGGAAAATGCTTGTGATTTTGCAGCTAAAATTAACATGGCGCAATTTCAACAAACTTCAACAATTTTGAAATTGCAGCTTTTTCACAAGTGTTTTTCTTGCAATATGTGGATTAAGATTAAATTAAATCGAATACTTTGTTGGTACTGTAAGATACAGTTTTTTACCATAGTGTTTCCACCGTTTTTAGGCATATTTTTCACAGGTGCTCCTTCTTTTAGATTAGTTTAACTGTGGTGTCTATTTATGATGTAGGCACCTACTTATTAAATGTTGTACACATGTTAGTATAGATGACAGGCTTTTTTATACTGCCCATATACAGTAGTGGAGTGCATTTGCGCCTTTTTTTGCACATTTTTAAAAAGGCACAAGTCATAAATACAGCGTGAAAAGGATCTCAATTCAGGCCACGCCCCTTTTCCTGACTCAAGCGACGGCAGCATAATATCTGGAAAAAAGGTGCAAATGCTTCATAAATAAAGCACAGGGCAGAAAGAAACCGCAAAAAAAGCACAATTTACGTCATAAAAATGCACAAGTTGCTTAATAAATGTGCCCAAATAAGTTTACTATTTTGATACAAGTCAGGCAAGAATTATATTCTATAACTAATTACTTTTTGCCAGAAGACAACAACTGTCCTCTTTTCCCATCTGCTGTATACTGAGTGATTTGTAAAACTTAACTTTCATTGTGTTAAACAAAACACTTACAAGATTAGATGGGGTTCTAATGTGTATGAGGGCTGGTTCACATCTGCATTCGGTCTCCGTTCGGGGGGGTCCACTTGGGGTTTCCGCAAGAAACATGCGCAGAGGAAAGTGCTGCCTGCAGCACTTTTCTCTCCGCATGTTTCGTGCGGAAACCACACGGACCCCATTATAGTCTATGGGGTCCGGAAGGTTTAATTAGGTAAACCACTTTTCTATGTGGACTCCCTGAACGGAAACCGAACACAGATGTGAACCGGCCCTTATATTATTAACAAGTTATTAGTGCTGTATGTCACCAGGTCACTTACTGCTGCTTGTTTTGACAAGTGTAAATAGGCTCTATTAACCTCACAGTTCTAAAAGCCATGGTAATCACTGGTGCAGTACTGACAGTGACAATAAAACTGTTTTCACGGCAAAAGCCTGTTTGTATTACTCAGTTATTCATGGTGCGCCTGCAGGCTGCACTGGACTGATATCTGAGCCTTAGCATCACTTTAAAAACCATTAAGGGTGGGTTCGAACATGCAGGACTTTGTTTCCAGTGAAAAAAACTGGATTCGCGGCGCAGAGGGTGTAAGCGCACTCCCGCGCATTGCTTTAAAAACCCATTCAAATGAATGGGTTTTTAAGCAATGCATCGCTAACCTGTTGCTATCTGGTGCCTATCCAGTTTGCCGAGATTTTAAGTCGGATTGGCAGCAGACGGACTCCAGCGCTAGTGTGAACCCACCCTAAGAGGCCGCAAATCAGATTCTGACTCCTACTGTTTTCAATGAGAGGCAGAGATTGTAGTAGTATTCTGGGAAAAATAAGGATCCTGCTCGATCTTGCCGCAGCTGATTCGAGACTTTCTGCTGATTAGAACCATTTATCTGGACCTAATCAGCCGCTGAAAGCCATGCCTGAATGCTGATGCCCTGAATTGCCACACCATCACAGGTAGCTGGCGGCTGGATAATGATGGCGGAAAAGTAAGAAAAATTCCTCTTCATTTTCCGCCTTGTGTATGGCCCCTGAGGGTACCTTCACACAGAGGAATTTAGCATTGGCCTCAGGGGCGTAAATATTGGGGAAGCAGGGGTAGCGGCTGCCACAGGGCCTGGGACATTAGGGGGCCCGGAGCCCTGTGGCAGCCGCTACCGCGAACCCCACAAACCAGTGGCGTAATGCACCCCCTGCGACCGCGACCGGACCCGGCAGGGTACGGGGCCCGCTGCCAGATGGAGATGGCCGGGCCCCGGACCACAATGATAGCGGTCGGGGAAAGTCTGGTTCCCCAACCGCTATACATACTGTTATTGGAAAGGGACCCTGGCATATTGCAGGCCCCTTTCCAATAGATGGCAGGGCAGGGCACCCAGGGGCGGTGACTGAAAATAATACACATATTCTCATCTCTCCTGGGAACAGCGATCACTCCGGCGCTCTTCCGTCATGTAACTGAGGACTGTGATTAGGCCTCAGCGGTCACATGGGGCGCGGCCGTGTAATGACCTCAGTGCGCCCCCACATGACTGCTGAGGCCCAATCACAGTCCTCAGCAGTGACGTCGGAAGAGGGCCTGAAGACGGCAGGATGGAGCGAGGATGCCAAGGAAAGGTGAGGCAAGGTGAGTATGAGAGTTTTGTTATTTTTAATCACCTTCCCTAGGCCACCCATTATTATACTCTGGGGTTTGAGGAGACCCCAGAGTATAATAATAGCACCGAAGCGGAGGGGGGCTGTTGGGAGCTTATAATACTGTGTGGGGGCCACTGTGGAGCATATAATACTGGGTGGGGGCCACTGTAGAGCAGATAATACTGGGTGGGCGCCATTGTAGAGCATATAATACTGGGTGGGGGCCACTGTGGATGACATATAATACTGGGTGTGGGCCACTGTGGGGAGCATATTATACTGTGTGGGAGGGGAGCAATGTAGAGCATATAATGCTGTATGGGGGCCACTGTGGAGCATATAATACTATCTGGGGCCACTGTTGAGCATATTTTACTTTTTGGGGACCCGTAACCAGTTTGGGGGGCCCCCATGTCAAATGTTTGCCTTGGGGCCCAGCCATTCCTAGTTACGCCACTGATTGGCCTTAATTGTATAGACACACATCCCACTATTAGGGTAATTTGAATTTGTTGCAGATTTGGGGGCGGATTCCATGGTGGATTCCACCTAGAATCTGCATCCCATTGTCTTTAATCAGAGGCAGAGATTGCAGCAGGACGCTGAAAAAATAAGCGTCCTGCTCCATCTCGCTGCGGATTCTGCGACTCGAGACTCCCTGCTGATTAGGCCTATTCATCTGAGCCTAATCATCAGCGGAAAGCCGCAATGGAATGATGATGCACTGCATCGGCATCCCATCGCAGGTAGGCTGCGGCCAAATATGAACATGAAGATGAATTCCCTAACAGAGGATGGCAGGAAATCACAAAAAGTTGCAATTTTCTGCTTTTCTGCTAAATTTTATGGCTTGCACACAAATGTTATACTTTTTAAGTAGAGAAATATGTAAATGCATATGAGTAATCTCAGAAAACCAACCTGGTTTCATTCTCATGGTGCTTTAAATGCAGAAATTAGAAATGCAAAGTTTATTAATACCAAGAGATTCTTTTTTCTTATAAGACAACAACAGAAGGCTAAGGATCAATACATTTATTGCATAGTGTAACTTGCTACTGTACATGTGAAACAATTTGTGGAATGTATAACTTTTTTTTTCTAAAAAAAAAGTCTACCATCGCCAAAATCACTTCTAAATAACTTAAATGATGTTGTAGGGCACATGTGTTAAACACAAGACCGGGGGCTTGTGTTCTGTGGCCCACAGTCCAGGCCCGCAACTGCCTTGAAGCAACACGAGCAGATAGCCTCAGGCAGCACCTCTTGGCATGAACGATTGGGTCGGCAACCTTTTTTAATCAGCCGCTACCTATTGGATTATTACTGTGTGGTGTCCAAAATAAAAAGGGCAATATACCTTGTAGGAGCCCACAAAGGGTGCAATATACTGTGTGTGTGTGGGTGGTGGGGGAACAAAAAAATTGGGCTACATTATGTGTTGGGGCTAGTAAGCCACATATGTGACATCACTTTGTTCTGTTTTCAGCCAGAAGGTCCCCAGCACTCTATAGCTGGGGAGTGCTGCAGACCTTACAGCCAAAGACAGAACAAACAGCTATAGGGGGTCACAGCAGTTGCACTTGAGGCCGGGCCCCTTAACCAAGGGGCCTCAGAGGCCCACTCACCACGCTACTTTCTCCAAGTGTAGGGAATTGAATACTTACCTCTTTATTCTGCAAAGCGCTGATGAGGCACCCAACTGTGCACTTCTTTTAACGTCCTTCCAGCCATCCGGTCTCCTGTTCTATGACTTGTGGCACCATAGTGCAGTTGACAGGGTAGCTGGTAGGACAACAGAAGAGGTGCAACGCATCAGAGCTTTGCAGGAAAATTCACCAAAGCTGTGTAGCCTGGACTGCATGTGATGTGATTTGGATTGGAGTGGGGAGAACTATTACCTTAATTATCTATGTGGGGGGGGACAATTAGGACACTATTACCTATGGAGGGACTGTTACCTGGGGAGGGGGGTGCATAATTAGGACACTATTACCTAGATATAGGTATATAAATAGTCACAGAATTAAAAACTGACATTTGAAGACAACCATAAGGTTGATGTGGCCCTCGGTGAAAATTAATTTGATATTCCTGTTTGTAGGTGAATAAGCTATTTAGTGCACCCTGTGTTTGTCAGAGAAACCATTTTCCAGTGGTTGCCACTCATTGGGAACTTTCATACTTTAATCTTTAAAGTTTATTTTTGTGACAATAAAACTGCACTTTGACGCAAAAAGTTATGTTCACTATGCCATTAAAAGCTTTGACAACAGCATGTAAGTGGTTTAGAAGAGATTTTCACCAGACATTTGTCTGATATCAGCAACAGAAATTGTCAAATTAATCTGCTTTGCCATTTTGTCTGCCTGTAATTTTAGTGAGGTTCATGTGGGGGATACATGTGGCTTCTCATTTATTGACACTGGAAGAGTGCTTGAACTTCTGTATGGTGTGAAAACTACTTGCAATACATTGTCATGTTTACTTGTTTCAAATGCACTCAAACTCTGTAAACTGATAACCTTTGTAGGAGCAAAGTTGTAAACAGCACCACAGATTTTACATGTATTGTATTTAATCTCTCTACTTAATCCTAATCACTTGGAAATCAGATCAAATTCACCATTCCTTTCAATGCTAAACAATTAGCACATCATGTTTAGAAGAATGAACTATTTGTAAATTAAACTTCCTGTTCAACAAACTGAGAAACTAGATGAATACAATACACTTAAAAATTCACAATCCACTCTATAGAGAATCTTATATAACCTAAAATAAATAAACCCTTGGTTTTAGGAATGCACTGCAGAAATCAGCTGTGAAAAATAACTTCCACAGCCAATTTGTATCCTTAGGGGCATCCATTTTCAAGGATCCATCATAGACGTGAGTCTATTCTGGGATTCTTGAAAACAGACAAAAATAGGACATGTCCTATATTTTCATGGCCCATTCACACAATCAAAGAACAGAAAATAGTTGTGTGATGGTCATTATTCACTTTTGTTTGAATGGAGCCTAAGGCTAAGGCCCCACGTAGTGAGCCGTTGTGGAAAAAAAAATGCAATGCATTTCCGCCGCAGTCTTTTTCTGCAGCATTTTTCATTGCGATCCCACAGAGTTTTCCTCTGCGGACTTTTTGCACCTTTTATACCTATATACGGAAAACGCCAGTGTTTCAGTAGGTATAATTGACATGCTGAGATTTTCAAAAATACAGATTTTCCGCTGCGGATCTTTTTTGCCACGTGTGGATGGGTTTAGCCAGAATTCCATCCACTTCGCAGGTACTGTAAAACGAAGTGTTTTCTCTACATTGGGCCCTGGCCTTACTCTATTTTAAAACTCTACACAATTAAGTACACCAAAATTTTATAAAAAAGACATGGCCACACATCCAAGTATGGGTGGTGTGGCCCAGACACCACCCGTCACATCCCCGATTCCCTTCCTGAGGCCCCTGACTGGCCTCAGCTTTCACTCGATGTCACAGTCGGCGAGAAATTCAACAGCAAGAAGGAAGCCGAGCTGTAGGACCAGACTGCACTGGGAGGACACCGGAGCACCGGGGATGGGCAAGTATGTTTGTTTGTTTGTTTTTTTATTTTTTTACCTCCCCCAGCCTAATTAGAAAATTGTTTAGTGTGGGCAACCTCTTTTAAGCTGGGGGCCCCATGTGGCGTAAATGCCAGAAAAAAATGTGGTGTTTTACAGTCTTTGCATAGTGGATGTGATTCTAGCGATTCCCATCCACACACTGTCAAAAAATACGTGCAGCAGACATGTTGCGATTTCCAAAACCGTTGCAGCATGTCAATTATGCCTACAGAAACGCTGGTGGTTTCCCTATAGGTATAATGGAAGCAGAAAGCCCACAGAAGAAACAAGCTTTCTGTGAAAAGCACTATGGGAAAAACCGTAATGCGCTTTTTTGCTGTGGCCCGCTACATCGGGCCTTAGCCTAAAGCTCTACTGCTTTTTTTTGTTGCAGATTTTGCTGCGTTTTTTTTTTTTAATCAAAAGCTAGTAGTGGCTACAAAAAACACAGCAAAATCTGCAACATAAAAAGTAGCTTTTCTGCAACAATGGGGCCTTAGCCTAAGATATTTACCGACTAGTCAACTGACTGAGACCACATGGTAAGGTGAATTTTTTGAGATCTGCTCACATGCTGCATGATGGTTATGATCACTCTAGTACTGTGCCTGTGGAGTGGCCCAGAGCCTAGGGGCTTAGCCTGTTAGGCCTTATTCACACAATGCTTTTGTAACAGCTGTCAAACGGCCATTTTATAACAATGGCAGGGAATGGGTCTTTTTTTGACAGTCTATTTTTCAGGGGCATAAAAAAAAACCTATATGTTCTATCTTTATCCGTCAAAACTGACATTAATAGAGCTGTGTGAATAGACCCATAGGCATTCATGAGTTTTATAATGTTCCATTATTTGCTATACTGACGACACTAAAATATACAGTGGGGAAAAAAAAAGTATTTAGTCAGCCACCAATTGTGCAAGTTCTCCCACTTAAAAAGATGAGAGAGGACTGTAATTGACATCATAGGTAGACCTCAACTATGAGAGACAAAATGAGAAAACAAATCCAGAAAATCACATTGTCTGATTTTTAAAGAATTTATTTGCAAATTATGGTGGAAAATAAGTATTTGGTTAATAATGAAAGTTCATCTCAATACTTTGTTATATATCCTTTGTTGGCAATGACAGAGGTCAAAAGTTTTCTGTAAGTCTTCACAAGGTTGGCACACACTGTTGCTGGTATGTTGGCCCATTCTTCCATGCAGATCTCCTCTAGAGCAGTGATGTTTTGGGGCTGTCGCTGGGCAACACGGACTTTCAACTCCCTCCAAAGGTTTTCTATGAGGTTGAGATCTGGAGACTGGCTAGGCCACTCCAGGACCTTGAAATGCTTCTTACGAAGCCACTCCTTCGTTGCCCTGGCGGTATGCTTGGGATCATTGTCATCCTGAAAGACCCAGCCACGTTTCATCTTCAATGCCCTTGCTGATGGAAGGAGGTTTGCACTCAAAATCTCACGATACATGGCCCCATTCATTCTTTCATGTACACGGATCAGTCGTCCTGGTCCCTTTGCAGAGAAACAGCCCCAAAGCATGATGTTGCCACTCCCATGCTTCACAGTAGGTATGGTGTTCTTTGGATGCAACTCAGCATTCACTCTCCTTCAAACACGACGAGTTGTGTTTCTTCCAAACAGTTCTACTTTGGTTTCATCTGACTATATGACATTCTCCCAATACTCTTCTGGAACATCCAAATGTGCCCGGATATGTACTGGCTTAAGCAGGGGGACACATCTGGCACTGCAGGATCTGAGTCCCTGGCGCCGTAGTGTTTTACTGACGGTAGCCTTTGTTACGTTAGTCCCAGCTTTCTGCAGGTCATTCACTAGGTCCCCCCGTGTGGTTCTGGGATTTTTGCTCACCGTTCTTGTGATCATTTTGACCCCACGGGGTGAGATCTTGCGTGGAGCCCCTGGTCGAGGGAGATTATCAGTGGTCTTCTATGTCTTCCATTTTCTAATTATTAATCCCACAGTTGATTTCTTCACACCAAGCTGCTTGCCTGTTGCAGATTCAGTCTTCCCAGCCCGGTGCGGGTCTACCATTTTGTTTCTGGTGTCCTTCCACAGCTCTTTGGTCTTCACCATAGTGGAGTTTGGAGTGTGACTGTTTGAGGTTGTGGACAGGTGTCTTTTATACTGATAACAATTTCAAACAGGTGCCATTACTACAGGTAATGACTGGAGGACAGAGGAGCCTCTTAAAGAAGAAGTTACAGGTCTGTGAGAGCCAGAAATCTTGCTTATTTGTAGGTGACCAAATACTTATTTTCCACCATAATTTGCAAATAAATTCTTTAAAAAATCAGACAATGTGATTTTCTAGATATGTTTTCTCATTTTGTCTCTCATAGTTGAGGTCTACCTATGATGTCAATTACAGGCCTCTCTCATCTTTTTAAGTGAAAGAACTTGCACAATTGGTGGCTGACTAAATATTTTTTTCCCCACTGTACCTCTCTGGACCAAACATTACCTCTCTGTTGTCCAGAGTTCCACAGTGTCTAGCAGCTGTAGCCTCCTTTCTCTCCTCCCGCTTTCTCAAACTCAACATGGAGAAAACTGAGTTCATCATCTTCATCCCACCTCGCAGGGCTCCACTACCTGACCCATTTATCAAAGTTAATGGAACCACACTTACTGCAGTCCCTTGGGATAACCCTGGACTCTGACCTATCCTTCAAGTCGCACATTCAAACCCTCAACACATCCTGCCACCTCCAACTCATTTTCTGGACCATGTTCCCCATGTGTTGAAGGTCTTAGACCAGTGATGGCAAACCTTTTAGAGACCGAGTGCCCAAACTGCAACCCAAAACCCACTAATTTATTGCAAAGTGCCAACACAGCAATTTAACTTTAAATTAACCAGGATCTGTTTTATAGTGACCGTGCAATGTTATTACAGCCTGTAATAATATCACATGTCTGTTATAAAATAGATACTATGTGATATAAATAGTGAAGGGCTCCCAGACAGTACAATTCGCTCCACAGTGGCACCCAGACAATACAATTCGCTCCGAAGTGGTCCCCAGACAGTATTATATGCTCCAGAGTGGCCTCCACTCAGTATTATATGCTCCAGAGTGGCCCCCATACAGTATTATATGCCCACAGTGGCTCCAACACAGTATTATACGCGCCACAGTGGCCCCCGCACATTATTGTATGCTCCACAGTGGGCCCCCACACAGTAGTTTATGCTACTTACATAGTCCCACAAAGAGCTGCAGTCCCACGAAGAGCGTCCTTCTTCTGATCGGGTGCGTTGATGACTTACATCATCACGCCTGCGTCGGGTCAGAGGTTACACTGACAGCTCAGCTGAAAGAAGCGATCGCTCACTAATGTACCAGATTCCCCATTAGTGAGCAATCATGGCAACGGCACGCGTTCCAACTGAGAGGGCTCTGCGTGCCCTCTCTGGCACGCGTGCCATAGGTTCGCCATCACGGCCTTAGACTATCTAGTCAAAGTTTATACCACCTATTAGTTGGCTTAATTTGAGACAGAAATTTAAGTCAGTATTTTGGTGCAATTAGGATGCACTTTAAGGCCGGAGCCCCATGTGGTGTAAATGCGGTTTGACCACAACAGAAATGCCGCGGTTTTACAGTCTTTGCAAAGTAGATGGAATTCTAGAAAATCCCATCCACACATTTCAGAAAAATACGAACACTGGAAATGCTACAAACACCAGTGGTTTCCCTATAGATATAATTGAAGCAGAAAGTCTGCAGAGGACTTTTCCTGCAGCGCTTTTTCATTGCGCCCTTCTACCTAGGGCCTTAGCCTAACACAGATTAAGCCACACTCAATTTCTTTTAAGCCACACCTCCTAGGAACGGTTGTCTGAAAAATAGCGTAAAGGGAGTCTGTGAGCCCAAAATTTGCATAGAAAGATAAACACGGTACCTTGAGATAAGGTTTTCCAAACTGCCTTTTAATTGCAGATGACAGAGATATTCTGACTTTTACAAATATGTAAATGAACTGAAATCCCAAACTGCAGATTACATTCCCCTTAAATCCATTTTGAGTTCATTTACATATTTATAACAGTCAGAAAATCTCAGCAATAGAACAGCGGTCTGCAATAAAAAAGGCAGTTTGGAAAACCTTATCCCAAACCCTGCAAGGTACTGTGTTTATCTTTATATGCAGTTTTGAGCGGACAAATTCCCTTTAAAATTGCATGTGCCTAATAGAAGAGTAATGACTCTTGGTAGTATTGTAGAGAGACAAAATGAAATGACTCCCACCTACACTAATATGATGTGAGCGTGCTCTAAACTATAATCTCCCCTTGCACAGCAGGTGGTGCAGTGTAGTCATGCCAGAAAGAACCACCTATCAACTCTTTTATACTAGAACTGGACTTTACTGATCTTGATTGTAGAAATACAGAGCAGGGTTTAGCATATACAACATTATAGCACTCTTCACAAGTGACTTCACTCACCCAGAATTCACATGAGACAGCAAATCACACTTCTGTTCCTACAGGCGATGCTCCTGCTCCCACTCACACTGACAGACTTGGCCTACGGTTCTTTGTTATGCAGTAGTTACTTTATAGAACAGCACAGACAATCCACACATTCCATTATCAATGAGGGGACACAGCACGTCAGAACATTGATATAACAATCAAACACTAATCAGTAAAATTATCATAAAAACAAATAAATATCATCACACAGGGAATAATAACCTGTCTTTGGTACGGACATTGTGTATGGCCATCTATGGTTACCCACTTAAGGTTGCCAAACTGGAGAGGCTGATCTTCACTCCTCTACAGACATCAACATACAATTGCTGAGACACTTATGATTACTTAATTTCCATTCAGCATGTGTCTCTACGAGTGAGATACAGTGGTCCTTTGAGTATTTTTTTAGGTAAATTCAGGTGGTTGCATACTTGTGATTTTTGTGGGGATGGCTCTAGAGGAGGTGTACTATAGTCAGTCAGCCCCCAATATCACAGGTTATTAATTACCTGTGATATTGGGGGAGGAATGGGTAAAGCGACGGGTTATTACATCAATGGAATCCCTGGGTCCATCCAAAGCATTCCGCCATATCAGGTAAGTGAATCAATATTCCTGGACAACTACTTTAAAGTTTCTGCTCACAGACAGTACATGGTTTCCCTCTAAGGGTATGTTCACACAACAGAATCTGGCACCGATTTTGAGGCAATGTGAGGCAGAAAGCAAAATAGGATTCTGAAAAAATATGTTTCCTGCTCAATCTTGCTGCGGATTCCTTGGATGATTAATCTGCAGAGTCCATGGAGCCTAATGAGCGAGCAAAAGCTGCTGTGGAAAGCCGGAGGGTTAGAAAATGAAAAAGCAACCTGTATCAAAAATTACCAATAAAAAACTGCATGCCTGAACCCAGCCATTAAGGTACATTTTTACAACAGAAAAAAACAATGGGGAGAATTTATTTCGCACACCAATATTAATAATTTTCAAATGGCGCTAACAGTGCGCTACCCATGTTTTTCCTGGATAGCACACTGACCCATTAATTTCTATGGGCCCATGCACACGACTGTGATTTCCTATTCTGCAGGTCCTATTCTGTTCAGTGTTTGCGGCACGGAATCGCCCATAGAAGCCTATGGGAGACTAAAAACCATGGATGGCACACGGATGTACTCCATGTGTCATCAGTGTGCCGACTGTATTTGCGGACAAGCTAGGGACATCATTACATGTCTCCTGTGTGTTTATTTTTTTTCTGTGATCCGCAAACTCGGATCACACACTGACGACACACTGTCCGTTTTTGCGGACATACAATACTGATGCTGAAGACACACGGTCCGCAAAAAAGGAACACTGATTACTAGTTTGCGGTTGTCTGCAACTAGGCTTAGTCCTGCAGTCAAACCCAGGATCTTCCTAGCAAAAGAAAGGGCCCTATCACACAGAGGGTTGCACGATGCAGTACACTCACTGTACTTAATACAAATAGACCGTGTACAGCATCTCAAGCAGTCTATTTGGCCACATAAACTGAGTAGACTATTTAAAAACCCCTTAATGACATGCGACGTAATAGTACAGCATGACCACCAAGACGTTAAAGCCAGCTGACAGCCGAAGCTGAGAAACAGAAGCTGTAATGTACAGCTAACACCTTGCTCTAGTATTCACAGTCGGAGCTGACATGATGGTAGCATCTCAGAGTCTCTACCTCCCAGTGACATACTGTCCCGTGCTATAATAACTACGGAACAGTATTGGATTTTAATGCTCATTCACCTTCCATGTTAACTCTTTAAACAAAGGAACCTATTGGAACACCAGGGGTTAACCGATGTTTTTCATGGTTAAGGGATATTTACTTAAAATTACTTTAAAAAAAATAAATAAATAATAGTTATCTATACAATTAGTTTAGGAGCACAGACTATTACCTCTGGTCACCCTAGCCCCTGCCTATCCTTTTACAGTTGCAACCACAGAGCCCACAAGTTGCTTTCACACAGCTATAATTAAAGATGTTATTGACAACTTGTCTCCAGCATCTAAAGTGTAGTTGTCACATGTAAGCCACTTGACTTTCCACCTTACACATTTGTAAACGAGAAAGGTGTTTCCTTCTACCGCATACCGGGACAAGCCTTTCCTGCTTTGAGCTTTTCGTGATCAGCGGTACTTGCTCACTGGGAGGAGAAGAGGTGGACCCCTCCTTAGTTCTGTGAACCATAAAAGGAGGGCTCCTACTTCAGTCCGCACCTGAACGCTTTATTTCTTATGTAATAGAGCTTAGCAATAGCTACTTGAGAAGCAATACCTGAGACCAGTAGGACTGATAAAGAGGATTCATTGCACTGCCGTAGACTCCATTAGTAAATGACTAGCTGGAGAGCTCCTATTAATCCATAACGATCCTACAATACTAGTAAGGTCACTGGTAGTACATCTGAAGTATGATCACTCGGCTCCATATATAAGAGCTAAAACCATGGAAAGGATTTCTGTTTGTGTGGTAGTAATAATAATAAGTTTAGCATATGCGTTGGTCAGTGAAGCAATGCAAGACAAAGACTCCAAAAGTGATGATGGTGGGCACAGTGCAGAAGGACCTACCAGTCTCCAGATCGTCACCTTTAAATGGCATCACGTTCAAGATCCCTACATAATCGCGTTATGGATTCTCGTGGCAAGTTTAGCTAAAATCGGTGAGTCACATATGTGTAATCCCCTCAACTCCATATTGTGTTATCCATTTTTTTTACATGTATGCACTTTTAGGCTAAAGTCTCACGTAGCGGGCCGCAGCAAAAAAGCGCTGCGGGAAAAGCCGCGGCGGCAAAGCCACGTGGGGCCGTAGCCTAAGCTTCCCTTTATTCTTAAAGTGATGCTGCATAAAGCAGCAGGTTCAACCCTCAGATAACCTCAAGTGTAAATGATAATGAAGGATCTAAAGTATTTTGCAATGGTTAACTATAGTTTACTACAAAATTGTTAAATCTATGACGCTAAAAACAACCGATTCAAGCAATGACGGTCTACACCACTGGCTAGAACTTATAATAAGAGCCTTTTCTTTATATACTATGCAGTATATATGGTCAAATGTAGATACTCAATTTTTCCCACCATACAGTTTTTACGTTTATTCAGATCCTGGGAAATATATTTTTGTGCAATTTTGTCTTCCAAGCCAATCTTTGCTACAAAAAATTTGGACTGCTCTTGTATTATGACACAATCTTCATATCTAGGGTCGGCTATAATTGTAACAGCTGGAATGCAATGGGCAAAATTTTCTACAGTTGTAACAGCTGGCATGTAGAAATAGATGCCACCTCCTTACCCATGACAGAAAGGTCAACTGAATGATGTCTTGCATTGTGCAGACAACAGAATATTTGGTCCATACATCTTACGCTAGATTCGCATTAGCGTTTGGGTTTCCGTTCTTCGAGTTCGCTTGGGCACCTGAAAAAAACGGAAACCCTATCCGCTTAAAAGCGGTTACCTGCGGATCCCATAGACTATAATGGGGTCCGCCCGGTTTCTGCCCAAAAAATGCAGAGAGAAAAGTCCTGCTTGCAGGACTTTTCTCCCTATTTTACAAGCAGAATGGGGGACGGAGTCCTCGAACGTTCACAGAACACAGATGTGAACCCAGAATCGAGTTGTTTCTGTAGTGTATGCATGGAATTTTGTAAACCCTTTTTTAGATTTATGAGAAACTTTGCCACATATTGATATGCAATAAAAGGGTTGTCCCACAGTAATGGCAGGATAAAATACAAGTTTCTGGGACTTATGTCAATCACAAGAATAGAAATCCTGTTATCATGTTTGAATGGAATGATGGTCACACATGCAAGATGCTGCTACTTTCATCCTCTTTGGGACTGACGCAAATAGTCGAGTAGAGCATTTAACTATCTCTCTACTGGTAATAGGGAACACAGGCCCTTGCTCTCATGATCCATGTTGGTCCAGCTGGTGAGACCCTCAATGATCAGACACTTATTGCCTATCCTGTGGGTAGGTGATAAATTGTAGGGCAAATATTTAAGCAGCTATATCTTCAAACTCTAATATAAAACTTGGTTGAGCAGGCATGTTTATTTAATATGGAGAGTAACATAAACTGGCATTAACTGATCTCCAACAAGAATAGGATAGGCTATTGTAAGGCTAAGTCCCAAGTAGTGTACCGCAGCAAAATAGTAGCAACGCATTGCGGTTTTTCCCTCAGCACTTTTCACAGAAAGTTTGCAGAGGTTTCCTCTGTGGACTTTCTGCTTTAATTATACCTATAGGGAAACTGCCAGCGTTTCTGTAGGTATAATTGACATGCTGTGATTTCCAAAACCGCGTGTTGGAAATCGCAGCATGTCTGCTGCGTACATTTTACCGCACTGTGTCACTACACAGTGACTTTAAAACGAGCGTTTACAGGGTTGCAGACCTGTAAAAGTTGTCACAGGAGCTCAGTTCTCACCATTCACTTTTGTGGGAGTCTTGTAGATATGCAATAAATGTTTGAGATGTGAATATGACTTTAAATCCATTATGCCCTATTATCGAATTTTCTCCCTACATCTGCTATTGTTGGATGGTTGGGAGAACCCATATATGTATACTACATTAAAGTATGGGCTCAGAGCCCATATAGCTTTGCCACAGAGCCTGCACAACAGTACCATACAAGCTCCATACACCACTGAATAAGTTCCATCAGTGTATAATGAAATATGTTATGGGGGCCATAACATCACATCAAGGACTCCTACTCCAAAGGGTATACACTGAATATTGGATTTATATTTCTCTTTTGTTCATTCACTTAATTTTGTTAATTGACAAACATAAACTATTAACACTTCTCTTGTAAACATTCTCATTTTGTATCATTTTTTCCACACCTGCCTAAAACTTTGGGACAGTACTGTATAATTAATATATATTTCTGTATGTATGCATTTTAATGTATATTTCTATCTGTAAGAACTAGAATAAAATCAAATTACGACATGATCAATCAGACTAAGTATGAATAGAAACAGTTTCCCCTAAAAGCCTTGCATTTAGAGGCAAACCTCACACAGGCCATACATACAGGCTCCATGTACTCTGTAAATGTTTAACTGACTATTTTACTGCTTTTATTATGGTTGGTTACACACACTCATTATAGACCACCTTAAACTATTAATACAAATGCTTGTAATTGGAGTAGTTCCTACTTAATGATGTGGAAATAATTGCACAGTTTTTTGAATGTTAAAAGCTTATTGTATGTTAATATCACACATTTTTTTTTAAATTGCAGGTAGAAAATTGTCTTTTCGATTGTCTTTTTATAATTGATGTACCAGTGATTTAAATACATTACTATAGGTTGAAATCAGAAAAAAAAATCATGCATAGATTTTACCTAACTTTCTGTTTCTTCACATGCATATGCATACTGTAACCTTTATGTAATATTATTTTAAGGCCTGTTACTCTGGGCCTATTACAATGCAGATCAACATCATGTCAATCAGTGCTCCTTTAGCTCCATTTACACAGTGAAATTATTGGAATTTTGTGTGCCCAAATATCTTAGTGTAGCCTTAAGCTACATTCACACAACCAAGGGGAACCCCAATTTTGACAGCTGTCTTGCACCCAAGGGGAACCTGTTTTCATGGATCCGCCATACATTTGCGTGTATGGAGGGATCCATGGAAACGGACAAAATTAGAAAATGACCTATATTTTGACGGTCCATTATATATATATATATATATATATATATATATATATAAATGGATGTGACACAGCTTTTATTCACAGTTGTGTGAATCTAGCTTTATACTGTGCTTCAGGCTAAGGCCCCATGTAGCGGGCTGCAGCAAAAAAGCACTGCGGAAAAAACCCCGGCGGCAACGCATCACGACTTTTCCCACAGCGCTTTTCACAGAAAGTCTGCAGAGGTTTCCTCTGTCGACTTTCTGCTTCCATTATACCTATAGGGAAACCGCCAAAGTTTCCATAGGTATAATTGACATGCTGCGATTTCCAAACCTGCTTAATTTGGGTCTTTAGGACAATGCATTGTTTTAGGTCATATTCCAAGACCAATAACTTTTTTTTTTTTTTTTCCGTTGATGTAGCTGAATGAGGAGTTGTTTTCACTGGATAAGGTGTGTTATTCAGGGGCACCATCTTGGATTTTACATATAACTTGTTGATTAACTTCTATTAACATTTGTGTTGAGGGGGGTGAAAACAAAACAGCAATTGCTTAATTGTTTTGTGTGGTCGGAAAATCAACAGAAAGCAAATTTTATCATGACCTGTAAGATAAAAAGGAAATAATATAAGGGCAGACTAGATGGTCATTTTGTCTTTTTCTGCTGTCAATTTATGCTTCTACATTTTTTGTTTTATTTTTTTTGCTCTTTGATTGCCTTTAGTGCCTTTGAGTTTACGCCACAAACAACTGATCAGATGGTTCCCAGTAATAACAAAAATCAGTAATAATCACCATTTGGTAGTGAGTCCCATAAAATAAGTTGAGACAGTTGTGTTAAAACTATACAGCCCCTTTAAAGTTTAACATCATTCCAAAAGTAACAGTAAATGTACAAGTCAGAACTGCTTGTTGTCAAATGAACTCATTAAATGTTGTGTGCATTTTAAGTGCTAATTTCCTACTCATTTAGCCTTGAAAAGCTGGAAAGAACCTAACTTAAGCCAGTCTTTAAAGACCAAATAAAACTATAGTTGGCATATACTGCAGCAAATAAATTACATTTAAAGGTATAAAGATTATTTTCTAGTCAAGGTTAATGATCTTGACATACTCAAGTTCATAATGAACTAGTAAACGAGTCGTGCTTTGTAAAATGGTAGTCCACTCAGGTGTATAATTATATTTGCAGTAGATATCTTTAGCAATAAATGTTTATTTTTGATCATGCCTTCACAAAGTCATAATTTATATATGTGTATATAAGGTTAGGGTGACAGTAGTATTAATCTTAGTGGGTTTTTGATATATGGGTTTTCATTTATCTCATTCACTCCCATCAGTTTTTATGGCTTTTGTATTAGCTTAGTTGGGATCCATCTTTTAACAGGATCCAAAAAACACATTTAGGCTAAAGCCCCACGTTATGGAACACAGCTAAAAACCGCTTTTTTTATTTGCATTTATGCTGCGTTTTACTCTGTGTTTTTTCTTCCCTTATTAAATCTATAGGGAAAGTGTGAGTGTTTCTGCTGGTAAAATTGACATGCTGCATTCTTGAAAATGCAGCTTTTCCGCAGCATTTTTTTTTCCGCAATATGTGGATAGGATTAGCCAAAATCTTATTCACTTTGCTGGTACTGTAAAACACGTTTTTTTTTTTTCCACAACTAAGTCATAGGGTAATTTAACACACAGCATTTTTGGTAAAACACCTTTTTTTTTTTTTTTGTCGGTCTTCCATTCCAGCTTACCATACATTTTTCCTTCCTGAAGTTAGTTATGGAAGCCTTGTTGAAGGCCATTAGAGACCATCCCCAAATTTAAGATATCCATATAAGTGACAGAACCCACTATAAATTTGGCATTTGCTGACGACCTGTCAAAGTTTATTTCAAAACCTAAACAGTAGTTTCCCCATGTCCTTGAACTATTAGACAATTTTGGCACATTATCAAATTTTAAAATCAATTACACTAAATCAGAGGCAATGAAAATCTACCTGCCTAATTCAGACTTAGACCCTCTACAAAAATCCTCCCCTTTTTCAATGGCATTCCTCACACCCCACTTACTTGGGTGTCCAGATCACAAAAGATCCAAAAACAATTGTTCAACACCAATTGCTCAGCCTTATTGAAAAAGGTAAAGGCCCAAATGCTGTCTCTCTCCCTGCCATATGTCTTGTGGATGGGACATAAAAACTTACTCCAATCATTTTTTCTTCCTAAATTTATATACACTATGCAAATGATTCCGATCCATATTTCCTATTCCAAGGAAATAGGATTTCTTTGTTTCCTTCCTTTGGAATGGCAAATGGCCTTGGTTACCCTATGAGAGACTTATTAAGAAAAAATTGGGGGTTTTGGCATGCCAGATGTCAGTACGTATTATAAAACAATTCTCCTGAAGCGATGGCTTCGCTTACACAATCCAACGCTTCAAACTTTGGATGTTTTAACGGAACTAACCTCGCTCAATACCAGATATAGATCAGGTCTGTGGGGTTTAGTCCCACATAGGGAAATATCACACTGCATATCTGCTGCCACGGCCCAGGTATTTTCAGAGTTGAATGGGACAGAATTGCTGATTCACTCTCCTCCGCTCATATTCCCTGGAGCATAACAAATTCCCTTTGTTATGAGACCTACTGCCCCATAAATCCCACTGTTTGGAGTAAGTTTATATCTTACACATTGAGAGATATTGCAGTCAATGGAGATATAATAGAGAACATTAACAGTGGCAAACTTGACTATCCAATTGGCGGACCTCAAGCTAACCAAATCTCACTTAATACACAGGCTTCCTGCACTACCTGCTCCCATTTGGTTTGAGACTCTCATATACCATGATAAACCTCATATGCCCTTTTCTTTTCAATAAAAAGAGGTTTGAAAAAAAAACAAAAAACATATTGGCTCAGATCCTGGCAGTGAGACAAATATGTACTACTAGTTATCTGGTGTACATGTGGTATTAAATTCCTCTGATGGTGTGTGTGGAGATTTTACAATATTGTACTTTAAATTTAATAGGAAAATTCTGTACTATGTTTGAAGCAACAAAAAAATTATGCGTAAGTAGGTGTATGTTCAAACATAGCAGCTTCTTTTCAGAAATCTATTTGACAGAACTATATGGTTGAGTAGCTTTACTTAGTAAAATATAAATATACTTCTCATAAGATTTTGTTTATGCTGTTTAAGTCTGGGGCCCCACATAGCGCAAACGCTGTGATTTTGAAACCATGACGTGTTACAGTACCTGCAAAGTGGATGGCATTCTGGATAATCTCATCCACACAATGCAGAAAAATATCCGCAGAGGACATGCTGCAATTTCAAAAACCGCTGCGTCTTTGTAAATCTCCTTCCCAGTCTCAAATCTTTTGCAGCCTCCAACAGGTTTTCTTCCAGGATTGCCCTGCATTTAGCTCCATCCATCTTCCCATCAACTCTGACCAGCTTCCCTGTCCCTGCTGTAGAAAAGCATCCCCACTGTGAAACATGGTGTTGGCAGCATCATGCAGTGCGGATGCTTTTCATCAGCAGGGACAGGGAAGCTGGTCAGAGTTGATGGGAAGATGGATGGAGCTAAATGCAGGGCAATCCTGGAAGAAAACCTGTTAGAGGCTGCAAAAGACTTGAGACTGGGAAGGAGATTCACCTTCCAGCAAGACAATGACCATAAACATACAGCCAGAGTTACAGTGGAATGGTTTAGATCAAAGAATATTCATGTGTTAAAATGGCCGAATCATAAAAACTGTGTTCAGGATGATGAGCAGTGTTACTTTTCTGCCACACATATCGCTTTGCATTTAGGCCAAAAACGTTCAACTTTGGTCTCATCTGACCAGATCACCTTCTTCCACATGTTTGCTGTGTCCCCTATATGGCTTGTGGCAAACTGCAAATGGCACTTCTTATGTCTTTCTTTCAACAATGGTTTTCTTCTTGCCATTCTTCCATAAAGGCCAGATTTGTGGAGTGCATGATTTATAGATGTCCTGTGGACAGGTTCTCCCACCTGAGATGTGGATTTCTGCAGCTCCTCCAGAGTGACCATGGGCCTCTTGGCTGCTTCTCTGACCAGTGCTCTCCTTGCTAGATCTATTAGTTTAGGTGGACGGCTATGTCTTGGTAGGTTTGCAGTTGTAGATTACTCTTTTCCATTTTTAGATGATGGATTGAACAGTGCTCCTTGGGATGCTCAAAGCTTGGGATATTTATTTTATAACCTAATCCTTCTTTAAACTTCTCCACAACTTTATCTCTGACCTGTCTCATGAGTTCCTTGGTCTTCATGATGTTGTTTGTTCACTAGTGTTCTCTAACAAACCACTAACGCTAGGTTGACACCTGTGTTTGGAAATCTAATCCGCTTAAAAAAGCTGTTACCTTCAGAAACACGCAGACCCCATAGACAGGACTTTTCTCTCCGCATTTTTAAAGCTGAATGGGGAATCCCGAGGCGGAGACCAGATGCAGGTGTGAACCTAGCTTTAGTCCTTCACAGAACAGGTGTATTTATACTGAGACTAAATTACACAGCTGAAGACAATTGATTGCACTGGATTTTATTTAGAGGTATCAGAGTATAGGGTGCTGAATACTTTTGCACATCACACTTTTCAGATTACTTTACTTATGGAGCTGGACTAGCTCCCAAAAAATACAGCAGGATAACGCGCTCCTCACCGGAACCAATAATTCCAGATAAATCTACAGATTATTAAACAATAAAACAACTTTTAATTTATGTCTCAGAAACGCGTTTCAGGGAGTACCGCACTGCTCAGAGTGCACCCCTTCCTCAAATTGTAACAGACATGAACAACAGCAACAAACAAAAAAAAAAAAACAAACACAAACAAATTTGTGTAAAATATGATAAACCTGATAAAATTCCTCTCTTGACGGTATCAAACCATCTTGAGGGTGGGGATGAATAGATATGTTTTCAAACAAATTTAAAAAAGTTGAAAAATTCACCAAGGACACACATACACACGTGGACAAAATTGTTGATACCCCTCTTTTAATGAAAGAAAAACCCACAATGGTCACAGAAATAACTTGAATCTGACAAAAGTAATAATATATAAAAATTCTATGAAAATGAACAAATGAAAGACAGACATTGCTTTTCAACCATGCTTCAACAGTATTTTTTTTTTTTTAAATAAAACTCATGAAACAGGCCTGGACAGAAATGATGGTACCCCTGAAAATAATGTGACTAAAGACACATGTTAAATCAAGGTGTGTCCACTAATTAGCATCACATGTGTCTGCAATCTTGTAATCAGTCAGTGGGCCTGTATATAGGGCTACAGATACTCACTGTGCTGTTTGGTGACATGGTGAGTACCACACTCAACATGGACCAGAGGAAGCGAAGGAAAGAGTTGTCTCAGGAGCTTAGAAAGAAAATTATAGACAAGCATGTTAAAGGTAAAGGTTATAAGACCATCTCCAAGCAGCTTGATGTTCCTGTAACTACAGTTACACATATTATTCAGAAATTTAAGATCCATGGGACTGTAGCCAACCTCCCTGGACGTGGCCACAGGAGGAAAATTGATGACAAATCAAAGAGAAGGATAATACGAACGGTAACAAAAGAGCCCAGAAAAACTTCTAAAGAGATTAAAGGTGAACTTCAAGCTCAAGGAACATCAGTGTCAGATCGCACCATCCGTCGTTGTTTGAGCCAAAGTGGACTTCATGGGAGACAACCAAGTAGGACACCATTGTTGAAAACAAATCATAAAAAAGCCAGACTGGAATTTGCCAAACTACATATTGACAAGCCACAAAGCTTCTGGGAGAATGTCCTTTGGACAGATGAGACAAAAATCAAAATTTTTGGCAAGGCACATCAGCTCTATGTTCACAGACGGAAAAATGAAGCATATCTTGAAAATAACACTGTCCCTACTGTGAAACATTTAGGAGGCTTTGTTATGTTCTGGGGCTGCTTTGCTGCATCTGGCACAGGCTGTCTTGAATCTGTGCAGGGTACAATGAAATCTCAAGATCATCAAGGGATTCTAGAGAGAAATGTGCTGTCCAGTGTCAGAAAGCTTGGTCTCAGTCGCAGGTCATGGGTCTTGCAACAGGATAATGACCCAAGACACACAGCTAAAAACACCCAAGAATGGCTAAGAGGAAAACATTGGACTATTCTGAAGTGGCCTTCTATGAGCCCTGACCTAAATCCTATTGAGCATCTTTGGAAGGAGCTGAAACATGCCGTCTGGAAAAGGCACCCTTCAAACCTGAGACAACTGGCGCAGTGTGTTCATGAGGAGTGGGCCAAAATACCTGTTCAGGGGTGCAGAAGTCTCATTGACAGTTACAGGAATCATTTAATTGCAGTGATTGCCTCAAAAGGTTGTGCAACAAAATATTAAGTTAAGGCTACCATCATTTCTGTCCAGGCCTGTTTCATGAGTTTTCTTTTTTTAAAAATTCTGTTGAAAAGCAATGTCTCACTTTCATTTGTTCATTTTCATAGAATTGTTATATATTATTACTTTTGTCAGATTCAAGTTATTTCTGTGACCATTGTGGGTTTTTCTTTCATTAAACGAGGGGTACCAACAATTTTGTCCACATGTGTACATAGTAAACAGCAGCATCTAAGATACCAGCTGGAGTCACACAACTTCTCTAACATTGATTTATCACAATATATCAGAGGCAGGAGTGGGGCGATGTGCGGGCCCTGGGATCGGAGGAGCAGGTGTCAGTGAACCCATCCCGGCATCTGCCGGTCTGTAAAGATGATGGCGGCCGCTCTGCTGCAGAGCGGTCGCCATAGCTACCGGGTCTCACGCTGTAATGTACAGCGCAGACTCGGAGCTAATGCCCGCGATCAGACTCCAGTCTGACCACGGGCATTACTACTTTAAAGCCCCCCCCAAAAGTAAAAAAGTAGCCCCCTAAAGTAAAAAGGTAACCTTTGAAGTTGCAGGCCAACGCCCGCGCGGCGAGATCGCAGGAGCCGACCTGTTCCTGTGACTCCCAGGCCTGTCATAGTAATATTACTATTGTGGCCGGTCTATGACCAGCAGCAATAATAATATACAGAATCTCCCATAGACTGCAGTACACTTGTATTGCAGTCTATGGGATTTGCAATCAAATGATTGCAGGTTCAAGCCCCCTAGGGGGGCTAATAAAATAGTAAAAAAACATATATATATAATAAAAGTTCTAAATCATCCCCTTAACCTAGAATACATATAAAAGTAGAAAATTACTGTGAAACACATTAGGTATCCCTTTGTCTGAAAACGCCCGGTCTACAAACTTATAAAAATATTTTTCCTGTACCGTGAACGTTGCAGCGGGAAAAAAAAATAATCAAAAGTGCCGACATGCTGTTTTTTTCACTGTTTCACCTTTGATTTCAATAAAAAGTGATCTAATAAATAGACATTCCCCAAAATCGTATAACTAAAAAGAATATCTGGCTCCGCAAAAAAGCTGCAGGGCCACCTGTCAGTGTGGCCTTACAGCTGTTTCAAAACTACAACTCCCATATATTAAATATTTTATCACTTTTTTTGCTTCAAAACTTTTTTTTCCCTATTTTCTTCCTCTAAAACCTAGGTGCGTCTTATGGTCCGGTGCATCTTATAGTCCGAAAAATACAGTATATTCATACCTTCTGATGTTTGTTTTTGTAGTGTGAAAATCCAGAATGTTTCTCACTAACTACTTCTGCCTTGAATCTCCTCCCCTTAGAGGCTTGTGGACTTTCTCAATGCCTTTAAACCTAAAAGTTCTACAATTCCCATGATGCACCTGTGTAAAATGTTTAGATGGCATGGACACATTCACTGCATTGGGATTAATTGCACCTGATAGATGTCGACGTATTCTTATTTATAGCGTATCTGATTTGCATCCCACATATTGTAAATGACAAGCAACACAGGTAATTACATATACTGTATTACATTTTCTGTGTTGCAATTAATATAATCTTTTATGTTCCCATCACATTTGATTGAAAATGGCAAGATTTTTCAGATGATTGTTGTGTCCACATTCAAAAAAAAAAAACAGTGGTATCCAACCACATTTTAGTCATCATTTTATTACTTTTAAACTTACTTGATAACAGCATATCTAGTGTAGGAGTCTTTTTAGCCACAAATCGGATCTCATTGGACACCACATTCTTCAATATGGGATCCTGGCATAATACTGGTAGATATCGCTTTACAATATCTCTAACCATTTTAAATTGTGGACTATATGTGGTGGAGAAGGTAATGACATTACTATCCCTCATTTTAGAGACCTGATGTTTGTCTTCATTTGCATTCGTTGTAAGTGTCTCCCTATTTTCACTAAGTGTATCCTCTGTTTTAATTTATTACAAGTTTTCATAATCTCTTTATCACACCTATCCTTATTTTAACAATTTCTTTTGATTCAGATTAACTCTAACACCGGTACATTTTTTTACCACATGGGACAGATGACATGAATTGGCTTGCAATATAGAATTGGCGGCTGTCAGACATACGGCAGAATTTTGATGTTATCATCTTGTCCCACCAGTTCTATATCCAAGAATAACATTTTTTGTCTCTATCTTGATTTACTGTAAATTGTAAATTCTTATTATTATTGTTGAGATAGGAAGCAAATGCTGGTATGTCCATTTCTGGACCTTCCCATATCAACAACCGGTCGTCTATAGAACGACCATACCACTTAATGAGAAATAAGCAGATTCTCTTCCACATAAAGATATAATTCTTCCCATCTCAACATGAATTAATTGACTATCGTGGGGGAAAATTTCGCCCCCCCCCATAGACGCTCCCTGTTGTTGCAAAAAATAAATTCCATCAAACATAAAAAAAAAAAATATGTTTTAATAAAACTTCCACTGCCATCAACAAAAACTCCTTTGTTTGACAAGAATACCCACTGTATTTCTCAACACAATATTGTTAAACATTGCAATATGGTATTCTGTATAATAGAAATAACATGTTTTGTTTCCCTCAAATAACTTGGTATTGCTTTAACCCTTTTGCTGCAAGGGGGTCTCCAGCTATTTTGTACCTCTGGTAGCCAGAGCAATTTTCCCAGTTTTGAGAAGGACAAATAAAATCTAAATTGCAATATTAAAAAAATCATACTAACCCCCATACCTAAACAAAAAATAGCACCAAAATAAAATATAACTTTTATTGATATTTTAAAACCTACATCGGTGTAGACTACAACATATACTGTAGGTGTATGTACGCATTAAAATGTAGGTAATTGAACGCACAAACGAACTGTCATCCTCTCATAAGTGAAATCAAATCCACTGATCCTTACAGTGGGGAAAAAAAAGGATTTAGTCAGCCACCAATTGTGCACGTTCTCCCACTTAAAAAGATGAGAGGACTGTAATTGTCATCATAGGTAGACCTCAACTATGAGAGACAAAATGAGAATACAAATCCAGAAAATCATATTGTCTGATTTTTAAAGAATTTAATTGCAAATTATGGTGGAAAATAAGTATTTGGTCAATAAAAAAAGTTCATCTCAATACTTTGTTATATATCCTTTGTTGGCAATGACAGAGGTCAAACGTTTTCTGTAAGTCTTCACAAGGTTAGCACACAATGTTGCTGGTATGTTGGCCCATTCCTCCATGCAGATCTCCTCTAGAGCAGTGATGTTTTGGGGCTGTCGCTGGGCAACACGGACTTTCAACTCCCTCCAAAGGTTTTCTATGGGGTTGAGATCTGGAGACTGGCTAGGCCACTCCAGGACCTTGAAATGCTTCTTACGAAGCCACTCCTTCATTGCCCTGGCGGTGTGCTTGGGATCATTGTCATGCTGAAAGACCCAGCCATGTTTCATCTTCAATGCCCTTGCTGATGGAAGGAGGTTTGCACTCAAAATCACACGATACGTGGCCCCATTCATTCTTTCATGTACACGGATCAGTCGTCCTGGTCCCTTTGCAGAGAAACAGCCCCAAAGCATGATGTTGCCACCCCTATGCTTCACAGTAGGTGTGGTGTTCTTTGGATGCAACTCAGCATTCACTCTCCTCCAAACACGACGAATTGTGTTTCTACCAAACAGTTCTACTTTGGTTTCATCTGACCATATGACATTCTCCCAATACTCTTCTGGAACATCCAAATGCTCTCTAGCAAACTTCAGACGGGCCCGGATATGTACTGGCTTAAGCAGGGGGGACACATCTGGCACTGCAGGATCTGAGTCCCTGGCGGCGTAGTGTGTTACTGATGGTAGCCTTTGTTACGTTAGTCCCAGCTTTCTGCAGGTCATTCACTAGGTCCCCCCGTGTGGTTCTGGGATTTTTGCTCACCGTTCTTGTGATCATTTTGACCCCACGGGGTGAGATCTTGCGTGGAGCCCCTGATCGAGGGAGATTATCAGTGGTCTTGTATGTCTTCCATTTTCTAATTATTGCTCCCACAGTTGATTTCTTCACACCAAGCTGCTTGCCTATTGCAGATTCAGTCTTCCTAGCCTGGTGCAGGTCTACAATTTTGTTTCTGGTGTCCTTCCACAGCGCTTTGGTCTTCACCATAGTGGAGTTTGGAGTGTGACTGTTTGAGGTAGTGGACAGGTGTCTTTTATACTGATAACAATTTCAAACAGGTGCCATTACTACAGGTAATGAGTGGAGGACAGAGGAGCCTCTTAAAGAAGAAGTTACAGGTCTGTGAGAGCCAGAAATCTTGCTTGTTTGTAGGTGACCAAATACTTATTTTCCATCATAATTTGCAAATAAATTCTTAAAAAAATCAGACAATGTGATTTTCTAGATAAGTTTTCTCATTTTGTCTCTCATAGTTGAGGTCTACCTATGATGTCAATTACAGGCTTCTCTCATCTTTTTAAGTGGGAGAACTTGCACAATTGGTGGCTGACTAAATATGTAGACAGAATAGTGCATCTATGATTTAAGTTCTTCCCATAGATTGTAATATTAGTAAAAGGCGCAGAATATATTTGCACCCCGAATGAATGGGTGTTGCTCCTATAACTCAAAGATCCAAGGTTTAGAAGAATCTCATATGTGTAAGTCCAATTGTCACTACAAAACAATGAAATATCGGCTCTTGTGATAGTCACCTGCTGTATGTAACAGGGACTTGAAGTCATATAGGATATTTATTATAGCAAAGGCAGGTGTAAATAATAAAACCACCTCGCTTTCACATATGCATATCTGGATAGCAGAATAGTGAGTGCTAATGAATTATTGTCTGCTGCAGCTAGCTAGCACTCCCATAATTCACCTGCAGTATAACCTGTTAATTACAAAGTTATCCAAGGGTTTGATAATCCAGTAGGCATTAGTAGCATTGGTGAGTGTTCACACTACACAGTCAGTAGCAAAGTTCTAACTATATCCCTCAGTGCTAATGAGTCATTGCCTGCTGCAGCTAGCTAGCGCTCCCATAGTTCACCTGCGGTATAACCTGTTAATTATAAGGTAATCTCAGGGTTTGATAATCCAGTAGGCATTAGTAGAATTGGTGAATGTTCACACCATGCTATCAGTAGCAAATTTCTAACTATATCCCTCTATGCGTTTCCCCCTACATTGGTGGGATCATCAGGAGGATAGTCACAGATAGGGTGAGCCAGATAAAGTAGTTTCAGTGAAAACTGCAGTTACTGGTGTCCTAAAGGTGGACCAGGTGGCCAACCCCCATACCTATATATTTTCTTAAAGTAGACACTTGCAGCATTGTCAGAATAGCAGCACGGTGGCTCAGGAGTTAGCGCTGGAGTCCTGGGGTTGAATCCTGCCAGGGACAACATCTGCAAGAAGTTTGTATGTTCTCCCCATGTGTGTGTGGGTTTTCTCTGAGTACTCTGGTTTCCTTCCACACTCCAAAGGCATATTGATAGGGAATGTAGATTGTGAACAAACAACATATGATAGAACAATACTGTATAACAACAAAACTTTTTGTGTGCTTATATTTACGATAGGGATTTAACTCTTCTCAAGCAATAAGATCAAGGTATATGTCCACACTACCTTACACCAACAAACAACTGATTTTTATTAAAGGAAGCTTCAGGGAATCATGCAAGGAACATGTAGTGTTACATTAAAGCCATTCACCTGGACAGCTGTTTTTCTCAGTTTTTCCACAGTTTTTTTTGCCTTCCCTCATATATCTCTATAGGGAAAACACAGCATTTTTAAAAATGCAGCATTTGACTAAGCATTATTTCTGCAAATAAAATCTCATTCACTTTTCTGGGACTGTAAAACTCAGCAGGCCAAAAACTCTGTTTCTACAACATCAGGCCAAGGCTCCATGTTGTGTTTTTTTTTTTGTTGCAGATTTTGCTCTGGTTTTTTTTAACCAAAGTCAGTGGTGGACTTAACAGAAGGGAAACATCTGAGTTCTTCCTTTATATTTTCCTTTCCTTTTGTAGCCACTCCTAACATTGGCTCAAAAAACCGCAGCAAAATCTGCAACAAAAATACGCTGCATTTCCACAAAGTGGGACCTTAGCCTTCGGTTTCATGCACATGACCGTCTTTGCAAAATTGGTTCTATGCCTGAAGCCTAAGACTTCCTTCAGGCTGAGGGCCCCACGTGGCGTAAACGGTCCTGAAAAGTGGATGGGATTCTAGCAAATGCCATCCACACATTGCAAAAAAAAAAAAAATGCAACGAAATTGCTGGGCTTTCCAAAATCATTGCGGTCAATTATACCTATAGAAACGCTGGCGGTTTCCCTATAGGTATATAGGTATAATTGAAACACAAAGTCCGCAGAGGAAACCTCTGTGGACTTTCTGTGAAAAGCGCTGCAGGAAAAACCGCAATGCGTTTCCGCCGTGGCTTTTCTCGCAGCACTTTTTCACTGCGGCCCGCTACGTGGGGCCTTCGCCTCACAATACATTTTTCCTTTGTGTTTTCATGTTAAAAAAAACACCAGTATTGCTTACAGATTTTAATAATTTTTTTAAACCTTAGTGTTTTTTGTTCCCACAACCTTTTTTTTTTTTTTTCAAGCATTCTGTTTTCCGATCATGAAATTAATTGGAAAATGCATGAAAAAAAACAAACAAAAACACACCAAATCCAGAAAAAACACCAAGTAAAAAAAAATTTGTAAGGTTATTTATAATTTCTTGTTGAATAACCAGTGATCTAGTCACATGTCGCCTCAAAAATAAAACATGGCAAAAATAAACGCCAAAAAACAGTAAAAAAAAAAACAAAAACATTTTTGTGAAACTTTCCTCAAGGGATTTTACCAATAAAATTTCCTATGTAAACAGTATAGGGAATGGGATAAGTCTCTGACTGTTGGGTTTTACAAGACCATAGGTCCCAAAGCACCCTGTGTGAAAGATGCGTCGATGAGCATGCTGACCACCTCTCCATTTACTTCTGTGAGAATTCCAAAATGGCAATCCCCATCCGATAAAAGTGAATGGAGTGGTAGTCACACATACTCTGCTCCATTCACATATAACACTCTTAGAATGTAAGCTCTGGCAAGCAGGTCCCTCACTCCTATTGTTTTTTTATGTTAATTTGAATTGTAAAGTGCTGTGGAATATGTTGGCACTATCTAAATAAAGTTATTATTATTTATATTATTAAGGACCTCAATTCTCATAATTGTTGGAGTCAGTTTAATCCCTATACCGTAAATAGAGGATAATTATCAATAGTTGAAAGATTTTATTAAATATATAGGGAAAACACTTGTGTTTCCACAGCTAAAATTGACATGCTACATTTTTTTCAGAAATGTGTGGATGAACATAACCAAATTCTCATTCACTTTGCTGGTACTGAACATGAAAAACAGATGTGTAATGGATGTTGTTTTAACGGACCAATTTAACAGAACATTAAAAATTAGAACATGTTCTGTTTTTGGCCCCTTTTTTTCTGGACAGATGGACCAATCAAAGTGATTGGGTCTGTTTTTAACCTCTATTGAAATGGATTTGCATAAAATGATTGAATGGGTTGGGTCAAAAAAGTAAAGCAATGAACTTTACACATTTGTTTTTTAACTGTCAAGAAAAAACAGATGGCAAACTGATGCAAAACTGACATTAGCAACAGACGGTCAGAAAATGGATGAAAAATAACTGGCACACCAATTGAAAACAAGTTAAAAACTGACAGTTTCATCCATTTTTAATGTCCGTTTTTTTCTGTTGTGCTCATATAGCCTAAAACACCATGCACACGACTGAGTGTGCATCTGATATGGGGCTGTGTTTGGAGTGGAATGACACTCTGAATGACATCCGAGTGTATCCAAGTGCATTTCGTTATACATTAACGTCTATGGGGGCCCATCCTCCTCATTGGAACGGAATGGATCCGAAGTACCAATAGATGTGAATGCATAACGAAATGCACTTGGATGTCACGCCGAGTGTTACCCGAGTGCATTCTTCTGCAAATTCGGTCCTATATCGCATGCACACTGGGTCATGTCCATGGGGTCTAAAGCTATATTCAGCAATCAATGGACAAATTGGCCATGAAAAAAGGGCATTTTTCATGGCTGTTTTGGAGGGATCCGTGAAAACGGACAAAAATAGGACATGACCTGGTTTTTGACGCTCTGTTTAAATGGAGCATCAAAAAAATGGTCATGTGAAAAGCTCCATTCACATGTATTAAATTGAATGGCTATGTGATGGACATTAAAAAACGTCCGTCACGTGGCTTTTGACATAGATTGTATGAATAAGGCTTAAGGCTAGGCCTTCACAGGGGCATTTGGTTGTCAGACCAGTCATAGAAAAGTTGTAGCTTTCTGTAACTATCATTCAAGATCAATGTTCACCTGTTGTAAGAAGTAAAAAGTTATGCCTCAATCAAAAAATTTAAGAAGTGATCAGATATCATATAATCATTACAAATAGCCAGCAATTCATGTGGATGAACAGTTCTTGCGTTTTTCAGAGCAAATGGTATGTAGCAATAATAGTTGCTGCTAAGGATATATGGTTAGTAAACGATATTTGATGGAAATTTAATTTGAGCTCGTGTCGCTTACTGCTTTGTATAAGGAATACAGTTGGATACATATGGAACATATTATTGGCTAAATGATATAAGTGATCCAGCAAAACGTAAGGCCCACTGTCCATGAATGTAAACTTTGTCATACATATCATTAAAAAAATGCATAAACAAATGAAGCAGCAGCTGCTGCTTTGTTTATGAGAAAACATTTTCCAAAATGTATTTTTCAGCTATGATAAAAAAAAAAATATATATATATATATATATATATAAACAGAACGCCCAGTGAGAACCACGTGCTTTTAATAACCACTTCATGGCCAGGTATTTTTATACCACACTGCCAACCTACTCAGTAGATGTATCCATTTAGTTTCTCAAACATCGCCTCAGAAAGGAGAAAGGTACTTACTAGGCAACAGAAACCTCATTCAACTCTGGGCCCCTCAAAAATGTTTAACCACCAAAACTATCCTATTGAAGTTTGGCTTTACATACAACCAGTACAGTGCTCGTTGTATACTCCTTCACCTATGATGCCAGCTCTTACAACATAACCCCACTGACCCCAATCCTATTTGGCACCCTCTACATAATAATCTGATAAAGTATGGCACACAGAGATATTACAGAATTATGCCCCTCAGCCGAACTCCAACCCTTATCATTCCTAGAGAGCCTGACCAGACAGCAGTATCAAACTTTCTGTAGATTTCTTTTTTCCAAAATATATATTCTGATTGCTATGAGTAGCCCTAATCTCCCCATACTGATCCGTGAATGGGAGGTTATACTTGATGGGAAGTTTATTGTGCAGTAGACTTGGGCTGGTTTTCAACCTCTGACCTGCTGTCTGGTCAGACACTGTGTGGATGGCATCTGTTTAAATCCTATTCACAACACTGATACTGTATATCGCACCAACCTGCTGTGAATACACTAGAAAATATACTCAATCGACTCCTGGCTTTGGCTCAAAAAAACACAGCAAAATCTGCAACAAAAAAAGCAGCTTTTCTGCAATGTGGGGCCTTAACCCAAGGCAGGGGCCCCACGTGGCATAAACGGCGCAATTTGGCTGTGGCTAAAATAGCGTGGAAAAAAATCAGAATTTTACAGTAACTGCAAGGTGGGTGGGACGTCTTGCAGAAAAATATGCGCAGTGAAAATGCTGCGATTTCCAAAACCATTTCGGTTTTGGAAATCGCAGCATGTCAGTTATAACTATGGCACTCTTGGCATTCTCTTGATGAGCTTCAAGAGCTAGTCACCTGAAATGGTTTTCACTTCACAGGTGTGCCCTGTCAGGTTTAATAAGTGGGATTTCTTGCCTTATAAATGGGGTTGGGACCATCAGTTGTGGTGTTCAGAAGTCAGGTGGATACACAGCTTATAGTCCTACTGAATGGAGTGTTAGAATTTGTATTATGGCAAGAAAAAAAGCAGCTAAGTAAAGAAAAACAAGTGGCCATCATTACTTTAAGAAATGAAGGTCAGTCAGTCCGAAAAATTGGGAAAACTTTGAAAGTGTCCCCAAGTGCAGTGGCCAAAACCATCAAGCGCTACAAAGAAACTGGCTCACATGAGGACCGCTCCAGGAAAGGAAGACCAAGAGTCACCTCTGCTGCGGAGGATAAGTTCATCCGAGTCACCAGCCTCAGAAATCGAAGGTTAACAGCAGCTCAGATTAGAGACCAGGTCAATGCCACACAGAGTTCTAGCAGCAGACACATCTCTACAACAACTGTTTAGAGGAGACTGTGTGCAGCAGGCCTTCATGGTAAAATAGCTGCTAGGAAACCACTGCTAAGGACAGGCAACAAGCAGAAGAGACTTGTTTGGGCTAAAGAACACAAGGAATGGACATTAGACCTGTGGAAATCTGTGCTTTGGTCTGATGAGTCCAAATTTGAGATCTTTGGTTCCAACCACCATGTCTTTGTGCGACGCAGAAAAGGTGAACGAATGGACTCTACATGCCTGGTTCCCATCGTGAAGCATGGAGGAGGAGGTGTGATGGTGTGGGGGTGCTTTGCTGGTGACACTTTTGGGGATTTATTCAAAATTGAAGGAATACTGAACAAGCATGGTTACCACAGCATCTTGCAGCGGCATGCTATTCCATCCGGTTTGCGTTTAGTTGGACCATCATTTATTTTTCAACAGGACAATGACCCCAAACACACCTCCAGACTGTGTAAGGGCTATTTGACCAAGAAGGCGAGTGATGGGGTGCTACGCCAGATGACCTGGCCTCCACAGTCACCAGACCTGAACCCAATCGAGATGGTTTGGGGTGAGCTGGACCGCAGAGTGAAGGCAAAAGGGCCAACAAGTGCTAAGCATCTCTGGGAACTCCTTCAAGACTGTTGGAAGACCATTTCAGGTGACTACCTCTTGAAGCTCATCAAGAGAATGCCAAGAGTGTGCAAAGCAATAATCAAAGCAAAAGGTGGCTACTTTGAAGAACCTAGAATATAAGACATATTTTCAGTTGTTTCACACTTTTTTGTTAAGTATATAATTCCACATGTGTTAATTCATAGTTTTGATGCCTTCAGTGTGAATCTACAATTTTTTTTATAGTCATGAAAATACAGAAAACTCTTGGAATGAGAAGGTGTGCCCAAACTTTTGGTCTGTACTGTAGATCTCTATTCCGGCAGGGATGGGCACCTGGTTTATGGCCAGTTGGGGCCTGTCTTAGTAAATTTATCCCAGTTTCTCTGTAATATCAGAAGACAAGGGAAAGTCAGGAGTCTTCCATACAAATTCGATGGTAGGCTGATCTTGATTAAATTGTCAGGTTCAGATAAACATGTAATGTGTAATGCCAATGGACGCATCCCATCGTTATACCAGAGTTTAGAAGTCATATCTAGTATCAGTTGTCTGGGTGCATGAAAGGGCAAATACAGTGAAACTTCTCCAAAAGACCACCTCCTTGAGAAGACCACCCCTTCACCCAGACCACATTTTCTGAGACGGATTTTCCATTTTCCAAATTAAACATTTTGTTTCAGAAGTCAACCCACTGTAGAAGACCATTTTTAATGCAATTTTGAGTGGTTGTCTCATAGATGTCAGTTGCCCTGTATACTCCTGAAAAGGCAGCAATGGTGAAACATGTCAGGTAGGCTGCATGTTTGTTATTTTATTAATTTGCAGTCTCTTTCAGACCACTATAATATAAATATCTATTGACTGCAGCTATAGAATCTTTTTGATGCATACAGTCTAAAAAATGTGTTTCATGTGCAGATAACATGGAATTTGAATATTAGGAATAGGTTACAGTCATTTAAGGTATAATTTGAATTCGATAGTGAGGCAGAGACTGTTTTTAATGGTGTTAGTCCTAGTTGCTGCATGTAATTTAGATTGGCTGTCAATAGAACATTTGTTTTTTTATTAGTTTTGAGTTTCTGGATGGGATATATTGCCCATAGATAATTGCAATAGTTCTAGAGTTAGGTTCCCTAAGCGATTCAAGTCAGGGCTTTCCTGGAATTGTTTAGTCGTCTCAAAGAGGTATCACTATACTATACACTTAATCTATAAATATATCAGTTGCCCACCAACACTAAAAGCTGATGTTCTCCTCTCCTGCTTGGGTTAATGTTTAGAATAGAACACACTTTGTTAGTAAGCGGCTTATCTCTGTATTTAACACACGCAATACATTTCTTTAAACAAAGACAACCCCATTAAATAGTGCAATTATGGTAACAAAGACACCAACACAAACACAGGCCTTCACCAGCAGTTAGGCAATGTTGCAGTCAAACAAAGAGAACACATGAGCTAATAAACACTTTAGACAGAAACCACTTTGATAGACACAGATGGATAAACAATTATACAGTTTGGTTTGCTAACACATTTGCTGAGGTGGAGTTTTAGGGGAGCATTTCCCGAAAACAAAGCTAGCCACAATAATCTTTGCCACTTTGCATATAAAAGTAAAATACAACAATTAAGTACAAAACATTTCTTATATGGACCTACATAGCAACATAGTATAGTTAAAAAAAAAAAACCCAGAAGGACAGATGTACTAGTCTTGTCTAATTTTTAACTCCTTCCTGCTGCAGGCATTTTTTGTTTTTGACTCCCCGCCTTCCAAACCCCATCAACTTTTTATTTTTCTGTTCACAGAGCCATATAAGGACTTAATGTTTGTGGGACAAAGTGTACTTCATAATGGTACCATTTAATATTCTATATGTTGTACTGGGAAGCTGTCAAAAAATCAGAATGGGGGGAATTGGAATAAACTTTGTTTATGCGACTTTCTTACGGGCTTTGTTTTTATGGCATTCACTGTGCAGTAAAAATGACATGTCACCTGTATTTTATGAGTTGGTACGATTCTGGGAATACCAGATTTTGGCTGGGCCCCCAAGTTGCGAAAAGGCCGCTTTTACAGTGCCTGCAAAGTGGATGTGATGTGATTCTGGCTAATCCTATCCACACATTACAGAAAAAAATCTTCAGTGGAAATGCTGCGATTTCAAAAATGCAAACGTTTTTGCAAGTCATAGCATGTAAATTATACCTACGGAAACACTGGTGAACTTTCTGTGAAAAACTCTGCGTTTCTGTCGCGGTCTTTTCTGCAGTAGATAGCTACATGGGGTATTAGCCTCATATAGTTTTATTGTCTGCTGTAGGCATCCCAGAGAGGATCTGCCTGTGGCAAAAAGTGGCCAAATTGAGCTAATTTTTGCCACAAGGCCCTTTCACACTAATGATTTTATGTTTGTGTGCTATGCGTGAAAATTATATTTATATTTATGCTTACTTGTATAGCACCATTATATTCCACAGACATTGTCAGTCACTGTCCCATATAGAACTCACAATCTACATTTCCCTATCAGTATGTCTTTGGAGTGTGGGAGGAAACCCATGCAAACACGGGGAGAACATACAAACTCCTTGCAGATATTGTCCTTCACAGGATTCAAACCCAGGACTCCAGCGCTAACTACTGAGCCTATGTGCTGCCCATATTGAAAACATTAGACAGCACATGTAGCCATTATAGCCAATGGTGCCTTTCACATATCCGTTTTTCATGAACGTAGAGACAATGTGAAAAAAAAATCATGACATACACTATTTTTTTCTCATTTCTCTACTCATCTCAGCCATTCTTGTCAATGAAGCTGTGAAAAAATGGACAGCACATAGACATCTGTATGCTATCCTTTTTCACACACAAATTTCTACAGATGTGGAGCTCTGCATGGAAGGTATTTTGCACCTGGATAGATCCCTCCCCCCTTGCATGAGCTGCCTGTCAATTTCAAATGAATTGCTAGGCAGTGCCTGATGTGAATGTAGGAGCTGCCCGCGAATTCATATAAATATCTGGACAGCTCCTGCTTCTGCCCCCCCACCTCACCTACAATTTAATGTGATCAGATTGACAAGAGGTTATTTCAGTGGATTACTTTCAATGGGACTTCTTTGTCCCTTCACTAGCTCATTTGTGTCCAATCTGTGTGACATCCATTTGACCTGTGATGCTGTGGGCTATTCCTTTCAGTTGTCTGGGGTCCCTGTATTCATTTGCAGGTCAGGAGCCACCAGGCAATTCATATGAATGGCCGTCACCTCCTAACTCCCCCCCCCCCGCCCCTCAGCTCTACCACACTGAAGTCACATAGCTAGTAGAGGGACTCTTATGTACAGTACAGACCAAAAGTTTGGGCACACCTTCTCATTCCAAGAGTTTTCTGTATTTTCATGACTATAAAAATTGTAGATTCACACTGAAGGCATCAAAATTATGAATTAACACATGTGGAATTATATACTTAACAAAAAAGTGTGAAACAACTGAAAATATGTCTTATATTCTAGGTTCTTCAAAGTAGCCACCTTTTGCTTTGATTACTGCTTTGCACACTCTTGGCATTCTCTTGATGAGCTTCAAGAGGTAGTCACCTGAAATGGTCTTCCAACAGTCTTGAAGGAGTTCCCAGAGATGCTTAGCACTTGTTGTGAGAAGGTGTGTCCAAACTTTTGGTCTGTACTGTAGATCATTCTGGCGCACGGACCTTTGAGATGAAACAGAATTCTGTCTCATTTCCAGGTACCATGCACCAGAATAGAGACCAGAGTTCATTCAATTCTATTCATTTACCACAGGTTACACTGGATCGCTTGTATTACATCTGATTCCTTAGACTTTGTCAATGATCATGTTTTTTTTTTTTTTTGTGTTTTTTTATTAAATAGGGGGTTATCTAGGGGACTTTTTATTTTGGTAAAAAAAATTCCTTATGTCTGTCCTTCAATCTAAACAGGCAGCTCGGTATCGGTATGACTGCAGGTTGGTGGTATTAGGCTGGGAAGGACCAAAAAACTGTGGGCCATTTCATTCTGGCAATGCTACGCTGCTGCTGCTTGTTATATGTGGCAGGTTATGAATAATTGGGGGGATCCCATGTCATTTTCAATAATTTGTCAGTTTTTCATAGCTGTGGTTTTTGTCCCCTTCCAGCCTAATAATACCAGCCGATGGTAGCCTCTTTAGATGGCGGGTACTGGGTTAATATTTGGGGGGGTTAGTGGTAGCCCCACCTTATTAATGGACGCTGTCAATCAGATAGCAGCCATTACTAAGGCGGTGATAAAACAGAATTTTGTCTCATCTCAAAGGTCCGTGTGTCAGAATGAGCTAGTGAAGTGATGCCTAAGCTACATAAGAGTCCCTGTACTAGCTATGTGATTTCAGTGTGATAGGCAGTGTCGGACTGGGATGTCTACGGCCCACCAGTGTAATTGATTCTATGGGCCATCCTACTACTACTGGTGTACAAGCCATAAAAAAGTCGCAACACTTTCCTGGCCCTGTCTGATTTATCATTTATGCCAACTTTCTGAGGATCTTGGGCTGCTGGGAGTTGTAGTTCTCACAGGGTCAGGGAACAGTAATTGCCTCTTCAGATGACAGAAAATGAAGAGGAATTGAGGCAGACTTCTGCCTCACTCCTTTTCATTTTCTGGTCCTGCAGCTCCTTGCGGTGGAAAGCCAAGCAGAGCTTTACCTGCTGATCAACTCTTTACTGACTCCCACACAGTATAAAGTCCCCTTTCCTGGCATCACAGTATAACAACCCCTTTTCCTGGTCCCCACACACGGTATAACACCCCCCCCACCACAGTGCTTCCTTGAACCCAGAGTGTTCGCTGTCCCAATAATATAAATTATGCCCCTGTATATTAAAAGGGTTATGCACCTTTCTCATATTGATGGTCTGTCCTTATAATAGGCCATCAATATTACATTTGCGGGATCTGGAGTCATGCGCCTCATGTGAACTATGACAACAATAAATGGCCTCAGTGGTAAGGCACTGGTAACGTCAATGTAATGTCACCGGTCTCTCTCCAGTGACTCCTGAGGACCTCATTGCTCTTAGTAGTCACATTGGGATTTCCAGCAATGAGGTGCTGGCACAAGACCTAACTGACACGGGCGGCAGACAACGGGGAGCTGGGGACAAGTGAATATATATATATATTTTTTTTTTTTTAATTGTTTGTTTTGTTTTTAATTTTACACCCCCACTGCCACAGGAGTTGCTTCTGTTCATGGACAACCTCTTTAATAATCCCGCCTAATTCACCACACACTTTAAGGTCCCCTCTCAGAATATTGGCCCCAATCACTTCCCCCACACAATATAATGGCCCACTTGTCCCTCATACAGTAGCCCTTCACTGACTCCATACAGTAGAATTACGTAATTACTTACCTGCTCTCCGGTCCCACTCTGTCACTCTGCTTCAGTTGCACTGTTGTAAGGTTACCTGTCTTGCACCTTCTGCTCCAGGCACGCATGACATTTACCATTTATTCCACCAGCTTGTAGGCCACATACTTAATGTGGCTTGTAGCCTACAAGTTGAAGAGTGGTAGAGCAGTAGGCCTGTGGAAGCCTGCTACCAGTAGAAGAACCAGGTCGGGGCTCCACTTCTCCTTGATTCTGCGATCCGGTTGTATTTTTAACAATCGGATCTAAGAAACAGCTGAATCTTTTACTTACCGATCCCCACTCCTGCCCATAGCCTTCTCCACTTCCCGCTTTAGCCTTCAATGGGCCCTGTGCACCGCACATTAAATTACGACACAATGACATTATTGGGGTTGCGGGGGGGGGGGGGGCCTGGAGGCTGAAGAGGAAGGCTGCAGTGAGCAGGAGTTGATATTGGTAACCTAATAGGGGCCATTAAATGTAATGGCCTATTAAACAAGAAGCGGAGGTCTGGTGGGGCCCACTGGGGGATTCACCAGTTCCCTGGTGGGCTAGTCTGAGCCTGGTGATAGGACTGTTGGGCGGGGGGGAAGCAGGAGCTGCCAATTATTCATATGAATTGCCCGATGACTCCTGACAAGCAAATGAACACAGGGACCCCCCAGCAATTCAAAGGGATAGCCATCGGCATCCCAGTCGATCACTTGTGATCAAGCTTCTGCTGTATCAGCATCTATTATTTTTTATGCATCAGCATAAAAAAAACTGTCAAACGGATCGTACACACAGAAATACACTTGGATCTACAAGGTTTGCTGTTTCCTAGTAGCTAGTGTGAAAATAGCTTTAGGATGGGACCACATCTACAGCGGAGACTCCGTTACACTGTTAGTTGGAAATTGAGTCAAAATTCCTGCAATCCCAACTGACCTCATTATAGTCAGTATGATCCATTTGTATCTGTCACTTATCCTTTTTTTTTCCTTTGCAGAAATGCAGATGTGAATCAAGAGTTAAACTTGTGGCTGGACCAGTTTTCGATCTTTGCAATGCAAATGTTAAAAACTGTGCTGAACTAGCAACAAGAAATTGTCCTGTTGCGGGATCAAAAACCCTTAGGACCAAGTGCGTAGATATAGGCAGTGCAGAGATAGCACAAGGCCCTGGACCCAAAAGTTGCTCTACCACAGAAAATATATCACTATAGTACAAATTTTACTCTGGGGCCCAGGAGCTTCAGGTGTGCCTCTGAACAGGGCAACCCACTTTGCAGTGCAGTTTTTAGTTGCATTTCGGCAACACATGGCTTTAGCCTAAAGGCAATTTACACCTGTACATTTCAGAGAACAGTTTTATTGGGACAAAATACAGTGGGGAAAAAAAAGTATTTAGTCAGCCACCAATTGTGCAAGTTCTCCCACTTAAAAAGACGAGAGAGGCCTGTAATTGACATCATAGGTAGACCTCAACTATGAGAGACAAAATGAGAAAACATATCTAGAAAATCACATTGTCTGATTTTTAAAGAATTTATTTGCAAATTATGGTGGAAAATAAGTATTTGGTCAATAACAAAAGTTCATTCCACTACTTTGTTATATATCCTTTGTTGGCAATGACAGAGGTCAAACGTTTTCTGTAAGTCTTCACAAGGTTGGCACACACTGTTGCTGGTATGTTGGCCCATTCTTCCATGCAGATCTCCTCTAGAGCAGTGATGTTTTGGGGCTGTCGCTGGGCAACACGGATTTTCAACTCCCTCCAAAGGTTTTCTATGGGGTTGAGATCTGGAGACTGGCAAGGCCACTCCAGGACCTTGAAATGCTTCTTATGAAGCCGCTCCTTCGTTGCCCTAGTGGTGTGCTTGGGATCATTGTCATGCTGAAAGACCCAGCCACGTTTCATCTTCAATGCCCTTGCTGAGGGAAGGAGGTTTGCACTTAAAATCTCACAATACATGGCCCCATTCATTCTTTTATGTATACGGATCAGTCGTCCTGGTCCCTTTGCAGAGAAACAGCCCCAAAGCATGATGTTGCCACCCCCATGCTTCACAGTAGGTATGGTGTTCTTTGGATGCAACTCAGCATTCACTCTCCTCCAAACACGACGAGTTGTGTTTCAACCAAACAGTTCTACTTTGGTTTCATCTGACCATATGCCATTCTCCCAATACTCTTCTAGAACATCCAAATTCTCTCTAGCACACTTCAGACGGGCCCGGATATGTACTGGCTTAAGCAGGGGGATACGTCTGGCACTGCAGGATCCCTGGTGGCGTGTAGTGTTACTGACGGTAGCCTTTGTTAAATTAGTCCCAGCTTTCTGCAGGTCATTCACTAGGTCCCCCCGTGTGGTTCTGGGATTTTTTCTCACCGTTCTTGTGATCATTTTGACCCCACGGGGTGAGATCTTGCGTGGAGCCCTTGATCGAGGAAGATTATCATTGGTTTTGTATGTCTTCCATTTTCTAATTATTGCTCCCACAGTTGATTTCTTCACACCAAGCTGCTTGTCTATTGCAGATTCAGTCTTCCCAGCCTGGTGCAGGTCTACAATTTTGTTTCTGGTGTCCTTCCACAGCTCTTTGGTCTTCACCATAGTGGAGTTTGGAGTGTGACTGTTTGAGGTAGTGGACAGGTGTCTTTTATACTGATAACAATGTCAAACAGGTGCCATTACTACAGGTAATGAGTGGAGGACAGAGAAGCCTCTTAAAGAAGAAGTTACAGGTCTGTGAGAGCCAGAAATCTTGCTTGATTGTAGGTGATCAAATAATTATTTTCCACCATAATTTGTAAATAAATTCTTAAAAAATCAGACAGTGTGATTTTCTGGATTTTTTTGTCTCATTTTGTCTCACATAGTTGAGGTCTACCTATGATGTCAATTACAGGCCTCTCTCATCTTTTTAAGTGGGAGAGCTTGCACAATTGGTGGCTGACTAAATACTTTTTTTTTCCCCACTGTAACTATCTTATGTGTATGATTCTCCCACAACAGATGATGTTGAAGGATAGAATGATTGGATACATTGAACAAAATCAGATTCTTTTATTCTCAAGTGAGATCCACCCCCACTGGAGGCACCTGGCAGCGAATTCCCATCTCCCTAATCAAAACACATGCATGCTCAGCTGAGCATGTGTTTGGGGTGGTCGGGAGGAATAGCTGTTGTTCAGTTGACAACTATTAAACGTATATGGGCTAGTTTAGTATAGATTAATAATACAAGTGCATCTCGATAAATTAGAATAACATCAAAAAGTGTTTTTTTTTTTTAGTATTTCAATTGTAAAAGTGAAACGCATATATTATATTGAGTCATTACAAACAGAGTGAACTTTTTCAAGTGTTTATGTTAATGTTGATGATTATGGCTTATAGCGAAGGAAAACCCCGAAGTCAATATCTCAGAAAATTAGAATATTATAGAAGACCAACTGTAAAAAAATTATTTAACACAGAAATGTTGGCCAGATGAAAAGTATGTACAGTAAATGCACTCAATACTTAGTCGGGGCTCCTTTTGCATGAATGACTGCATCAATGCGGCGTGGCATGGAGGCGATCAGCCTCTGGCACTGCAGAGGTGTTATGGAAGCCCAGGTTGCTTTGTTAGCAGCCTTCAGCTCGTCTGCATTGTTGGGTCTGGTGTCTCTCATCTTCCCCTTGACAATACCCCATAGATTCTCTATGGGGTTCTATGGGGTTAATGTCAGTCGAGTTTGCTGTCCAATCAGTTACGGTGATACTGTGGTTATTAAACCAGGTATTGGTACGTTTGGCAGTGTGGACAGGTGCCAAGTCCTGTTGGAAAATGAAAATTTCATCTCCAAAACACTTGTCGGCACAGGGAAGCATGAAGTGTTCTAAAATTTCCTGGTAGATGGCTGCGCTGACTTTGGTTTTGATAAAACACAGTGGACCTACACCAGCAGCTCCTCAAACCATCACTAGACCTCAAGCAGCTTGGATTGTGTGCCTCTCCACTCTTCCTCCAGACTCTGGGACCTTGATTTCCAAATGAAATGCAAGATTTACTTTCATCTGAAAACAACACCTTTGACCACTGAGCAACAGTCCAGTTTTTTCTCTTTGGCCCAGGTAAGACGCTTCTGGCGTTGTCTATTGGTCATGAGTGGCTTGACACATGGAATGCGACACTTGTAGCCCATGTCCTGGATACTTCTGTGTGTGGTGGCTCTTGAAGCACTGACTCCAGCAGCAGTCCACTCCTTGTGAATCTCCCCCAAATTTTTGAATTACCTTTTCTTTAAAAAATCCTATCAAGACTGCGGTTATCCCGGTTGCTTGTGCACCTTTTTTCTACCACACTTTTTCCTTCCACTCAACTTTCCATTAATATGCTTTGATACAGCACTTTGTGAACAGCCAGCTTCTTTAGCAATGACCTTTTGTGGCTTACCCTCCTTGTGGAGTGTGTCAATGACTGCCTTCTGGACATCTAAGTCAGCAGTCTTCTCCATGATTATGTCGCCTACTGAACCAGACTAAGGGACCTTTATAAATGCTTAGGGAGCCTTTGCAGCTCTTTTGGGTTAATTATTCTAATTTTCTGAGATAATGACTTTTGGGTTTTCCTTGGCTGTAAGTCATAATCATCAACATTAACATAAACACTTGAAAAAGTTCACTCTGTTTGTAATGACTCAATATAATATATGCGTTTCACTTTTTCAATTGAATTACTAAAAAAAAAAAAAATAATAACTTTTTGATATTTGATACTTGTATGTGGTGGTAGGGGCCAATATTCCTCAGTCTATCATTTATACAGAACTATGGAATTTTTTTTAATGTTGCACAAGCAAGAATCAGAGCCAGTTACAGGAAGTAGATATTCTCCATCTGATTTCACAGTACAGTATGCTATGCTTGTTCAGAATTGTGTGAGCAACAGTGTCTCTGTTATAATCACTTCCTTAATAGTCCTGATCATGTTCTGTTCATTGTACACATAATTTCAGTCATTGGGAACATCCACCATAAACGTGATGTAAATACTGATGAAAGCAGCATTTATCTAAACTTTATTGACTGCCAGAGCAGCCAGAGGGAAGGAAGAGAGGGAGCCAAACCAGGAAGTTTTGATGCATTTCATTTAACCCTGATAAGAACACCTATTCAGACCCATAACCATTTTGCAGATGAAAAACATAGACCTTTTTGTATCCGAATTTTGAGTCTGCAAACATTTTTTTTTTTTTTTTAAACGTGTCAGTAGTCTTTGTCCGTTATTGATCCGCAACCCATTTTTAACCTTCGTCAGGCTGCATAATTTTACAACATTAACAGGCTGCAGAGGAATAGGTACAATTTGGAACAGTTTTGGAACAGTTTTCAATGCATTGGATCATCGCTGCCATCCCTTTTTTATCCATAATTTTCACAGAACTATAGACATCAATAGGTGTATTTGATCTGGAAAACAGACCAAAGTAGTGCAAGTATCTCTTTTCTATCTCGGACCTTATCTCACATTCATATGACCTATTTTCACCAGTGAAACTTGGACTGTGTGTGTTCCAGATTTACAGGCCTGAAAATCATGCCGGGAGAGGGACTTTTGCCATTATAGGTATCTATGATGGTAGGAGTCCCTGCCTCTCAGTGATTATGGCATGATGTTCAGGCCAATAAATCTGGTGTCATCTCACCACTCGCTTGTCCTGGCTCCTGTATGTCTCCCTGAGTCCGCTGTAACACCCTGAGTCGGCCATAATAGTACAGCGGTTTGCTTTTTGACCTTGGCAGCCGTGGCCGTACTATTACGGCGTATGTCGCCAAGTGGTTTAGCACTTTTTTTTATGTGTTCATCCAATATACAGTCTAACCTTTGCTAATCTAAAAAAAAACAAAAAAAAAAACCTCATTATTTAACCCTGCTACAATTTTAGACGAGCTCCACTCGGGGCTTGAGCTAAGTGCATTACTGTTCACTCCAAATACAGCACAGTCAGAGACACTGTAACTTTAAACAATTCTATCTCCAGAACCATCCAGGCTAGAGCCATGATCTTGGTCTTGTAGCCCACATATTTAGATATCTTTTTATCACTGATTAAAGTGGAGGTGCATATACTCAGTGTGCAGAAGAACACAAACATCTGACAGGGAGAGGAGAAAATTTATTTATTCTCCTATCCCTGTCACTTCAGGTAACCCAAGGGAAGTTGTATCATGGGCTTTTGTTCATGTTATCACCCCCCTATTATAAGTCAGAAGCATTCTTGCCGTTTAACCGCTTATATGCTGCTTAAAGTTGTTTTACAGTGAAAAAATGATTGGAAAAAAAAAACAGGGCAGGTGACAGACAAAAAAAAGGGGAGGAGGAAACACCCCTGCAACAGGATTGTAGTACTTTCTGAGAATGAAGATTAAGTTTTTGATTATTTAGCTGGCTCATTTCCTCTTTCTCTATAACACGTAATTTACCACAGGGCCTTTCTGTTCTGTCAACCATGTCGCCTTTACATTCTTCACTGACACAGATTCCAGTCTTTCTGCTCTTTTTGAGAAATGGATGAGAACAGTCAGCATTGCATTCAAGCAGAGGAGAAAGACATGACTTGAGGTAGTAGTGGATGTGGTACTACTGCTGGTAGTGATTCTGGTAGGGGAGATAGGAGTATATTTGGAGGTGGAAAATCTGATGGTGTGAATGGCCATGATGTGTCAGAGAAAAGCGGAGAAGGTGATCATGACATTGCTGATGATGATTCTTTTGCAGATAGGACTTGGCAACCGGGTCAAGGTTACAGTGTGACACCAGATGTAGAGGGTGGTGGCAGTGGTGATTCCAGCCATCTCTAAGTACTTTCATGGAAAGGCATGAATATCTTAGGGTGGGTTCACACTTGCGCTAGAGTCCGTCTGCTGCCAATCCGAGTGAAAATCTCAGGAAACTGGATAGGCACCGGATAGCGACAGGTTAGCGAAGCATTGCTTAAAAACCCATTCATTTGAATGGATTTTTAAAGCAATGCGCGGGTGTTCAATTGCACCCTCTGCGCCGCGAATCCAGTTTTTTCGTCGGAAACAAAGTCTGACATGCAGGATTTTGTGTCCGACGAAAAAAAACGGCTTCGCGGCGCAGAGGGTGCAATCGGACACATTCAAATGAATGGGTTTTTAAGCAATGCATTGCTAACCTGTCGCTATCCAGTGCCTATCCAGTTTCCCGAGATTTTCACTCAGATTGGCAGCGGACAGACTCAAGCGCAAGTGTGAACCCACCCTTATTTGGCAAAAATGACTTGGCACTGGCACGGAAAGTGAACAAGACTGTTCTACTCCTTCTCCCCGTGATCTTCCTTGTAGGCAGGTCACATCTACACCTAGCACATGTTCGTCGCTATCATCCTTGTGATGAAATGTGTTATATCATACTGTACAAAATATATGTTTTAACTGTTGTGTTTAATGTCGCTGAGGAATTTGTTTAATTGAGTTAGTGCAGTAATTAGTGAGTCTGTGTAATTGGTATCCACAATTCAGGAATCTCAATGTAATTTATGCAGTAATTAGAATGTGCAGGCCAAAGAGGAAGAACCAGTCCCAGGCGGTAATTCCATTATAATGGAAGTAATTAGCAAGCCAAGGCTTTATTTTGTAATCAAGTTACAAATGACATTTTCAAAGAGTGAATTTCGCTTGCTGTGTTACCCAGTTGTGTGCTAGTTCTGCATGGTATGGTAGGCATAATGCTGTCTCATTGTACCTTAAGTGACTGGTGGTGGCAGGTTTGTGTGGAGGCATGAGTGTAAAAGGGCACTTCCCTCCTGTTTAGCCGTATGTGATAAGGGAGTGTGGAAGTGGAGTACCCTTTTTTTATGGTTGCAAGAGGGTCAAATGTGTGTGGTGAGGAAAATGGAGTGTGGAAGTGGAGTACCCCAAAATTGGTATACTGTGAGTGGCTATATCTGTGGGTGTTATTCCGATCACTAACAATCATCATCACCAACTGTTTCTCCTACTCCTCTTCCACCCCTACATCCGTCATCCATAAGGGAAGGTGTGTCCAGGAAACGACAATATGCACCCAGTCATCTGGCAGTTCTGAAACTTAACTAGTAATTGGCCAAACTGCTGGTGCTGTAGTCGCTGATGCACCACTTAGTTGATTCCACTGTGTTTGCCAACTGATGGCATGCACTCAACCTTCGATGGAAGATACCTAGCTGTCATTACTTCTCTAGGAAAGCTGTCCTTGCTTTATATCACCATGTGTCCGAGAACATGGGCCTTTCCTTGGATACGTCAGTCTGGGGAAAAGTGCACACCGTTGACAAGTGGATTAGTAATTATGGCCAAGGACAATACATAGCTTTCATGGCCTACTGGATTAATGTTTTGAGCAAAAGTGGCCACAGTCCAGAAACTCAGCAAGGCCAGGTGCTAGTTCTACCCCGATTGTGCAGGTCCAGTTACAACACCATGCAGGGTCCATCTACCTCTCTGGACCATTTACCACCATTATCTTCACCAGCCTTTTGTTATGATCTGGGGATCTCTGACCAGGGACTGGCCCCTGACTTATAACTTCTCAGTCAAAAACACAAATGAAAACAACTTAGTATAATGAGCAGTTTGGAATAACTAGTGTGTGGTACTCCTAATTTCTGCTTTGCACACAAAAGTAGCCATGGGCCCGACTAACTAACCTGAGAGGGCACGAACACAGCCAGAGAAACAGAAAACCTGACTTATTTCACATTTTGAAAGGAGAGGTTAGCTACAGAGAGCCCCCCACAAGTGTCCGACTGGACTAATGGTGAATATGAGGAAACACAAAGTATAGAGCAGAAAATAAACGTGAAACACAGCAATACTGACACTATGCAAAGGGATAGGATAAACAGAACATAGCATCACACAAAAAGCCCTACAAAAGTCCAATTTTTCCAAGCAGTAAAAAGACTAGGGCTCACTGCACCCGGAACAACTATGCTTGGAACAAGGTGCTCAAATACTTATCAAATATCCACATAGAATGTATTGGCATCAAGGTATAACTGAATGGCCCAAGACTCAGATGATAGCAGAAATTTCAGGCAGACAGATCACTTCTGGAAAACACAGGCAACTGAAGTTTAAGACCGGCAACTGACATCATGCAAAGTGGAGTTATATAGCCAGGAGCAGAAGTCAGAAAGGTAATTGGATAGCAGCACTCTTAACCGTCCACAACCTGTAATGAGTCCTCAGCACTGCAGAGAGACTTAAACCCTTCAGAGGCAAAGACACACTAGAGTACTGATCAGAGATGCAACTCATCGCGCGATCCACGTGTGAGTGCTGTATAGGGACCGCATGCTCAGTGTGAACATTCCCCTGCCACGCGACAGACGATTCACGCGCAGAATGTCATTCAGACACTCCGCATCTGAACCTAACAGGCTGAGATTGCGAAGACCGGGTCATAACACCGTTGCTTCCACTCCTCTTCCTCCTCCTACCCCCTCATTTCATGGGTGTAAGGCGAAGCACTTCCATGTGGTTTAATAATTAATGAGCCTGGATCAGAGGAGCCACACAGTGGAATAGCTACTTTTGCTGTATCCATCATCGCAACCTCCAACTGGGCAGTGTTGCCAGTGACAATGGCACCAATATTGTTGCTGCACTGCAATTCGGACAAACACAATTTGCTAGAGTATCTTTGTGAACAGCAGAAGGTGGTGTCAACGATTATTGCATTCAGCAAACCACAGAGACAATGTGTTATTTCGAGATAAGTCATTGGAGGCTCATGAGGGAAGTGTGTCAACTTCTCAAGTCCTTTGAAGAAGCCACTAAAGTTTGTCAGCAGGGTTATCTGCAGCATCAGTGATGTGATCCCTCTACTGTATATCTTACAGGAAACACACTCATGCAATGAGGGATGGAAGAGGAGGAACAGTTTCCACCTCTTAGACACCATCCTCCTCCTGTGTTGATGAAAGAGGATGAGTATCTGAGTCATGGTCATTATGATGGAGAAGCTTGGACTTCTAGACTAGAGGAGGAGGAAGACTCTACTTTGCATGCAGATGGGACCCTTGATTTAAAACAGGCACAGCCAGGGGAGGAGACAGATCCTTATTTGTGTCAAGATGATGATGAAGACCACGCTGGCCAAGAGCACCAACCATGGCTGGCCCCTGGGTCCGTGCATATGCTGGCAAGCATGGCAGGCTGTATGCTTTGCTGCTTACACAGCAAAAAGCATATTAGTATCAAGCAGAGGGATGAGTACTGGATGTCAGTGCTCTTAGACCCTTGCTATAAAGACAAAGTGGGGGAATTCTTCCCTGTATCCCAAAGGGAAGAAAAACTAGAATTTTATCAGGATAGGCTGTAATGGCCGAGAGGGTACTCAGTGCTGCTGGTGGTATTGTAACCCCTAACAGGATGAAACTGCCTACAGGTAGCGTGGAAAAAATTATTTTTGTCAAAATTATTCACACATGGATCCATGAGGATGTTCAAACATCTCCGGCTGATGTCTCCGAATAGTGGTGTCACTGTCTCCATTGCAGATAAGTGAAACTGGCTTGGCTAAAATCCCTTTTGCTGTCTCAAGACTCGGTGAGTCAAAAGCAAACTGAGGATCTGTTACATCCAACAGAGGGTGCATGAGCTCCCAGCTCCTTTCCCATAATGCCTTGTGATATGTAGATGCTTAGTAGAGGGCGAAAGGCAACTCAAAACTCTACACACCTTAACTGGTGCTCTCCTCAAGGAGAGATGTCCCTGTCCATAACTGTCTCCATTTATCATACTTTTACTGCCGCACTGCCACACATTGCCACCACACAACCAGACATGGCCTGCGGCCTGGTCCATCATATTATGCCCTGCCACACATGTCGCCACAGCCTCCACTACTTCCACCACTCAGGCAGATGTCCTGTGGCATGGTCCATCATACTATGCCAATTCTTCATCACTTTTTTCCAGTGGCTCACAGCCACAACTTTATCTTCCAAATAAAATACCTTTTTCACTTACAAGTCATCAAAATGGGCTAATTTTTCTGTAAAATCACCTTTTTCCCCTAATAAAATAAAGTGGCAGTGTATGGTTAAACTCTGAGTTTGTATCCACTGCTTACCCTTCGTTTTTCCATAGAAAAATTTATATCTTTGGCTGTTCCTATGTTCCTAGAGAGCTAGAAATTGGATAGATAGGTTCATAGGAGCCTTAAGGCCGGTTCCCCCATTGTGTAATCGCAAAAACCGTGGCATTTTACAGCCCCTGCAAATTCTAGGGAATCCCGTCCACACATTGCAGACTGTCACGATTTTGGAAATCACAGCATGTCAATTATACCTACAAAAACGCTTGCGGTTTCCCTATAGGTATAATTGAAGCAGAAAGTCCGCAGAGGAAAACTCTGTGTACTTTTTCTGAAAGCTGTACAGGAAAAAACGTGATTTTTGGCTGCAGCCCGCTACATTCCCATAGCTACATCCCCTTAGCCTAATAGTGTTCTACACTATGTTTTAAGCCAATTAGGTGTGGTTTGTACCATCCTTGTTCATCCTGAAACATATCTTTGTCCCGAACCCCACAAATCCGAAGCTAATCTTGAGAGGTTGCCTATCTCTAGTTGAAACATTTGTAGGAATAGTTTGCATCCAACTTCAAACCATAATTTGCTTTTTATTGTGGTCTGTTTCTGCCGAGTGCTTTATTTATGAAGCATTTGGGCTCTTTTTCCAAATGTTGTTCTGTCCTCACCACTTTTGCTTTTTGTCAGGAAGTGGGGGCATGGCCTAAATGGAGATCCATTTCATGCTGTATTTATTTCTCGCAACTTTTAAAAAACTATTGTTGCGTTTGAGGTTAAAAATTCATATTACTTTTATGTTTTTAACATACTTTTGAGCCTTTGGACCATTACACATTTTTAGTTATTCTACAAATGTGTTAATTGATGCAGTTGTGTCTAATGTCTGTATTTATTTACACTCGTACAAGCACCACCATGCAGCATCTGAATTACCCTCAGCAATGCCAATCAAATTGCACCATGCAATGCACATATTACCTACTGTACTAGCAGTGTAGCACAATATACATCACGAGCAGCACCAAATACCACCAAATCCTGAAGGTTCCGTGGGCTTGTTCTATTAACTCTGAGCTTTAGTTCCTTCCATAGATTTTCTATTGGATTCAGATCAGGTGATTAGCAGCTTTATTTTCTTTCTCTGAAACCAACTGAGAGTTTCCTTGGCTATGTATTTAGGATCATTGTCTTTCTGAAATGTCCACCCTCATATCATCTTCATCATCCTGGTAATTGGCAGCAGATTTTTATCAAGAATGTCTAGGTACATTTGTCCATTCACCCTTCCTTCAATTATATGAAGTTTGCCAGTGCTGTATGCTGAAAAACAGCCCCACACCCTAATATTCCCACCTCCAAACTTAACTGTTGGTATGGTGTTTTTGGGGTGCAAACATGTTGTGTATTATAGCTTTCAAAGAGTTCAATTTTGGCCTCATCTGACCAGACTATATTCTCCCAGTATTTCGCAGGTTTGTCTAAATGTTGTTGAACAAACTTTAAATGCGCTTGAACATGCTTTTTGTTCAGCAATGGAGTCTTGCTTGGTGAGCATGCATACATTGTTTTCTTTAAAACAGTTGTACCTGTTGATTACAGATCTTTCTGTAGACTCCACAGGTGGCCCTTGGCTCTTGGACAACTCTTCTGATAATTATTTTCACTCCTCTGTCTGAAATCTTGTGGGGAGCTCCTAGTCATGGCTGATTTATGGTGAAGTGATGTTCTTTCCTCTTACAGATTATGGCCCCAACAGTGCTAACTGGAACCTTCATTAGTGTAGAAATTCTTCTGTAACCAATGCAATCAGTATGTTTTGCAACAATAAGATTGCCAAGGTCTTGAGACAGCTCATTGATTTTTTTTTTTTTTTTTTTTTTTTTAGCCATCATGAGATGTTTCTTGTGCGGCATCTTTGTAATGAGACAACTTTTTATAGGCCATCAGTTGAACCACCTGATATTATTATTCACTAAGTGGCAGAATTGCTTCCTAATTGCTGATAGATTTCAGCTGGTGACTTTCCATGGCTTTTTGCACCTCTTTCTTCATGAGTTCAATACTTTTCCCTTTGTCATTTCTCATTATTACACATAACAATTTATGGACATCTATGGTTTGATTTTTTTTTTTTCCCTGTGTGGATTGGATGGTTTGTTACCTTTCATGTGAAAAGCATTTGGCCTTTGTCTTACGGAGCATATATGTCATGAGTTTCCCTCCTTTATCCCAGTAGGCATAGATTCTGTGTTGAAAGTGTAGAAAGTGTTTGGCAGTACAGTTTCTGATGGAGTTTTTTTCCCTCAAGCGTCCTTGTACGGGAAATGTCTTAATGTCTGGGCAAGTTCCGGGTGAGGTATTTATAACAAAGTATGACTCCAGTTGCTATTTGACAGATGAGACGCTTCATTCAGATGCCAGCACTATACATTCTGTGGGAGATTCTATGTGATCGTGGTCCATACTGGTGCATGGTCTGAGACTGTGATTGATTCAGTGCAGGATTTAGAAGAGAACTGGACCACTTCAGAAGGTGCAAAGATGTAATTTAGTCTTTGATAGGACTGTTGAGGGTTGGAGAAGAAAGAAAAGTCTTTGGCGGAAAGGTTGTGAAAGGTCAAGTAAATGGACGTCCTGGAGCAGCTTGCCAAAGGCCTTCTAAGGAGTGGTGGAGGAGTCCAGGATAGGATTCAAAGTAAGGTGAAAGTCTCCGGAGAGAATGATCAGGCCTTCCGCAAATGGTTTGAGTTTGGAGAGCATCGAGGAGCCAGAATACCTAATGCCGAGCGTAGAAATTGGCAAACGTGTATTTGCAGGTGGCTATAAAATTCTGCCCTCTGAGTCTTCATAATGTTGAGAGCATTGGAAGGGAACAGAGTGATGAAAGAGGATAGAAACTCCCTTAGTGGAAGAGACTGGGTTTGTGGCATGAAAAGAGTCAATAGTTCTTCAGAGCAATCCGGGGAATTCTGCCTGTCTTGAAGTGAGTTTCTTGGAGAAATGCAACAGTAGTGTTGAGTTTACATAGAATGGTAAATATCTTAGATCTCTTGTTCGGAGAGTTTAGACCGTGGAGTTGATGGAGGTAAAGATGAGTTGGAACATCTTAAAAAGTAGGGCGTGCAGTCCAGACAAGTTAAGGGTTGGCTAGTGGAGGTAAGGAAGGAGAGAGTAGAAAGAAGTAAGAGAGAAGAGCAGAAAGAAGGGGAGTAAAGAGAGGAGAAAGAAGCAGCGGCAATGCCTGATAACTGCTGACGTTAAATCAGAGGGATGTGTCGGGTGACAGAATCAGTGGGGGTCGAAGAAGGTCTTAATTGGTACATCCTACTACCATGCCTTCATGCAGTAGTTAGATGGTGGAAGGCCGACATAGGGCAGAATAGTATGCTACATAGAAGAGATGTTCAGGTAATACAGATGGGTAGAGGAGGAGGATTGGTTAAGGAGGGGGGTGAGGGGAGGGGGGGGAAGGAACAAAAGGGGGAAGAGATGGAAAGGAGACAAAAGACTGGTGGAAAGGTTGAGGAGTGAGAGAGCATGAGAGTGGCAACGTGCATTTTAATAGAACATTTCCAATTCAAACAATAACATGACAATAACAGTGTACCGTCCGCATCCAGAGGGATACAGTTAACAGTTAAAAAGGTATCCACTCCCGATACGGAGTGGGCATGGTTCTGGGCAAACCAAGGTAATAATCTGGCCATGGGGCACAGAATATCATAAGAAATTGGAGAGAACAATGTAAAGTGTCCCATAGAAACAGGCTAAGGGGAGATCTAATCACAATGTACAAATACATGAATGGACAATACAAAGACCTTTCTAATGATCTTTTTACCACTAGGAGACATCCTCTACGCTTAAAGGAAAGAATATTTCACCAGTCTGTTAGACGGGGATACTTTCCTGTAAGAGCAGTGTCCTATGCAGGGACAGTTTTAGACAGACACTGGCCCCAGGCAAAATTAAAAATGGGGCCCCAAATGCTGATATACCAACAATGCCATCATGTTTCCAGTGGAAGCCCCTTTAATAACACCCCCTTTCTGCCCCCAAAACAGTAACAACCACCCCCTCTTATGCCCACATACAATTCAAATAACCACCTTTCTACCGTATGCCGTCATCAGTTATTATAGCACCTCTTTATAAATAATAGTCCCTGCTTATATCGGTAATAGTTCCCCCTTATCAGTAATAGCCCCCCCTCATAAATAATAGTCCACATTATCAATATTAGCCCTCTTATAAATAATAGCCCTCTTAACAATAATACCCACTTATAAATAATAGCCTTGAAAATATTTCCCCCTTATAAATAGCCCCTTTAACAATACCCTCCTTATAAAGTTTCTCTATTATAAATAAGAGACCACATTATAATAGCCACCCATATTATGTCCCCCTTATTATAGGCCTATTATAAATAGTTCTTCCCTTTATAAATAATTGCCCGACTTATATATAATCATTTCCTCTTATAATAGCCCCCCTTATATAGTTCCACCCTTATACATAATATCCCTCTTATAACAATCCACCTTATATATAATAGTTCAGCTTCTATTATAGCCCCCTTATGAATAACAGTTCCCTGTTTATATATCAGACACCTCCTTATATATAATAGTTCCCCCCCTATACATAATAGCCCCTTATACAATTGTGCTAAAAAGTTTACATACCCTGGCAGATTTTTTGGTTTTTTTTGGCCTTTTTTCAGAGAATATGAATAACACAAAACCTTTTTCTCCACTCGTTGTTAGTGGTTGGTTGAAGCCATTTATTGTCATGCTTCTGTGTTTTCTCTTTTTAAATCATAATGACAACCAAAAACATCAAAATGAACCTGTTCAAAAGTTCACATACTCCAGTTCTTAATACCGTGTATTACCCCCTCTAACATCAATGACAGCTTGAAGTCTTTTGTGGTAGTTGTGGATGAGGCTATATATTTTCTCAGATGGTAAAACTGCCCATTCTTCTTGGCAAAAAGTCTCCAGTTCCTGTAAATTCCTGGGCTGTCTTGCATGTACTGCGCGCTTGAGATCTCGCAAGAGTGGCTCAATGATATTGAGGTCAGGAGACTGAGATGGCCACTCCAGAACCTTCGCTTTCTTCTGCTGTAGCCAAACACAGGTCGACTTGGCCTTGTGTTTTGGATCGTTGTCATGTTGGAACGTCCAAGTATGTCCCATGCGCAGCTTCCTGGCTGATGAGTGCAAATTTGCCTCCAGTATTTGCTGATAACGTGCTGCATTCATCTTTCCTTCAACTTTGACCAAGTTTCCTGTGCCTTTGAAGCTCACACATCCCCACATCATCAGTGATCCACCTCCATGCTTTACAGTAGGAATGGTTTTCCTTTCATCATAGGCCTTGTTGACACCTCTCCAAATGTAACATTTATGATTGTGGCCAAAAAGTTCGATTTTTGTTTCGTCACTCCAAATTACCTTGTTTCAGAAGTTTTGAGGCTTGTCTCTGTGCTGTTTGGCGTATTGAAGGCGGGATTCTTTGTTGCATTTACGCAGTAATGGCTTTCTTCTGGCAACTCGACCATGCAGCCCATTTTTTTTCAAGTGCCTCCTTATTGTGCATCTTGAAACAGCCACACCGATAGTTTTCAGAGAGTCCTGTATTTCAGCTGATGTTATGTGTAGGTCTTTCTTTGCATCCTGAACAATTTTCCAGGCAGTTGTGGCCGAAATTTTGGTTGGTCTACCTCACCGTGGTTTGGTTTTTACAGAGCCCCTGAGTTTCCATTTGATAATCAGTTTGAACAATGCTGACTGGCATTATCAATTCCTTGGATATCTTTTTGTATCCCTTTCCTGTTTTCTACAGTTCAACTACCTTTTCCCGTAGATCCGTGGACAATTCTTTTGCTTTCCCCATGACTCACAATCCAGAAACCTCAGTGGCTGGAGGAAAGATGCAACGTCTGTCTGGATCCCAGAAACTCACTCAGCTTTTATGCACACACACTGATTACAAGCAAACAGGTCACAGGTGAGGATGTTATCTTTAGTAACCATTCAAACCCCTTTGTGTCAACTTCTGGGCATGTTATTAGGCCAAAATCACCAGGGTATGTGAGCTTTTGAACAGGGTCATTTTAATGTTTTTGGTTGTCATTATCACTTAAAAAGAGAAAACACAGAAGTTTAACAATAAATGGCTTCAACCAACCACTAACAACGAGTGAAGAAAAAGTTTTTCTGTTATCATTCAAATTCTCTGAAAAACGGCCAAAAAACAAAAAAATCTGCCAGAGTATGTAAACTTTTTAGCACAACTGTATATAACAGTCTCCCCCTTATAACAGCCAGTCTTATATATAATAGTTCCCCCTTATAATAACCCCATTATATATAATAGTTCCTCTCCTATAATATACAGTGGGGAAAAAAATATTTAGTAAGCCACCAATTGTGCAAGTTCTCCCACTTAAAAAGATGAGGCCTGTAATTGACATCATAGGTAGACCTCAACTATGAGAGACAAAATGAGAAAACAAATCCAGAAAATCACATTGTCTGATTTTTTTTTAAGGATTTATTTGCAAATTATGGTGGAAAATAAGTATTTGGTTAATAACAAAAGTTCATCTCAATACTTTGTTATATATCATTTGTTGTCAATGACAGAGGTCAAACGTTTTCTGTAAGTCTTCACAAGGTTGGCACACACTGTTGCTGGTATGTTGGCCCATTCCTCCATGAAGATCTCCTCTAGAGCAGTGATGTTTTGGGGCTGTCGCTGGGCAACACGGACTTTCAACTCCCTCCAAAGGTTTTCTATGGGGTTGAGATCTGGAGACAGGCTAGGCTACTCCAGGACCTTGAAATGCTTCTTACGAAGCCACTCCTTCGTTGCCCTGGCGGTGTGCTTGGGATCATTGTCATGCTGAAAGACCCAGCCACATTTCATCTTCAATGCCCTTTCTGATGGAGGGAGGTTTGCACTCAAAATCTCATGATACATGGCCCACTTCAGACGGGCCTGGATATGTACTGGCTTAAGCAGGGGGACATGTCTGGCACTGCAGGATCTGAGTCCCTGGCGGTGTAGTGTGTTACTGACGGTAGCCTTTGTTACATTAGTCCCAGATTTCTGCAGGTCATTCACTACTGTAGGTCCCCCTGTGTGGTTCTGGGATTTTTGCTCACCGTTCTTGCGTGGAGGTGAGATCTTGCGTGGAGCCCCTGGTCGAGGGAGATTATCATTGGTCTTCTATGTCTTCCATTTTCTAATTATTAATCCCACAGTTGATTTCTTCACACCAAGCTGCTTGCCTGTTGCAGATTGTCTTCCCAGCCTGGTGCAGGTCTACAATTTTGTTTCTGGGGTCCTTCCATAGCTCGTTGGTCTTCACCATAGTGGAGTTTGGAGTGTGACTGTCTGAGGTTGTGGACAGGTGTCTTTTATACTGATAACAATTTCAAACAGGTGCCATTACTACAGGTAATGAGTGGAGGACAGAGGAGCCTCTTAAAGAAGAAGTTACAGGTCTGTGAGAGCCAGAAATCTTGCTTGTTTGTAGGTGACCAAATGCTTATTTTCCACCATAATTTGCAAATAAATTCTTAAAAAAATCAGACAATGTGATTTTCTAGATGTTTACTCATTTTGTCTCTCGTAGTTGAGGTCTACCTATGATGTCAATTACAGGCCTCTCATCTTTTTAAGTGGGAGAACTTGCGCAATTGGTGGCTGACTAAATACTTTTTTTTTCCTCACTGTATAACAGTCCCCCCTTATAATAGCCCTCTTAATATATAACAGTCCTCCTTATAATCTCCCCTATATATAATAATTCCTCTCTTATAATAGTGCTCCTTATATATAATTCCTCTCCTATAGTAGCCCCCCTTATATATAGCGGTCCCACCTTATAATAGTGCTCCTTTATATATAATAATTCCTCTTATATAGTGCTCCTTATATTAAACAGTTCCTCCATCATAAATCATAGCCCCCTTATATATGTCTCCCCCTTATAACAGTCCCTTATATATAATTATTCCCCCTTATAATAGCCCACTTATATTTACTAGCCCCCCTTAAATATAATTCCTCTTATAAGAGTGCCCCTTATGTATAATAGTTCATCCATTATAAATACTAATCCCCTTATATTTTAGTCTCCCCCTTATAATAGCCCCCCTTATATACAGTATAATAGTTCCTTTATAATAACCCTCCCTCCCTTCTATATAATAGTGCCCTTATATATGTCTCCCCTTATAATAGCTTCCCTTATATAATAGTTCCTTTATAACAACTCCCTTATATATAATAGCCCCTTATATAAAATAGTCCCCCCTTATAATAGTGCCCCTTATATACGTATATATGTCATCTCTTACAATAACCCCCTTATATATCAGTCCCCCCCATTATAATAGCCCCCTTATAAATAATAGTTATATAATAGTTGTATGTATAATAGTTTCAACCTTATAATAGTTCTCCCCTTTCATGGGGGTCTATTATAAGGGGGTACTATTTATACTATTTATAGTAGGGGCTATTATAAGGAGGAACTATTAATCATAAAGATGCTATTATAAGGCAGGAACTATAATATATAAGGGGAACAATTATATACAATAGTTCCCCCTTATCTATATGTCATCTCTTATAATAGCCCCCTTATATTTAACAGTTTCCCCTTACATATAGTAGTCCCTATATATATTGATATTGTGGGGGAATAAGCTCAGTGGTAGCTGCAGCAGACCCAGACAGTCAGAGAGAGACACAAAAGTTCAAGTCCAACAGGTATTATTACCCTGTGCGTTTATTTTTCTTAGAAAAACAGCAAAACAAATAAGCCTTAACTTTCAGGCAAAAAATAACAGAAATCCTGCTCGTCTGAGCAACTGACTATACAGAAAGCTGTCCTATCTGTACGTGTGGCTTACTTCAGTCATATGGTCAATAAACAGCGCAAAGCAATGGCAGGAGTTCACTCCAGAGTCTCACCAGCCTTTACAATATGAGGACAGAACCCGGCTCCTTCTTTCTCCCCCAGGAACTGCTCAGTAGTGAGAACTGGCCAACCTTTTATAGTCCTTTAATGAGGCCCAGCTTCCACCTGTGGTTGAAGGCTTCTCCCTAGTAGGAGAGGAAGAGGTTAACAAAAGACAGCCCTCTCACAGCAAAGGTTTTTACCTGATCTACCACACATAATTAAGGAATCTGGGAGAGATATAGCGACCTTACAGAATCTTACCTGTCACCTTCTCACAATATACACACACAGACGTGGACAAAATTGTTGGTACCCCTCGTTTAATGAAAGAAAAGCCTACAATGATCACAGAAATAACTTGTATCTGACAAAACTGGAATTTGCCAAACTACATGTTGATAAGCCACAAAGCTTCTGGGAGAACGTCCTATGGACAGATGAGACAAAAATCAAAATTTTTGGCAAGGCACATTAGCTCTATGTTCACAGACGGAAAAATTAAGCATATCTTGAAAATAACACTGTCCCTACTGTGAAACATGGAGGAGGCTCTGTTATGTTCTGGGGCTGCTTTGCTGCATCTGGCACAGGGTGTCTTGAATCTGTGCAGGGTACAATGAAATCTCAAGATCATCAAGGGATTCTAGAGAGAAATGTGCTGTCCAGTGTCAGAAAGCTTGGTCTCAGTCGCAGGTCATGGGTCTTGCAACAGGATAATGACCCAAAAGACACAGCTAAAAACTCCCAAGAATGGCTAAGAGAAAAACATTGACCTAAATCCTATTGAGCATCTTTGGAAGGAGCTGAAACATGCCGTCTGGAAAAGGCACCCTTCAAACCCAAGACAACTGGAGCAGGAGTTGGCCAAAATACCTGTTGAGAGGTGCAGACGTCTCATTGACAGTTACAGGAATCGTTTGATTGCAGTGTTTGCCTCAAAAGGTTGTGCAACAAAATATTAAGTTAAGGGTACCATCATTTCTGTCCAGGCCTGTTTCATGAGTTTTCTTTTCCCTTACGTCCTACAGCAGCACAATATGGGGTATTTCTCCCCCTGTGTGTTGTTTAGGACAGGTGGAACTTTTAATTAGCACAAAAATGTGCTTACTAACCTGCCCTATAAGAGGGCACGAGAGACCTCCCTCACCTGTGTTTTTTTCTGTCCTGTGTGAGACAGGTGGAGGAGGTCTCTTGTGACCTCTCTAGAGTTAAGGGGTTTTTTCTTACCTTGAGGTGGTCGTTTCCTTCTGTTGCCAGCCTGCGTTCGTTCTTCTCAGCGCTTCTGTCGGTAATTCTTCGGCCGTCGGTAGGCTTCGGCCTACCCGGAGGTGACGTCAGACTTTGTGACGGCCGGAACCCTTCTCTGTGTCCGGGTTCCCGTGCGGGCGGATTTCGCCGGACTCCTTCGCACCTACTTCCGGTTCTCGGAAAAAGTGCGGTAAGTTTGGAAATTTAAAATTTAAAAGCAAAATATAGAACTGATTTTTGCTGCTTGTTGTTTGAGCCTCTGACTTAGGCTTTTGCTCCTCTATGTTTCATTATGGCATTTGACCCGTTTTTGTGCTATAAATCTCAGGAGGGTAAGTAATATTTATTCATTCTTGTTCATATATTATATGAATTGTCGATTCATATCGCTGGCCTTGCTCTGCATGATTTCCTATGAATTTTTTCATTGTGGATTAGTTTTGTGTTTGGCTCCGCCTCCACTTATGCTTGCCTTTAAAATGTCCCATAGTCCATTTGGGTTGGGCTGTGATTTTCTGGCTCTCCTATTGCTAAGGAGTAGAAATTCTCCTCTGTGATTCAGAGATTACCCTATTTGACTATTGCGTGTGCTGTTGCTACATTTTTTGCGACGACCGACCTCCTTTAGGTACCCCTCTCTTTCTGGTTCTGGTTGCGGTTTGTAATATTGGTATTGTTATTGTCTGTGACTTTTTGTGGTCTTTTTAGATGTCTTCTTCTGCTTCCGGCTCTGGTGATGGAGATTTTAGGAGGAAGAAATCCTCCAAGCGTAAACATTTAACCTGTTTAGATTGTAAGACTCCCTTGCCTGACGGCTATGAATTCACCCGCTGTCGCCAGTGTCGTGGCCCCCCTTCTGAGGAGCCATCCATACGTGAGGTTGTGACATGGGTGAAAGAATACATGGAGGACTCTCTCAAGGAGATCCGGAATTCTATCTCCCAGATCGCCAAGAGACCACGTCTTAAAAACATCCTCTCTTGCGGGTCTCGGACGAAGATTTTCAGGTTGTGGATGAAACTTTGTCTTCTGATGAAACCGCTGAAGATACCAGCAGACCTCTCTTCCCACTCGAGAAAGTCAATAGGCTGCTGAAGTCCATCCGGTCTAAAGACCGTGATGTTGATGGGGAAGCCTCCACGTCCACCTATAGAGGGCCTAGGGTCTCCAAGTGGACGAGACATTAAGAAAGTTAACGTCTTCAGAGTGGAAATTTCCGGAGAAACCCTTTATAACTACTGGTAGGTTTAAGGCCTTGTTCCCCATCGCAGAGTCTCAACTGGATCAGTGGGGTCCTCCCCCTAAGATGGATATAGCGGTAGCCAAGCTATCTCGCCGCACTCTAGTACCATCTGAGGATGGAGCAAATCTGCAGGATCCTATGGACAGACGCATGGAGAGTAGTCTCAAGAAGGCCTACTCAGCGGCCTCTGCTCAGACCTCTGTCACTGTTGCGTCATGTGACGTTTCAGCCAAACTACGGGCTGATTTGCTCCAGCTTGAGAGGGACATCGATTCTGGTGTCTCCAGAGACGAGTTACTTTCCTTCTTAACTTCGACTTCTTTGGCGGCAGAATTCCTAGCTGAAGCCTCCCATTATCAATTAAGGCTGGCGTCAAAGTCCTTTGCGCTTTCCACGGCGGCGAGGAGACCCTTATGGTTAAAACCTTGGAGAGCTGATTTTATCTCCAAGTATAACCTTTGTGCCTTACCATTTGAGCCAGGAAGAGTCTTTGGCAGTAGCCTGGATGAAATTTTAGAAGGCTTGGCTGATAAAAAAGGCAAGACTTTGCCTCAGTCTTTTAGGGGCAGATTTGGCCCTGGCCGCGGCAGAGGTTTTTCACCTCGACGTGGTCAGCAGTCCCGGAGGGGCTCTAGGTATTATTCTAGAGGCTCTGGACGGAGATTTCCCAAAACCGAAGATAGAAAGAAGCCCAGTTTCTGACATGAGAAGCTGTCTTCCTGTGGCCGAAATTCCTGTCGGGGGTCGTCTCTCCCTTTTTCTCAGCGCTTGGCGGGAAAAAATTCAGGACCCTTGGGTCTTACAGTTAATTCAGCGAGGTTATGCAATCGAATTTCTCTGTCCTCCCCGAGGTCGGTTCGTCTTAACTCGCCGTCTTCCCTCGTCTCAGCAAGGTATTTTGGAATGCTCCATTCAAGAGTATATCCGCAAAGGAGCTCTAGAAGAAGTTCCTTCTCTAGAAGAAGGTTTGGGGTTTATTCCCCCGTTTTTCTAGTACCAAAGCCAGCAGGCAGATGGAGGATGATTATAGATCTGAGGTATCTAAACCGTTTCATCAGAAAAAAATGGTTCCGCATGGAAACCATAAGCTCAGTTTCTTCTTTTCTTCTCCAAGACGACGTTTTTGTCACCCTAGATCTGAAGGACGCTTATTTGCACGTGCCAATTTACCCTCCGCACAGGAAGTTCCTAAGAATTGCAGTTATAGTTTCCGGCCACAGGAAGCATTATCAGTTCTCGGCCCTCCCTTTCGGGATCTCCTCGGCTCCCCACACCTTTACCAAGGTGGTAGCTCCCACAGTAGCCGCCCTCAGGCTTCAGGGACTCTTTGTGGTCCCTTATCTAGACGACTGGCTGATAAAAGCCCAGTCAGTGTCTGTTCTGCTCCAGCATTTACAGATTGCCATATCCCTGCTTCAAAGCCTGGGATGGCTCATAAATTGGGAGAAGTCAGAAATCGTCCCCTCAACCAAAAGGAAGTTTCTTGGTTACTTCCTAGATTCAGACCGGCTGGAAATCTCCTTGACGACTGCAAGGAAAGAGAAATTAATTACAGCGGTTCGACAACTTTTCAGGAGGCCGAGAGCGTCCATCAGAACTTTGATGAAAATCCTAGGTCTGATGTCATCTTCCATCATGGCGGTTCCTTGGGCCTTATGGCATCTACATCCTCTTCAGATGGAAATCCTAGGAATTTGGGATCGCTCTCTGCCCGGTCTCAAGAGGAGAATTCGACTCTCCCCCAGGACCCGTCTTTCTCTCAGATGGTGGTTGCACCTCAAGGACTGAAGGTCCACGGTCCAACCTCGTTGGACCCTGTTGACTACAGATGCATCCCTTACGGGATGGGGAGCCCATCTGGATGGAAACTCCATAAAGGGAGTTTGGAGCGCTCCAGAAGGAAGGACGTCGTCCAACTGGAAGGAGCTCATAGCTGTGTACCGTGCCTTACTCCATTTCTCTCCTCTTCTCAAGGGAAGAGCAGTCAAGATTCGCTCGGACAACATGACGACGGTATTATATGTGAACAGACAGGGAGGCACCAGATCATCATCCCTCCTCAGGGAGGCAGATCTGATTTTTTCCTGGGCAGAGAAAAATCTGACCCATCTATCCGCAGTTCACATCAAGGGCTCCCTGAACTCAGTAGCGGATCGGTTGAGTCGGGGTCGTGCCGTATCAGGAGAATGGTCACTCAATCCAGAAGTGTTTCATCAGATTACCCTGAAATACGGTCTACCGGAGATAGACCTCATGGCAACCCGACTCAATGCCAAGGTGGAGACGTTCTGTTCCCTGTACCAGGAGGACAATCCCTTGGCAGTGGATGCCCTGTCCATCCCTTGGAGGTCCAGGCTGTCATACATTTTCCCTCCAATTCCTATGATACCGAGAGTATTGATGAAAATAAGACAGGACCAAGCCTCTGTAATAGCCATCATTCCATTCTGGCCAAAAAGAGCTTGGTTTTCCCAGCTCATGGTGATGAGTCGAGGGATATATTGGAGGCTTCCCCCCACCCAGAACCTGGTTTCCCAAGGATCACTGAAGTGCCAGGATCTGAGAAGATTCAATCTGACAGCCTGGAGGTTGACCAGTCCCTACGAATGTATAGAGGACTGTCAGAAGCCGTCCTGAAGACGCTTTCCTGTGCTAGAGCTGAATCCACCAAAAGGAATTACCAGAGGACGGCTAAGATTTTTTTGGAGTGGTGCTCCAAAAGAGGCGTTGCTATTTCTAATCCTTTGACTTCTGATGTTTTGGATTTTCTTCAGGATGGCTTGGACAGGGGCATTGCCCCTGCTACTTTAAAGGTACAGGTATTGGCTTTATCCGCCCATTTAAACAGATGGTTGTCCCAGGATTCCCTGGTTGCAAGATTCCTTAAAGGAGCGGCGAGGCTGAAACCTGCAGTATCTTCTCCTATTCCCCAATGGGACCTTGCGACGGTCCTTTCAGGCCTTTGTGGTCCTCCTTTTGAACCTCTGGAAGCTACGGAGCTAAAATTTTCAGCCTTTAAAACTACTTTTTTGTTAGCCATCACATCTGCCAAAAGGGTAGGAGAGCTACAGGCGCTCTCCTCCAAAGAACCTTATATTGTATTTTTTTTCGGATAGGGTCCACCTTAGGTTTTTGCCTGGCTTTATCCCTAAGGTTCCTTCACGTAATAACTATAATCAATTGATTTCTTTGCCTGTTTTCCTTCCAGATCCATCTTCAGAAGAGGAGTTAAAACTTCATACTTTGGATGTGGTGAGGTGTCTGCGAATTTACTTATCGTGGACACAATCTTTCAGGAGAGCTGAAAATCTCCTAATCAATATGTATGGTAAAGACAGAGGTCTTAAAGCTTCCAGACCCTCCTTGTCCAGATGGATTAAGGAGGCAATCAAAATTTCTTTCATTGCTCAAGGGTTGCTTCCTCCAGTTTTTTGTACAGCCCATTCAACGAGGACTGTGTCGACTTCTTGGGCTGAGAATCGCTCGCTTCCACTGGATCAAATTTGTGCGGCTGCTTCTTGGTCATCCCAGTTGACTTTCGTCAAACACTATCGTTTGGATGTCCGCAGTTCCGAGGCGACTGCCTTTGGCCAGACAGTTCTTGAGGTTGTAAGGCGAGGAAACCCTCCCTAGGGGAATTACTTGCTATATCCCCATATTGTGCTGCTGTAGGACGTAAGGGAATCGTTGATTATATTGTTAATCTGTTTTCCCTTAGTCCTAACAGCAGCACAAGGCTTCCCTCCCTAAAATCTTGTTTCTTTTACTTTATAATTTACACAGGTGAGGGAGGTCTCTCATGCCCTCTTATAGGGCAGGTTAGTAAGCACATTTTTGTGCTAATTAAAAGTTCCACCTGTCCTAAGCAACACACAGGGGGAGAAATACCCCATATTGTGCTGCTGTTAGGACTAAGGGAAAACAGATTAACAATATAATCAACGATTTTAAAAAATTCTGTTGAAGCATGGTTGAAAAGCAATGTCTGACTTTCATTTGTTCATTTTCATAGAATTTTTATATATTATTACTTTCGTCAGATTCAAGTCATTTCTGTGACCATGTGGGTTTTTCTTTCATTAAATGAGGGGTACCAACAATTTTGTCCGTGTGTGTGTATGTGTATATGTGTGTATGTATGTATATATATATATATATACAGTGGGGAAAAAAAGTATTTAGTCAGCCAATTGTGCAAGTTCTCCCACTTAAAAAGATGAGAGGCCTGTAATTGTCATCATAGGTAGACCTCAACTATGAGAGACAAAATGAGAAAACAAATCCAGAAAATCACATTGTCAGATTTTTAAAGAATTTATTTGCAAATTATGGTGGAAAATAAGTATTTGGTCAATAACAAAAGTTCATCTCAATACTTTGTTATATATCCTTTGTTGGCAATGACAGAGGTCAAACGTTTTCTGTAAGTCTCCACAAGGTGGGCACACACTGTTGCTGGTATGTTGGCCCATTCTTCCATGCAGATCGGGCAACACGGACTTTCAACTCCCTCCAAAGGTTTTCTATGGGGTTGAAATCTGGAGACTAGCTAGGCCACTCCAGCACCTTGAAATGCTTCTTACGAAGCCACTCCTTCATTGCCCTGGCGGTGTGCTTGGGATCATTGTCATGCTGAAAGACCCAGCCACGTTTCATCTTCAATGCCCTTGCTGATGGAAGGAGGTTTGCACTCGAATTCTCACAATACATGGCCGTATTCATTCTTTCATGTACACGGATCAGTCGTCCTGGTCCCTTTGCAGAGAAACAGCCCCAAAGCATGATGTTGCCACCCCCGTGCTTCACAGTAGGTATGGTGTTTGGATGGTCTTTGGATGCAACTCAGTATTCACTCTCCTCCAAACACAACGAGTTGTGTTTCTACCAAAGTTCTACTTTGGTTTCACTCGACCATATGACATTCTCCCAATACTCTTCTGGAACATCCAAATGCTCTCTAGCAAACTTCAGACGGGCCTGTATATGTACTGGCTTAAGCAGGGGGACTCGTCTGGCACTGCAGGATCTGAGTCCCTGGCGGCGTAGTGTGTTACTGACAGTAGCCTTTGTTACGTTAGTCCCAGCTTTCTGCAGGTCATTCACTAGGTCCCCCCGTGTGGTTCTGGGATTTTTGCTCACCGTTCTTGTGATCATTTTGACCCCACGGGGTGAGATCTTGAGTGGAGCCCCTGATTGAGGGAGATTATCAGTTGTCTTGTATGTCTTCCATTTTCTAATTATTTCTTCCATAGTTGATTTCTTCACACCAAGCTGCTTGCCTATTGCAGATCCAGTCTTCCCAGCCTGGTACAAGTCTACAATTTTGTTTCTGGTGTCCTTCCACAGCTCTTTGGTTTTCACCATAGTGGAGTTTGGAGTGTGACTGTTTGAGGTTGTGGACAGGTGTCTTTTATACTGATAAGAATGTCAAACAGGTGCCATTACTACAGGTAATGAGTGGAGGACAGAGAAGACTCTTAAAGAAGAAGCTACAGGTCTGTGAGAGCCAGAAATCTTGCTTGTTTGTAGGTGACCAAATACTTATTTTCCACCATAATTTGCAAATAAATTCTTTAAAAAATCAGACAATGGGATTTTCTGGATTTATTTTCTCATTTTGTCTCTCATAGTTGAGGTCTACCTATGATGTCAATTACAGGCCTCTCTCATCTTTTTAAGTGGGAGAACTTGCACAATTGGTGGCTGACTAAATACTTTTTTTCCCCACTGCATATATCAGTTCCACCTTATAAATAATACTTCACCCTTACAATAACCCCCCTTTTAGTTAATAGTTCCTCCCCTTTAAATAATAGTTTGTCCTCTTAGCAGGTAATCCCTTTCCCTTAACAGAAAACCATAAATCTTTTACTCACCTTACCACGCTCCCACGGTGAGACTCTCCCAGTAGTAGTGGCGCGGGTGGCGCGATGTACGTCAATACTCCTGTGCAGCTCCTGGGATTCAAGCCATCAGGCTAAAATCCTGATGCTCCTGATCCCGGGGGCCCCTTTGGGGACAGGGGCCCTGGGCAATTGCCCAGTTTGCCCCCCCCCCCCCTAACGCCGGCCCTGATCCTATGTAACACACTGCTGAAGGATGTGATCATGTATTCATTGTGCAAGTTCATTAACAGCCTGTATGCCTTTCTTGTAATTGTTGGGTTGTTCCGCACTCCATATAAAATAAGTTGGGGTGCCATGAGGAGGGCTTGTCACAGCGTCTCACAAAGTGAAGATAATTCCAGGCACACCTTGTGTAGCAAGTTTGAAAAAAGATTTTTTTTATTTTAATTTACATGATGGTAGTACCCATGTCCAAGTGGCTTTGCAAAATTAGAACATGATATTAAGCAGTGTAGGTATCACATGAAGTACTGTTAAATGTCATAAATCAATCTTAGTGAAATCCGAGATGTTTTGGTGATCAAACTTTTTTCAGTGGGAGCACCAGGTACAATTATAGTGAAATACCCTGCCACTCTGCCACAACGGGAAGAAAGGAGTCCTGTTTAGACATACGCCGTATGCCGCCAATATAGTGAGGCTGAATAGAAGCACTATAGAACACAATGCCACTGGAGTCTTTGGATACCTTTATGAAACAGATAAACATTACAGTATACAGGTTTTAGATTTTTGGTAAAGACCCCCGGGGATGACATTTTTGCATGCAACATCTATAATTTTCAGTTATCTCAGTCTCCATAAAACAAACTCTATCTGCTATAATGTTGTTATAGCCAACATAGACAACACACAAACTGTATGGAGTTTGTATGTTCTACCTGTGTTTGTGTCGGTTTCCTCTGGGTACTACAGTTTCATCCCACACTCCAAAGACATACTAATAGGGAATGTAGATTGTGAGCCCTACTTGGGACAGTGTTGACTATATCTGTTAAGTACTACAGAATATGATGGCGCTATATAAGTAAGGGGAATAAAAAAAATTATAATAAATGCTCTTACTCAGAAACTGCAGAAATAGAATCATATAGGACCTTGAACTTTATTTTTAGAATGTGTTGTGTATCTAAGATACAGGTTAGACTTTTAATTACAACCATTAACTTTTATACTGTACCAAAGTAACAAGTGTGTATCTTGTTTTGTTCCATCAGAATTCCTTTCATATTCATTCCAAAATAATTCAGCATGCAAACTGTCTGTATATCCCTGACATTAAAGGGGTATGAGAAAAAAAGTTGCAATAGTGCTCAGTCCCTACATGTCTTCCCCATTCTCTCTCATTGAGACATCTACTGTATACTGTGCAAAGAGAGATGCTCACTGTGAAGTTTTTAGTTTATTAAAGGCCTTTTTTTTTTCCATCTTAAATATATCTACGGGATATGCCATAATTTTCCCATCTCTGGGACCCTTAACAGGAGTATTGGATCCTTTTCCAACAGTCACTGTGACTGGAGAGGTGGCCCCACATACAATACATACATAGAAATGAATGAAGATAACTGTGTACGTGCTGTTAACTCTGCATTTATGAAGGCTATGGAATTAAGGAGGAAACAGCCTTTTAAAGAGAGTTATCTATCAAACCATGATATCCCCTATCCATAGGGGATCAGGAGAATGGGGGAGTGCTGGAGATAGCTGTAAATTAAAAGTAAGTAAAGTGTTTGGCTATCTCCGACTCTCCCACTGATATTAGTGGAACATTGCACGGCCTGCCCGACCACCATTTCATTCAAAACAGGACACAAAAGTCCCCTGATCTCTTGATCAATCAGGCTCTGAGCAATTGGACTCCCACTGATATACAAGTTATCCCCTTATCCTATGAAGAGGGGATAACTTACTTCAATGTCAGAGAGCTGAGTTCTGCTCTTAGAGATGTGGTAGTCTTTACCGAGTATCATCTTTATCAGTTGGCTTGACAATAAATGTTTTAGAATTTTAAAAGATGCAATTGTTTTTGCGTTTTACCTTTTATTAGGATGGCTCCTCTAAATTGGAGCCCATTGAGCATTTCTTTCTAGTGACGCATGTTACCCCTTTCTTGGGGTAATAATGCCTCCTTAGTCCTTATTTATAATACGTCTGGCTACTGAGATTTAATTCTCTTCCTTTTCACACAATTCACCTCTCTCAGTAGAAAGAACTGTGTCTTGGGGAGCTTCTGCTGTGGGCTATTATGTCTCCCCAGTCTTCCTTTTTTCTGGGTTCCTGAAACAGTTCTTCTTTGGGTAGCTTTGACAAAACTTGACTTGAGCTTTACAATGGACAGTGGTGCTCCCTGCCACTCTCTGCATCACAACTTCATCCAACAACCATTTTATCATCGCCAGTCAAAGAATCAGTCTACTTCCACCAGTTTAGAACACCCTAAAAGATAAATATACCAAATGATAATTGCACTGTGCTTTACCAGTATTAACCTAGATTGTATTTTGGAAAATCTAATTGACTTAATCGAGTCTTAATTGAAAGGGGTTTTCCAAGCTAAACTGAGGATAGGCCACCAGTATCAAATTTGTGGGGTCTGACACGCAGTGCCTCAGCCAATGAGCTGATATCTTTAGCTGCAGTGCTGAAAACAGACAACTCCATTGTCTGTGTTGCGGCAGTTAGTGATTACTTCCGATTCATTTGAATAGCACCACAACTACTGATATCAACTGATTGGTCATGGTGCTGGGTGTCAGACCCCCACATATCTGATATTGATGACCTATCCTCAGCATAGGACATCAGTTACTTTTAACACATTTGGCTAATCTGACCAGCAGTATAATTAATAAACTGAAATATTACAATACTGATATTTTTTTTTTTTTCTTCACAGTATTCCACATATCTCACAAAGTGACTTCTGTGGTACCAGAGAGCTGTCTTCTGATTGTGCTTGGTCTGCTGCTGGGTGGCATAGTATGGGCTGCTGATCACGCTGCCTCCTTCACCTTAACACCAACAGTATTTTTCTTTTACTTATTGCCTCCTATTGTATTGGACGCTGGATACTTCATGCCAAATAGGCTGTTCTTTGGAAATTTGGGGACCATTCTACTGTATGCAGTAATTGGAACAGTTTGGAATGCTGCCACAACTGGTCTTTCGCTCTATGGAGTTTACCTAACTGGAATAATGGGTAAGACCTATTTTATGAATTATTTTGCTGAAAAAAATGTTTGTAGAAATAATGTTACTTTAATACAACTTTAAATGTTTTGCTACATAATACAGGTATTTTTAAATTTGCATACTGGTTTTCTATCTGAAGGATAGGCAATCAGTATCTGAGGGGTTGGGGTCTGACTTGCGAACCCATCACTTTTGAACAGCTCCATCTGCCTCTGGCACCATAAGATGTACAAGGGGAAGGTGCAGGTCCAAGTGGCCAGGTCCTCAGGGAATGGTAGTATGCCAATAAGCACAGAGCACTGGTGTTGAATTATGAAAATGCCCAGGTGTATTTATAGGAATTACAAGTAATACCTCATACATTTGTGAGTTTAAGTTCCAGAGCTGTTTGGTACAAGTGTTTACAGGCGCTTTGAATGCTAATTGATGCCGGTTTCTAAAGTTTAACCCCTAAATATTAATAAACTTTACCCTACAGTACTGTACAGTATACTAAAGTGTACTGTACAGTACTGTATACTAATACAGTCATGTCGCAACCCAGATGTAGGAAATGGAGGATGGGAGTAGTAGTGGCGGATAGTGTGCCACCTAGCAGGCCGTGCACGCTCACCAACCGCTCCAGTCCCACTCCTAGGCTGGACAAAGTCGCGGTGGGTCCTGCAGCACTACCGGATGGTGGTGGTAGTAATTCTTTCCTCCAGAGCACTTCCAGTTGGAGAGGGGACCTCTCCTCTCTGAGCCGGTGTGGTGTTGTTCGGAAGGGCCCTGATGGTGAAGCAGGCACGACTCAAGATTCAGTGGTGCAGGTAAACCAAACAGCTTTTATTTGGCAACAGGAATCACAAGGCAATAGCAGCTTCTAAATGGGGGTAGTAATACAGTGTCCAATCCCCAGCCTTGGTTCTAGGAGGCCTGACAAGGAACTGGTTACCTGAAGACTAGGCCCGAAGTAATCCTTCTGAAGACTGTGATTGCTAACCGTTGGCCTCAGTGCAGCTTGTGGTGGCAGGAAACCTCTGCACACCCTTACTGTTCCACTGCTCACACTAGACTGACTGAACTCAGACCAAGGGTTACTGTGGAGACCGAGTCTCCCACGACCCCGCCCAGTGGCCTGTGATAGGCCAGGGCTAACCAAGGCTAGACTTGAACACTGCAGGGAAAAATAACAGGGAAAGCTGCAAACAGTGACACTTAAAGGGGTATTCCCATGAACATAATCATATCTATATTTGAGTTTTAAAGATTTTCTCTAACTATCTTAGTAGTGACAGTCTGTTGTCTTGATCGGTTGCCAATGGATACGACCAGAAATGCAGAAACTTTCTATGGTTTTGGGACTTGTCAGGAACCCAGCCATGATTTTCTTATTGTAGCTGGGTTATCAGGCAGGGACACTACATGTACTGTATCAGAAGATATCCCAGCCACAATAAGGAAGTCATGGCTGATTTTCTGACCTTAGAAAGGGCCTGCATTCATGGTCGTATCCACTGGCAACTGATCAAGACAACAACTTGTGACCACAAGGTATTTAGATATAATCTTTGAAATTCAACAAAATGTTTAATTACTTATATTTGCAAAAATGTTTAACTTTTAATTATCTACAAATTTAAAAATGTTTATGTTCATGGGAGTACCCCTTTAACTGAGAAGACAGAACATACTAACATAAAACCCAGAGGCACAAGAAACAAACACATAAAAGCAGTAGCACTCTGGGATGTTGCATTTATTCATTCATTCATTCATTCATTTTTCTTTTCCACTCACAGTAAAATGAAACCAATTAACAGGTACAGTACTGTACATAACGAACAGGACGCTACTACCCAATAGCGAAGGTGTTTTGTTTTTTTTTTTTTTTTTTTTTTTAATTTCGCAGATCTGTGGAAAAACAGCAAAATGCTTATATGTTAGGTTCCAATAAAATATCCTGAATCTGTGAATTTGCAAATTTGGAAACGCGAGTGTATGAGGTATTACTTGTAGAAGGTTTGTGGATTAAACTAAGTGGAATTGTAAAATACATGCTAATTATAAAGGTGGCTATACACATTATAGTTAGGTTGGTCAATTTTGACAAGACTGGTTTGGTCATTTAATGTATATGAAATGGCTGGCTGACATTTGTTTGTTATACTGTATGTCATAGAAAGAAAGGACTGTCTTTCTTTTTGCACGTTACCAAGCTATGTAGTACAGAGCAGTTTATGGAGTATGTGCACAACTTTAAAAGCAGATCACAAGTTCAGTGTAACATAAACTACAGCAATAAATTTTAGGGGAGGGGAGAAGGATACTGTCCATGGTGAGCTCCATGAGGGAGAATAAGTCTCATCCCATGCATGAGACCGTGATAGCGCTGGGCAGTACTGTCAGTGACCAACTACTTCACCATAAGTGTGAGAAGTCTTTCCTCCCCACTGCGGTCAGGCTGTACAACCAACACCGACCTAAACTGAGATTAGGCCATACACAGAGCTGAAATATCTTTCTGTTTGTGATTCCCCCCCCCCCCTTCCCCGCTACTTCGTATCTGTCTGTCTACTATCAATGAAATGTCTCCCCATGGAGAGAATATTAAAGGATTATTATTTATTATTATTATTATTATTATTATTTATTATTATTATTATATACACATAGAATATGTAAAGGTGTATTTTTTGTATATTAAAAATAATTTCAGTTGCCTCTGTATTTTACTTGTTTCATATGAATTTATATGTCTGTGAATCAAGTGTTTTACTGTTTCTTTTACAGGGGACCTTCAGATTGGTGTGTTGGAGTTTCTTCTTTTCGGAAGCCTTATTGCTGCTGTTGACCCAGTTGCTGTTCTTGCTGTATTTGAAGAGGTCCATGTCAACGATGTCTTATTTATCATTGTTTTTGGTGAATCTCTCCTGAATGATGCAGTTACGGTGGTAAATATGTGTTTATTAACATATTATATAAATGCAATAGTTATAGATTATTACTACACTTTAGAGCAACCAATAGCTCTTCATCTGTTCAGCAACTGCATATAGTAGCAGCCTACTCATAATTTATATATCAGGAACACAGCTGTAACACAACAGAGTGCAGCTCAGGCAAAAAGCAGGTTCTGTTTCCCATTGCTCTTACTCCTGGGATTTACTTACTGCTGGGATTTAGCAGGAACCTGTAAGAGAGGAAAGTATGTGTAATGTGTGTAACTCTTTATGTCTAAGGGGCAATTTGTACATCTGTGCACTTAATATACAGTATGCGTGTGTGTAATGGGTATACAGTATGTATATGTTTAATTTGTGTGTGTACTTGTGTTTATTGTATATATGATATGTGTGTAATGGGATTGTGGTATGTATGTACAATGGGGAAAAAAAAGTATTTAGTCAGCCACCAATTGTGCAAGTTCTCCCACTTAAAAAGATGAGAGAGGCCTGTAATTGACATCATAGGTAGACCTCAACTATGAGAGACAAAATGAGAAAACATATTGTGAGTATGTGAACCTAGAGGGCGCTAGGGAGCGACCCAGGCCAGCCCTGAAAAGGCCCTCAGCCACACCTTTGGGTGGGGCGCGTAACTCCAGAAGGGCTGGAGTATCCTGCAGGGAGCAGGAGATGGTGGACCAGCTTAGGACAGAGAGAGAGGCTCTGTCCCAGAAGGGCTGGGGTCCACAGGGGACTGTTGCTGGAGCTGAGCAATAGTCAGGACAGGGGCTCAAGGAGTCAGTTAGTGCCCTAACTGTGGCCTAGGTGTTTGTTGTTTTGTTATGTTGCAGTTAAGCTGAATAAAGCCACTTTTATTTTACACTTGGACCGTCTGAACGCTATCTTTCCGACGCCCAGTACCACGAACCACCGCTGTCCAGACCAGGAAAGGCCGCCAGTTTGAGTCTAATTCGCCAAGTTGTCACATGGTGCTACGGATTCGGGCATAAAGAGATCCACGCAAGTCCTGGAAGACAAGTGTTTGGTGACTGCAGTACTGCTAAGTGTGCATTGTGGCCTACAGCTGGAAGAAATCTGTGATTTCAAAGGAGAAACCCAGGAAGGGGTGAGTGAATTGCAACATAGCAAAGTGTGTGCAAAACTAGTGAAAGTAAAACTCTGGAAGAGGAATCCAGGGAATGGACTTTGTGTATACTGTGGCAGTCTATGTGAAAGGCTATGGTGCCATGTTGGTGTTTTCTGTGGAAGACAGAAGAAAATGTTGGTTGTTGTAGTGCCACATAAGTTAACTGTTTGAATACATGTGACTGCAGAAGATAGCAAAAAGTTGCTGCCGGTTGAACCCAAGGTTGCTGTGGAATATTGTGTAATCTTGTTAGTAAACCATGGGCAAGAAAAAGAGAATGTCAGCTTGTAAAAAAGCAGAGAAGTTATGCACAGGTTTATTATTGCAGCAGTCTGAATGCAGAGAGACACAAAACCCGGAGCAGATCATGTGGAATGCAAGTAAAGATAAAGGGTTGCATGATGGTGACTCAGTTTTTCTAAAGCACCTCTGTTCTATGATTGAATATGTCCCTGCTGACTGTGTGTCTCTTACTGGAGAGCATGAAAGCGCCAAAGATGAAAATATTAGGGTGCAGCAGCTTCAAGATGAGATTAAAACCGTCAGGTTCATTGATGAGGATGAAATATCTGATTGGAAATGGCAATTTGAGGTATTACAAAAAGAGAACCTTAAGTTGAACCTGAAGTTAGAGAAAGATCTTGAATCTATGAGGAGTTCATATGCTAGTTATTGTGAAAATGTGGTACTGGGTTTGCCTGGAATGGACTGTGTCACTAAGGAGTTTGCTGAAATGAAATGTGCTCTAAAGTTATACAGAGTGTAGAGCAAAAGCAAGTGCTTGAGAAGCAATTGCAGGATTTAAAGGAGCAGCATGTTCAAGACTCCATTGCCAAAGAGAGTGTCATTGAAAAATTAAGAGATGACCTTGAAACTGCTAAACATGAGATAAGTGAATTTTTGCAGAGTCAGTCAAAATGTCTGGATGACCAAGTCAGGATGTGTGAAAAACTTTCGGCTGCATTAACTGACAAAGAAAATGAAATTGCCGAGATGAGGAAGTATGTGTCTGACCAAGAGAGTGATTTAGAATCTGTAGTGCAGACATTGCAGTCAGAGCAAAACTTGCATGAACTAAAGCAGGTTTGCCTAAATGGTGTGTAAGTATGTGAACCAGAGGGCGCTGTTGAGCGACCCAGGCCCAGGCCAGAAAAGGCTCTCAGCCACGCCTTTGGGTGGGGGGCGCGTATCTCCAGAAGGCTGGAGTCTCCTGCAGGAGGCAGGAGATGGTGGACCCAGCTGGACAGATAGACGGTCTGTGCCAGGAGGGCTGGGGTCCACAGGGGACTTTTGCTAGAGCTGAGCAGGAGTCAGACTAGTTAGGGGCTCGAGGAGTCAGTTAGTGCCCTAACTGTGGCCTAGGTTTTTGTTGTTTTGTTATGTTGCAGTTAAGCTGAATAAAGCCACTTTTATTTTACACTTGGACCGTCTGAATGCTATCTTTCCGACGCCCAGTACCACGAACCACCACTGTCCGGACCAGGAGTCATCCGCCATTTTGAGACTAATTCCCCAAGTTGTCACATATGGTGCTACGGATTCGGGCATAAAGAGATCCACGCAAGTCCTGGAAGACAAGTGGTTGGTGACTGCAGTACTGCTAAGTGTGCATTGTGGCCTACAGCTGGAAGAAATCGGTGATTTCAACTGAGAAACCCAGGAAGGGGTGAGTGAATTGCAACATAGCAAAGTGTGTGTAAAAACTGGTGAAAGTAAAACTCTGGAAGAGGAATCCAGGTTATGGACTTTGTGTATACTGTAGCACAGAAGTCAGTAAAGTGTTTGCTGATGGCAAGAAAGTATGCAATGTGTATAGAAGCTGGATATTGCAAACAGTGTATGTGAAAGGCTATGGTGCCATGTTGGTGTTTTCTGTGGAAGACAGAAGAAAATTCTGGTTGCTGTAGTGCCACATAAGTTAACTGTTTGAATACATGTGACTGCAGAAGATAGCAAAATGTTGCTGCTGGTTGAACCCAAGGTTGCTGTGGAATATTGTGAAATTTTGTTAGTAAACCATGGGCAAGAAAAAGAGAATTTCAGCTGGTAAAAAAGCAGAGAAGTTATGCACAGGTTTATTAGTGCAGCAGTCTGAATGCAGAGAGACACAAAACCCAGAACAGATCATGTAGAATGCAAGTAAAGAAAAGGGGTTGCATGAGAGTGACTTAGTTTTTCTAAAGCACCTCTGTTCTATGAATGAATATGTCCCTGCTGACTGTATGTCTCATATTGGAGTGCATCAAAGCGCCAAAGATGGAAATATTATGGTGCAGCAGCTCATATCCTAGTCATTGTGAAAATGTGGTACTGCGTTTCCTGAAATGAAATGTGCTCTATCTAATGAAGTCATACAGAGTGTAGAGCAAAAGCAAGTGCTTGAGAAGCAATTGCAGGATTTAAAGGAGCAGCGTGTCCAAAACTCCATTGCCAAAGAGAGTGTCATTGAAAAATTAAGAGATGACCTTGAAACTGCTAAACGTGAGAGAAGTGAATTTTTGCAGAGTCAGTCAGAATGTCTGGATGACCAAGTCAGGATGTGTGAAAAACTTTCGGCTGCATTAACTGACAAAGAAAATGAAATTGCAGAGCTGAGGAAGCATGTGTCTGACCGAGAGAGTGATTTAGAATCTGTGGTGCAGACATTGCAGTCAGAGCAAAACTTGCATGCACTAAAGCAAGTTCGCCTAAATAATGAAATCCACGAATGGCGAAGCAGAGCTGGAGTTCTGGAACAAAGAGAAAGGGAACTCAAAGCTAGAATATGCAGCCTGGAGAGGGCGCTGTCAGGATCTTGTGAAGATAATGAGAAGTCTGTTTTGGTGCAAAATAAAGACAAAGAATTGAATAATGTCACAGGGCTTCTTTCTCAAGCAGACATAAAGTTTATCAAACTTTCCAAAGATTTTTCTACACTAGAATCTCAGCTTCAGGACACTCAGGAACTTTTGCAAGAAGAAACCCGTCAGAAGCTTGACCTTAGTACAAAACTAAAACAAATGGAAGATGAGAAAAGTGGTTTCCTTGAGCAACTAGAGGAAGAGGAGATAGCAAAAAGAGATTTGACAAAGCAGATTTCAACACTACAGGCTCAGGCGACTGATATGAAGAAAAAAATGGAGAAGGTTGCTGTTTATGACAAACTTGAGAAGACGAAAATTAGACTGCAGCAGGAACTAGAAGATATAGGTGTAGATCGTGATCATCAACGTCGGATTGTGTCAAATTTGGAAAGGAAGCAGAAAAAGTTTGATCAGCTGCTTGGAGAAGAGAAGACTCTTTCTGCTAGATATGCAGAAGAACGTGACCGTGCTGAAGCAGATGCTCGTGGAAAAGAGACCAAAGCTCTTGCCTTGGCTCGCTCCCTAGAAGAGGCCCTTGAATTGAAGGCCGAGTTAGAGAGGCTCAACAAGCAACTGCGCACTGAAATGGAGGATTTGGTTAGCTCCAAGGATGAAGTTGAGAAAAACCTGAAATCTGTGCAGATATTGTATGAGAACAAAGCTAATGCTTATGACAAGCTGGAAAAGGCCAAGAGAGAATTGGACCTCCAGATAGAAGACATGAAGATTCAGTTTGAGGGAAACCTGTCTAATTTGTCTGCTGAGATTGTAGATCTAAAAATGCTTGTTGCTAAACTAAAGGTGCAAGGAAATTGCATGCATCAAGAAACAGCTGGAGTTTGAGATGGAACAGTTGAAAGCCGAAGTGGAATCTAAAAGAGAAGAATTGGATCGATTGCCGCAGTCTTTATCCAATACTGAACAGTTGGCATCTGCACTATCTTCAAAGCTGGCAGCACTAGAAGCTGAGAAGGACTCGCTGCGGAGCCTGTTAACCTCTAAAGAATCAGAGCTGTTATCCCTGAAAAATGTGATTCAAGAAATAGAGTCTTTATTCAACCAAGAGCAAGATAAGAGAACCCCTGAGATACGGGACTTGAATGAAAGACTTGACAAAAAGTCTGGAGATGAGCAGAAGCTTTATCAGAAGGTGTTGGAGGGTCAATTCAATATAGTTCAGGGAACAGTGAGGGAAGCAGAAAATATCATCCAGGATGCTGACCTGACAACTGTTAAAAGAACACTGCAGAATATCCTAGAATTAGGAGACATGGTGGATAAAGAGATGGCATCTACATCTGCTGCCATAGAAGATGTCAGGAAGATTGAGGAAGATCTGCAAGTTGCAATAGTAGAAACTGAGATTGAGGCTGCTCAGAGAAATGTGGCATTGGGGAAAACTGCCAGCGTAGAGGCAGAGGAAGCAGAGCCATTAAGGCAGCCAGAACGTGTAACCAAAAAGCATCTGGGTACTGACAGAAAAAACTGTGATGTTGAAAACTTGGTATCCCAGTCCTCCGGTGTTAGCACAGGGAATGAAAATAACTTGAAGAATGGACTAGAGTGTGGAAGTGGTTTTCCGGCTGCCGTACAGGTGTGGAAGCATTATACAGAAGCCATTCCAATATATGATGTGGCAGTTGATAAAGACATACCAGAAAAATGTAGTTCAGCATGATCTATTTTGTGAGGGTGTACTGTATGGCCCTGGTGCAGAAGAAGATTCTTACGGCTATTCCCTAAAGGGATCAAAGTCATGCAATGGGATGGCTGAAGACTATCGTGAAAAATGTGATGAAAATGATGTGATCCCCTGTGTGGCGAATTGTGGAGGTGATGGAGTAGAGCTTGCCTTTGCGCAGAGGGGCCAGGATCTTGGCGTAGCATCGAAAGTGATGAGAAGACGGAAGGCTCGATGGAGCGGAATTTGGAAGAGAAGACCGCCAGATTGGGACTTCTGGATAGACACTGGACAGGCATACACGGTTTAAGAGGGACTTCGACATAGGATGCCTCGTCCCATTGTAGCTCACCCCATGGGTAGTGAGCTGAGGGGGGAGGGTATGTAAGTATGTGAACCAGAGGGCGCTGTTGAGCGACCCAGGCCCAGGCCAGAAAAGGCTCTCAGCCACGCCTTTGGGTGGGGGGGTGCGTATCTCCAGAAGGCTGGAGTCTCCTGCAGGAGGCAGGAGATGGTGGACCCAGCTGGACAGATAGACGGTCTGTGCCAGGAGGGCTGGGGTCCACAGGGGACTTTTGCTAGAGCTGAGTAGGAGTCAGACTAGTTAGGGGCTCGAGGAGTCAGTTAGTGCCCTAACTGTGGCCTAGGTTTTTGTTGTTTTGTTATGTTGCAGTTAAGCTGAATAAAGCCACTTTTATTTTACACTTGGACCGTTTGAACGCTATCTTTCCGGCGCCCAGTACCACGAACCACCGCTGTCCGGACCAGGAGTCATCCGCCATTTTGAGACTAATTCCCCAAGTTGTCACAGGTGAAATCCATGAATGGTGAAGCAGAGCTGGAGTTCTGGAACAAATTGAAAGGGAACTCAAAGCTAGAATATGTAGCCTGGAGAGGGCGCTGTCAGGATCTTGTGAAGATAATGAGAAATTGTCTGTTGTGGTGCAAAATAAAGACAAAGAATTGATGGAGATGTCGTCTGTCCATGCCCAGAAAGTGCAAACCTTACAGGAGAGTCACAAAAAAGTAGAGACTCAACTTCAAGAGCTGCAACTAAAAGTCACAGAAGGGGACAGGTTTCAAGCAGAACTGCTAAACAAGGCAAACAGACTGCAGGTGGAAATGGATAATGTTACAAGGCTTCTTTTTCAAGCAGACAGCAAGTTTATCAAACTTTCCAGAGATTTTTCTACACTAGAATCTCAGCTTCAGGACACTCAGGATCTTTTGCAAGAAGAAACCCGCCAGAAGCTTGTCCTTAGTACAAAACTAAAACAAATGGAAGATGAGAAAAGTGGTTTCCTTGAGCAACTAGAGGAAGAGGAGGAAGCAAAAAGAGATTTGACAAAGCAGATTTCAACACTACAGTCTCAGGCGACTGATATGAAGAAAAAAATGGAGGATAGTATTAGGTCCTTGGACTCTGTTGAAGAACTAAAGGAAAAGTTGCAAAAGGAGCTAGAAGCTACAAATCAACGGTTTGAGGAGAAGGTTGCTGCTTATGACAAACTTGAGAAGACGAAAATTAGACTGCAGCAGGAACTAGAAGATATAGGTGTAGATCGTGATCATCAACGTCGGATTGTGTCAAATTTAGAAAGGAAGCAGAAAAAGTTTGATCAGCTGCTTGGTGAAGAGAAGGCTCTTTCTGCTAGGTATGCAGAAGAACGTGACCGTGCTGAAGCAGAGGCTCATGGAAAAGAGACCAAAGCTCTTGCCTTGGCTCGCTCCCTAGAAGAGGCCCTTGAATTGAAGTCCGAGTTAGAGAGGCTCAACAAGCAACTGCGCACTGAAATGGAGGATTTGGTTAGCTCCAAGGATGAAGTTGAGAAAAACCTGGAATCTGTGCAGATATTGTATGAGAACAAAGCTAATGCTTATGACAAGCTGGAAAAGGCCAAGAGAGAATTGGACCTCCAGATAGAAGACATGAGGATTCAGTCTGAGGAAAACCTGTCTAATTTATCTACTGAGATTGTAGATCTAAAAATGCTTGTTGCTAAACTAAAAGGTGCAAGTGAACAAGCAGGAGGAAATTGCATGCATCAAGAAACAGCTGGAGTTTCAGATGGATCAAGTGAAGCGTGAGTCAGAAATAAAGTTGGAAGAGCGCACTTTTCAGATTGAACAGTTAAAAACCAAAGTGGAATCTAAAAGAGAAGAATTGGATCGATTGCAGCAGTCTTTATCCAATACTGAACAGTCGGCATCTGCCCTATCTTCAAAGCTGGCAGCACTAGAAGCTGAGAGAGACTCGCTGCAGAACCTGTTAACCTCTAAAGAATCAGAGCTGCAAGGTGCACTAGTAAAAACTGAGATGGAAGCTGGTCAGAAAAATGTGGCAGTGAAGAAAGTTCTGGAGCTGGAATCAGAGATTTGTGCGCTACAGAAGGCCTTAGAATTGGAGAAAGCTGCCAGCATAGAGGCAGAGAAAGGAGAATCATTAAGTCAGACAGACATGAGTGACCTGTCCACTGATGTTGATACCAATGATCAGATTATGATGAAACCATGTGATTCAGTAAGACGTCAAGTAGAGGGTATAGTTCCCCAGGAAGATGCTGCTAAAGGTGGACTTCCTGCAAAATGTGAGGAGGCCAAAGAAGGTCCAACAGAAGAAGAAACTGTGATTGGTCACACACTGCCTGTGACAGAGTGGGTCCAGCTTCAAACTAATGAGGTCCAAAGCTTAGAGGGCTGTGAGATGGTAAATAAGGTGAAGGGTCATCAAAAGTGTGGAACAAGAGTCCGTAAGAAGACTGACCACGCATATTTTGTCCCAACAGCTAAAGTGTCTGAAGCCATTGTGGATAAAGGTGTTGCTGTGCCTGTCTCTAGCCAAATGTCTGGTGGACAAATGGTGAATAATGACTCCATGTTCTCTGTGAAGGGGGAGTCAGGAAGTAATACAGTCAACCCAAAAAGAAGAGAAGAGACAGAAGTTGTTTTACCGCCTGATGCTAATAGCAACAAGAAGAGGCTGAGATACAATGTTGCTATTGTTGCTATGTCCCTAACTAATGGAAGTAACCGTGGTAGAGGTTCTAATGCAGAGACTGAGCAGCCGTCATTTGCATGCAGAAGTAAGAGATGGTTACATGTCACCAATGATGTGACAGTTGTTAAAGACATGCCAGAAAATGTAGTTCAGCGTGATCTAATATGTGAGGTGGACTGTATGGCCCTTGTGCAGAAGGAGATATTGCGGTACAGAGCTTGTGTATCTCAAACAAAGAGGAGAGCAAGCAGCCTATGTCTCCTAAACTTCTAAGCCTTGATGGTGATGGCAAAGTTTGCTTTGAGATGACGGTTACGGAAAAAGTACCCGTGAAACAGTTATACTCTAAAGACATTGATGTGCATGAAGTACGTGTTAGTTGGTCTCTGAGCTCTTGTGGATTCATGATAGGAGAAGATGAAGATTCTTACGGCTATTCACTAAATGAATCAAAGTCATGCAATGGGATGGCTGAAGACTATGGCGAGAAATGTGATGAAAATGATGTGATCCCCTGTATGGCGAATTGTGAAGGTGATGGAGTAAAACTTGCCTTTGCACAGAATGGCCAGGATCTTGGCGTAGCAGTTAAAGTGATGAGAAACCAGAAATGTCGAGTAACCGGAATTTGGAAGAAGAGACTGCCAGATTGGGACTTCTGGAGAGACACTGGACAGGCATGCATGGTTGAAGAGGGACTTCGACACAGGATGTCTCGTCCCATTGTAGCTCACCCCATGGGTAGTGAGCTGATGGGGAGGGTATGTGAGTATGTGAACCTAGAGGGCGCTAGGGAGCGACCCAGGCCAGCCCTGAAAAGGCCCTCAGCCACACCTTTGGGTGGGGCGCGTAACTCCAGAAGGGCTGGAGTATCCTGCAGGGAGCAGGAGATGGTGGACCAGCTTAGGACAGAGAGAGAGGCTCTGTCCCAGAAGGGCTGGGGTCCACAGGGGACTGTTGCTGGAGCTGAGCAATAGTCAGGACAGTTAGGGGCTCAAGGAGTCAGTTAGTGCCCTAACTGTGGCCTAGGTGTTTGTTGTTTTGTTATGTTGCAGTTAAGCTGAATAAAACCAGTTTTATTTTACACTTGGACCGTCTGAACGCTATCTTTCCGGCGCCCAGTGCCACGAACCACCGCTGTCCGGACCAGGAAAAGCCACCATTTTGAGTCTAATTCCCCAAGTTGTCACAATATCTAGAAAATCATATTGTCTGATTTTTTTAAGAATTTATTTGCAAATTATGGTGGAAAATAAGTATTTGGTCACCTACAAACAAGCAAAATTTCTGGCTCTCACAGACCTGTAACTTCTTCTTTAAGAGGCTCCTCTGTCCTCCACTCATTACCTGTAGTAATGGCACCTGTTTGAAATTGTTATCAGTGTAAAAGACACATGTCCACAACCTCAAACAGTCACACTCCAAACTCCACTATGGTGAAGACCAAAGAGCTGTGGAAGGACACCAGAAACAAAATTGGAAACCTGCACCAGGCTGGGAAGACTGAATCTGCAATAGGCAAGCAGCTTGGTGTGAAGAAATCAACTGTGGGAGCAATAATTAGAAAATGGAAGACATACAAAACCACTGATAATCTCCCTCGATCAGGGGCTCCACGCAAGATCTCAGCTCGTGGGCTCAAAATGATCACAAGAACGGTGAGCAAAAATCCCAGAACCACACGGGGGACCTAGTGAATGACCTGCAGAAAGCTGGGACTAACGTAACAAAGGCTACCATCAGTAACACACTACGCCGCCAGGGACTCAGATCCTGCAGTGCCAGACGTGTCCACCTGCTTAAGCCAGTACATATCCGGGCCCATCTGAAGTTTGCTAGAGAGCATTTGGATGTTCCAGAAGAGTATTGGGAGAATGTCATATGGTCAGATGAAACCAAAGTAGAACCATTTGGTAGAGTGAATGCTGAGTTGCATCCAAAGAACACCATACCTACTGTGAAGCATGGGGGTGGCAACATCATGCTTTGGGGTGGTTTCTCTGCAAAGGGACCAGGACGACTGATCCGTGTACATGAAAGAATGAATGGGGCCATCTATCGTGAGATTTTGAGTGCAAACCTCCTTCCATCAGCAAGGGCACTGAAGATGAAACGTCTTTCAGCATAACAGTGATCCCAAGCTCACCGTCAGGGCAACGAAGGAGTGGCTTCATAAGAAGCATTTTAAGGTCCTGGAGTGACCTAGCCAGTCTCCAGATCTCAACCCCATAGAAAACCTTTGGAGGGAGTTGAAAGTCCGTGCTGCCCAGCGACAGACCCAAAACATCACTGCTCTAGAGGAGATCTGCATGGAGGAATGGGCCAACATACCAGCAACAGTGTGTGCCCACCTTGTGAAGACTTACAGAAAAGGTTTGACCTCTGTCATTGCCAACAAAGGATATATAACAAAGTATTGAGATGAACTTTTGTTATTGACCAAATACTTATTTTCCACCATAATTTGCAAATAAATTCTTTAAAAATCTGACAATGTGATTTTCTGGATTTGTTTTCTGATTTTGTCTGTCATAGTTGAGGTCTACCTATGATGTCAATTACAGGCCTCTCTCATCTTAAGTGGGAGAACTTGAACAATTGGTGGCTGACTACTTTTTTTTTTTTTCCCCACTGTATGTATGTATCATGTGGCATTGCTATATTCAGATGTGTACCTGCTTACCTTTCCTCTAGGCTTGAGCTATCCGCAGATAAGTGGCACAGGATGACCAGCTTTCAAAAATACTTTTAGTATTACCCTTTAGCATTTTAAGTAATGTAAATGTTTTTTCAAAGCTCCTTATCTTCTACCAATCATCTTGGGATATCTTGAGCCAAGAGGAAAGGTAAGAATGGACACTACTGTACTACGCACAGATGTAGTATGCAAATGTGTGTTATAGCATCATAATGTGTACGATATGGTAGCACTATATATGTGTGTGCTATAGCAGTTCAGTGTCCGGGGTTGTTGGCTGTAAACCTTCCTGAACTCTTCTATTGTCCATCAATAGCAGAGAGGATAGAATGGGGAGATTTACCAGCTAAAGGATCAAGACATTTCATAAGTGGATGAACGCCCAGCGGATACTTCATTTCATTGGCATATAAGCCAGTAAAAAAAAATTTTTTTTTCATGCTAGCTGTATGATTTCCAACATGTGGATACTTAACCCCTTCCCAATGTAGCCAGTTTTAGACTTCCTGACAGAGTTTCATTTTTCAAAAGTGTCACTTCATGTGGTAATAACTTTGGAACTCTCCAAAATGATTTTGAGACTGTGTTTCTGTGACATATTGTACTTTTTGTTAGTTGTAAATTTTGGTCCATATGTTTTCTGTTTAATTATCAAAAATAGGAAATTTTGTGAAAATATGGACAAATCTGCAATTTAAAAAGTTTGAAAGTCTTTATTAGAAACCCCCATAAATCACCAAATTTTCAAAAATGCCCCCTTAAATAACTCAAAACAGTGGGAAGCTTGTTAACCTTTTAAGTGTTTCACAGGAATTAAAACAAAATGGAGGTGAAATTTACACATTTACAATTTCTTTCAATAATACATTAATTTAGCCCTAGAATTTACATATTCACAAGGGGTTAAAAGAGAAGATGCATGCCAGTTTGTTATGCAAGTTCTCCCGTCAGATGTATCATCAGCAGCAGGATGCAGAATGGAACAAGGCCAAACGAGTTTTGGAGGGCAGATTTTCCTGTGATCAGTATCAGGCACCCTGTTGTAATGGCAAAGCCTCAAAAAGTGACCCCATTTTGGAAACTAGACCTCTTAAAGAACTTATCAAGGGCTTTAGTGAGCATTTTGAGACTACAAATTTTTCACCGAATTTATTACCATTGGGATGTGAAAATGAAGAATTCCTTTTTTTTTTCTCTCAAAAATGCTACTTTAGCCACACATTTTTCATATTCACAATGAGAAAAAGCACCTCACAGTTCATTGCAAAATTTCTTCTGAGCATGGCAATACTCCTTATGTGCTTGTAAACAGCTGTACAGGTACATGGCAGGACTCGAAATGGAAAGAGGATTAAAATACTCACTATACACCTTAATTCATTGTTCCTTGTTTAGTTATTTTGACAGAGAACCATTAGGCTTTTGAAGGGCAGAATAATTTTAAGGTGCCTTGACCCATTTAACCCTAAGGTGGCAGTGTAGAGGGGAGTACCAAAAATTTACCCAATTTTGGAAACTGCATTCCTCAAAGGGTATAGTGATCATTGTGATCCCAGAGATGCTTTCCAAAAAGAAATATGCAGCAGATGGTGCAAAATGAAAATTGAGTCTCCTCTCCAGTAATGCTCTTGTTATAGCAAATAAAAAGTAAACACAACAGTGCTATTTGGAATAAGCTTTGCAATATTCCCAAAAGCCACTCACTTAGGCCTTTGAAGCAATTCATAGGGCTAAAAATAGCCACCACATCATGAGGTACAATGAATGTGGCTGGAGTCAGGCTCACCAGTGTGCAGGTTGGCCCCCAAGGGCATCCATTTGTATGTCTGGTGACTACAAATCACATAAATACTGTCAGGCTACCTGTACTGTAGTTTTAAGGTGATCGCTAGAGGAGCGATTCCCCAGTGGCTACTGGAGAACTCTGGGGGTAGGGGCACAACAAAACAGTGGACCCTAAGCTGAAACCCCCCCCCCCAACTGTCCCTGGCTAATTGCCCGAACTGTCCTAGGTGACAGCCAGCAACAGGTCGACAGTCCCTCCTTATAATAAGTAGCTTCAAGAGATCCTTATAATAAGTGATAACACAGAACGCAGACAGGACGAACAACAAGAAAGGGAGGTCAGCTAGCCAAGGGGTCGGTAACAAATGAGCAATGCAGTACAAAATCACAATCCAAGAGAAAGGTCAAAGGTAAGCCAGTGGTCAAGAATAAGAAGAACAAGTAACAAAGAGCAAGGAGTATAGCCAGTACGCGCAAGGCAATAGCAGGCGCCAATGGGAATGTGAGAAAACCATAAATAGGGAGGAAAAACCCGCCCCAGACTTGATAGGATGATAGGCTGTCAATCACACAGGTAAGACTAAAGTTAACTCTTAGTGGAGCAGAGGGAAAGCAAGGTGAAGGAGACGGGTTTGGTGGAAAATCAATTAAGGAGGTGAGGGAATAGGACAGTGTTCAGACAATACAAGAAAAACCCAAAGGAAGGAATCACAACCGGACACGCCTCCTACACCGCAGCTTGCGCCCGGAGGATGGTGCCAAAGCCCGGACAAGCAAGGATGTTACAGTAGTCCATTTGTTAAAATGTCTACCAAATGCATCAACCAGGTGGAATTTATAAAACAACACCATTGATCTTTCGTATTGTTATTCATGAGGCTATAAATGCATATTCAACAATTCCTTAAAACCAAGGTAAGCGTTTTTAAGTCCTTAAAGTGTCTTTAAGTTATTTCTTCATGAAGTTTTAGAAATTTATTGTCCCAATCCTCTTTAAGTGGATTTGGACACCAGGGGCAACATCAGGTCCAACTCCACTAGGGGCCACATCATGAGAATTGGAAGAAGGGGCTCTGGTCAGATGAGACGAAAGTTGAACTTTTTGGCCTAAATGCAAAGCGCTATGTGTGACGGAAATATAACACTGCTCATCACCCTGAACACACCATCCCCACTGTGAAATGGTGGCTGCATCATGCTGTGGGGATGCTTTTCTTCAGCATGGACAGGGAAGCTGGTCAGAGTTGAGGGGTAGATGGATGGAGCTAAATGCAGGGCAATCCTGGAAGAAAAACTGTTGGATTCTGCAATAGAATTGAGAGTGGGAAGGAGATTCACCTTCTAGCAAGACAATGACCCTAAACATACAGCCAGAGATAAAGTGGAATGGTTTAGATCAAAGAATATTCATGTGTTATAATGGCCCATTCAAAGTCCAGACCTAAACCCATTGTGCATCTGTGACAAGACATGAAAAGTGCAGTTCACAGATGCTCTCCATCTAATCTGGCTGAGCTTGAGCTATTTTGCAAAGAAGAATGGGCAAAAAATCTCAGTCTCTAAATGCGCAAAGCTGTTAGAGACCTACTCCAAAAGACTTGCAGCTGTAATTGCAGCGAAAGGTGGCTCTGCAAAGTATTGATATAGAAGGGCAGAATACTTTTGCACGTCGCACTTTTCAGATTTTTATTTGATAAAATTTTGAAAACCATGTATCATTTTCACTTTGTGGGTGGTAAGGTGTGTGAAAGTCGCCTGTAAAATGGGATCTCTCAATGACTTCTCGAATACCATACCTGCCGATGACTTCTTTCATCAACTTACTGGCAATAGTTGCTGCAGTTGCATTTCATACTGGAAAGGATTCTGGCCATCCTGAGAACAAATCATCAACACATATCAGGACATATTGATATATATCCACCTTAGAAAATTGGATATAGTTGATCTCGCAGTTTCTGGAACTGGTAAAGTACCTTTGAATAGCTGGCACTGGTACTTTTACTGCTTTACTGGGATTGTTCGCCACATATCATACAGTATTACACATGCATAACAGCCATTGTGCTAAATCCTGGAGCTATCCAAAATTGGTAAACAAATTTAACACATGCATTAATCCATGAGCTAGGTGGGCCATCAATGGGAAGAGGGTACGAGCCAGACATATCATCTTATTACTCTCCCACTTTGCATTGGGGCTTAACACAACTCCCTGTTTAACCCATTGGTCTTTTTCAACTTGTGGAACTTGATTCTGGAGAGACTTAAGAGATCTAGACTTACACTTAAAGTTACTTTGCCAGTTTTTGCCAGTCACTTCTCCCCTAAGGCTCTCTGGCTGCTCTTTTTGCTGCTTCATTAAGAGACATCTACATAAAGCTCAAAGTCTGCATTAGGTATTAGTAAATCAGTTACGTTAGAAAATCTTAGTCTTTTGATTCATCAATTCTAAACAATCATTTTCATGAGTCATGTCAAAATGTTCTGCTTCTTCTGCAACTATCATTGCCAATTCTCCCTTTTTGTGAATCCTGTCCTGTGGCCTGGTCCACCATCACATTCCACTGTAGCACACTATTGGTGACACTACCACAATGTTGGTATAAAACATTGAAAGTGGATTCTTCATCACTTTTCAAGTAGCTCACAGCCACAAATTTGTCTCCCAAATAACAATAAGTCCCTGTAGTACTCACAAGCTATCGAAAATGGCCATTTTTTCTAAAAAAAAAAAAAAACATTGCTTTTTGAAATATAACCACCATGTGTATCTAAATAACCATGGTCACACATGTTTCCCTAATTTTTGGAGCATTTTAAATGTTAAATGCTTAAATGTGAGCGTCATTGCAAATTTTTGGTTCATCAACTTACAAATACTGTACTGGGTCTAGCTACTGCTGCTTTTACTCCTGACCCTTGTGACACTGGCAGAGGAGGTGGAGCACTGGCTGTGTGAGGTGGATTGGGAGCAGGCATAGCCCTCCTGGGTATGTGTGCGACTGGCAGTTGCAGTGCTAAACAGTGTGGCAAACTGGGTATACAGCCTATCCTGATAATATAAAAAATTTTCTTCCCTTCAGAAAGCAAGGAAGAATTCCCTCATTTTGTCTTTATAGCAAGGGTCTAAAAGCACTGCCATCCCGTACTCTGCTTGATGATAATAATATTCTTGTTGCTTTGTAAGCAGCGGAGCATACTGCCTACCATGCTTGCCAGCATATGCGCGGACCCAGAGGCCTGCCATGGTTGGTGTTCTTGGCCAGCGTGGTTGTCATCATCATCTTCTTCTTGAAACAGATAATGGTCAGCCTCCTTCCTTCCTCATCCAATTACTTTTTCACACAAGGCCCTGTAGGTTTTGACTTTTTACCTAAATAATAAAGACCTTCATTTTAAAAACTGTATTTTGTGTTTTACTTGTGTAATGTTTGTCTAATATTTAATTTTGATTGGTGATCTGAAACATTTAAGAGTGACAAACATACAAAAGATTAAGAAATCAGGAAGGGGGGCAAATACTTTTTCACACCACTGTATATTTGTGTAATGTGTATGTGAGAATGTGTATAATGAGTATGTGGGTAAATATAAAACATATATGAGGGTGTAATATGTATGTATGTATACATTTAGTATCATATACAGTTCATCGAAATATGTTGCAAAAACCGTTTGAAGCTGTAGAGGATGGTAAGGTATGGAGCATGAAAGTCAAAAGTTCAAAATATTGTTACTGCTGTTATTGCTAGTCAGTGTAAGTGAAAATCGGATGTGATCTATTGGAGTAATCTAGTGGGTAACAGCCTATTAAAAAAAGTCATGGGCAACATAGAAACTCCTTCGGCTTCTATAGCAGTAGTTACGCCACTGCATCCGCCTTAGATTCTACATTGGAACCTCTTCCTAGCTCCTGAATCTTGTGGGAGACCTCCGACAGTGCTTGGTTAAATTCATCCCAGAACATTTTCTTGATGGAGCAGTAGAGCTCTCTTGGATGGGGGATTTGTTTTGGGAGAGCAGAATGGGGCCAGACCCCCTCCTTTGCTTCATGGCTGTTCGCAAAGGCATGACACTTTGGCGCCATGCTGGACAAAGGTGCCACTCGAAAAATTGCTGGTGTTCTCTGCAAAAGGTCTTGCAAGGCACGTTCGGGTGTTGGTTTCCTGAACTTATGTTCCGACGGCTGAGGGAAAAAGTTGGAGCTTTAAAACTGATTAGCAGCTTTGCTGTAGGATTTTTAGTCTGCAGTTGGCACGGAGATCACACCAGGCACATTCGGCTCTAAGCTGCGCGCATGTGCCCCTATGTAAGTGTTCGTTTACTTGTTCGGAATGTGTATACCAGTGTGTAATATACATATATCATATAGCAGCACTATACAGTATATGTGTGGTATAGCATGTTATGTGTAGAAGTGGTATAGTGGTATCATTAATGTGTGTGGTTCAGTGCTATGAATGTTACGTTACCTTTTATAGGGCTCACACATGTGAATGGTGGGGGGGGATCACTCTGATTCTATACCTTTACAGTTCTGGTTGTGCTCAGCACCCCTTCCAGCCCTATCTCAAGTATTTTTTGTAATGACATGAAAGTTTCAGTCTAGCTTTTTTTTATTGAGTAAGAGATTTTCAGGGCACTTTGATGTAAGATTCTCGTAATGGTGGATGGAAATAGATATTTTGGTACCTGACGCCAGGATATAGATACTTGTTTAGAAAGACTCTTCTCTACAAGCCAATATAAGCAAAGAAGCAAATGAGTAACAAAACCAACTCTCATAGAATTAAGATGAATATATAACCACCAAATTCTCTTTTCTGTGTCACTCTATGGGCTGTTTAATTTATTTTAAAAATTGTTTAAATTGTTTTAAATTTAAAAGTAATTAAAAATTTTGGTGATGGATGGATTATAAGTAAAACCTTATGATGTAAATCCATCATATGTTTAAAAAGTAAATGTACAAGTAAGCAAGTAACATTGCCTTTCAATATACTGATTTTAATCATATTTCATTTTAGGTACTATATAATGTGTTTGATTCCTTTGTTGCCATTGGTGGTGAAAATGTGACTGGTGTGGATTGTGTCAAAGGTGTTGGTATGTACTACGTTCATATAACTTTTTTTCCATTTTATTTCTCTTAATTGTAGAAATACAATACAGAACTTGTCAGTCACTGTCCCAAACAGATAGTTTTGTTTAGTTTAAAAGGTATCTGACATGGAAAATGCTCCTCAATCTTCAGGAAGCATGTTATATATCGACTGCTCAACTATATCTGCTCTATCATTTTGTGGGAAAAGGATCAATATAACCTGTTATTGGTTTATTGAAATTTCTGCTCTTTCTAAGCTAAGAAGGGAAGAAGGCCAGGTCAGTGAATGGCAGGTTTCTCTGTATACATGGCCATAAAGGGGAGACACTGAATTACTGACAGAACCTCCTCCTTAACTTCTCAACATAGAAAGTGCAAAGAGTTTAAATGATAAATGACAGGTTATACTCTTCTAGTCTTTTACCACAAAGTTTTGGCGCATCAGTGCAAGTGGAAACTACTGTTTATTGTTTTATATTTATGTCATACATGTAGACACAAATTTCTAAATTGTAATAGTAATTGTAATAGAAAATTAGATGCCATAAAATTTAGACACTTCTGTCCTTTTAATTTTTTTTTCTTATAATCTGAATGTAAATGACAATAGTTTTGAGTAATAGCTACCTTTTGTTTGTGAACAAAAACATGACTTGGATTTCTAATCCTTATAAATTCTGAAACTATTCAGCAAAGAATTTGTGACATATTTAAGATTTAGATTACCATTCACTTTAAGGCCCTTTCCCTACAGATGTATGGAAACGTTTCTTCAGTATTTTCTGCTTAGGTAGGTGACGCAAAGTTAATTAAATTTTTTATGAATGTAAACAAAATATCTGCACTGTGTAGGAAATCTATGAAAAGTGCAAAGGAAAATTAAATACGTGTCCCTGTACCCAATTGGATGTCACCTGATTGCTCCTATATTCTATGTACATTAGTGATCTTCTTTAAAATGGGCTTGAAAATGTGAAGGAGCACTATGTGGTTTTTGGAGCGTAAATTTATACTACCGTTCAAAAGTTTAGGGTCACTTAGAAATGTCCTTATTTTTGAAAGAAAAGCACAGTTTTTTTTAAAGAAGATAACATTAAATGAATCAGAAATACACTCTATACATTGTTAATGTGGTAAATGACTATTCTAGCTGCAACCATCTGGTTTTTAATGCAATATCTACATAGTGGTATAGAGGCCCATTTCCAACAACCATCACTCCAGTGTTCTAATGGTACAATGTGTTCGCTAATGGATGTTTAGAAAACCCTTGTGCAAGTATGTTAGCACAGCTGAAAACAGTTTTGCTGGTTAGAGAAGCTATAAAACTGACCTTCCTTTGAGCTAGTTGAGAATCTGGAGCATTACATTTGTTGGTTTGATTAAACTCTCAAAATGGCCAGAAAAAGAGAACTTTCATGTAAAACTCGACAGTCTATTCTTGTTCTTAGAAATGAAGGCTATTCCATGCAAGAAATTGGCAATAAACTGAAGATTTCCTACAACGGTGTGTACTACTCCCTTCAGAGGACAGCACAAACAGGCTCTAACCAGAGTAGAAAGAGAAGTGGGAGGTCCCGCTGCACAAATGAGCAACAAGACAAGTACATTAGAGTCTCTAGTTTGAGAAATCGACGCCTCACAGGTCCTCAGCTGGCAGCTTCATTTAATAGTACCTGCAAAACGCCAGTGTCAACATCTACAGTGAAGAGGCGACTCAGTGATGCTGGCCTTCAGGGCAGAGTGGCCAAGAAAAAGCCATATCTGAGGCTGGCTAATAAAAGGAAAAGATTAATATGGGCAAAAGAACACAGACAATTGACAGAGGAAGATTGGAAAAAAGTGTTATGGACAGACGAATCGAAGTTTGAGGTGTCTGGATCACACAGAAGAACATTTTTGAGACGCACAACAACTGAAAAGATGCTGGAAGAGTGCCTGACACCATCTATCAAGCATGGTGGAGGTAATGTGATGGTCTGGTGTTGCTTTGGTGCTGGTAAAGTGGGAGATTTGTACAAGGTAAGAGGGATTTTGACTAAGGAAGGCTATCACTCCATTTTGCAACGCCATGTCATACCCTGTGGACAGCGCTTGATTGGAGCCAATTTAATCCTACAACAGGACAATGACCCAAAGCACACCTCCAAATTATGCAAGAACTATTTAGGGAAGAAGCAGGCAGCTGGTATTCTATCTGTAATCGAGTGGCCAGCGTAGTCACCCGATCTCAACCCCATTGAGCTGTTGTGGGAGCAGCTTGACCGTATGATACGCAAAAAGTTCCCATCAAGCCAATCCAACTTGTGGGAGGGGCTTCTGGAAGCATGGGGTGAAATTTCTCCAGATTACCTCAGCGAATTAACAGCTAGAATGCCAAAGGTCTGCAATGCTGTAATTGCTGCAAATGGAGCATTCTTTGACGAAAGCAAAGTTTGAGGAGAAAATTATTATTTCAAATAAAAATCATTATTTCTAACCTAGTCAAAGTCTTGACTATATTTTCTATTCATTTTGCAACTCATTTGATAAATAAAAGTGTGAGTTTTCATGGAAAACTTATCTGGGTGACCCCAAACTTTTGAACGGTAGTGTAGATTGTCTGGCTTTGGATACCATATCACATCTGCAGAGACCATAAAATGGCCCCTACAACATGGGGTCACTTTTTTGGGAATTCCAACTTACTGGCATCTCTGGAGCTCTACAAAAACAATATGGCAACCAGAAATCAGTCCCTCTAAACCTATGATCCAAAGCTAAAAAGCACAAAACTCCTTTCCTTCTGAGCCCTGCTGTGTCTCCACACAGCAGTTTACGCCCAAAAATACTTTTTTTGTACCCGGGATAAACCACTTAAGTTTTAGGACTGCGTGTCTCTGTTTTGGGCACTGAAATGGCATATTTTTGTAAACATTGTAATTTTCACTTTGGGCATTAAATTTTGGGAAGCACTCTTGGGCTCAAAATGATAATACCCCTTGAAAAATTCCTTGAGGGATGTAGTTTCTAAAATGGGTCATATTTTGGGAGTGATTTATTTTATCTCAAGGCTTCTGCAGATACCCGCCAGTGCAGTCTAAATGTCTAACTTAAGCCTCAAATGCTCTTTTACTTCTGAGCTCTGTCATCCTTTCACACAAAAGATTAGCTGAAAAAACGAACTGTGGGGTGTTTTTTCTGTTACCTTTAAAGGGATTGTCCAGGATAAATTAATAATTTAACAAAGAGACCCGTATGCCCCCCTCCAACTTTCTAAATAACATTTATTATACATTTTTTATAGTTTTACTGTAATATATGTAGGTCATGTGACCTACATATATTACATTTTTGCCTTTCCGCTGATGTCCCGGGGTGTCAGTCTAAGGAATATTCGCACCCCGGGATGTCCCCCTCCCCAGCCTCATTATACTTACCTGTTCCTCCTGTGGATATCCGGATCCCGGGACGTTACCACTGGAAGGCCTGCCTCTTCATTGCATGTGCCAGCCATCCACACATGCACAATACAGTGGGTGGCTGGCCCATGTCACAAAGAGGGTGTGTCGGCCGCTGATGACATCATGGATCCGGACCTGGAAAGGAAGGTACGTGTAATGGGGCTTGGGTGGTGACTCAAAGAAAAGGTGCCAACCGGTACACATCACACAAAGTTTGTGCCAGCTGGCACCTCCATAGTCATGTATCGCCGTATAATATGGATTGCGAAAATGCAATCCATATTATATTGTGTGGATCACTATACCCTGTGGGGGCCACTATGGAGCATTATAACCTGTGGGGGCCACTATGGAGCATCATACCGTGTGGGGGCCTCTGTGGAGCACATTATACAGTGCAGGGGCCACTGTGGAGCATTATACTGTGCAGGGGCCAGTGTGGAGCATTATACTGTGCAAGGGCCACTGTAGAGCCTTTTCCCATGCAGGGGCCACTGTGGAGCATTACACTGTGCGGGGGCCACTGTGGAGCATATTATACTGTGCAGGGGACACTGTGGAGCATTATCCTATGCAGGAGCCACTGTGGAGCATTATATTGTGCAGGGGCCACTGTGGAGCATTATACTGTGCAGGGGCCACTGTGGAGCATTATACTGTGCAGGGGGGGCCACTGTGGAGCATTATACTGTGCAGGGGTCACTGTGGAGCATTATACTGTGCGAGGGCCACTGTGGAGCACATTATACAGTGCAAGGGCCACTGTAGAGCTTTTTCCCATGCAGGGGCCACTGTGGAGCATTATACTGTGCGGGGGCCACTGTGGAGCATATTATACTGTGCAGGGGACACTGTGGAGCATTATCCTATGCAGGAGCCACTGTGGAGCATTATACTGTGCAGGGGCCACTGTGGAGCATTATACTGTGCTTGGGCCACTGTGGAGCATTATACTGTGCAGGGGCCACTGTGGAGCATTATACTGTGCAGGGGCCACTGTGGAGCATTATACTGTGCAGGGGTCACTGTGGAGCATTATACTGTGCGGGGGCCACTGTGGACCATTGTACTGTGCGGGGGCCACTGTGGAGCATTATACTGTGCAGGGGCCACTGTGGAGCATATTACACTGTGTGGGGGCCACTGTGGAGCATTATACTTTGCAGCGGCCACTGTGGAACATATTATAGTGTTTATGTATGTATGTGTGCATAATAATAAAAAAAATATATATATAGTGGCAATTTGGCGGGATTTAGCCTCAAAGGCGGCAGCCTCCTGGACTCGACAGTGGTATAGGTGGTACTGGGTGCCGGAGAAGCAGCATTCAGACTGTGCTAATCCAAAGTAAAATGGCTTTTATTCAGCTTACAAATGGAACCAAAAAAATAACACACAGCCTGGCTCAGTCAGTCCTTTCAGGACCCCAGTCCTCTTGGGACAGACCGCCTGTCTGTCTCCGACTGGTTCCCCGTCTCCCTGCTTCCTGCAGGTCTCCACAGCACTCTCTCCTGCTGCAGACACTCCGTCTGGAGTTGGTGCCCCCCCCCACCTATGGGTGTGGCTGAGGAGTTTTTCAAGCCTGGCTCTGTGTCGCTCACTAGCGCCCTCTGGGTTCACACTCTCACATACCCACCCCCTCAGCTCACTACCCATGGGGGGAGCGACAATGGGACAAGACATACTAAGTCGACGTCCCTCTTTAATCAAATAAACTTGTCCTGTGATTGTCCACATGTCTCAATCTGGCGGTCTCTTTTTCCAAATTCCGGTCAGTCGAGATTTCCGTTTTTTTCAGCACTTTAAATGCTATACCAAGATCCTGGCCATTCTATGCAAAGGCAAGTTCTACTTCATCACCTTCAAAATTCGCCATACAGGGGATCACATCATTTTCATCATATTTCTCACTATAGTCTTCAGCCATCCTATTGCATGACTTTGATCCCTTTAGTAAATAGCCGTAAGAATTTTCATCTTCACCTACCATGAATCCACAGGAGCGCAGAGACCAATGAACACATACTTCATGCTCATCAATGTCTTTAGAGTCTAAATGTTTCACGGGTACCTTTTCTGTAACCTTCATCTCAAAGCAAACTTTGCCATTCGAGACACTAGTTTCATCCAGTTTTTCATCTTCCTCTTCCACCGGTGGCTGTGGGGACTTAGACCTGCTGTATTTATTTTCTTCAATACACTCGAAGTAGCCAAGGGCATGATCTTCACGTGGTTTTTCCACACCACGTTTTTTATCCTTTTGATCTTTGCCATCACCATCACGGCTTAGAAGTTTAGGAGACATAATGTGCTTGCTCTCTTCTTTGTTTGAGCAACACAAGTTCTGGACTGCAATATCTTCTCCTTCTGCATGAGTGCCATACAGTACACCCTCACAAAATAGATCACGCTGAACTACATTTTCTGGTATGTCTTTAACTGCCACATCATATATTGGAATGGTGTAACGTCTCTGCCGTTTCGGGTCTCGGCGCCACCCTCCGCTCGCACGCTGTGGCGAAGGAGGCGTCTTCAGTTTGGTTCTTTGTGTAAGTTTCTTGATGCTCAGTCTGAACATGGTCCTAGTTCCCTTGCTGTGTAAAGCCACACCCGTGTAATTAGGAACATTTCTCTCTGGACTGCATAGAGTTAATCTCTTCCTGGCCTGTGTGATTGACAGCCTGTGTACCTATCAGCTCTGGGGTCCCAGACTTTCTATAAACAGGTTGTCAGCCCTCACATGGTCGCCGGTTATTGCACTTGTGTTTGCCAGCTCTCTTTACTATATTCCTTGATACTTTGTTACTTGATTCTCTGACCCTTTGGCTTGCCTCTGACTATTCTCTTGGATTTTGACTTTGTACTTCTTCGATCGTTTGTTACTGACCCCTTGGCTTGCTCACTTTGCTTCTGTGTTGTTTTGTCTTGCCCTGTTCTTTGTGTCACTTACCCAGTGTAGGGCTTGTCTTCGAGTTGTCCTTTTACTGTTTAGGGTAACTGAGGCAATAGGAAGGGACAGTGGCTGGGGTGAGATTAGGGCTCACTTGTCTCTGTCCTTCTTCCCAGACCCCTGCAGTAGTGTCAGGGTATTGCTACGTTTGGCAAGACCCTTACAGATGGTTTCTTTATAAGACTTCCACATCTGTACAGCAGCAGGAGAACCACTTCCACTCTATTCTTACCTCCTCTTTCTTATACGCATAACTTCCTGGAGTCACGTTGCGGTACTGTGATAGATTGCAAGAATTTTTGTGAAAATCCCTTTCTGACAGTACAGGAGCTGGTGATATCGTCATCTCAACATTCTCCAAGTTATTTTCATTCTCTGTGCTAACACCGGAGGGCTGGGATACCAAGTTTCCAACATCACAGTCTTTACTGTCAGTACCCAGATGCTTTTTGGTTACATGTTCTGGCTGCCTTAATGGCTCTGTTTTCTCTGCCTCTATGCTGGCAGCTTTCTCCAATTCTAACACCTTCTGTAGCACACAAATCTCTGATTCCAGCTCCAGAACTGTCTTCATTGCGACGTTTTTCTGCACAGCCTCCATCTCAGTTTTTATTAGTGCAACTTGCAGATCTTCCTTAATCCTTCGCACTGCATCTTCTATGGCAGCAGATGTAGATGCCATCTCCACTGCTTGATATCCAAGCTCTTAAGCCTCAATTCTTCTCCAAGACCTAGGATATTCTGCAGTATTCTTCTAATATTTGTCAGGTCAGCATCCATCAAAGACTGCTTATCCTTCAGCTCATTCAGATACTGTAAACTCTGGCTTCCACATTCCCTGCAGTTGTTGTCTATAAGACGATCTCCATGGTCTGGTGGTGCTAAGTGAGACGTTGCACTGCCATTTACAATTGTATCTGTTGTTAAGTGTGCAAACTGTGCCAGTGCTCCAACTAAGTCAGAGGCATCGGTCATATTCTGTAGGTATTTGGAGTGCCCATTCGAGAGGGAGGTTAATGAGTCTATAGCAACTTTTGCTCGGTTTACCAGGTAATCTGGTGAACTAGTGCAGCGGATATGTAGAGGATCATCAAGTTTAGCAACTGCATCCTGGATGATATTTTCTGCTTCCCTCACTGTTCCCTGAATTATATTGAACTGATCCTCCAACATCTTCTGATAAAGCTTCTGCTCATCTGCAGACTTTTTGTCATTCATTCATGTCTCGTATCTCAGTAGCTCTCTTATCTTGCTCTTGGTTGAATAAAGACTCTGTCTCTTGAGTCACGTTTTTCACGGATAGCAGCTCTGATTCTTTAGAGGTTAACAAGCTCTGCAGCGAGTCCTTCTCAGCTTCTAGTGCTGCCAGCTTTGAAGATAGTGCAGATGCCGACTGTTCAGTATTGGATAAAGACTGCTGCAATCGATCCAATTCTTCTCTTTTAGATTCAACTTCGGTTTTTAATTGTTCTATCTGAAAAGTGTGCTCCTCCTCCTGTTTGTCCACTTGCACTTTTAGTTTAGCAACAAGCATTTTTAGATCTACAATCTCAGCAGATAAATTAGACAGGTTTTTCTCAAACTGAATCCTCATGTCTTCTATCTGGAGGTGCAATTCTCCCTTGGCCTTTTCCAGCTTGTCATAAGCATTAGCTTTGTCCTCATACAATATCTGCACAGATTCCAGTTTTTTCTCAACTTCTTTGTGACTCTCCTGTAAGGTTTGTAAATTCTGAGCATGGACAGACGACATCTCCATCAATTCTTTGTCTTTATTTTGCACCACAACAGACAATTTCTCATTATCTTCACAAGATCCTGACAGCGCCCTCTCCAGGCTACATATTCTAGATTTGAGTTCCCTTTCTCTTTGTTCCAGAACTCCAGTTCTGCTCTGACATTCCTTCACTTTATTGGTTAGGCGAACCTGCTTTAGTTCATGCAAGTTTTGCTCTGACTGCAATGTCTGCACCACAGATTCTAAATCACTCTCTCGGTCAGACACATACTTCCTCAGCTCTACAAGTTCATTTTCTTTCAGTTAATGCAGCCAAAAGTTTTTCACAATTCCTGACGTGGTCATCCAAACATTCTGACTGACACTGCAAAAATTCACTTTTCTCACGTTTAGCAGTTTCAAGGTCATCTCTTAATTTTTCAATGACACTCTCTTTGGCAATGGAGTCTTGGACATGCTGCTCTTCTAAATCCTGCAATTGCTTCTCAAGCACTTGCTTTTGCTCTACACTCTGTAAGACTTTATTAGATTGTCGGGGGCAAGTCCCCCTGGGATGGATGTCACCGTAATCCTAATTAAATAAATAACCAGTTTCGAGCGCTCAGGAAACAAGACGTACACAGGTATCGTGTATGAACCGTTTCTACTTTATTACGTAGTTCAATACAGTTTTAAAAGCAAGCTCAATTACATAACAGTCATGTGATCAATATACATATATGGTCTTTCCAGTTCCGTTATCACACAAATTTGTTCATTTACCCATCACCCCAGATGTTTTCATTTTCACCTTATCTAAATGTCCTCCCAAGACTACTAGTTCTGCTGAAATCGGCAGAACTGTTGATATCTCCCCCAGACTCCAAGTCTGTCCTTATCAACTACTCAGTCTTGTTTACAGAACATTCCACCCTCTTGTGCTTTCTGTATACTGTGATATAGAATATAGTGCAAGTTATGTTTTAACCCTTACAATTCCCCCATTTTAGGACTTTATTTTTAATCAGTATTCAGTGAATACATTCACACTATCTGTGTGCCATCTGTGATGGATTCTCCATTGAAAATGTTAAAAATAATGATCCTACCTTACATACTGAGTATTGTCCCTCATGAGATTGCATAGCGAAGGAATACATTGGATACAACAACATCCTAATATCATAAAAATGATTACACAAAGGATTATACCTACGATTTGTCGAAGGTATCCCAAGTCAGGTAGGAAAGCTAACAGCCAGTCCCACCATCCTTGGTTGACATCTTGTTTAATATGTGTTACCATTTCCTGCAACTGTTTCAACTTATCATTGTGGTATCTTTCAAGTTGATAGTAGTATCAACTTATCATGGAAGAGTGAAGAAATCAGGCGATACCTTTTAGAGGCTAACTGAGTATATTTAGCCTCTAAAAGGTATCGCCTGATTTCTTCACTCTTCCACTACTTTCAATGGCTAACACGGTACAACATTATACTACTATCAACTTATCATGCACATCTTCTGAATGGTCAGACAAATTAAAACAGCACATTCCCGCAAAAGTGTTGCACCTATAACCATGTTTAAGCAGTAAATAATCTATAGCCGCTCTATTCTGCAATATTGCTTTTTTATGTGATTGCAAATCTAATACAACATCTTTAATGATAGCGCTAGTAGTGTTTATATTCTTTACCATAAAGCAAGCAATACGTGATATTATCTTAGCATTATATACAGACAAACCTGGTACTCCTACCAGTGACACAGCTAGGCTTATGTATTCTGCTTTCGATAAGAGTTTCACATCATAATTACAATCCTCAGGCAGTGGGATAGTACTTCTTTTGTGTAATATATGTACATGCGATTTCTGTGAACTCTGTTCATATGGTGTGGGTATCATAGTCAATACTAATCTAGACAAGGCACATATGCCTCCAGTTATATTGGCAGGTATATAGGTGTAGCTGCTATTACCACACGCTAGAACCCACCCAGGTGGCAAGGGTACATGTAAATCTAGTGACGGGACAATAAGTGTCCTGTTACATTGCATCCTCTTCCCTTCCCTCAGGGTTTGACAATCGTTGTCAGTTCTATTGCAGATTTGTGGAAACTGCCCTTTATTCATTATAGGATTGCAATTAGGTATTGTTGTTTTATTACATGAAAATTTGAAACACAATTCTGCTCTTGCTACTGCCCCAGTCGATATCCTTATCATATTCTCCTGTAAATCTGCGTAGGCAGTGCAGTTCATACAAGCATAATAAGGACTTATCCAGTCTGCATGCACATGGAGATCAGCTTCCTGTAAAAGAGTATCATTTAACTGAAGTTTCAACAATTTAGTCCATACTGCAACAGAAGTTGGCACTGCAATCAAACAAGTTTCTAACACATTACTGGAATATGCATTTCTCAAACAAAATTCTGTCATGTTTAATACTCGGGCCAAATATAACCACATATTCTCTTTTGTTCTCCATATGTGTTCCTCCAGCTCCCTTACTCCCCGATTTGGGCTGTCTTTTTTTCCTGTAAAGTTCAAACCAGGTCCATATTATTAAAAGGCATCCAGCAAACATCAGCAAGTGTCGTGTTTTCATTTTGATGGTACTTCAACTTTCTTGCAATGTGAAGCGTGTATCCAGGTGGGTTTTCCCTCCAATTTTACTGAAGTGGCAGTTGTCAGCAGTACTTGGAAGGGACCGTCATACCTGGGTTCAAGAGACTTCCTAGTGTGTCTTTTCAAGACCACCCAATCACCAGGCTGCAAGCTATGCGTTCCTGAAAAATCAGAAGGGTCTGGAATAGAAGAGAACACTTGTTTATGTGTTTCTCTCAATTTCTGGCACAAACTCTGCACATAGCTAGAAATACTGTCATAGTTAAGCTGTAACGTCTGAGGGAAGTATAACCCTGTTTTGGGTGCACTTCCAAACAATATTTCAAATGGTGACAACCCTGTCCTCCTGTTAGGGGTGGTTCTTACTGAGTAAAGGGCTAAAGATAGACACTCAGGCCAGGGCTTCCCTGTCTCTGCTATCGCTTTTTGGATCTTTAATTTGAGTGTGCCATTCAACCTCTCCACCTTGCCTGAACTCTGAGGATGGTAGGGTGTGTGGAAAGCTTGCTCAATCCCTAGTTCAGACATTATTTCTTTCATTATCTCACCTGTGAAATGTGTACCTCTGTCAGACTCAATCACCTCGGGCACTCCAAACCTGCACACAAGCTCAGACATCAGTTTCTTGGCAGTTGCTTGTGCGGTTGCTTTGCTCACAGGGTAGGCCTCAGGCCATCCTGAAAACAGATCCACACAGACCAATACATACTCGTATGTTCCAGACTTAGGCAACTGTATGTAATCTATCTGTATCCTCTGAAATGGGTACAGGGATTTTGGTGTACACTTGGTGGGTGTTTTAACTACCTGTCCTGGGTTGTGTAGAGCACATATGTGACATGCTTTTACGTGGTTACTAGCAGCTCTTCCAAAACCTGGGGCAAACCATAATTTACCCACTAATGACTCCATGGCATTTCGAGAGGCATGCACCTTACCGTGGGCCAAGCCAGCCATCTGGGGGTAGACTGCTGCGGGCAGACATAATCGATCCCCCATTTTCCACATACCATCACCGTCTGTAGCACCTGCTTTTCTCCATCTTTCAATCTTTCAACACTGGTGACCTTTGAGTACAGCCCTTTTGGGTCTGCTAGGTCAATGTCCATTTTGCTCACCTGGTTGGGACCCCTTCTCGCCAGTAGTGCTGCAGCCTTGGCTGCTATGTCAGCTCTCTCATTTCCACGGCTTTCAGGGTCCCTTCCTTTTGCGTGAGCTCTGACTTTCACAATTGCCAGCTGCTTTGGGAGCAGTATGGCCTCCATCAGTCGACTTACCACATCTCCATTCTTAATTGGCTTGCCCTGGGCCGTTAGGAAGTTCCTTGCCCTCCATATTGGACCATAATCATGTGCAATGCCAAAAGCATACCTGGAGTCAGTGTATATGTTAGCTGTTCTACCTTTGGCTATCTTACAAGCCTCCATAAGGGCTTTAAGCTCAGCTTCTTGGGCTGACATGTGTGGTGGAAGAGCTTCCTGGACTATGATGTCATGTTCAGTGACTACAGCATACCCTGTAACAAATTTGCCTTCATCTGTCAGATACCTTGAGCCGTCCACAAACATCTCATAATCAGGATTTTGTAACGGCACATCCGTGACGTGGTCAAATCCCACTGTTTCCTGTGACATAAGAGCCACGCAATCATGTTCATGCTGGCTGTCAAACAGTTCTTCTTCAGAGAGGGAATTTAAAAATAACTCATCCTCCACTCCCCCTTTTGAATCATGAACTCCTACAGAAAGAAGAGTTGCAGGATTCAAAGTTAAACAGCGTTGAAAAGAGATGTTTGAGGAGGACTGCAGAGCAAATTCCATTTTGCACTGCCGTGCCAAAGAAAGGTGACGTCTGTCTACCTGTGTGAGGATAGCATGGATGTCATGAGTGTGTCATGGTGTATACACAACCAATAAATGATCTAGGACAATGTCTGAGCTTTTGTCAAGCAACGCTTGTACCGAGAGGACAACACGCACACAGGAGGGGGTCCCCCTGGCTACAGCATCTAACCATGAGCTGTAATGTGTTGTTGTGTGAGAACTGCAGTTGCGTGCCCTATCATCTCAGTCACGTAGAGCTGAAAAGGTTTCTGATAGTCAGGTAGGCCTAGGGCCGGAGCACTGACTATCTGCAACTTCAGCTGATAAAACGCATCCAAGGCCTCAGGTGTGAGGCTGAATGGCTTTGAGGAGAGGCTATCGTACAGAGGTTGCATGGTCAGAGATGCAGATCTGATCCATGGCCTACAGTAGGATACCAATCCCAAGAAGGTACGTAGCTGAGCATGAGAGGTTGGCACCTGCATGTCTCTCACCACCTTGGTCCTCTCATCTGACAGGTGCTTGGTACCCTGGCCGAGACAGTGTCCCAGGAAAACCACTTTTTGTTTGCAAAATTGCAACTTGTCCTTGTTGGCCTTGCAGCCGTTCTGGTAGAGGAAACACAACAGGCTGATGGTTGCCGCTTCACAGGTTGGTTTGTCTGGAGCACAAAGAAGAAGATCGTCAACATATTGTAACAGAACAACATCATCATGTGGAAAATACCAAGTACTCATAATAAGTGTAAGACACCTTGTGAATTGGTTAGGACTGTTTTGCGCCCCTTGTGGTAGTACTGTCCAAGTGTACTGTTTACCCCTGAATGTAAATGAAAACAAATACTGGCAATCGGGGTGTAAAGGCACAGAAAAATATGCATTGGAAAGATCTGTACAACTGTACCAGGTGGTACCTGTGGGGACAGCTGACAGCAAGGTGTGTGGGTTAGGTACCACTGGGGTTTCAAGTAGTGTTACTTTATTCAATTCCCTAAGATCATGAACCATACGGTATGTGTCTGGTTCTCCCTTTTTGCCCTTTTTCTTCACTGGGAAAAGAGGAGTGTTTGCTACAGAAGTGCATTCCTTCAATGCCTCTGCTTTCACTAATTCCACTATTGTTACTGCTATGGCATCCTCTTGGGCATGGGTCAGAGGATATTGTTTAATCCTGGGTGGCTGAGCACCAGGTTTCAGGGTTACCATAACAGGGGGTACATCCAATTTACCTAAGTCTGTTTTCCCAGTTGCCCATAATGCTGTTGGCACTTGGGATAACAGTACATTTTCTTCTTCAGTGAGGACAAAAATACAATTTGGTGTACTTAACTCGGCAGATAACAAACACAAAATCTCATGGTTAGTATGTGTGACTTTTACAAATGCTTCTCCTGAGGAATGTAACATGATGTTACAACCTAATACTCCCATCACATCTGTACCAAGAATGTTATCTGATGTGTCAGAGACTAAATACCTAGTGAGTATCCTGCAACCCTGAAATGAGGTTTCTACAGGATCAGTTTGATCTAAAGCATCCACCGTTTTAGTGAGAAGTCTTCCATAATAAACTTCCACTGACTCACCTTTCTCTCTTTTAACAGATACCTTACTTCAGGTGATAACAGGCAAGACAATAAATTCACATAACATAGTACAAGACATAATTTCATATGTTTGAGTATGTTCTTGAATATTTTACACATATATATTGTCATTGTACCTTACTTTCCATTTAACCTTAGGCTAACACTTTTATCAAAATATTTTCCCTTTGGGCATAAATAGTCATCATACACAGGCTGCGGACCCCGGAGGCCCAAAGCCAAGTTTCACTTTGTAATAATTGACATGTAACATTACTGGGTAACACAGTATCATATTCAGCTTGTGATTTTCTGCGTGCGCATCATATCAGATACAACGTCCTTGGAGCTACTTGGCAGTCAATTAATGTTTTGGTTATTCCCTGCAGAACATCTGCAGAGCGCTACAACAGAATACAGAAATACAATTCAAGCAGATAGCAGTTAATACTGACACCAAAATTACATATTACTATTTTTGTACAATTTTCAAATATTTCCCAAACCCCACAGACTTTAGAATTTTCTTCACTGGATTCCAACCAAAAGTTGAACCCCTGTGGAACATCACAATATCCTAGTTTCTTCTTTTTAGGGGACATTTCCTGAAAGCGGATTTAATTTTACAAAAAGCATAAAAGTTGAATCCTGGCATTGATATAAACAGAATGAATATTACAAATACAGGTTGACATATATATATATATATATATATATATATATAATACATAATCCAATAAACATCATACCGATGGTGGACAGTTTTTCTCTTTGCACTATATCAGATTCTCTGAGTATTTTGTTAAAGTAGGTAATATTTCATACAGAACTGGGAGATAAGATGGGTTATGTTAAACAATAATACTGAGAAGGGTAATGTCTCCCTTCAAGCCTGATTCTCGGAGTGAGGTGGGGGTGATTCATTATTTCCTGAACTATCACCCCTTATCCTATTCTATTGCTTCCTTCTATCAGGGCATAAATGCCTCTTTGCAACTTTTTGTCCTGAATCAATCCCGCATGATCTAATCTCCACTGATCCCAAAATCTACTGTCTACCAACCCAGTTTTGTGTATTCCTGCTCTTTTTAGGATTTTCTTTACCTGTGCGGCTACTTCTTTCCCTTCCCCTATCTCTATTAGTTCACATGGGGTGTACCATATCTTAGATGGTCCCTTCCCCATCTTGGCTGGTAGCTAATCAGCCGATGAGTCTCTCACTCCTCTAGGGCAACCTTTGAGACAATAGAGGGTCACTTATGACTACTTAGTGAGAACTCCCAGACAGACTCTTCTGTCTTCTATGAACTACTCTACTTGTGCAAGTTCAAGAGTAGTGCTCAGGGCAATGCCTCAATTGGCTTCCACAGGCTCAACTTTCTGCCTGTGTCCCCTTACCAAAACACTCCCAAATCACTACACGCACTTCTTCGCGCGGATTCTACTAAGTCCTTCGTGCTACTACTCAGGTCCCATTCGACCTTGACCGTCCAGACACGGCTCGAGGCTAGTTTTCCAAAACAAGGACTTTTCAATCACTCTGTGCTTCTCAGTTCGGAACCTTGTCCGCAACTCTAAACTCTAGGGGTTAAGAATAGAGAACTTTTCCCCATTCTTTGCAGCCTTATATATCTTATAACACAGGTAACATGCCTTCTCAGTAGACAGGTAAACAGGTAAGACAAAAAGCAAAGAAAACAATTTCCATATCATTTACAGGTGACATGTCCCTTTTAGGTTCTTCCGTACTATACAATTGGCATCGAGATGTCATATAAGCATGCAGCAGCTTACCTCACTCATCGATACAGAGAATAGACACACAGGAACCTCAGATATACTAATTGGCAAGATCAAAGGCTTACCTTCACAGTACTGTTTTTATCTATCTGAGGTCCTCTGGTCCCGTCCTCAAGTCGATCGGTGAGTGGGTCGGCACTCTATCAGCTGCACATCAGACGATCTCGAGGCCCCACGTTGGGCGCCAATTTCTGTCGGGGGCAAGTCCCCCTGGGATGGATGTCACCGTAATCCTAATTAAATAAATAACCAGTTTCGAGCGCTCGGGAAACAAGACGTACACAGGTATCGTGTATGAACCGTTTCTACTTTATTACGTAGTTCAATACAGTTTTAAAAGCAAGCTCAATTACATAACAGTCATGTGATCAATATACATATATGGTCTTTCCAGTTCCGTTATCACACAAATTTGTTCATTTACCCATCACCTCAGATGTTTTCATTTTCACCTTATCTAAATGTCCTCCCAAGACTACTAGTTCTGCTGAAATCGGCAGAACTGTTGATATCTCCCCCAGACTCCAAGTCTGTCCTTATCAACTACGCAGTCTTGTTTACAGAACATTCCACCCTCTTGTGCTTTCTGTATACTGTGATATAGAATATAGTGCAAGTTATGTTTTAACCCTTACAAGATAGAGCGCATTTTTGCAAACTCCTTCTTAGTGACAGTCCATTCCAGGCAAACCGAGCACCACATTTTCACAATGACTAGGATATGAACTCTTCATAGAGTTAAGCTCTTTCTTTAACTTAAGGTTCTCTTTTTCTGATACCTCAAGTTGCCATTTCCAATCAGATATTTCATCCTCATAAATGAACCTGATGGTTTTAATCTCATCTTGAAGCTGCCGCATCATAATATTTTCATCTTTGGCACTTTCATGCACTCCAGTATGAGACACACAGTGAGCAGGGACATATTCATTCATAGAACCGAGGTGCTTCAGAAAAACTAAGTCACTCTCATGCAATCCATTATCTTTACTTGCACTCCACATGCTCTGTTCCGGGTTTTGTGTCTCTCTGCCTTGAGACTGCTGCAGTAACCAATCTGTGCACAGCTTTTCTGCTTTCTTACAAATTGAAATTTTCTTTTTCTTGCCCATGGTTTAATAACAAGATTACACAATATTCCACAGCAACCTTGCATTCAACCGGCAGCAACTTTTTACTGTCTGCTGCAGTCACATGTATTCACCAAACAGTTATCTTATGTGGCACTACAACAACCAGCATTTTCTTCTGTCTTCCACAGAAAACACCAACATGGCACCATAGCCTTTCATATAGACTGTTTGCAATATCCAGCTTCTACACACATTGTTTACTTTCTTGCCATCAGCAAGCACTTTACAGACTTCTGTGCCACAGTATACACAAAGTCCATTCCCTGGATTCCTTTTTCAGAGTTTTACTTTCACCAGTTTTTGCACACAATTTGCTATTTTGCAGTTCCACTCAGCCCCTCCTGGGTTTCTCAGTTGAAATCACAGATTTCTTCCAGCTGTAGGCCACAATGCACACTTAGCAGTACTGCAGTCACCAAACACTTGTCTTCCACTTGTCTCTTTATGCCTGCATCCAAAGCACCATATGTGGCAATTTGGGGGGATTTAGCCTCAAAGGCGGCAGCCTCCTGGACTCGACAGCGGTGTAGGTGGTACTGGGTGCCGGAGAAGCAGCATTCAGACGGTGCTAATCCAAAGTAAAATGGCTTTTATTCAGCTTACAAATGGAACCAAAAAAATAACAGCCTGGATCAGTCAGTCCTTTCAGGACCCCAGTCCTCTTGGGACAGACTGCCTGTCTGTCTCCGACTGGTTCCCCGTCTCCCTGCTTCATGCAGGTCTCCACAGCACTCTCTCCTGCTGCAGACATTCCGTCTGGAGTTGGTGCCCCCCCCACCTATGGGTGTGGCTGAGGAGCTTTTCAAGCCTGGCTCTGGGTCGCTCACTAGCGCCCTCTGGGTTCACACTCTCACAATGTGTGTGTGTGTGTGTGTGTGTGTGTGTGTATATATATATATATATATATATATATATATATATATATATATATTATATTATATTTAACAAATGCCAAAAACGCATGAAAAATTGATTGTTGTCCTGAAGCTTTCTCTGTGTGACTGTAATGATGATATAGGGGGAGATTACAATATTACAGCCAAAGGAGAAGGTGATTGAGTGAGTGAGAACTAGACGTCTAAAGATGTCTGCTGAGGGTGTAGTGGGTGGGCTAGCTAGGGTAACACGGAGGGGGAGGGTGTGAGAGAGGGAGGGGAAGGGAGTGAGAAAGGGAAGTGGTGTGAGTCAGCTCATGCAATGCATCATGGAAGTTGTAGGCTAAGACAGCAGGAAGCTACCCATGTAAGCAAATGCAGAAGATGCCAGGAACTCTCAGAGAACCCCAGAAATCGTTCAAAACACTGCTAAAGGTATTTGGATGCACTTATTAACCTATTAATAGTACAACCAGACCTTTTTTGAAAAAATATTTTTTTATCCCTTGTGAAAATGAAACATTTAGTAATCCCAATGTTACTAAAATCTGTGGAACCCTTGAGGGGTGTAGCTTCTAAAATGGGGTTACTTTTGGACGGTTTCCACTGTATTAGTTCTTTAGGAGCTCTGCAAATGAGACATGACACCTAAAAACTATTAAAAACAGCTAAATCTGTTTTTGAAATGCCCAGTGTCGTTCCTTCACTTTGGTGTACTGTGTGTTCCCAAACAGGAGTTTACACCCACATGTGTGTATTTCTGTGCTTGGGAGATGCAAATTGAGATGCATTTTCACCGTTAACCCATTGTGAATGTATAAATTTTAGGTCTAAATGAACATATCATTGAAAAAAAATAAAAAGTCTATAATCCATCTCCATAATGTTTCTATACCTGTGTAATGCCTAAAGGGTCATCAAAGTTCCCAAATGCAGTATTAATTTATTTGAGGGGTGCAGTCTTGAAAATAGGGGTGATTTATGAAATGCTTCTAATATGTAGCCTTTTGGCTTCCTCTTCTGAACTCAAGTGGTCACTAACAAATGGCTTTGGGAAATTTTAATGTAAATTTTGTCAAATCGCTGTTAGATTTGTTAGCCTTGTAACATCCAAAATATTTAAAGGATGATTAAAATATAATGTCAATATAAAGCAAAGATATGGTAGATAATATTAACATATTTGGGTGGTATGACTGTCTGAAGAGCAGAGCATTTCACATTTTGAAAACTGCAAATTTTCCAAATTTACATCACGTTTCTTTTTTTTTTTTTTTTTTTTAAATAAATGCAAAAAATATTGATCAATGTTTACCACGAAAAAAAAATCTTAAAATCACTTGGGTAAGTTAAAGCATATCAAAGTCATTGCTACATAATCATTTATATATATATATATATATATATATATATATATATATATATTGTGACAATTTGGGGAATTAGACTCAAAATGGCGGCAGACTCCTGGTCTGGACAGCGGTGGCTCGTGGTACTGGGTGCCGGAAAGATAGCTTTCAGACGGTCCAAGTGTAAAATAAAAGTGGCTTTATTCAGCTTAACTGCAACATAGCAAAACCTAGACCACAGTTAGGGTCCTAACTCACTCCTTGAGCCCCTAACTGTCCTGACTACTGCTCAGCTCCAGCAACAGTCCTCTGTGGACGCCAGCCCTCTGGGACAGAGTCTCTCTCTCTGTCCTAGCAGGTCCACCACCATTTCCTGCTTCCTGCAGGATGCTCCAGCCCCTCTGGAGTTACGTGCCACCACCCAAAGGCGTGGCTGAGAGCCTTTTCTGGCCTGGCCTGGGTCGCTCAACAGCGCCCTCTGGCTCACATACTTACTATATATATATATATATATATATATATATATATATATATATATATATATATATACAGTTTTGAAGATGTCCTTAAGGCTTTTCGGGCTGTGTCCTTAAGGGGTTAATAAAGATATATTACAAAATTTCTTATAGTCGCTAGTACATCTATGAAAGTCTGTTTTATAATTGGACACATAAGTATGGCTTCTTACCTTGTCACTTAACCTAGGTAAAGGGATTGAGGAGATGTGAGGAGCAATGCTGTTCCATGCTATTTATAATGTACATACTGGGCATGTAGCAGAGAGGATGGAGCAGGCAGCTTAGCCTGCCTGGAACTGCATACTAAGTGCAGGATATAGAACCAGTGATGTTTTATGCTGGAAAATAAGCAACAGCAACTTTAGAATTTTCCCCTAATATCAGCAGCTGCCTTCCCCTATATTTCCCCTATATTTATAGTTTACACTAATTTCATCAAAAATCAACAGCAGTTTTTGGCACAATTTACCAACAGTAAAGGTAGTCACTTGATAAAGACAGACTGTGTGCAGAGTACAATAAAAACACCCTAATAATTAGTTTCCACCCATCCTTTTCATCAGCATAACACACTATCTGACATGTCTGCTTTCACCTGGTCCATGGCTCCCACTGTGACAGGTTCAGAAATGCATTCTTTTGTCTGTGGGGGTAACAGGTCCCATTTCCTCCATTTTGACTGCAAATCCAGTTACTTTCGGTGTTAGGAAACTGAGTGACAAGCTGTGGAGTGACATTTCTAGCAAAAAGCATGTTCAAAGACCGAATCAAATACTTCTCATAGCAAGCACTTTGAAATGGTCACTAAAGTTTCAGATAACCTAGCCTCATTTAATCTATTAATGTTTTCTGAAACATTAGAGACCATTTAACTTTAGCAAGGTTTTCAGGCAGAAAACAGCAACATTTTTAAATAAAGCGCATTACATTTGGGTCCATAATCATATGCTCTAGCATAGGTGTCTCTAGTTAATTTGTCATTCACTTCCTGTTACTAGGGAAGTCCCATCCATAGATACCATTAAAAAAGTAAGATGTCTTCACAATGAATGGAGGGAGAATGTCTATTCTGTCTTCACACAGTGAATGGAAAGTGAAGGGGCTAATTTTCCTCACAGCCACCACCCACTCTGCAGATTCTTCTGTGCAATGTCTCACCGCTTACAATACACTAAAAGTCTATTTATGTTTGTATCTTTGCCTATGGATTGCTCTTTTCCTCTGTTGTGGCTCTTTTTAGCTGCATCATACCTGCATGTATTTGCTCTATATTTGCACTTCAGTGTTCTATACTATATTATGTGCACTTGGGTTTTTTTTTTCGCTGTTTCTTCGCTATTTTACCGTTACTTTTGGCAGAATTACATGTACATAAGCCAGTAGTAGTAGTAGTAGTACTAGTAGTAATGGAAGGGGAAGACAACTCCTTATTGTGCACTGCCCACAGTCTGAGAGAGAAATGTAAAATGTGCTGTGGCCATAATGGGATTATTAGCAGCAGAAAAAAATAGGACACAATGTATGAAGACTTATAAAGTCATAGAACTGACTGCCCAGCAGATACTTAAACTTTTCATGAAAATTCAGTTACCCTTTAACTATTTTGCACCTAAAAAGTATTTAATCTGCACCCACAGCAATCTTGTCTAATGTGACAGTATTATTTGCCATGCTAGTACTGGTCAAGAAAACGAATAGGAGGAGGTAATATGGCAAACAGTGGTTGAAGATGACATGTACTGTACCTTGTTTCCAAAAAACCCCTCAAATGCTAAGTTCCCATGGTTTTCTGGATCAGTTGAATGGACCTTTAGTCGGAATAAGCATTTCTATTATTACACTGATGGCTTTACAAAGACAGCTAAAAATTTTACAACTGAACTAAGGTTTCACATTTAAGTGAAATACTTAATACCTTCCTGTGATTTGTTTTGCATTCATTTAGCTTATTACAACCTTTTACATAAATGGATTTTGATGTTACTTATGTTATTCTTTCTTTTTACAGTATCTTTTTTTGTAGTGAGCATTGGAGGAACTTTGGTTGGAATTATTTTTGCATACCTTCTTAGTTTGGTTACTCGATTTACCAAGCATGTGCGAATAATTGAACCTGGATTTGTTTTTGTTATTTCATATCTGTCCTACCTTACATCAGAGATGCTGTCTTTATCTGCCATTTTAGCGTAAGTATTCTGTATTGCGTAAAAAAGGAAGCAAATTTTAAAAAATATTGCATGCTTTTCACATCTTTTACATTATCTACATTTTTCTTTTCTGTAGTATTTAGAAGGGTAGAAATGTATAATTCCCATACTTTAAAAATAAAAAATAATAATGTGAATACATTTTGCATGCATTACCACAAAATGTGTGCTCTATACTTGTAGCAGAACTAAACCTGCTTTATGGTGAGGCCGCACATTGCTGAAAAGCTTTTTTCTGTCTGTTTTTGAGTCAAAAGTGGATTCCAAAGGAATGGGAAATATAAACGAAACACCTATACTTCTCCCGTCTTCAAAAACCACAGCAAAATACGCAAGAAAAAAAAATGCTTTTCTGCAAAGCATGGCCTTATCCTAGCCAAAGTCCGTCCATAGATACATTAGATAAGAAAAACGTGTCTTCACAGTGAATGTACATTCTGGAAATTTCACTGTGGGATTATACTTGCCGTTCAAGAAAAGTCTTCCATGTACTTGTATGTACTAATGGCTTCTTGACTGATTACAGATGGGTTATTATTCACAGAAAGCAAGCAGGTTTCTAGACTGTGCTCATAGATTTTTGTTCCCTATGTTTTAGCTGCTTGCTTGCATGTATTTGTCCTAACTTTACAGTTCAGTGTTCCTGGATCTCCCATATCATGGTCACTTGAACTTTTTACAGCCATGTGATTGCTATTTGTTTCTCTTGGCAGAATTACATATGAAGAAACCAAAACCAGTAGTATCAGTAATGGATAGGGTAGGGAGGCACACTGCTCAGAGACAAATACAAAATGTGTTGCAGCTATAAAGTGATTATTAGCAGCAAAAAAACTGAAAGGATATCTTGTATGAAGGCTTATATAGTCATAGAACAGACTGCCCAACAAGACCCTGCATATATTTTAACTTTTCATGAAAGCTGAAGAACCCTTCAAACCCACACTATCAATTGCCGTAAGCTTTACAACAACTTTCAACTTTTGTAGTGTGTTCAATATTCCACTGAAAAAAAAACCCCACAGATAATCCTGCAGGAATGCTGCAGCAAAAACCACTTGAAATGAAAAATTAAGTGAAATGAAATAGACAAATGAGTATTATATGGCAATTTTTCTAAATTAGAATTATATTTTTTTTCAGCATTACATTTTGTGGAATTTTCTGCCAAAAATATGTAAAGGCAAATATTTCTGAACAATCTGCAACTACAGTGAGATACACAATGAAAATGTTGGCAAGTGGGGCTGAAACTATTATCTTCATGTTTTTGGGAATTTCAGCTGTGAATCCAGGCCAGTGGGAGTGGAATACTGCCTTCATACTTTTGACTCTCCTTTTTATCTCTGTTTACAGAGTTATTGGTAAGTTATTTTGGATTTTCTAAATATATAATTTCATTTGTAAGGATGTTTGAATTTCAAATCTCTTTTCCAGCCATGTATAGCCCCTATAGTTGCTTGCTGTATATCACCTGCAGTGTTTTCTATGGGAGTCTCTGTAATGAAAAGTCTACATGTATGCAGTACAAGTGCCGCATAGCCTGCTAAATGTATGCCGAATGGGCAATCTTTTCACATATCTTGAGCCATTGTCAGACTGGTGTGCCCACAAGTAAAATTCATTCTGAGGACCAAAGGGGTACCTTGAAGATTTATAATTTGGCCCTGTTCCAAACTTGTGTCATTTAAATAGTGGTATGTTTAGTATGTTAAAGGGACATTTTTGGCCCCTGCAGGATCCAGGGTCCAGTAGCGACCTCTACCACTGCAATCCCTATAGCTAGGCCCCTGCTGGGGGCTCACTATACAGCTACATACAAATATTACCTGATACACAGTTGTAAATTTTGATGTCAGCATTGCCTCTGATTCTTTGTGTTGGTGCCCTGTCAATAGGTTGCTGTCTGGCACTTGCTTTGAACTAGGGCCCTCTTAGCTTTGTGTGCTGGGGATGTGCCCACACAGCAGCTGACCTAATGAAGCAGAAAGGTGCTGCACAATGATTCGTGATTGGGGCCTCTGAAGTGTTATTGAGAAGATGGGGCCCAGGGAGAAAGAATACTGGTTGGCTTCTACATTTAGATGTCATATCAGCCGCCCAGTTTGTCTACGATAAATAAAAATTAAACTAGGTAGTTTCTTAAATAATCTATGCAGTGTATTATACTGAAGCATAGCCTGGTAGAGATTCTGTATGATGAGTACAGTGAGTGCACTGTGCCAGATTATCAATCTTGGGGTTGTTCAATTTGAAAAAAAAAATTGCTTACGGGTGACCTAATTATGGTGTACAAATATATGAATGGACAGTACAGAGATCCACTATGTCTAGCGTAAAAAAAAAAGGTTTCACCATAGTCCTATGCATGGCTTCTTCTACTGTTCTTACCGCTGCCACAAGATGTGGTGATGACTTATAACTTGTGCATGTTAAAGATGGGCCTGGATGCCTTACTTAATCCCTTCCACAAAATGGTATAACTAAAAAGTACACCTGGCTCCACAAAAATAAGACACCCTATGCATATCTGTACATGGAAATATAAAAAAGTTACGGGTGTCAGAATATGGCAACTTTTAGAAAAACTTATTTTTGCAAAGTTTTAGATTGTTAAGGGGCTAAATGTAAATAAAACTATATAAATTTGGTATCCCCGGAATCCTACCAAAGCATAGAATACAGGTGACATGTCATTTTGGCTGCAGATCGAATGCCGTAAAAACGAAGCCCATAAGAAAGTCGCAAAAATGCACTTATTCTCCAGTTCTACCCCATTCTGAATTTTTTTTCTACCTTCCTAGTACATTGTACAGAATAATAAATGGTACCATTATAAAGAACAATTTGTCCCGCAAACATTAAGCCCCCATATGGCTCTGTGAATGGAGAAATTAAAAAGTTATGGGGTTTGGAAGGCAGGAAGTCAAAAACAAAAATCAAAAATGTCACCAGCGGGAAGGGGTTAACAGATGCTAAGAACTTGAAATGGTGGAGGTGGTGAAAGGTCTGCTTTAAAGGAAAAATATCAATATTGGGTTGTGTTTTTTTTGTTTTTGTTTTTTGCCTTCCTCTGGATCAACTTGGTAGGTTCATAGGTTGAACTTAATGGACTTGTGTCTTTATTCAACCTTATCTTCTATCTTACTATGCTAGAGTGAGCTGGAGTACAACAGACTCAGGCCAAACAAGGGATTTTCTTGTTCACCTGTGAATCAGTCCAAGCCTGACTTCAGCCCATTTTAAATTATGGACACATTTGATTAATACATGAGGAATGCACACCAAAACATGGGCTAACCTGTATATGTACTAATAAAAAATGGTCAAATCCTTTCCCTACACCCACCATACTATTATAGTAGATGTTGTGTCTTTTAAAGATGGCGGTCACTCAGGAGCTGAGTGATTGCCATGGCCTCTGACTGTCAGCTGTGTTGCACAGCAAAGACCCTCTCCGATCATGGGCATTGATCCTTTAGATACCTTGGTAAAGTATGACCAAGGTATCTATTTACCAGTGACAAATGCCCGCCACTATATTTGTGAAAATCGCCATACCTGGAACGAGATCTGGGGCAGCGATCTGTTATGAGGTCAGGCAGGAGACTATTGAAGGCTTGCCTTCAGTACAGTTCTATTACAGGATGTCGTAGGCATTGCAGTATAATGTACCAGTAATCAGACTACCTGGGGTTCAAGAAAAGTTCAAATCACACAACTTTCCCTAGGTCCAAAATAAAAATAAATCAAACATATATGTATTAGGTATCTCCACATCCACGTCTATGGGACAAGTAATCAAAAGATTGCAGGTTCTAGTCCCCTAAGTGGCTAATTAAACAGTTAAAAAAAAAGGACGCAACCTAAAACTACCTTAGCGAACAAGGAGGTAATAGTACATCATTGGTCATATAGGGATGTATGGAGAGGGCTCAGGAGCTGAGCTCTCTCCATACACAGTGGATAATGGCAGTGCCAATACAGATCGCAGCTGTTAACACTTTAGATGCCGTGGTTGCGTTTAACCGTGGCATCTAAAGTGCGCAGGCGCCACGGGAGCCACCATGTTTTATCTTTTACTTCAAACATCATCGGAAGGCGGCGATCGGTTGCCATGACAGCGACGAGAATAGTGAAGGCTCCCAGGCTTGTTATTGCCTATTGTTCTATTACACGCTGCCATAGGCAGAATGGATTTTACTATTCACTGCAATACATTAGTCCCTAGGGGCTCTGAACATAAAAGAAGAAAAAAAAGTTTTTAAAAGTATATAAAAAAAAAACAGTTTAAATCAACCCTCCCCCCCTTTCCCTAGATCACATATAAAAAAATAAAAAACAAAAGTAAACATAAACACTTTAGGTATCCCTGTGCTCAAAAATGTCCGAACTATTAAAATATTTATCTTATATGGTGAACGGTGCAGCAGGGTAAAAACATCAAAATGGCCAAATGGCGATTTTTTTTTTTTTTTTTCCCCAACACTTTGCCTCCTAAAAAAAAATGAATAAAAAGTGATCAAACCATCAGACCTTCCCCCAAATGGTATCAATAAAAACATCATCTTGTCTCTCATAAAAAGACGACATACCCAGCTTCATACTTATGAAAAAGTTACTGGTGTCAAAACATGGCAATACAAAAATTTTTTTCTATTTTGCAGAGTTTTTCATTCATTACAAATACTATATAAATTTGGTATCAGGTAATGTTTTCTGTAAACGCTGAAAAAATTAAATCCATATGAAATTGGCACAAATGTGTTTTTTTCCAATTCCACCTCATTCTGAATTTTTTTTCCAGCTTCCCTGTACATTGTACAGGATAATGAATGGTGCCATTACAAAGTACAGTTTGTCCTGCAGACAAGAAGCCATCATGTGGACTGAAAAAGTTTTCAAACTTTGAAATAATATGTCTTTCATATAGATCAGGGGTCTCAAACTCAATTTACCCGGGGGCCGCTGGAGGTAGAGTCTGGGTGAGGCTGGGCCGCATCAGGTTTTCCACACCGGTAATATGCTCCATATTGGCCCCTGCACACGGTATTATGCTCCCTAGTGGCCCCTGCACTTGTATTATGCTCCATTGTGGCCCCTGCACACGGTATTATTTCAGACCCCAGAGTATAATGATCGGAGACCCAGGGGAGGTGACAAACATAAAAACCAATGTTACTTACCTATCCTGGACATCGGTGCACTCCTTGCAGCTTTCGGCTCTGTTTAATTGCGCACACACGTCACGTGATCGGGCCAGCGACGCGACCTGGTGACGTCACCAGAGGCCACAAGCCTGCTCGGAGTAACACCGATCGCAGGAGAGGTAAGTACATTGGTTTTTATGTTCCCTCACCTCCCCTGGGCCTCCGATTATTATACTCCGGGGCAGTGGCGTAACTAGGAATGGCTGGGCCCAAAGGCGAACATTTCACATGGGGCCCCCCCTGAACCGGTTACGGGTCCCCAAACAGTAAAATATGCTCAACAGTGGCCCCAAATAGTATTATACGCTCAACAGTGGCCCCCACACAGCATTATATGCTCCACAGTGGCCCCCATACAGCATTATATGCTCTACATTGCTCCCCCCACACACAGTATAATATGCTACCCACAGTGGTACCCACCCAGTATTATATGCCCCCCATAGTGGGCTCCACCCAGTATTATATGCTCCAGACAGTGGTCCCCACACAGTATTATATGCCCCCCACAGTGGCCCCCACCCAGTATTATATGCTCTACAATGGCCCCCACCCAGTATTATATGCTCTACAGTGGCCGCCACCCAGTATTATACACTCTACAGTGGCCCCCACACAGTATTATATGCTCTACAGTGGGCCCCACACAGTATTATATGCTCTACAGTGGCCCCCACACAGTATTATATGCTCTACAGTGGCCCCCACACAGTATTATAAGCTCCCAACAGCCCCCTCCGCATCGGTGCTATTATTATACTTTGGGGTCTCCTCAGACCCCAGAGTATAATAATCGGAGGCCCAGGGAAGGTGATTAAAAATAACAAACATTCATCCTCACCTTGTATTACCTTTCCTTGGCATCCTCGCTCCATCCTGCCGTCTTCAGCGTCTTCAGACCCTCTTCCGACGTCGCTGCCGAGGCCTGTGATTGGGCCTCAGTGGTCACATGGGGCGCACTGACGTCATTACGCGGCCGCGCCCCATGGCATTTAGGAAGTTTTTTAACCCTTCTTAACCAGTGTTTCACAGGTATTAAAACAAAATGGAGGTGAAATTTAAACTTTTCAATTTCTGTCACTAATATATTCATTTAAGCATTTGGGTTCGAAAGCTGTTTCACAGAATACTTTACCATTAGAATGTGAACATGAAAAATTCCTTTTTTTTTTTTTTAATAATGACGTCGAGGCTTCTTCACCTTTTCGAGCCACCATTCCAGACTTGTATAACATGCATTGCACGGCACTTGCATGGATATCTGTGATCTCACTATTACGAAGCATACGAGCCACCTCCACTGCTGTGTTTGTTGCACCAGAACTGATAGACCTTGTGATGAATCGACTTGTTGACTCCAAAATTTTGCTTAGACGTCCACCTCTTGATTTTTGAAAGGATGGACGGACTCAGGGGCGCACCGCTAATGAGGCGAAGTGAGGCGGCTGCCTCAGGCGGCACTGTCCGTCACTGTCTGGGGGTCGGCATTTTTTATTTTATATTTACCGTAAACCAGCCCAGGACAGGCCGCTTTAAAAAAAACAAAAAAAAAAAAAAAACTGAGCTGAGCGGGGCCTGTCCTGGGCTGGTTTACAAGACGTCGCATCTCAGCGCAGGCGGCGATACAATGACATCATTATGCGACACAGATGTCGAGGACAAGAAGAGGAGGCGGCGGCGGCTGCATCAAGGCATCGCAGGTAAGTGCGAAGAAATTTTTTTATATATATAAATAGACCGTGACCTGCTGGAGTATCCCCACCAGGTAACGGCCTATTTATTTCCCTATCCCGCGTCTGCTTGTAGCCGCCTCCGCTTCCCCTTCTGCTATGGGATGCAGAAAGGGAAGTGGATGCCGCTGTGAGCGGCCGCGGGCATCGGTAAGTGAGGCCGGGGCCTCAAATACTACTATTATTATACTCCGGGGTCTTTTCAGACCCCGGAGTATAGTAATCGGACACAAAGGGGAGGTGATGGAACATATAAACCAATGCTACTCACCTCTCCAGTGATCGGTGTTACTCCGAGCAGGCTTGGGGCCTCTGGTGACGTCATCAGGTCGCGTCGCTGGCCTGATCACGTGACTTGTGTGCGCAATTAAACAGGGCCGAAAGCTGCGTGGAGTGCACCGGTGTCCAACTGGTTTTTATGTTTGTATCCTCCTCTGGGTCTCCGATCATTATACTAGGGGTCTGAAAAGACCCCCGAGTATAATAATAGTTCATGGGTGGGCAACTATGAAGCATAATACCGTGTGCAGGGGCCACTGTGAAGCATAATACCAGTGCAGGGGCCACTATGGGGCATATAACCGTGTGCAGGGGCCATTGAGGAGCATAATACCCTGCGCAGGAGCCACTGTGGAGCATAATACAAGTGCAAGGGCCACTATGGAGCATAATACAAGTGCAGGGGCCACTATGGAGCATAATACAAGTGCAGGGGCCACTATGGAGCATAATACCAGTGCAGAGGCCACTATGGAGCATAATACCAGTGCAAGGGCCGCTGCGAGGCATAATACAGTGTGCAGGGGCTGCTGTGGAACATTATAGTGTGTGTAAATGGGGCGTTATAAACAGGGGCTATGTTTATATCATACGCTGTCTGTTTATAGTAGCCGTGTTATGTAATTACAGCCTTGTCACATAGACATGTATAGGACGAGGCTGTAGTTACATTACATGGCCGCTATGAGATAAATGACACTATGTAAACAGAGAAGCGGTCACGACGCTTACACAGGTACTATTGACACAGCTGATCAGTAGGGGTCCTGGGTTTTTGAGCCCCACTGATTAGTTTATTAATGACCTGGAAAACCTTTTAATTAGTAAACACTTGGGGCATTATTAATAAGGGGCACTATTTATACAGGGTACACACGGACATTATTAATATAATGATGCACTTGGGGGTATTATTCATTATGGGGGGGGCTATATCATATATTATATAATTGGGGTAGAAGCAGGATGGGTGTGCAGGTGAGGACAATGTGGGTTGGATGCCTGGAAAAGTGAGGAGAAAAGTCACAGCTGGAAGAAGTGGTCATGGCGGTCCAAAGGGAAGAGAAGGGAAATGTGAAGGATTAGTCAGAGACGTCACCTGTAAGTCACAAAATGTTACTGTCCTGTATTCACCTAAATGATAAAGGATAAATACCTGAGTGATGGGGGTCTGTCTGCTGAGAATTGTTTTTTTCCCCCACTGGGTGGGAATCCAGCCTGACCTCAGCCATATATATATAGGTGTGTCACTTGGTGGATGGACGAACCCGCGTGACTCTCATTCACTTCAATGGGAGTGCCAAAGATAGCTGAAGTCCAGTACTCAGCTATCTGCGGCGCTCCTATTATAGAGAATGGGGGCCACGTGGGCTCGTCCATCCACCAAGCAGAAGATGTGTGAAGTTACTTTCATTGTTAATGCCGTGTTGTTGATTTCTGATACTGAAGTAATACAGGAAGAAGAATTCTTAAAAACTGTTTTATAACTTTGTATATTGTGTATATTGTGCGACGATAACAGCGTGTGAAGCTAGTAGCATGGAAACTCAATTTTTTTTTTTTTTTGGAGGGGGGGCGTCTTTCTATAGTCCACCTCAGGCAGCAAAGAGGCTAGGTTCACCATTGGACGGACTTCATTTTATGCTCTTCCAACTGTTATAATAATAATAGTCCTTTAATAGTCCCACAGTGGGGAAATTCAGTGTGTTACAGCAGCAAAGATAAGATAAGCAGATACAAATACAAATACAACATGTACAGGAATGTTCCAAGGTGAGAGGCATTACATTAATAGCAGACAGACAGATAGGAAGTAGCAGGGGGGGGGGGGATTTAACAGGCAGAGAGATATTTCAGTTCTCTGTATGTAATGATCTCCGCTTAGGTCGGTGTTGGTTGTACAGCCTAACCGCGGTGGGGAGGAAAGACTTCCGATAGCGCTCCTTCTCACACCTAGGGTGGAGCAGTCGGTCACTGACAGTACTGCCCAGCGCAATCACAGTCTCATGCATAGGATGGGAGTTATTCTCCCGCATGGAGCTCACCACGGACAGTATCCTTCTGTCACCCACCACCTGCACTGGGTCCAGTGGGCTCCCCAGGACAGAGCTGGCCCTTCTAATCAGCTTGTCAAGTTTATTTCTGTCCCTGGTTGATATACTGCTCCCCCAGCAGGCCACTCCAAAGAAGATGGCTGATGCCACTACCGAGTTGAAGAAAGTCCTAAGAAGTGCCCCCCGGATTCCAAAGGCTCTCAGCTTCCTAAGCAGGTAGAGCCTGCTGTGGCCCTTCCTGTACAGGGCCTCCATATGATCTGCCCAGTCCAGCTTATTATTAAGGAGCAGACCCAGGTACTTATAGGTGTTCACAATCTCGATGCCTGTCCCCAGGATGTCCACTGGTTTTGGAGGGCATCTGCCTTTACGGAAGTCTACCACCATCTCCTTGGTCTTCCCCGCGTTAATCTTCAGGTGGTTCCGGTGGCACCAGTCCACAAAAAAAACCGGTTCAGTTCTCTGTACTCCTTGTCATCATCGTCTGTGATGAGGCCTACTATTGCAGAGTCGTCAGAATACTTCTGTAGGTAGCAGCTGGATGAGTTGCACCTAAAATCAGCAGTGTACAGTGTGAAGAGGAAAGGGGCGAGAACCGTACCCTGAGGTGCCCCCGTATTACAGATCACGGTACCTGACACACAGTCTCGGGCTCTCACGTATTGAGGTCGATTTGTGAGGTAGTCTAGGATCCAGTTGGAGAGGTGGTGGTCCACTCCAGCAAGGCCCAGCTTGTCTCTCAGTAACCTGGGCTGTATGGTGTTAAAAGCACTGGAGAAATCAAAGAACATTATTCTCACCGTGTTTCCTGGTTTTTCCAGGTGAGACAGAGCCCTGTGCAGAAGGTGGATGATGGCATCATCTACCCCAATGCCCGGTCGATAAGCAAACTGGAGAGGGTCCATAGCGGGGCTTACTAGAGGGCGAAGATGTGTGAGAACCAATCTCTCTAAGATCTTCATCAAGTGGGATGTCAGTGCTACAGGTCTGTAGTCGTTGAGGTCCATAGGGTGAGGTTTCTTTGGAACTGGTACCACACAAGAAGATTTCCATAATTCAGGGACTATTTCCTGCCTCAGGCTCATATTATACATATATGTAATTATACCACACAGCTGGTCCCCACAAGTCTTAATTAGCCTTGCACTGATGTCATCTGGCCCTGCGGCTTTCCTCACCTTGATCTTTTTCATCTCCTTCCTCACCTGGGCCCGTGTGAAGGTCAGACTGTGGTCAGATAAAGACAGATTTCTGGATTTACTGGTCTGTTGGGAAGTAGCCACATGGGGTGAATGGGGTGAAGTCATTGTGGTGAGGGGAGCTGAAGGACATTCTGGGGTGGGAGGAGCTGGTGTGTGATCAAATCTGTTGAAGAATAGGTTTAGTTCATTAAGCCAGTTAACATCTGCCTCAATCTGGCAGACCTACTGTTTATGACCCGAAATTGACTTAAGCCCCTCCCAGACCCCCCTTATGTCTTTTCTTTCCATTTGCTTTTCCATTTTTTCCTTATAACTGGCTTTTCCTTGCCTGATTAGATGCCTCAGCTCCTTTTGTACTTCCCTCAACCCCTCCTTATCTCTTGTCCTGAATGCCATCTTTTTCTCCTTAAGTAGTGTTTTTATATCAGCGTTAATCCATGGTTTGTTGTTGGAGAAGCACCTCACCACTTTTGTGGGTACTGTGTTGTCCACACAAAAATTTATGTAGTCCGTTATGCAGTGTGTGAGTCCTTCTATATCTTCTCCATACGAATCCTGCAAAACTTCCCATGCGGTTGTGTCAAAACAATCCCTCAGAGCCTCATCACTCTCCTCGGACCATATCCTCACTGTGCGGGTGACAGCTGGTTCTCTACGTACAAGTGGCTTGTACACAGGTCGGAGATGTACTAGGTTGTGATCCGATCTTCCCAGGGGCGATAGGGCTGATGAGTTATATGCCTCCCTCACGTTGGCAAAGAACAAGTCCAGTGTTTTGTTGTCTCTTGTGTCGCAGGTTACATACTGTGTGAAACTGGGAAGTGTGGATGATGGAGAGGCATGGTTGAAATCGCCAGACACAAGAAGGAGGGCCTGGGGGTGCTGAGACTGTAACTGGCTCAGCGTGGCTTGTAGGACCTCGCAGGCAGCGTCAGCTTTCGCAGAGGGGGGGACATATGCAGCTATCACGATGACATGTGATAGTTCCCTTGGTAGATAGAAAGGTCTCATGCTCACAGCTAATAGTTCAATGTCCTTACAGCAAGTTTGCTCCTTAATCACAATGTGTCTAGGATTGCACCATCTATTATTCACAAACATTGCCAGCCCCCCTCCTTTCCTCTTACCGCTCTCCCTTGTCCTGTCTGCCCGAAGGAGTTTAAAACCATCCAAGGAGACCAGAGAGTCAGGAGTAACTTCAGTGAGCCAAGTCTCTGTAAGTAGCATCATGCTGCACACCCGAAACTCCTGATGGTGCCTGGTGAGCGCTGTTAGTTCATCCATCTTGTTTGCAAGAGATCTCACATTGCCCATGATGATGGAGGGAACAGTTGGTCGGTAACGCCTCTTTTTAATCCTCTGAAGAGTTCCTGCTCTGCAGCCCCTCCCCCCGCTTTTTCTTTCTCCAGAGTTCTTGGGGGATGGGTGGGCAAATGGTATGCAGCCCTGTTGTTGTGACTCTAAGCTGCAGTAATTTCTCTCTTGTGTAGACAAAAGAAATGCCTGCAGACACAAGAGTCCCCATTTCAGCAGGACAAAAAGACAGATAAAAACAAAAAAAAAAGTATCACAAAGGTCCAATTCCAAGTCTTTGTTTCTTCATTTCTTCATAGTGTAAAGTCCATTAAGTAGAGAGATAAAAAACAGACAGAGAAAGAAAAAATAAGAGAGAGAGAGTCTCAGAGCTGCCGACCAGGCAGCCACTTCAGCGGCGCCATCTTGGATATGTCACCCACATGTGGCAGTTTGGCTATGTTCTTAGTAGTATAATGTTGTACTGTGTTAGCCATTGAAAGTAGTGGAAGAGTGAAGAAATCAGGCGATACCTTTTAGAGGCTAACTGAGTATATTTGATAAGTAAGCTTTCAAGAGTCTAGCTGTCTTCTTCAGACATGGTGTTCTGGCAATGTTCTTGACTGAGATACCTCTATCTGGATGATGCTGTTTCTCTTTTTGTGTGAAATCTTATTCATGGCTGATTCTCAACTTGAACCAGTGACATTTCATTTGCGAATTAACCTAATAACACACTGAGCTATATTAGGGAATGTGAGAACAGGTTGCGATTTGTAGTATACAAGAAGAAAAATATTTTTTCAACTCCAGAAGAAAAGCAGTAACAATGCAGTTACATGACAAGAAACATATGCTAAATAGTTGCCAATTTATGTATGAGACAGCCAAGATGATTGTCTATAAAATGATGGTAGTCTCACATTCGAAGCTGTAGTAGATGGTGAGATATGGAGCATGAAATTCAAAAGTTCAAAACATTATTACTACTATTATTATTACCCATTTGTTCGCATACATTATATGGACAAAAATATTTGGACACCTACGCATTATTCCCACAAGAGCTTTTATGACATCCCATTCTAAATCCATAGGCATTAACATGGAGTTGGCTTCCCTCGTGTAGCTAACAACTTACACTATTCTCAGAAGGCTTTCTTCAAAATTTTGTAGCATACCTGTGGGAATTTTTTCCCATTTATCCAGAAGTGTATTTCTGAATACTGGGTGGGGGCCACTTTGGGGGGCATATAATACTGGGTGGGGACCACTGTGGGGAGTATATAATACTGTGTGGGGGCCACTGTAGGGAGGATATCATACTGGGTGGGGCCCACTATGGGGGGCATATAATACTGGGTGGGTACCACTGTGGGAAGCATATAATACTGGGTGGGGACCACTGTGTGGAGCATATTATACTGTGTGGGGCCACTGTGGGTAGCATATTATACTGTGTGTGGGGGGAGAAATGTAGATCATATAATGTTGTATGGGGGCCACTGTGTAGCATATAATGCTGTGTGGGGGCCACTGTTGAGCATATAATACTATCTGGGGCCTCTGCTGAGCATATTTTACTGTTTGGGGACCCATAACCGGTTCGGGGGGGGGAGCCCCATGTCAAATGTTCACCTTGGGGCCCAGCCATTCCTAGTTACGCCACTGTTTCTCACGGTATTGAGTGAACTTATATTTAAAACAAGTTCTTGCTTGTTGCCACCATGTGACTATTGAGTATTGCTATGTATGCTGCTAATTTCTTTCATTTGCTGTCCATTTGATGTCTTGATTTCTTATGTTTCTGCAAAATTTGTTTTGTTTATATTTTTATATGAATGACATCTGATATCATGTAACTATTGTAACCCACCCTTTTTGGGGAGTTATCAATTATATCACCCCTTTTTATATACCTCCTCTTTTTTGACATTAGTTAGCATGCTATTTCCTTGAGCACTTGATAAAGGGGACCTCTTCCCCGAAATGCGTAGTGTGTTGGATATAATAAAATTGATTTTAATGACTATACGTCTGGAAGAATGCGGTTCATCTACTACCTAAATCCTATCTGGATTTGCGATCTGGTCCTTTCTGCAAAGTACACACTGAGCATGTCACACTGAGCATGCGTGGGATAGAAATCCTGCGCATGCCTAGCGTGGTCTCTGAAGTCTGGAATGGTCATGTAACAACCTGGGTCCACCTGACATGCGCGTATTAGCATTCTAGCACCTGTGCAGTGGAACCCTAGACACACTATTTAATCTCAGGCACATGTAGTGCAGGGATGTACAGTGGGGAAAAAAAAGTATTTAGTCAGCCACCAATTGTGCAAGTTCTCCCACTTAAAAAGATGAGAGAGGCCTGTAATTGACATCATAGGTAGACCTCAACGATGAGAGACAAAATGAGAAAACAAATCCAGAAAATCACATTGTCTGATTTTTTTAAGAATTTATTTGCAAATTATGGTGGAAAATAAGTATTTGGTCACCTACAAACAAGCAAGATTTCTGGCTCTCACAAACCTGTAACTTCTTCTTTAAGAGGCTCCTCTGTCCTCCACTCATTACCTGTAGTAATGGCACCTGTTTGAAATTGTTATCAGTATAAAAGACACCTGTCCACAACCTCAAACAGTCACACTCCAAACTCCACTATGGTGAAGACCAAAGAGCTGTGGAAGGACACCAGAAACAAAATTGTAGACATGCACCAGGCTGGGAAGACTGCAATATTCAAGCAGCTTGGTGTGAAGAAATCAACTGTGGGAGCTAAAATTAGAAAATGGAAGACATACAAGACCACTGATAATCTCCCTTGATCAGGGGCTCCACGCAAGATCTCACCCTGTGGGGTCAAAATGATCACAAGAACGGTGAGCAAAAATCCCAGAACCACATGGGGGGACCTAGTGAATGACCTGCAGAAAGCTGGGACTAACATAACAAAGGCTACCGTCAATAACACACTACGCCGCCAGGGACTCAGATCCTGCAGTGCCAGACGTGTCCCCCTGCTTAAGCCAGTATATATCCGGGCCCGTCTGAAGTTTGCTAGAGAGCATTTGGATGTTCCAGAAGAGCATTGGGAGAATGTCATGTGGTCAGATGAAACCAAAGTAGAACTGTTTGGTAGAAACACAACTCATCGTGTTTGGAGGAGAGTGAATGCTGAGTTGCATCCAAAGAACACCATACCTACTGTGAAGCATGGGGGTGGCAACATCATGCTTTGGGGCTGTTTCTCTGCAAAGGGACCAGGACGACTGATCCATGTACATGAAAGAATGAATGGGGCCATGTATCGTGAGATTTTGAGTGCAAACCTCCTTCCATCAGCAAGGGCAGTGAAGATGGAACGTGGCTGGGTCTTTCAGCATGACAATGATCCCAAGCACACCGCCAGGGCAACGAAGGAGTGGCTTCGTAAGAAGCATTTCAAGGTCCTGGAGTGACCTAGCCAGTCTCCAGATCTCAACCCCATAGAAAACCTTTGGAGGGAGTTGAAAGTCCGTATTGCCCAGCGACAGCCCCAAAACATCACTGCTCTAGCGGAGATCTGCATGGAGGAATGGGCTAACATACCAGCAACAGTGTGTGCCAACCTTGTGAAGACTTACAGAAATCGTTTGACCTCTGTCATTGCCAACAAAGGATATATAACAAAGTGTTGAAATGAACTTTTGTTATTGATCAAATACTTATTTTCCACCATAATTTGCAAATAAATTCTTTAAAAATCAGACAATGTGATTTTCTGGATTTGTTTTCTGATTTTGTCTCTCATAGTTGAGGTCTACCTATGATGTCAATTACAGGCCTCTCTCATCTTAAGTGGGAGAACTTGCACAATTAGTGGCTGACTAAATACTTTTCTTTCCCCACTGTACATCATCTCGTGACATCACCCTTGCACTAATACAGAACACCAGTGACTGTCTCTCTGCTGTCTCAAATATCATGTCTTCGCTCTATCTAAAAATGAATCTCTCAAAGACTGAACTACTGCTGTTTCCACCATCTAATAGATCTGACCCTGATATCTCCATTGCAGTCTCTGGCCTTACCATAAATCATAGGCAGCATGCCCGTTGACCCAGGGCTCTTTTTGACTCAGACCTTTCCTTCACCCCCCATATCCAATCACTTGCACGCTCATGTCATCTCCACCTCAAAAACATCTGCAGAATACAAATTGGTGGCTGACTAAATACTTTTTTTTCCCCACTGTATATAATCGGGTGTCATCAAAATATATACTGTATCGGAAGCCAAATCTGGTGATGGTTTGTCCAATGTGGGATGTGTAGAGGGAGAAGAGCAGGGGGCCTAGGACTGAGCCTTGAGGAGCCCCAACGGCAAGGGGAAGAAACAGAGCCTGCAAATTATACACAGAAAGTAGGTCTGAGAGATAAGAGGAGAACCAGGAGAGCACGGTGTCCGTGAGGCCAACAGAGCGGAGCATAGTAAGGAGGAGGTGATGGTCAACAGTCTCAAATGCTGCTGAGAGATCCAGAAGAATGAGAGAAGTTTTCTTTGGATTTAGCCGTCAGATTATTGGAGACTTTTGTGAGGGCCGTTTCAGTAGAGTGCAGAGAGCGGAAGCCAGATTGTAAGTAGTCAAGAAGAGAGTTAGCAGAAAGATAGCGGATTAAACGAGAATAGACCAAGCGTTCCAAGATTTTGGAGATGAAGGGGAGGTTAGAGACAGGTAGATATTTAATAGCACAGGACGGGTCAAGGGAGGATTTCTTCAATAGTGGGGTTATGACAGCATGTTTGAAAGAGGATGGGAAAATTCTAGAAGAGAGGGAGGTTGAATATTTTAGTAAGGTAAGTCGTGACAGCAGGAGACAGAGCATGGAGAAGGTGTGAGGGGAAAGGGTCACTACTGCAGGTCGTAGGGCGAGAAGAAGAAAGTAGCTGAGAGACTTCCTCTTCTGTAACAGGTTCAAAAGAGGAGCATGAACAGTATTGGGCAGTTATTTCCTGACGATCTGATCAATTTTGTCATGGAAATAAGTGGCCAGGTCACCTGCGCTAAGATCTGTGAATGGTGTCTGCACCTTGGGAGTGAATAAGGAGAGAAAAGTTTCAAAGAGCCCTTAAGGGTTATAGGAGAGAGAAGAGATGAGAGTGATGAAATAGGCTTGTTTGGCAAGGTAAAGGGCAGAGCTAAAGGTTTTAAGCATAAATTTGAAGTGGAGGAAGTCTGCAGGTGTACGTGATTTTCTCCACAGACGTTCAGCACACCTAGAGCACCGCTGAATAAAACACGTCTGTGGCGTGTGCCAGGGTTGCTGCCTCCTGCGTCTAACTTTTCGAGTGGAGGGAGGAGCCACCTCATCCAATATACAGTCATATGAAAAAGTTTGGGCACCCCTATTAATCTTAATCATTTTTAGTTCTAAATATTTGGGTGTTTGCAACAGCCATTTCAATTTGATATATCTAATAACTGATGGACACAGTAATATTTCAGGATTGAAATGAGGTTTATTGTACTAACAGAAAATGTGCAATATGCATTAAACCAAAATTTGACCGATGCAAAAGTATGGGCACCTCAACAGAAAAGTGACATTAATATTTAGTAGATCCTCCTTTTGCAAAAATAACAGCCTCTAGTCGCTTCCTGTAGCTTTTAATCAGTTCCTGGATCCTGGATGAAGGTATTTTTGACCATTCCTCTTTACAAAACAATTCCAGTTCAGTTAAGTTTGATGGTTGGCGAGCATGGACAGCCCGCTTCAAATTATCCCACAGATGTTCAATGATATTCAGGTCTGGGGACTGGGATGGCCATTCCAGAACATTGTAATTGTTCCTCTGCATGAATGCCTGAGTAGATTTGGAGCTGTGTTTTGGATCATTGTCTTGCTGAAATATCCATCCCCGGTGTAACTTCAAATTCGTCACTGATTCTTGTACATTATTCTCAAGAATCTGCTGATACTGAGTTGAATCCATGCGACCCTCAACTTTAACAAGATTCCCGGTGCTGGCATTGGCCACACAGCCCCAAAGCATGATGGAAACTCCACCAAATTTTACAGTGGGTAGCAAGTGTTTTTCTTGGAATGCTGTGGTTTTTTGACGCCATGCATAACGCCTTTTTGTATGACCAAACAACTCAATCTTTGTTTCATCAGTCCACAGGACCTTCTTCCAAAATGAAGCTGGCTTGTCCAAATGTGCTTTTGCATACCTCAGGCGACTCTGTTTGTGTCGTGCTTTCAGAAACGGCTTCTTTCGCATCACTCTCCCATACAGCTTCTCCTTGTGCAAAGTGTGCTGTATTGTTGACCGATGCACAGTGACACCATCTGCAGCAAGATGATGCTGCAGCTCTTTGGAGGTGGTCTGTGGATTGTCCTTGACTGTTCTCACCATTCTTCTTCTCTGCCTTTCTGATATTTTTCTTGGCCTGCCACTTCTGGGCTTAACAAGAACTGTCCCTGTGGTCTTCCATTCCCTTACTTTGTTCCTCACAGTGGAAACTGACAGGTTAAATCTCTGAGACAACTTTTTGTATCCTTCCCCTGAACAACTATGTTGAACAATCTTTGTTTTCAGATCATTTGAGAGTTGTTTTGAGGAGCCCATGATGCCACTCTTCAGAGGAGATTCAAATAGGAGAACAACTTGCAATTGGCCACCTTAAATATCTTTTCTCATGATTGGATACACCTGGCTATGAAGTTCAAAGCTCAGTGAGGTTACAAAACCAATTTTGTGCTTCAGTAAGTCAGTAAAAAGTAGTTAGGAGTATTCAAATCAATAAAATGATAAGGGTACCCAAATTTTTACACCGGTCAAATTTTGGTTTAATGCATATTGCACATTTTCTGTTAGTACAATAAACCTCATTTCAATCCTGAAATATTACTGTGTCCATCAGTTATTAGATATATCAAATTGAAATGGCTGTTGCAAACACCCAAATATTTAGAACTAAAAATGATTAAGATTAATAGGGGTGCCCAAACTTTTTCATATGACTGTACTCTTAAGGGTGCACTTTTTATAGTGACTGGTGGCCAGACTGGGACAGGAGATTGAGGAGATGGGGGACAGAGAGGACTGTAGCGTATCTGAGAGATGCTGGGTATTAATAGCATGTAAATTCCTATATGTATGTTGAGTAGGGGTGTCCTGTGAAGGAGAGAAAGCACTGATGGTGAGAGACAGAAGGTTATGGTCAGAGAGTGGCAGAGAAGAGTTAGTAAATTTAGAAACTGTGAGGAGTCTATAGAAGACAAGATCAATGGTGTTGCCATCTACATGTATGGTGGAAGAGGAAAGTTGTGAAAGACCATAAGAAGTGGTTATTGAGGGAAACTGTAAGGCAGCTGGGGAGACAGGGGTGTCAGTGGGGATGATAAAGTCACCCATGATGAGGGTAGGAATTTCACTGGATAAAAAGAGGGGAAGCCAAGAAGCAAAGTGATCCAGAAATTGGTAGGGTGAACCAGGTGGACGGTAGATCACAGCTACATGCAACGATAGTGAGTGGAAAAGTCTGATAGCATGGTTTTCAGATGGGATGACCTGAAAAATACACTGTGGTGACAGAAGTAAGCCTATCCCACCATCCTGCCTGTTGTCAGGCCTAGAGGTGTGTGAGAATTGTAGGCCACCATGAGACAGAGCAGCACGGCAGGCCATATCGGACTACCAGATTCATGTTTCAGTAAGGGCAAGCATGTTGAGAGATTTACTGAGGAATAGGTCATTAATGTATTCTAGCTTGTTACACACTGAGCGGGCGTTCCAGTTAAGAGACAGGAGAATGAAAAGGAGAGGGAACACGGCAAATATTGATGAGGTTTGTAGGATTTCTATATGTGCAGGAGGAGGAAAAGTTAGGGATAGAAGGAGGGCCAGAGTTTGGAGAGATGTCCCCAGCAGCTAGGAGGAGCAAAATGGACAGAGACGGAGGGTGGTTCAGTGATTTATGTGTATCCTTATGTTTGGTTTCACTGCTAAAAGAAGTATAGGGATTGGAGTGGTTAAAGAGAGTGAAAAGTGTGTGACAGCTGTACATGGGAAAAGGAAGAAGAGAAGGACTGATATGGATAGTCTGCACTGGTGGTAGAGATGGAGGGGAGGTCTGCAGGAAGACAATTGCTAAGATAATAAGTGATAGTGCAGCTCTATCATACCATGTGTTAAAGCTTGTTGTTTTGGGTATATGTTTACCTGGTGTTCTTCCATGGTTTGTCTGTCTTGTTCCCTGTCTAAATGACATGTATAAGTGCACTTTGTTTAATCTGCACTTATTTGAATATGGACACTGCATTAGGAAATGTCCCAATGCATTGGAAATGCTTCCCTCATGAGCTGTATTTACTTATATAGGGATGTATGGGGACCCCCCGAACGGAAACCTATACGCAGAGAGAAGCGGTTTACATAAGGAAACCTGTGGACCCCATAGACTATAATGGGGTCCGTGTGGTTTCCGCATGTTTCGTGCGGAAACATGCGGAGAGGAAAGTGCTTTGTGCGGAAACCACACGGACCCCATTATAGTCTATGGGGTCCACAGGTTTCCTATGTAAACCGCTTCTCTCTGCGCATAGGTTACCAAACACAGATGTGAATCAGCCCTAAGTCGTTAACCAATTAATCAACAGACTGTGGCATATGAGGAGACTGGCCTATGTAGTTACAAATACACACTGACCAGGGAACTACCATAAATCACAGAGCATCAAAAGACTGACATTAGTACAGATAAGGACACATGGAATTGCAAAAATACAGACTTCATGAAAGGCTAAAATAGGGTTCAGTAAACAGTAAGACTTGGGTGTAAAGAAGATGAAGTTACCATTCAATTTTATAGGATGAGTTGAAGGTAGATGCACAGCAAGCAGAGGTGATTTGAGTTGAAGATGTAGTTACCTGTATGATGAGAAGAGTGAAGGTCAAATCATGCCATGTATAAGTGCACTTTGTTTAGTTTGCACTTGTTTGAATATGGACACTGCATTAGGAAATGCCCCCCTGCATTGGAACTGACAGGGTCAAGGTCAGTAGCCTGGGGCTGGTGGCAAGATGGTTTCTGCTTTCTGTGATAAAGCAGAAAAAAGCACAGTGAGTTTCTACTGCGGTTTTTCCTTCAGCGCTTTTTTGCTGCGACCATGGGGCCTTAGCCTTAAAGTCTGGTCTGTAGTTTCAATTAATTTTGGGATCTGTTCTGAGTCCTGTAGTTCATAGTCTGAACAGTTTGAGGTCTAAATACATTTTATGGAGCTGAGTCTGGGGTCCAAATCAATTTCAGGGTCTGCTCTAGATTAATTTGGCTGTATGATTTAATTTTGGGATTGACTCTGGCATCTGGACTCATTTTAGGGTCTGGGGTGTTAATTTTTTGGGTGCCTAGAGTCTAAATTACTGTATTTTCTAATAAAATTCTTGATTAAAAAGTCCTCAATGATCAAAAAGTGTTGTACCTGTTCATTTAGCTGCCTTTGATTTGGTAGTGGTGAAGATGTTGGGCACAGTGCTTTGTGGTAAGAACTCCAGTTGTTTCTATGACTCTGACACTGTCATAGCTATGTAAACCTAGGGTGGCTCCTATATTCGTCTCTTATACTCTATAAAATAAGGATAATTTTGGGATATGGTTTGAGTGCTGGATATATTTGAGAGTTCTTGTGTCTAAATTTATTTAGGGGTTGGTTCTGGGGTCTGAATTATTTGTGGAGTCTGTTTTGGGTTCAGATTACCACTACTCTTGTCAAAAGGGTGTGTCCCTATACAGTTGGAAACTACCAGCATTGATTGAACAGCACAGGGATCACACACCCAACTGGAAACACCCAATGTCTTAGAGGTATAACAGAGGAATGGCACAGTATAAATCTATAGGAAAAGATGATCCAGTATTTTTATCAGGAATACAACTGTTCTAAAATAACTAAAATAGATACATCAGGACTAAGGATAGGTAACAGACCCTCGTTAAAATGCAAAACCAAACAGTTACAGAATTAAGTGGACTTGTCACCAAGTACAAAATGCTAAATGACATGAGGTGCCCCTGATCAATTTGGTGGTGTGTTTTTTTTGGGTTTTTTTTTTTTTTTTTTCTCTAAATCTGTCTACCTATTCAAAAGATAAAGCCATCAGAAAGGTGATATGTAAATTATTTTTTGTTCTCCAAGTGGACAGTAACCTTTGATTTTCTCTGAGAAATAAAAGTTTACTATCCACTTGGGGAAGAAGAGCTAATATTTAAAGTGTAACTCCCTTTTTTTCCACTATTGTGTCTGTTGTTTGGTAACCATTACTTTATTATTCTATCTAACTTCCTTTTTATTATATAACAGGATGTAACATTCTTCTTAGCAACCATCTAACTGAGCTGTTACTAGATAAAATCCGTATACATTTATATTGTAAATATGAAGAACACAAGCATTTACCAAAGGGTGATGGTCACCACCTAGAAAAATGGCTCCATATGCTGCCAAGATTCCCAGCTTTCATATGATGCTAAGATTGAAGTACTGTATTTTTCGAACTATAAGACGCACTTTTTCCCCAAAAAATTTTGGAGTAAAATGGGGGGTGCGTCTTATAGTCCGAATGTGGGTGTTGTGGGGGGGGGGAGGCAGGGTCGCAGCATTGCCCCACTCCTGCCACCGGGTCTTCCTGCAGCGGGAGGAGTGAGGCGATGTGCGGGTCCTGGACTTGGAGGAGCGGGTGTCCCAGCGAACCCATCCCGACATCCGCCGTGCTATTATAGTGGATGCCGGGTCTGTAAAGATGATGGTGGCCGCTCTGCTGCAGAGCGGTCGCTATAGCTACCGGGTCTCTGCTGTAATGTACAGCGGAGACCCGGAGTTAATGCCCGCTGATCGCGGGCATTACTACCTGCAAGCCCCACCAAAGATATTAAAACTGCCTCCCAGAGCCGGTGGATACCTTTTTCACTGCAGGCCGGCTCTTGCGCGTTGGGATCACAGGAGCCGACATGTTCCTGCGACAGCCGGGAGCCTTATGAAGGCTTCCAGGCTTGTCAGCAATATCACTATTGCGGCTGGTCTATAGTAATGTACAGAATCTCCCATAGACTGCAGTACAGTTGTATTGCAGTCTATGGGACTTGCAATCAAATGATTGCAGATTCAAGCCCCCTAGGGGGAGCTAATAAAATAGTAAAAAAAAAAAACAAACAAAAAAGAAAGAAAGAAAAAAAAAATAAAGGTTCTAAATCACACCCTTTCCCTAGAATACATAAAAAAGTAGAAAATGACTGTGAAACACATACACATTAGGTATTCCTGTGTCCGAAAATGCCCAGTCTACAACCTTATAAAAATATTTTTTCCGTAAGGTGAACATCGTAGCAGGAAAAAAAAGTGCCAAACTGCCGTTTTTTTCGCTGTTTCGCCTCTGATTTGAATAAAAAGTGATCAAAGCAATAGACAGTCCCCAAAACGGTATAACTAAAAAGTACATCTAGCACCGCAAAAAAAAGATGCCCAATGTCTCACCGTACACCTGCAGGGCCACCTGTCAATGTGGCCTTGCAGCTGTTGCAAAACTACAACTCCCTTATATTAAATATATTAGCATCTTTGGCTTCAAAGTTCTTTTCCCTATTTTCCTCTTCTAAAACCTAGGTGCGTCTTATGGTCCAGCGCGTCTTATAGTCCGAAAAATACGGTGCTAGCTATAACAGATCCTGAGATATCACTAGTTAAATATAGTTGTAAATTTGAACTCTGTTTTTATACCGCCTAGAAAAAAGGTTCTGGTACCACAAGAAAGTTGAGATATGTTGAATATATCTAACAGATCCTGAGATATCACTAGTTAAAAATAGTTGTGAATTTGAACTTAATATGCAGCCGTTCATGCTGCATATAAACTCACATTCCCAACTGTGTTTTTAACTAGTGATATCTCAGATTCTGTCATAGCTAGAATGTAGACTTTCATGTGATACCAGAAACATTTTTCTAGGTGGCATAAAATCAGAGATGTCTATTTGAAATGAGCACCCCCTTTTTGGTAAATGCTTCAGCTCTACATGCTGCATTTAGTACGGGTCTCCCTGGCAATGCTTAGTGTGCTATGTGCTGTGCACATTTTATAGGGGTATTCCTTCATTAATTCCATATTATTCCCTCACTGTTTAAATATATAAAAAATAATTCCTAATCATGTGTTTCATAAACAGGAGTAGGTTACATAGTTACATATATAGTTACATAGTAGATGAGGTTGGATGAAGACATCAGTCCATCAAGTTCAACCTATAACCCTACAGTACCCTACAGTGTTGATCCAGAGGAAGGCAAAAAAACCCACGAGGCTTATGCCAATTGCCCCATTTCCTTCCTGACTCCAATCTGGCAATCCGTATAAAACTCTGGATCAACTTGTCCTTAACAAAATTTAGAACCCATAACCCGTAATATTGTTCTGTTCGAGAAAAACATCCAAGCCCTCTTTGAACTTGTCCAATGACTCCACCATCACCTCTTCCTGGGGCAGTGAGTTCCGTAGCCTCGCTGTTCTTACTATAAAGAATCCTTTTCTATGTTGCTGGTGAAACTTTCTCTCCTCCAGACGTAGAGGATGTCCCCTTGTCACGGTCAGTGGCCTAGGAGTGAAAAGATCATTAGAATGTTCCTTGTGCTGTCCCTTCATGTATTTGTACATTATTAGATCTCCCCGTAGACGTCTTTTTTTCTAAACTGAATAACCCCAAGTTTGTTAATCTATTTTTGTACTCCAATCCACTCATTCCCCCAATAATTTTGGTCACCCTTCTCTGCATTATTGTATACTGGGGCCCAAAATTCCACGCAATAGTTTAAGTGTGGCTGTACCAGTGATTTGTATAGAGGCATAAATATGTTCTTGTCATGAGAATCTATACCTCTTTTGATGCATCCCATAATTTTATTTGCCTTGGCAGCAGCTGCCTGGCACTGGTCACTAAAGGTAAGCTTACTGTCCACCAAAATCCCCAAGTCTTTTTCAGTGGCAGTACCCAATAATTTATTAAGTACATAATCATACATTTTATTTTGTCTACCAAAATGCATAACCTTACATTTGTCAACATTGAACTTCATTTGCCAAGTCTCTACCCAAGCTTCTAGCTTCCATAGTTCCCCTTGTAATATTCTATTATCCTCCTCATTTTTGATTACCTTTCAGAGTTTAGTATCATCTACAAATATGGACTTCCTGCTCTGTAGACCCTCTACCAGGTCATTAATAAAGATATTAAAAAGGAGAGGATCCAGTACCGACCAATGTGGCACCTCACTGGTGTCCGTGACCCAGTCTGAGTATTTAACATTAACAAGTACCCTCTGTTTCCTATTACTGACCCAGTTGCAAACCCAAATGCATATGTTTTTCCCCAGTCCCAACATTCTCATTTTGTATACAAACCTTTTATGTGGTACAGTATCAAAAACCTTTGAAAAGTCCAGATATACTACATCTACCGCATTACCCATGTCCAGTCTAGAACTGACCTCTTCATAGAAGCTGATCAGATTAGTCTGACAGGACCGATTCCTCATAAACTCATGCTGATTGGGCGTTATAAGATTATTTACAGTGAGGTTAAGATTAAGTACAGTTATCAGAGCTCTCTGGTTCTTATAGGGGGAAATTTAGGATATGTGCTGTTCAAAAACCACAGACAGCTGCAGCTTATGGTGCTGAATCAGCACCTGAGCAGGCAACATATTTAAACCCCCCCCACATCTGACATCTTCTATATACAGTAGATGTATACAACCGAACACTTTTGATTTATACTTGTCTGCATTATCTGCAATATTAAAAAAAGATGAAAGGTCCCCTATGGATGGAAAGCTAATTTAGATGGAAGAAAATGTGCAAGCCAATAGAAAGGACCTTCCACAGGAGAACGGGGACTGATAGTCCCGCTAGTGTGCTTGCTCAAATGGCGCTCCATTCACTTATGATTGCCGGAGATTACAGTCCTGGCAGCCCAATAGCATTGAATGGAGCATCGGTTATACTAGTGCATTGATAGTCCATTCACAAGGAGGAATTTTGCTCCCAATCGCTGGGGGACCTGGTTGTTGGACCGCCAGCGATTGGACACTTATCCTGTGGATAAGAGATAAGTGTCCTTAAAGGCACAACCACTTTAACTGAAAAAATGGCTACTGGCTTTGTTTCTTCTGAAAGAAGAAAAAGCGCATCCTTTTTAATCTATAAAAAGCCTTCAATCCAGAAGGAGCCTTCCATCTTTTTTAACATTGCAGGATAGGTCATAAAAGTGTTCTTAATGGCACAACCCCTTTAATGTAAACAAATAGGAATCTAAAGTGTTCTGTTTGTATCTGGCTAGCTAGTAAAATGCAATGTCAGTGTTCTGATCCTCTGAACAACTATAGTGTAAAATTACACTTGGCAATAAATTGATGTAAAGAGTACATTGTTCTTTTTAATTTACCCACACTGTCTAAACTCCTAGATAGAATGATTAAAATGTAACTCTTACGCTAGGTTCACACCTGCGTTCGGGTTTCCGTTCGGGGGTCCGTTTCCCAGAACAGAAACCTAATCCACTTTAAAATAGCGGTTACCAGCAGAAACAGGACTTGCAGGACTTTTCTCTCTGCATTGTTAAAATGGAATGGGAAACAGAATCCCCAGGCGAAGACCGGGCACAGGTGTGGACCTAGCCTTAATGTCTTTTAGGTTAACTTAAAAAAACATTTAAAAGTTACATTTGAATCGTTTTGTCTAGGTGTTTAGACAGTATAGTGTGAAACTACCTTTAAACAGTAACTTTATGTATCGTTAAAGAACATATTGTTCTCATGTTTCTTTTCTAAACAAAATTTCTTCAAGATCCAGCCTTACAGACTTTATTTTATAATAGTACAAATATTTATTGATAGTTTAAAGGCTGTGGACCCTCTGGCAGCTATTTGCTTTCTCTGTACTGGGCAATTCCTGACTTAAAATAGTATTACATAAAAAGTAGTATTTTTTTTTTTTATATATACAATTGATTGTTACTCACTGGACATCTCTTTAGTTTTGTCCTCTGACTTTATTTCAAGATGAACATTAGTTGGCAGTGGATTCTTTGTAATGGGCAATCCTAGGTGTCCCACAGTGTCTGCTGAGGGAATGAGCACGAATCATGTTCGAATTAAATTTTTTCTTGGAGATTTGAGTTATGGTTAGAGGTCATTCCCCCAACCTTAAGGAAATTAACTTGGTTAACAAATGTGATATTGATTGAAGTATGCATGCTTATGGGGTTGTCGGGGTAGTACAACACTCAAACAGCTATTTAAACTGTATGGCAAAACTTACTATTTTCTGCTCACCAATGTTCCTCCACCCTCATCCCCCAAATGATATTTCCTGCTCATGGTTTTATGGAGTGTTCATCTGAGTAACCTCTTCCTCTTATTTCACAAGGCACTGTATGAGCAATATGTACTGTACATAATTCACAAACTCAACAGTTTAAACTGCCATGTGTTTTGATTTTGTTGAGTACATGCTATTTGTTTATTTAATAAACTGAAAGAATGTGGTGACACACTAGCAGAGCCTACCTAAGATATTGGCATAAACTATAGCATGTAAAAGCAAGGATTAGCATGTAAGATTAGCATCTTACAAAATTACATGTGTCCTGTGTTAAAGTTGGCACATCCATACAGAAATGTACTTACTCAATAATTGGCATTCCAAAAGGTAAAAATACAGCGCGTTAGCTAGAAACCTAAATATTTTCATATCACACTGTTTCACACCATTTTAAACAGGATTACTGCTTTAGTGATTTAGCTATAGATTAATGTAATTGATTTCTGTATTAATTGTTAATATTTAATTTTTGTAATTAATATTAGTATAAGTATAGCGTTGACTTTTGCATGTTGTGCCAGGAAAAATATAAGTCACTAAAGTTTTTGCTCTTGTATGCTATGCCAGGAAATGTCTGTATTACAGAAGACTGAAAATATTTGTTATAACAAACAACCAAAGCAACCTTATAGAAGCATTAGGTCAAAGTATTATGATTGTCCTTCAATCTGTATTACGTTGTGCCAACTCAAATATGTGGCGTCTAGTTGTTCCATTGTGAGCTGCACATATCTGCACAGAGTCAACAGAAGATAGTACACTGAATGGAAGTTTGTAGAGCATTGTACTGTTATAGATTTTTTTTTTCTTTCATTTGAATATATTTTATCAAGTCATTGTTACATGTTTACATAAGTGACATAGTTATATTCCTTTCCTGAATCAAAGTCTAAAGTTAGGGCTGCCAATTCTAGGCTAACCAATTACATTTACATGTGTTCATCAATATTCCTCTTTTTTTACGTATTACCAATTCAATTGGTTTAAACAGTAGTTTGTGCTTTAGAGCAGTTCTTCTATCTGCAACTACATTGAGCCATTATAAGGCTATGCAGAACTGACTAAATCATACAGTCAGTTGGTATACATGCACCTAGCAAACAATGCATGCTCCTTCTGTTTTTATTTCCACTCCTTTCAGTTAGATATTTGCCTAGCAGTAATCAACTATAAATACGGGCATTCCAATATAAAAAGTTTGGAGCCCCAGACGTGTTTATTGTTTAATACTCCTTGACCAAAAAAGTAACACACTAAGGCAGGGTTCACACTACCGTTGGAGTCCGTTATGAAGGTGTCCGTTAAAAAAAAAAACAAAAGCGGACACCTATCATAACGGACACTAACTGATGTTAATGTGTCCGTTTTTTTTTAACTGATCCAATTAATGGTTCAGTTAAAAAAATGGACACATTAGCATCAGTTAGTGTCCGTTTTTTAACACTGTCCGTTTTTTTTTTTTTTGTTTCTGCTTTCTGAGCATGCGGAGGAAAAAAACAGACATAAAATAACGGACAGTAACTGATGGCTATCAGTTATTGTCCGTTATAAGTCCGTTACCCATAGACTTCAAAGTTAAAAAAATAACGGACACTTGCTGACCATCAGGAATCCGTTTTTTTCAAACGGACAAAAAAGTCCTGCATGTAGGATTTTTTGTCCGTGAAAAAAAAAACAGACTTCTGACGGATTTGGTACAAACGGACACAATATAAAAACCCATTGAAATGAATGGAAATTTTAACAGACTTCTGACGGTTCAGCTCCGATGCTAAAATCTTGTAACGGACAATAGCAACGGACACTACTGACGGTCACCAATGGTAGTGTGAACGCCCTCTAAGAGTTAGTTGTTGGAATTGAATTAAACTTTCTATGTGTGAATGTAATGATGATATATGGAAGTGATTACAATATTAAGAGAAAGCATAAGTTTATAGGGGTAAACTGTGTAATTGAAAATAAGCTCTTTTACCCTATTGGGCCAGATCTAGCGATGATACAAAGTGAGATACAGTTGGGCATGAAGGCAGAGGCATAATTCTGAGCTACTGGTTAACATACAAAATGTGTCATGGGGCCCTCTGCTGTCTATATTCCTGGTGTCTTCTAATGCTTTAGAGGGACCCCTGAGCCTCCAGGGCATGGTAATGATTTCTACCTCTGCACCCTCCACCCCTCTGTGGAGGCATATAAGTTCTGTATGTATACTGCGGCACATTTGCCCACAGATGTTGCAGCTGGGCCTGCAGATCTTACACACTCTTGAGGCTGGCATTCCAGCTGGTCTCGTAACTGCTTATTTAATGATAATACCGATAACTGGGCAGACCAAGGAAGTGTTGCAATCTGGCAGACACATTCCTGCAAAACCCTTGCTGTGTGTGGGTGAGCATTATCCTGATGAAAAATTCCAGATGGAAGCCCTGCCAAGAGAAGCAACACATGTGGCTGCATGATGGTCTGCATATATTGCTGAGCTTTTGGTGTTCCATTTTTCACTACTAGGATTGACTGACTAGTATGGTATCTGGCTCCCCAGATCATCACATCAGCAGTTTGGGCAGTGTGTCACTCCACAGCAAATCACAAGGCATTATGGGAAAGGAGCTGGGAGCTCATGCGCCCTCTGTTGGATGTAACAGAGCCTCAATTTGCTTTTGACTCACCGAGTCTTGAAACAGCAAAAGGGATTTTAGCCAAGCCAATTTCACTTATCTGCATACAGCGCTGTTTCAGGATTGTTGTCCCTCATCAGTACAGAGCAAAGTGAACTGGCTGGCTTTGTGGGAGGCAATGAGTGGGTTAGGGACAAGAATCTCTCACATTGAGGAGAGCACCAGTGAAGGTGTGTAGAGATTGAATTGCCTTTTGCCCTCTACTTAGCATCTACATATCACAAGGCGTTATGGGAAAGGAGCTGGGAGCTCATGCGCCCTCTGTTGGATGTAACAGATCCTCAATTTGCTTTTGACTCACCGAGTCTTGAAACAGCAAAAGGGATTTTAGCCAAGCCAATTTCACTTATCTGCATACAGCGCTGTCAGTGTTTTATTATTCATCTCTCCCCTTAATTCCAACCATATGGACTCCATACATTAATTTTCCTCCCAGATGTCATCTAGGATAGGCTTAAGGCAGGATTTTACATACAAACAAACCCCTCCCACTTTCCTATTTGTATGCTGTTTTCTGTAAACAGTAGACAGACTGTATCCCTTGTGAGAAGGTGACAGGTAAAGTTCTGGAAGGTCACTATATCTTGCCCAGATTCCTCACTTATGTATGGTAAGTGAGGTTGCAACACGGATATCTGTAACAAAACCTCAGCTATGAGAAGGCCTGTTCACAGGACAACTATAAGTCGTGTACTCCACAAATCTGGCCTTTATGGAAGAGTGGCAAGAATAAAACCATTGTTGAAAGAAAGACATAAGAAGTGCCGTTTGCAGTTTTCCATACAGGGGACACAGCAAATGTGGAAGAAGGTGCTCTGGTCAGATGAGGCCAAAGTTGAACTTTTTGACCTAAATGCAAAAGCGTGATATCTTGTGGAAAAGTAACACTGCTCATCACCCTGAACACCATCCCCACTGTGAAACATGGTGGTGGCAGTATCATGTTGTGAGGATGCTTTTCTTCAGCAGGGACAGGGAAGCTGGTCAGCGTTGATGGGAAGATGGATGGAGCTAAATCCTGAAAGAAACCCTTTTGGAGACTGCAAAAGACTTGAGACTGAGAAGGAGATTCACCTTTCAGCAAGACAATGACCCTAAACATGCAGCCAGAGCTACAGTGGAATGGTTTAGATCAAAGAATATTCATGTGTTAGAATGGCCCAGTCAAAGTCCAGACCTAAATCCCATTGAGCATCTGTGGCAAGACATGAAAATTGCTGTTCACAGATGCTCTCCATCCAATCTGGCTGAGCTTGAGCTATTTTGCAAAGAAGAATATCAAAAATCTCAGTCTCTAGATGCGCAAAGTTGCTAAAGACATACCCCAAAAGACTTGCAGCTGTAATTGCAGCGAAAGGTGGCTCTACAAAGTATTGATATAGGGGGGCTGAATACTTTTTCAAATCACACATAATTGTTCTCACCCCACCCCCAGTTACACTACCTAGCCCATGTTTCATGTCTACACTATCTTGCTCTCTACATCTGTTATAGCCCAGTCCCTAGTTTAAACACTCCTAACCATCTAGCCATCTTTCTATCCCCCAGTACAGCTGCATCCTCCCCATTGAGGTGAAGACCATCCTTACCATAGAACCTTTAGCCCACAGCAAAGTCGGACACTTCTCCATGAACACCTCTTTCCAACACTAGCTCTTGAGCCACTTGTTTACCTCTCTAATCTCCCACTGTGTGGCTTGACGTACAGGTATTATTTCAGAAAATACCACCTTTGAGGTCCTTGCCTTCAGCTTGCGTACTAGGTGCCTAAAATTATTTATAAGGACCTTTAACCTACCTCCATCTTTGTAATTTGTGCCAATCCTCACCAGCCCCTCCCAGTAATCTATCAACCAGATCCACAATGTGTTGAACTTGAGCGCCAGGGAGGCAACACACTGATTGACAAAGTGACCTGTTTCCTTAATTAAATCCCCGACTACTAACCTCATGATACTCTTCCCTCTATCCTGCTTCTTTCTTATTGTCACCCAGCTAGCTGACTCTTGTTCCTGCCCATCCATGCTACCATCCCTCTCTGCACTTATCCTAGCTAATTCCTGCTCTGTGAGCAACAAACTTCTTTACTTTATCAATGGATTTCAGTCTTGCAATTTGCTAATTAAGATCCAAGATCTGGGCTTCCAAATGTGCAATGTGCTTACGTCTTGCACAGCAGTATGTCCTCTCAAACGGCTGGTCAAACAGAGAATACATGGAGCAAGTTGTACACTGGACCGCATTGCTAAGCATAGAGCACATCGTACCCAATGCACAAAAACGTAAAAATTAAAAGCAAAAAACCAGTCAATATAAAAAGTGTACAAAAATGCCTTTTATAAAGTCTCTGAATCTAAAGTCAATATTTATTAATATTATTATTTAAAGTCATACTTAAGACAAAACATATTTAGGCTAAGTTGTCCGTGGCACCTGCGCACTATAGTTGCCGCATTTAATTGCAGCTGTGGTGTTAACAGCTGTGATCAATGCTGTTAGCAGTGGATGCTGGCTGTATTATACAGCCGGCATCAGCCATGTAAGGAGAGGGCTCAGCTACAGTAGACACAAACTACACAGCACTTTCAGTTTTTTAATGTTTTAAAAATTAGCTTATTTTGAGAGAAGTATGCCCATTTTTTTTCATACACATTCATACACCTAGCTGTTGTATTTGTGTATTTGAAGAAGTATTGGCTTTTGAAAAGTGAAAAAAGTGAACTTTAAAAAAAAAAATGGGAACAGAATGCCCCAACTAACATAGTGTTGGTATTGGTAGAAGTAATGTTTTTTTATTATTATTTTGATTTCATTATGCCAGCAGTGTAAGGCAGTGGCAATTGGACATGACAAAACACTCAAAGCAACTGGGCCAGCTTCTGCCACTCGTCTAATCTGCTGGTCCAGATGTCCCAGGGTAAATAATAAGGCGTCAATGTTATCTGCTGGAATAAGCAAAATTAATCTCCTCATGAGATACAGCTACAGTTAAAAGGGAAATAAGCAATAAAAAATTGACACTTAAAATATTTGATGGGTCCGCTGTAACCTTTAATAATCACAAAGCACTAAATAAAAGCTGTAAAGGGAAATAAAATCAGCTAAAATACAAAATGAAAGACAAGTCTTAAAGGGGTAGTCAGGGATAAAATGGAATTAATAGCCTAATCTAAACACCCTCCCCCCGCCTACTCTGACTGCCCCAGGGACATTTTCTGGTTATACGGTGACGTTCTGTTTCGAGACGGCAGGAGGAAGTCTAGAAGGAAGACAGGTTAGTATGATGGGGTGGGAGGGTGGGCTGAGTTAGTTGCGAAGGGCTTTTAGTGGGCGGGATAGCTTGGGAGACAGGGAGGGGTGTGAGAGAGGGAGGGGGAGTTAGTGAGAGGGAGGTAGTGTGAGTCAGCCTACAAGTTCCAAGATGCATTGCATTAGCTAAGACAGTAGGAAGCTACACCATGTAAACAAATGCAGAAGATGCCAGGAGCTCCCAGAGAAACCCAGAAATCACTCAAGACATTGCTAAAGGTATTTGGCTGCTCTTATTAACCCATTAATAGCACTAACAGACCTTTTTTTTTAAAAAAAAAAACATTTTTTGCCTGGAAAACCCCTTTAACCACTTCTGTACCGGGCCAATTTCTAGTCCAGGACCAGACACATTTTCGGGTTTTTTGTATGCGCGGGCTATAACATTTTTATCGTTTGGGTCATTCAACTAATTTCTGCGTCTTTTTTCGGTGACACATAGGGCTTTATTTTCATGTTTTTATTTTTGCATGTGTTTTAATTTTTTTATATCTGGGAAAATATAAACAAAAGAGGACGGAAAATATGTCTGTTTTTCTCTTCTTCTTTTTTTTTTTTTTTTTTTTTAGTGCTACTAAAAAAGTTTTTAAAATAGTTTTTCCTCTCCGTTACGATAATTTTTATTTTTTATGGTGTCATCGGGGGTGGGGCTAGATCCCGTAATAAGGGCGTTTTATTGGCATATTATTTTATGTATTTTTTTTTTCAATTATTTTATATAAACTTTTTTTTTTTTTTTTTTACATTGTTGACCCCATAAGGTCATCATTGGGGGGGGGGGGGAAGGCTGATTTCCCCTGTAACTGGGGCTGGTACATTTAGCCCCAGTTGCAGGAGGAATACAGCCTCCTGCACGTTACTACAGAGCTAATCTGGGTAACGTGCAGGAGGCTGTATTGTAATCAAGTCTCCATATAAATGCACCTGCTCTGTGATAGTCTCAGGGTTCTGTTTAAAGCACAGAGAGCATCATGAAGACCAAGGAACACACCAGGCAGGAGCACTGTGCAAGCGATCATATTGAAATGGAAGGAGTGTCAGACCACTGCAAATCTACCAAGATCCGGCCGTCCCTCTAAACTTTCATCTCAAACATGGAGAAGACTGATCAGAGATGCAGCCAAGAGGCCCATGATCACAATGGATGAACTGCAGAGATCTACAGCTGAGGTGGGAGAGTCTGTCCATAGGACAACAATCAGTCGTACACTGCACAAATCTGGCCTTTATGGAAGAGTGTCAAGAAGAAAGCCATTTCTCAAAGATATCCATATAAAGTCTCGTTTAAAGTTTGCCACAAGCCACCTGGGAGACACACCAAACATGTGGAAGAAGGTGCTCTGGTCAGATGAAACCAAAATCGAACTTTTTGGCCACAATGCAAAACGATATGTTTGGCGTAAAAGCAACACAGCTCATCACCCTGAACACACCATCCCCACTGTCAAACATGGTGGTGGCAGCATCATGGTTTGGGCCTGCTTTTCTTCAGCAGGGACAGGGAAGATGGTTAAAATTGATGGGAAGATGGATGGAGCCAAATGCAGGACCATTCTGGAAGAAAACCTGTTGGAGTCTGCAAAAGACCTGAGACTGGGACGGAGATTTATCTTCCAACAAGACAATGATCCCAAACATAAAGCAAAATCTGCAATGGAATGGTTTCCAAATAAACGTATCCAGGTGTTAGAATGGCCAAGTCTAAGTCCAGACCTGAATCCAATCGAGAATCTGTGGAAAGAGCTGAAAACTGCTGTTCACAAACGCTCTCCATCCAACCTCACTGAGCTCGAGCTGTTTTCCAAGGAAGAATGGGCAAGAATTTCAGTCTCTCGATGTGCAAAACTGATAGAGACATACCTCAAGTGACTTGCAGCTGTAATCGCAGCAAAAGGTGGCACTACAAAGTATTAACTTAAGGGGGCTGAATAATATTGCACACCCCACGTTTCAGTTTTCTATTTTTTACAAAAGTTTAAAATATCCAATAAATTTCGTTCCACTTCACAATTGTGTCCCACTTGTTGTTGATTCTTCACCAAAAAAATTAAAATTTTATATCTTTATGTTTGAAGCCTGAAATGTGGCAAAAGGTTGAAAAGTTCAAGAGGGCCAAATACTTTCGCAAGGCACTGTATAACAAAATTTGTGGTTAATATAGCCTAAACAACTGGCATTTCACTTCAAGCAGAAAAATTACTGTGTGGATGGTATGATAAATTTTCCACTAAATTCAGCTTAGCCGTCTACATATTTGGCACTTCAGTGCCAAAAGAAATTATTTCGAGAGTATGATAAATTTTCTGCTAAATGTGCCCTAACTGCCTACCCAACTGGCACTTCACTGAAAAAAGAAATTACTGTGTGGACAGTAAACATTTTCTGATAAATGTGGCCTAGCCATCTATGCAACTGTTACTTCACTGTCAAAAGAAATTACTGCGTAGACAATGTGATAAATTTTGATCTAGCCACTACACAACTGGTATGTAATTGGAAGAAATTATGTGGAGAGCTTTCAAAATTTTCTGCTTAATGTGGCCAATACTAGCTTGTAACGACAAGATATCAATCTGTGAATCATATGCTAAATTTTTTGGTAAATGTGTCCCACATGTGACTTGCACCACAAGAAATTACCAAAATTGTATGTTAAATGTAGCCTACACTGGCATGTAACACCAAGAAATATTACTGTTTGAATGTTATGCTAAACTAAATGGTAAATGTACTTGCACAAAACCAATCAATTAAGTTGTTTTGAGATAAATTGGACTGCAGAGAGAATGACAAGCCAACAAGTGCACAGCGCCTCTGAGAACTACTTCAAGACTGTTGGGAAACCATTCCAGGTGACCACCTCATGAAGTTCATTAACAGAATGGCAAGAGTGTGCAAAGCTGTCATCAAAGCAAAAGGAAGGAGGGGGTGGGGGTTAAAGAATATGAAAAAAAATGTAAAACATATTCTGAAAAAAAAAAATATCATATACTGCTATTTGATTGTACATGGTGTGGTTTCCATATCTTGATCGTTTATGCTGGACTGCTCTGTATTGACCTTTGTCTTCTTACTGGAAATCCTCTTGTCTTCTGATTTTGGATCTGACGTTACCTTCCTCAACTAACTTTTGGCATTGATATTCACTCTCCTGATTTATCCTCCTTGTTTTGATCTGCCCTGTAAGTTTATTGTGGGTTCTGGATTGACTTCTGATTATGGAGCGTTTATTTCTTGTACCAGTGTCTGTGGTGATAACTTGGGCCAGAAAATTCATTCCCAACTACATCTAGCTTCATGGCTGGCGCTGGAGAAGGCATTTGGGTGTCCGGGATCTATTTCCCAGCGCTGTATAAGATTTAAACAGGTAGTTCTACTTCTTTTTGTTGTCAGCCAGGTCTTACAATTTCTGTTATTTGCTTATTGCTTCAAAGACTCTATCAAAACAGAGATGGTACTGTCTCTATCTGTCCATGTGATGCTGTGTTGAGGCATGATGGTGTTGACTGCAAAGCATAAAGAAAGAAAAATTTAATAACCCAGATGGTGCCTGGTCAGAACTGAGAAGAAGCCAGATTGAGTGCAATATACCTAAAAGAAATGCAGAGTTTGAGGACAATTGAATGAGGAAACTTTTATGCACTGTAAGACAGGGCATTTCATATACCTTTAAAGTGCTGTTAGTGCACTAAATTCAGCGCAAGTTCAGTGGTGTTGGTATTTTCCCACTGTTGCAGAGATATCGGTGCCATTAGCTTTTGACTACTGAAGTCACTCTACTGTCAGGGGATCTGGCCTTACAGCCTAGCATCATTACTGAGCAGTGTGAAATGCTGGCCTGTCAGTACACTTCTATAGTCTTTTACTGTGAAGGGGATGTGTGCCCAGGTCATGAAAGGTTCTCTTTAAAATCGAGGCATATTTATATGTGTGTGATAAGCCTTCCTTGAGCAACTGCTTATGTGATTTGCAAATCCACAAGGTTGTTCCAGCTATGATTTATGGTGACAGGTGAATCAATTATCCTTGTCTATGATGAATGTTAATCCGTATAGAAATCTGTGTCCACATTCATATTAAAGTTTATTGTTGCCAAAAAAACATTATCATTCAATATGTTAGATTAAATAATCCTAAAATTGTTTTCAGTTTATTATTGTTTACCTGTTGTATTCCTTCATGTCAGGTGTATGTTTTGTGATGTAGTGTAAAGATTTACCTTTCTTTTTTCTTCCTTTCTTACTTAGGTGTGATTGTTCAAACATGGATTCTAAACCGCTACAGAATGGTACAGCTTGAAATAATAGATCAAGTCGTGATGTCATATGGTGGTTTAAGAGGTGCTGTTGCCTTTGCTTTAGTTGCCCTATTAGATGAGAAAAGAGTAAAATCCAAGAATTTGTTTGTCAGCACAACTATAATTGTTGTATATTTTACAGTCATATTTCAGGTATGTTATTTACTGAAACAATACTGCAAAACTTTCTTTGTTTATTATTTTCAGACTGCATATTATTCCACTTTTTAGTAACTACGTACTGAATGTTGAACTGTAGTCAGTGATTTTGAGGGCTGTACAAATATGTCTAATTGTCCTTGCTACTGTATAATCATCCCCCTACCTTCTGCACCTTAATAAGTATACAGTGGAAAGATACTCCCACAATGATTAGAAAGAATCCCCATTACAGCACACATGCATCCTTGGGAGGTAGGAATTCAAGTCTTTTCTCTTTGGAGTATCGATAAATTTCAGTGGAAGGCACAGTCAAGAAAAAACTACCTAAGGCAAAGGCTGATTTGACAGATTTCATGCAATTTTTGTATGCCTTTATTTTGCAGACCATAATCAGAAGGTGACAGAAGTACATATATTTCTATTATACTGTACCCTAAATATAATATATACATACACATATATATTTATTCTGTACTGCAGCAAGTGGTTTTCCAAGAAGAAAAACAAAAATTGGCTGCAGACAGGGAATTCTGTAAAATAAAAAGCAACATCCTAGCAGGAAGCGGCAGTCCACATCTCCCAAGTATATCTTTAAATGTATTTACCCAATTTCACAATTATCCAAATTTATAGATATGCTTGGAGATTTTGAGTGCTGTTTCTTAACTGAATGCTGATACTGGATGGAGGTAAACTAGCCATACCTTAGAACAGTGATGGCGAACCTTTTAGAGATTGAATGCCCAAACTGCAACCCAAAACCCACTAAATTATCACAAAGTGCCAACGGCAATTTAACCGTAAATTAACCAGGATCTGTTTTATAGTGACAATGCAATGTTATTACAGCCTGTAATAATATCACGTCTGTTATAAAACAGATACTGTGTGATATAAATAGTGAAGGGCCCCCACACAGTACAATGCGCTCCACAGTCTCCCCCAGACAGTACATTTCGCTCCAAAGTGGCACCCAGGCAGTATTATATGCTCCAGAGTGGCCCCCACACAGTATTATATGCTCCAGAGTCACCCCCATACAGTATTATATGCCCACAGTGTTATACGCTCCACAGTGGCCTCCGCACAGTATTATATGCTCCACAGTGGCCCCTGCACAATGTTATATGCTCCACAGTGGCCCCCGCACAGTATTATGTGCTCCACAGTGGCTCCCGCACAGTATTATATGCTCCACTGTGGGCCCCCACACAGTATTATCTGCTCCACAGTGGCCTCCGCACAGTATTATATTCTCCACAGTGGCCAGCACACAATGTTATATGCTCCACAGTGGCCAGTACACAATGTTATATGCTCCACAGTGGCCCCCCGCACAGTATTATGTGCTCCACAGTGGCTCCCGCACAGTATTATATGCTCCACTGTGGGCCCCCACACAGTATTATACGCTCCACAGTGGCCTCCGCACAGTATTATATGCTCCACAGTGGCCTCCGCACAGTGTTATATGCTCTACAGTGGCCCCCCGCACAGTATTATGTGCTCCACAGTGGCTCCCGCACAGTATTATATGCTCCACTGTGGGCCCCCACACAGTATTATCTGCTCCACAGTGGCCTCCGCACAGTATTATATTCTCCACAGTGGCCAGCACACAATGTTATATGCTCCACAGTGGCCAGTACACAATGTTATATGCTCCACAGTGGCCCCCCGCACAGTATTATGTGCTCCACAGTGGCTCCCGCACAGTATTATATGCTCCACTGTGGGCCCCCACACAGTATTATACGCTCCACAGTGGCCTCCGCACAGTATTATATGCTCCACAGTGGCCTCCGCACAGTGTTATATGCTCTACAGTGGCCCCCGCACAGTATTATGTGCTCCACAGTGGCTCCCGCACAGTATTATATGCTCCACTGTGGGCCTCCACACAGTATTATACGCTCCACAGTGGCCTCCACACAGTATGATATGCTCAACAGTAGCCAGCACACAATGTTATATGCTCCACAGTGGCCCCCCGCACAGTATTATGTGCTCCACAGTGGCTCCCGCACAGTATTATATGCTCCACTGTGGGCCCCCACACAGTATAATATGCTGCACAGTGGCCTCCGCACAGTATTATATGCTCCACAGTGGCCCCCGCACAGTGTTACAGTATATGCTCCACAGTGGCCCCCGCACAGTATTATGTGCTCCACAGTGGCTCCCGCACAGTATTATATGCTCCACTGTGGGCCCCCACACAGTATTATATGCTTCACAGTGGGCCCCCACACAGTAGTATATGCTCCACAGTTGCCGCCACCGAGTATTCTATGATCCACAGTGGGCCACCACACAGTAGTTTATGCTACCTACCCAATATGGCTGCAGTCCCACAAAGAGCGTCCTCCTACTTCTGATCGTAGGCGCGATGATGTAAGTCATCAGTCGGGGAAGAGGTCACACTCTGCAGTGAGTGTAAGCCGCGGTCCCGCAGACTGCGGCCTACACTGACAGTACTGGATTCCCTGTTAGTGAGCGATCATGGCGACAGTACGCAAGCCAACTGAGAGGGCTCTGCGTGCCATAGGTTCGCCAACATGGCCTTAGAAGCACTGCACCAGCCTCTTAAGCAACTTACAGTGCTGCTCTATTTGCCATGCCATTCCAGTGGTGGATCTCTGGTGCTCTGTTTCCAGTGATTCTGTGACGTCAAAGTTCCCTCCTGTGGCCACTGCAGTTAATCACTTGCCTCATCTGGCATGGTTTTCGGTTATATCATCAGCTATGAAGTTACTGACTACCACACGTGATCACTGGGGTCAGTGATATTGACTTTAGAGGCCATGTGGGAAGTTATTAGCATTATTGCTAAAGCTCAGTGCTATTTAATGGAGATTTATATTTTTATGTTAAATTATTCTCATAGGTGAAAATATCCTTTAAAGGAAACCTGTCCTTATGGATGGATGGTTTAGTGTCCCAAATATCCTTGCTTGTCCATTCAAACATTATTTTTAAACAAAGCTTGTACTTACGAGGCGAATAAATATTGCCCTTGGCACAAATGCATTGATGAAATTAAGCCGAGGTGTACTGCCCTGGTTTCTTAAAGGACTGCACATGAGCCAGGATCACAGATGAGTCAGATGAGTTTTTGAGATTTTTTTTTGTAAACCACTCTGGGCACAGACAGGCTTAATGTAGGTATAATTGGAATACTGAAAGACTGGTCCATAATGACCTGCTGATGGTTTTGTGTCCCAAATTCACATGATACGTTCCCTTTAAATATTAAAAATAAGAGCCTATAAAGGTAATTCCCACAAGATGGGTTCTGGAGACTAGTTTATTTTATTTAACGTGCATTTCTTTATTACTTTGAGTTTGCCAAAACCATGTACAATAACAGTTCACTGAATAAAATACAATGTCGAGTGAAATAAAGTTAGTTTAGACTTTTCAGTGCCTCCCAGTACCATTCTTGATCACTTGTTGGTCTAAAGTTTTATTGACTTTGTTTTATCCAGATGATGAAAACATTCAGCACTGTCAAACACTCTAAGAAAATTATGATGCAGTGTCACAAAAGTCCAAGAATCTCACTGGACCAACAGTTACCAAAAGAAAAGCAGAAGTGACAGCATCTTTGTGTGTCAAAGAGTATCTTTAAAGCCAAAGCATAGCTCCTACGATTGTTAGCTCCCACCCATATGGACACAACTATGTGCGATAGCTGTGTCTGGCACAACTAGCACTCTGACCCATTCTTTTTTACGGCTGCGTACACACAGCCGTGTAATATCAGAGGCCTGTGTATGCAGTTGTTAACCCAGGGAAAACCTTAGGACAGGTCTTAAACCTGTCCGTTTTGCAGTCCAGGCTCCCTGACAGCAGTGAATGTGGCTATGGTGGCATGGGCAGCACATGGATGTCATGCAAGTGTCATTCATGCTGTTTAATTACGACCTGGCTACATCACATGGTTGTGTGCATGTAGCCCTAGGGGAATAAGGCCTATTTAAGGTACCCTGTGGGTACTATTGTGTACATGCAGGAATGCCATCAGGGCACTACTGTCATCAGGGGCCTGGCCACAGCTCCAATGGAAAGGGGTCCATCCTCACATGATTTATGTGGTCAGTTTGCACTAGTATACCAGAGTGGTTCAGTAGTGTCTATTGCTATCAGTGTCAGTGAATATTAATAAAGCAGGCAGTTCTGTGCCACTTCCACCCAAACATCTCTGCCAGAGTTATGTGAGGCCAGAAGCAGCACAGGTAGTAAGTTCTTGCACTGCCTGCTTCATTAATATTCACTGACACTGATGTGCAGTGAATACAAATGAAGCGACCCAAGGTTCATAGAGACTATGTGGTTCATTAAGGAGTATTATACTGTGTGTGAGAGCCACTGAGTGGACCTCTAGAGAGTATTATACTGTGCGGTGGCCACTGAAGAGTATTATACTGATTTATGGAGGCTCTGTGGAACATTATATTGTGTGGAATCACTGGAGGACATTATACTATGTAGAGGGGACACTGGGCAGCATTATAGTGTGCTAGGGCCACTAGGGGGTGTTCTACTCTAGGAAGCACTATACTGTATGTGTAGGATAGAATTATAGGTGGAGGCATCATGGAGCATTATACTGTGTGTGGGTCATTGTGGAGTATTTTATTCTGTATGGGGTAACTAGGAAGCATTATACGTGTGGGGGTGGGCACTGGGGAGAATAATACTTTGTGGGGACTACCAGGGAGCATTATAAGGTGTGGTAAGCACCAAAGAGCATTAAACTTTGTGGGGAGCCACAGGACAGAAAACTGGTTGCAGCCCTGTGCAGAAGCAATAAATTGTCAAGCGGATTGATATATTGGGAAAAGATTGAATTGAAATTGTGAATAATGTATTTATTTATATCTCTACTCTTCCAATTCTTAGAAGTAGTCATCTAGTCATGGGGTGATCTTACTTAGTAGTTGATGGCTCTCCATCTAGGAATACCACTTTATGACTAGATACCTGCTTCTAGGCATAGTTTAAGCAGATATAGTGTATACCTACTATTTGTTTAAACAAATCACACTTTCTCCACGTGTCTGGAATTTATTGTAGTTCTACTTGAATGTTTTTCATACTCTTGAATACAGTACACCCTAAGATAATGGTCTTTATCAATTATAAACAGGGATTGACCATTAAACCATTGGTACAGTGGTTGAAAGTCAAGAGGAGTGAACATCATGAACGAAAACTGAATGAGAAGCTACATGGAAGAGTAAGGATTTATAATAACTGTTTTAATGCAATAATTGCTGTTCATGACAGTACTACTGTTGCTGGTTGCATTCCTTCTATAAATTTTTTTTTTTTCTTACAAACCTATATATAGACTACAGTTCAAGACAAAATGCATGCTTTTAGGCTGTGGAACCACGATGAAAAAACACCATGATTTGGCCATGGCAGAAACCGCAGCATTTTACAGTACCTGCAAAGTGGATTGCATTCTGGCTAATCCCATCGACACATTGCAGAAAAATATCCATAGCGGAAATGCTGTGATTTCAAAAACTGTTGCGTTTTTGTAAATCGCAGCATGTCAATTATATCTACAGAAGCACTGGCGTTTTCCGTATAGGTATAATTGAAGCAGAAAGTCCGCAGAGGGTAAGTGATGCATTTCCACCTTTTGGCTGTGGCTTGTTACGTGGGGCCTTAGCCTTAAGGGAGTTTCTGGCATTGCAGTATTGATGGCCTAACCATAAGATTCATCATCTGTATCAAATCAGTAGGGGTCCGACAACCTGGACCCCCACTGATCAGCTTTTCAAAAATACTGCAGTGTTCAGGTGAGTGATGCAATCTCTTCACTGAATACCAACAATAGTTCTGTACATTTTATAGGGACTATTCATGGTATTGCAGTTTAGCTCCATTCACTTGAATGGGACTGAGGGGCAAACAGGCCACATGAAAAATTAATGTGATGTCACTGGCCTGGTACATCACAGGCATCATTTCATTGAATTAATCACAAACTGTTTTTCTGCAGTAGTGTTTATTCAACTTTTATATAACTATAAAATGTACCACAGCTCTTGTAGAATGTCAAACAGTACCTCCTTTTAATAAAGCAGGTGCACCCCACCTCTAATCCTCATTTAATGGCCTCTGTCTAAGACTAGCAGAGGTGTAGCTAGGAGTACAGGATAAGGAGGGCAAACAAAGCAGAGTAGGCCCCCAACTTAGATATTCCGATAAAATCACTATAGGTTGCCATATAGTGATAGATATCAGCTATACATAGGATTCTGCAGTCAGTTTAAGCAAATACAGTACAGGAAAAATTTGGTGATTTACGGGTGACATATCTGTCATTCAGATTTCCCGTCTCTTCATCCAGACAGGACTGCCATAACCATTTCTCTTAGCTGTGACTTATATCTGTAAAGTTTGTATCAAAGACACCTTTTACAGTGGATAAAAATCAGTCCATGGTCATGTGATGGACACACAGGTGCACAGCTCGATATAGTCACAGCACAGTAATCAGGCATCTAGCTACCAGAGATGGGCGAACTTCTCAAGATTAATTTCTTTATGGGTTTGGGTGACTTGGGTCCAATATTAGTTTCGGGTCAAACAAGTTCGGTATGAACCACACCTTTAAAATGACTTAAAACATAGTGTAGAACACTCTTAGGGCTCCTAGGAACCTATCCAATTTCTAGCTCTCTAAGGCAAACACAGCCAAAGTTATATGAAAGTGATATGTATGTCTATTGAAAAACGGATGATAAGCAGTAGATACATCTCTTGAGTTTAACCATATATGCATTGCCATTCGCTTTTACGCATTTTAACATTTAAAACAGTCCAAAAATTACCCTTTTAAGCTGGGGACCAACGCGGTGCAAAAGATGCGGATTGACCGTGGTGGAAACGCTGCAGCAAAATTTACAGCGTTTTACAGCCCCTGCAAAGTAGCGAATCCCTTCCACACATTGTAGAAAAATACCCACAGCGGAAATGCTGCAACTTCCAAAAACCGTTGCGTTTTTGGAAATTACAGCATGTCAATTATATCTATGGAAACGCTGGGGGTTTCCATATAGGTATAATTGAAGCAGAAAGTCCGCAGAGGACATTTCCGTCACGGTTTTTCCTCCCGCAGTGCTTTTTGGCTGCGGCCAAGTGATGAAAAAAATGGCTTTTTAAAAAAAAAAAAAAAAAAAAAAAGCAACAAAAATTATCCCTATAATCGGAGCAAATTTTTTTTTTTTTTTTTTTTTTATGCCAACACTGTGGCACCAACAGTGTGCTATTATGGAATGTGGTGGTAGACCAGGGTGTAGGAAATGTTTAGTTGAGTGATGGTGACTCTGACAACATTAGTGGCAGTGCGGCATGGAATGATATGATGGACCAGACAGCAGGACATGTCTGCCTGACTGGTGGCAGTGGTGGTAGCTGTTTAGGAGTAGCAGGCAGTATCAGCAGTAGTACAGTAAATGGAATATAATGATAAAGAAGTGTTTCCCAACCTTTTCAGACTCGGGGGGGCACCCTTGCAAAAAAAATTTCCTCAAGGCACTACTACCACATTTTAACCAAAAACTACAGTTTTCATGAGCTTCTTAAAGCAGTTTTTGAAATTACAGCTGAAACCACATCAAAACTGCATGCATTTTTTTCTGTTGCAGTTTTGATGCAATTGTAACTGCATCACAACTACACCATGTGAATGCACCCTCAAACCTATACCTTACTATACTTTCCACCCAGCACTTTCCTGAGGCTAATGGTGGTGCCACCCAGACCAGAAGTAGTGTTACTGTTGCCACCCTTATTCTTCTTCTTAGTATTTTGCATGTGTGTTTGCTGGTCCCACTCCCTTTGCCTGTCCCCTGCCCTGTTTTTTTTTTTTTTTTTTTTTTACAGTCATTATTTTACTGCAACCACTGCTTAATTATACTGATTGCCAACAATTCTTGCACAGTGTCTTTTTTTGTTTTTGTTCTTACAAACAAGTATTTAAAAAAAGACAGCTCTAAATAAGATTTTTTTTTTTTTTTATATTAGCGGAGGCTGCAATACTGTAAATATGCCCACAAAAAAATACATTTAAATTATTTGAATATTTTTTTCAGATTAACGACACTCCATCACACTGTCTATTTGGAGGTGAGCAGCGTAGAAAATAAGAAAAAAAAAAAACATTAAGGCTGGGGCCCACCGTGGCATAAATGCCACAGAAAATGCAGTGTTTTACAGTCCCTGCAAAGTGCATAAAAATATGTGCAGAGGACATGCTGCGATTTCCAAAACTATAACTGTTTTGGAAATTGCAGCAAGTCAATCACGCCTACGGAAACACTGGCGGTTTCTCTATAGATATAATGGAAGCAGGAAGTCTGCAGAGAACTTTCTGTGAAAAGCGCTGCAGGAAAATTGTGTTTTTTTTTTTGTTTTGTTTTGTTTTTTTGCTGCAGCCCACTACATGGGGCCTTAACCATGTTTCTCCAAAAATAAGACCTACCCCGAAAATAAGCCCTAGCTACATTTTCCAGGTTTTTTGGAGTAGGCTTGAAATATAAGCCCTACTCCAAAAATAAGCCCTAGCTAATTTAACCCCTTTCCGACATCTGCCGTGCGATTACAGCGGATGCTGGGTCCTTAAAGATGGCGGCCGCTCTGCTGCAGAGCGGCTACCATAGCTGCCGTACCGGGTCAATGCCAGTGTGCCAGTCCGTGACCCCCCCTCTCCATATCGACCCCCCAAAGCAGGGTAACTATCCCTGGGCCAGTCCCCACCGGCCCCGTACCTTTCACATTGCAGGTCAGCTCCCACGTGGCAAGATCGCGGGAGCCAACCTGTTCCTTTGACAGCCGAGAGCGTTATGAAGGCTCCCAGGCCTGTCATAGGAATATTACTATTGAGGCTATGACCAGCCTCATTAGTAATGTAGATAATCTCCCATAGACTGCAATAGGTTGTATTGCAGTCTATGGGATGATTGCAGGTTCAAGTCCCCCTAGAAGGGGTTAATTCTAAAAAAAAATAAAAAAAAAGGTAAAAAATATTAAAAACATTTTTACATTGTGTCCCCATAAGGTCATAATAGCCCCATACAGCCTCCTGCACGTTGCTTTCACATAACTATAGAGCTGATCTGTGTCCTGTAGGACCCAGCAGCTCTAACAGATGCTGATCCTGGCGGATCACATGACCGCCAGGTCAGAGGGGAGCCGCAAGATGGCGGCGATCGGGATGGCAGGGAAGGTAATAAACCTTCCCTGCCTACTCTATGGGAGCTCCGGCTGAAGTTACAGCTGGCTCCCCGTTTCAGCAGCTGCACGATTTTGTGCAGTTGCTGAATTCCTTCTGGATGTATATAGTCTATGGGCGATACGGAAGTGGTTAATGAAAAAAATGTAATTGTGGCCCAAGAAAACTCTTAAAGGATTTTTCAATAGCAGGATTGTTTGTCAGTAAAAATGATGTTTAAAAACTGTCTATACAGATGAAACTGCTCTATTGCACAACAGACTTAGACAAAATTAGATTATTGGAAATGATAGGGTTAACTGTCCTGATTGTGTGCCTGTAATTCTGTATTAGAGCAGAAATGCAGCAGTCTTAAGCTTAAACAGCAGCACAGTTACGACTTCAATTCTACCTATTATTTAAATCACTAATCTGCCTGTGCAATTACTTGAATCAGACTAAAGAACCTTGCAGACGACTGTGGCGTAGTTCAGTGTGCTATTTGGGTTTTTCCCGATTAGCACACTGATCCATTCATTTCTGTCGGCCCCTCGCACACAGGACTGTGTAATTCACAACAGGGCCAACAGTACGGGCCACAAAACTCAGGACAGACCCTATTCCTGTCCAGTTTTGTGGCCATGCTTCCGCGGCTCCTATTCACTGTGCACTAATCAGACATTTGTGTCCACAGCATCTCAGTAGGTGATATAGACAGGCAAATTGTTAGGAAAATGCTACATGCAAAGCTAAGCAGAGAATAGCAGATATCCAGGCTATACAGCAGGAGTCCTCTAGTTAGCTTCAGGGCAGCTTTTATTAGCTCTGGGGGACATGATATGGAGGAGCACCAGACAGGGGAGCAGGAGAGGTGATTATGACAGTAGAATGAAGCCCAAGTGCCGAGTACTAAGAGCTTACCTTGTGCTGGAGAAGGCGGTCTGTAGTAGTTAAGCTGTGGGACCCTGTATGACCAGTATGCAGGAGAAATGCAGATGGAATCCCTATGGATCAAGGGAAGTAGCAGCACTCAGGCAAGGCAGCGGAGGTGTACAGCTGTGGCTGGGCCCAGATCATGTGCTGAAGCCAAAGTGCACAGTGTCTAACAAGGTATTGCCGAGTGCCAAAGCGGATTGCTGGACTTCCAGACGGGGCGAGAGCTCAGGCTTGTACCTGGTGAGTAGGCCTCAAGGCAAAGGCATAGCTAGGAGTTCGGAACAGAGGGAGGGGAGGAAACATGTCTAAGTGAGCCCCCAATCCAGGTGTGAAGGATACCGCTTTGCCAAGCCGCTTGACCTACCTGCAGTCATCTGTCTTACCTTCCACTCACAACTTTTGAATGCCTGGGTTCGTAGGATAAGGATATGAAACGAGCTTTATAAATGTTATGTATTTATTAACCCAAGTGGGTCGGTACTAGCCGCTAACGTATAGAGAATACACATCAGAGGATGGTCAAGGAAATACAGATAAAAACAAGGAATACAGTACAGAAAAATTAACTGGGATTAAAAGCAAAAAAGAATACCACACGAATCTGCAGTCTGGTTCGCTGAGGCTTCTACTGCTTAGCCCCAGGGCACTTCCTTAAGTCAGCAACCGAAAAAGTGTCCTCACATCTCTCCCAGGATCAGAACTTTGTGGTTCTTGAAAAGATGTAGAGGGTCTTCTTTTGCAGAAGGGACAGCCCAGCTATCCCCTAGCTGCCACCTTGCTGAGTGACCCAAAAGCCCTCCAGATGCAGACATAAATAGGCTGTAGTGTAGCCCCCTCCCCACTCCTCTTCCTCTGGCATCCTTTGTTCCCGGACAACCAGACCACTGCCGTTTGGGACGAGGGGGGATGCAGACAACAGGAACTGAAGTGGAGGGATACTTACAAAACAACACAGATCAAAGAATGCAAAAGTACACAGCAGGAAACATGAGTTGAAGTGGGTTGCTCAGCATAGGCAAACCACTTATGCACTAACAGACATATAGCTTAACAGACTCTGTGGAGCCTGAATCATCAGCAATATACATGAACAAACATCCCCCAAAGATGGATATAGATCAAAGGGCCATCACACCAGAAATACTGATATTATCACTATACAGTGACAATATAGTGGTATATACCAGCTCTACACATGGCTCTGCAGATCATTTAGGTGAATGCAGTGCAGTAACATTTAGTGACTTACAGTTGACATTTCTATCTGTAATCTTTCACATTTGTCATCTCTTCCCATCTGGACTGCCATGACCACTTCTATCTGTGACTTATTTCTGTAAAATTTGCAGTACAGACATCTTTGGCTCTTCACTTTTCCAGGCACTTGACCCACATTGTCTGCACCTACACAGTCCCCATCCTACTGCTATACCCAATTATAAAATATATAATACAAGAATCGCCTGTAAATTAATAATACCCCTGTATGTATCTTTAAATTAATGCCTTTGTGTGCCCCCTCAGTTAATAATACCTCCTGTATGCCCTCTTAGAGGTTATCCAAGATCAGACACTAATGCATGCATCAGGAGAGGATTATAAAATAAAAATGCACTTACACTTACCTGCATCCTCCCCTCCCTGTGTTGGGCCACCTGTCACCCTTGTCAAGTTAACGGGACAATCCCTACGCTTATCAGTACAGCACTATACAGTGCTTGGCTGCCCATGGTCTTGTTGACATCAACACTGCAGCTGCTCTGTATATATACAAGTTGACAGCCGACCCAGTGCAGGTAAGGAGGGGAGGATGCATTATAACCCTCCCCTGTTGTCTGCATTAAAGGTTATGATCTGGAAAGACCCCTTTTAATTAAGAGTGCCCATCAATTACATTAATGCCCCCTGTGTTTCACCTAATAATACTCCTGCCTATCCCATTAAAAGTGTTGCCCAGGAATCTCAGTCAATGAGGATGCCGAGGAAGGTGAAAAAAAAAATTCTCTCCTGTCCCCAGTACTTTGGTGTCCGCCACTGTTGTCTGGTCCAGCGTGCACTGTTCCTTTATCAGCAGAAGCACGTGACTGCTGAGGCCAACAACATTAATAATAATACATTTTAATTACTGTATATAGTACCAACATATTCTGCAGCACTTTACAAATTATGTGATATCACTGGTTCCTTTCCTGCAGTCGCTAGTTGGCCTCAGCAGTTATGTGTGGCATAGGACTTTCGCTGGCAAAGGCAATGAGCGCGCTGGAACAGACAGGTATTTTTGGTTTTGTTTGTTCTACCCGAGCTCCTCCCTGACTTCTGAAATTCCTGGAAACCCCCTTTAAATCAATAAAGCTCACTGTAAATTAATATAGCCCAATACCCTATAGGTTAATACCCCACTTACATTAATTCTGCCTCCCAATGTCTCCTTATATAAATATTACCCTCTAATGACCTCTTTGTAATACCACTACTTGCCCCAATGACCCCTTATATTAACAATATCTCCTTGTATTATTATTACTCCCTAATATTATGGTAACCCCTCCCCCCCCCCACCCTGCCAAAAAAATAAATACTTTATTTTCCTACTCTATTACGTATTTCAACTGTATCAGTTTCCTGGAGTCGCCGATACAGAGGAAATATCTGTGTCTGTTTGCGGCGGCTCCAGAGTGGGCCCCACAAAGTTAGTGGTCCCTGTCCCCCGCTTGCTACACCTCTGCCACAAGGCCAAGAATGGTAGTGATGCCTCAGGGGAAGCAGGGAAAGGGGTCCGGAGCTGTCAGGGGGTCACTTGGATTGCTGTACCAGCTGGGAGCTGGGGGGGAGGGGGGGAGTCCACTTGTGGAAGTTTAGCAAAATGTAGTGTCAGACCCTCAGGTGTGTCTACCCCCATCTTTGTTCTCTTTAAAGAGAACCCGTCACCATGAAAATGTTGTGTAATCTGCAGGTAGCATGTTATAGAGCAGGAGGAAATAGATTACAGTATAATTTTGTGGAAAAATGATTCAGTATAGCTTGCTATTTATTTATTTATTTATTTCTCTATGCATTGAAAGAGGAATTTAGTCTAGTTGGTCGTTCTACCAGTGATTGACAGCTACTCATAGAAGGAAGGTTGTCATTCACTGTTAGTCCCACCCCCTGGACTCAGTTACTCCTTCTATGCATAGAAAGGACAGAGAAATAAATGAGTAAATGATGATATATACTGAATTATTCCCCACAAAACTATATCAATCTGCTCATCTTCCCCTGCTCCATAGCATGATTCCTGCAGATTAGACTGCATTTTCATTGTGATGGGTTAACCAGCTGTACCTGACCATACAGTGGGGAAAATAAGTATTTAGTCAGCCACCAATTGTGCAAGTTCTCCCACTTAAAAAGATGAGAGGCCTTTAATTGACATCATAGGTAGACCTCAACTATGAGAGACAAAATGAGAAAACAAATCCAGAAAATCACATTGTCTGATTTTTAAAGAATTTATTTGCAAATTATGGTGGAAAATAAGTATTTGGTCAATAACAAAAGTTCATCTCAATACTTTGTTATATATCCTTTGTTGGCAATGACAGAGGTCAAATATTTTCTGTAAGTCTTCACAAGGTTGGCACACACTGTTGCTGGTATGTTGGCCCATTCCTCCATTCAGATCTCCTCTAGAGCAGTGATGTTTTGGGGCTGTCGCTGAGCAACACAGACTTTCAAGTCCCTCCAAAGGTTTTCTATGGGGTTGAGATCTGGAGACTGGCTAGGCCACTCCAGAACCTTGAAATGCTTCTTAAAAGCCACTCCTTCGTTGCCCTGGTGGTGTGCTTGGGATCATTGTCATGCTGAAAGACCCAGCCACGTTTCAGCTTCAATGCCCTTGCTAATGGAAGGAGGTTTGCATTCAAAATCTCACGATACATGGCCTCATTCATTCTTTCATGTACACGGATCAGTCGTCCTGGTCCCTTTGCAGAGAAAAAGCCCCAAAGCATGATGTTGCCACCCTCATGCTTCACAGTAGGTGTGGTGTTCTTTGGATGCAACTCAGCATTCACTCTCCTCCAAACACGACCAGTTATGTTTCTACCAAACAGTTCTACTTTGGTTTCATCTGACCATATAACATTCTCCCAATACTCTTCTGGAACATCCAAATGCTCTCTAGCAAACAACAGACGGGCCCGGATATGTACTGGCATAAGCAGGGGGAAACGTCTGGCACTACAGGATCTGACTCCCTGGCGGCGTAGTGTGTTACTGATGGTAGCCTTTGTTACGTTAGTCCCAGCTTTCTGCAGGTCATTCACTAGGTTCCCCCATGTGGTTCTGGGATTTTTGCTCACCGTTCTTGTGATCATTTTGACCCCACGGGGTGAGATCTTGCGTGGAGCCCTTGATCGAGGAAGATTATCATTGGTTTTGTATGTCTTCCATTTTCTAATTATTGCTCCCACAGTTGATTTCTTCACACCAAGCTGCTTGTCTATTGCAGATTCAGTCTTCCCAGCCTGGTGCAGGTCTACAATTTTGTTTCTGGTGTCCTTCCACAGCTCTTTGGTCTTCACCATAGTGGAGTTTGGAGTGTGACTGTTTGAGGTAGTGGACAGGTGTCTTTTATACTGATAACAATGTCAAACAGGTGCCATTACTACAGGTAATGAGTGGAGGACAGAGGAACCTTACTTATTTTCCAACATAATTTGCAAATATTTTAAATTTTTTTAAAAAATCAGACAGTGATTTTCTAGATACGTTTTCTCATTTTGTGTCTCATAGTTGAGGTCTACCTATGATGTAAATTACAGGCCTCTCTCATCTTTTTAAGTGTGAGAATTTGCACAATTGGTGGCTGACTAAATACTTTTTTTCCTCACTGTATATGGATAAGTATAAATAGCAAAGGCCTACAGTCATAGCCAAAAGTTTTGAGAATGATACAAATATTAATTTTTACAAAGTCTACTGCTTCAGTTTTTCTAATGGCAATTTGCATATACTCCAGAATGTTATAAAGAGTGATAAGCTTAACAGCAATTACTTGCAAAGTCAATATTTGCCTAGAAAATGAACTTTATCCCCCAAAACACATTTCAACATCATTGCAGCCCTGCCTTAAAAGGACCACCTAACATCGTTTCAGTGATTGCTCCATTAACACACGTGTGGGTGTTGATGAGGACAGGGCTGGAGATCAATCTGTCATGATTAAGTAAGAATGACACCACTGGACACTTTAAAAGGAGGCTGGTGCTTGCCATCATTGTTTCTCTTCTGTTAACCATGGTTATCTCTAAAGAGACACGTGCAGTCATCATTGCACTGCACAAAAATGGCCTAACTGGGAAGAGTATTGCAGCTAGAAAGATTGCACCTCAGTCAACAATCTATCGCATCATCAAGAACTTCAAGGAGAGAGGTTCCATTGGTGCCAAAAAGGCTCCAGGGCGCCCAAGAAAGACCAGCAAGCGGCAGGACCGTCTCTTAAAAGTGTTTCAGCTGCGGGATCGGGCTACCAGCAGTGCAGAGCTTGCTGAGGAATGGCAGCAGGCAGGTGTGAGTGCATCTGCACGCACTGTGAGGCGGAGACTCTTGGAGCAAGGCCTGGTCTCAAGGAGGGCAGCAAAGAAGCCACTTCTCTCCAGAAAAAACATCAGGGACAGACTGATATTCTGCAAAAGGTACAGGGAGTGGACTGCTGAGGACTGGGGTAAAGTCATTTTCTCTGATGAATCCCCTTTTCGATTGTTTGGAACATCTGGAAAACAGCTTATTCGGAGAAGAAGAGGTGAGCGCTACCACCAGTCTTGTCTCATGCCAACTGTAAAGCATCCTGAAACCATTCATGTGTGGGGTTGCTTCTCAGCCAAGGGAATCGGCTCTCTCACAGTCTTGCCTAAAAACACAGCCATGAATAAAGAATGGTACCAGAATGTCCTCCAAGAGCAACTTCTCCCAACCGTCCAAGAGCAGTTTGGCGCTCAACAATGCCTTTTCCAGCATGATGGAGCACCTTGCCATAAAGCAAAGGTGATAACTAAATGGCTCAGGGAACAAAACATAGAGATTTTGGGTCCATGGCCTGGAAACTCCCCAGATCTTAATCCCATTGAGAACTTGTGGTCAATCATCAAGAGACGGGTGGACAAACAAAAACCAACAAATTCAGACAAAATGAAAGCATTGATTCTGCAAGAATGGACTGCTATCAGTCAGGATTTGGTCCAGAAGTTGATTGAGAGCATGCCAGGGAGAATTGCAGAGGTCCTGAAGAAGAAGGGTCAACACTGCAAATATTGACTTGCTGCATTAACTCATTCTAACTGTCAATATAAGCTTCTGTTACTCATAATATGAATGCAATTATATTTCTGTATGTGATAAAAACATCTGACAAACACACATAAAAACCAGAGGGCAGCAGATCATGTGAAAATATAATATTTGTGTCATTCTCAAAACTTTTGGCCATGACTGTACTACAGCATAGAATACATTATTCCCTCATAGTATGAATGACAGGAGAGTGGAGTTTGTGTGACTCCCCTATCCCTTTCAGATCAATGTAATTTTAAAAGATACCCATCCATATAAGATTCAATGACATTTACAGTATCTTTTATATATATAAAAATGAGTTTCTGTCTGTTCTTTATTCGCGACCAAACGACTGGACCGATCCTCACCAAATTTGGCACACATGTACATCAGGTGTCCAGGAATATTTTAGACTGGGTCTCAGCTCTCTTGGACGTACCGTTCCTGAGATGCAGTATTCCCAAAAAATGACCAACATTAGCTAATACAAGCCTGCAAGTCTTTTACTAATATTCCAACTGCCATACACACAGTCACATGTCCCTTATCAGCCAATAAGAGCTCGCAGGCGCTTACTCTCCTCAGGCACACAGGTTTCCATAGCAACCAAGCTATTTATGACCTGTATTAGTCAATAGCAGTTCGCAGGTTCTTAAATATTCAGTCATATCACGTGTATCAGCCAATATAAGTTCACATTTAATTTACCAGGTTTCCATAACAACACAGCCATAAATAGACTGTACCTATACTGGACGCAATGGCTGGGCCCCAAGGCGAACATTTGACATGCGCCCCCCCCCCCCCACACGCAAACTGCATTCCAGCAGGTAATGGCCTATTAAAAAAAAAAAAAAAAAAAAAAAACATCAGGGGCCCGCCGGGACCCCTAATGTCTCGGGCCCTGTGGCAGCCGCTACCACTGCTACCCCGGTATTTACGCCGCTGACTGAACTGCCATACTGGATTTCAGCATTCTTATAAATTGAAACGTTTTTAAACTACTCATGCCTCCTGCAGCAAAATGCATGGCTGCTGCTTGAGCTAATGAAAACTCTCAGCAGACCCAAGCCCGTCTCCAATCTGAAAAGGTATGTCACAGACAACAGCGATCTGCTGAAACAACCCAGCAGACCCAAGCCCATCTCCAATCTGACAAGGCATTGTCAGCACATGCACACAGCTGCACTCCATGTTTCCATAACAACCCAGCCATTTTTGTTCACTGCTGTGGGTCAGCTTTAAAGGGACAGGGTGCTGTGGATGACACTGTTACACAAGGTCACATACAGCTTTACTCCAGGTTTTCCATAACAACCGATCGCAGGTCTTTCACTGATATCCAAACTGAGATACACATGATCACATGACGCTTTTGGACCAATGGAAAATCGCAGGTTCTTTAGTTTTGACATATACACAGCTTTACACCAGGTTTCCATAGCAACCAAGCTTTTTATGACCTGTATGAGTCAATAGCGGTTCGCAGGTCCTTAAATATTCAGTCATTTGACGTGCATCAGCCAATGTTCACTTTTCAGTTCACATTTCATTTACCAGGTTTCCATAGCAACACAGCCATAAATAGACTATACCTATACTGGACTGCCATACTGGATGTCAAGTGCAAAACTGGCCAATTCTTATGGAGTCACTACACATACAAAAAATGAAATATACCCGTGCGAAGCCGGGTCCTTCTGCTAGTATACAATAAAAACTCTATAAATGTATATTAAGTGTAATGGGGAAAAGTATATTTAATAAAACAATTCAACCCTTTACAGTATATATTTACAGTAAGGTTTTACCTAGTGAAACATGTATTGCCTATTTAATTTAAAGATTATTTTTTTAAATATAAAACATTTTAGAAGCACACTCTTTTTTTTTTTTTTTTTCTAGCATAGCTACCTATATACATCTGGTAAAAAGTAGTGCCAGTTATTATTTCTTTGGCCTCTGTTCCAGTCCTCCATTGTACCAGGTGATCCGCACTACGAATCATACTAGGCTGTCTTAAATGAAAGTCAGTTTCAGGCCAAGGCACACAAGCTGCTTTTTTGTTGCAGATTTTGCTATGGTTTTCTGAGCACAACTCAGGAGTGGCTACAGAAGGAATATGAAATATAAAGGAAGCACATACACTTCTCCCTTTTGCTCAATCCACTCCTGGCTTTGGCTCAAAAAACCGCAACAAAATCGTCAACAAAAAAACATCGTTTCCACAACATAAGACCTTAGTCTCAGTCATTTTCTGTGGGAAGCACTTCTTAAATTGTACTGACATGAAACTAAATACCTTACACACTGCAGAGGTTAACATGCTATATCTAGAAAAAAAATCCTGATTTTCTGATTATTGTTGTGTTTTTTTAAGGCATTTGATCACATTTGCTCAGCAATTGAAGATGTTTCTGGACAAATTGGCCACAATTACTTAAGAGATAAGTAAGTTACAAGAAAATATCTATTTTTATTCTATTACTATTGTTTTGTCTTGTTGAACAATTTAAATACTGGTGTTCATTCCCTAAATAATCTGACTATTTTGAAACAGAATGTTTGGTGCTTTCTATGCTCTCATTTCATGAGGGTAGGGAATGTCCAAGTAAATTTTAAACCTTAATGTATCATGCCAGGGAGTTCGTATAGCTAAGGGTAGCAAGCCACACAGTTACATCATAGTCATTGCCTGATTTTAACATGTGATCACAGCGGGGACACTAGGGGTGACTGAGGTTTGTCACGGGGACAGAGAACCTGATGATTGGCCTCCTGAGATTTTGGGCAGATGGTGGGTTGCTCTGGCTGTTGGGGCCTTACAGTGGCTGCCATCTTACTACACTTAGTACAGTTATTAGAACGTACCAATAGGTTGCTAACAATGTTTTGGTTACAGCCATGTTACACTGCAATACATACAATATGTTTGCAGTGTATTTTACTAGTGATCAAGCTTCCTAGTGATAAAATGTTAAAAAAAAAAATCAATAGAATAAAAAAATATAAACAAAAGGAAAAACCACAAAAAAAATTAAAAAAAATTAAAATAAACTTGCGTGTACTTGTTTTTATGGATTTTAAGGATTTATGTCAAAAAATTGTAGAACAGAAAATAAAAAAGTTAACATTATTATATGCCGCACAGTTAGGGGGCGTTCACACTACCGTTGGTGACGGTCATTAGCGTCTGTGGCTATTGTCCGTTACAAGATTTTAGCATCGGACACTAGCTGAACCGTCAGAAATCCGTTAAAATTTCCATTCATTTCAATGGGTTGTTATATTGTGTCCGTTAGTGTCCGTTTACACCAAATCCGTCAGAAGTCTGTTTTTTTTCACGGACAAAAAATCCTACATGCAGGACTTTTTGTCCGTTTGAAAAAAACAGATTCTTGACGGACAGCAAGTGTCCGTTATTTTTTTAACATTGAAGTCTATGGGTAACGGACAATAACTGATAGCCATCAGTTACTGTCCGTTATTTTATGTCCGTTTATTTTCCCTGCGCATGCTCAGAAAGTAGAAACAAACCAAAAAAAAAAAAATAACGGTGTTAAAGAGGACCTTTCGTGTCCTCAGGCACATGTGGTTTTACATACCGCTAGAAAGCCGACAGCACGCTGAATTCAGCGCACTGCCGGCTTTTCCGGTATGTGCCCCGGGGCTCGAGATATCGGCGGTGTAAGTTACATGGTTTACTGTCAGAAAGGCGTTCCTGACAGTCTAGCTGCGCTGCGGGGAACGCCCTCCCTGACACTTCTTGTTCGTTCGTAGACTTGTACTGAGGGGGCGTTCCTCACAGCTCAGCGTCATCGCTGGGCTGTAAGGAACGCCCCCTCTCTCTGTACTCGTCTATAGTGCTGTACTGTCAGAGGGGGCGTTCCTTACTTCACGGCGATGACGCTGAGCTGTGAGGAACGCCCCCTCAGTACAAGTGTATGAACGAACGAGAAGTGTCAGGGAGGGCGTTCCTCGCAGCGCAGCTAGACTGTCAGAACGCCTTTCTGACAGTAAACCATGCAACTTACACCGCCAATATCTCCAGCCCCGGGGCACATACCGGGAAAGCCGGCGGTGCGCTGAATTCAGCGCGCTGTCGGCTTTCTAGCGGTATGTGACATGAAAGGTCCTCTTTAAAAAATGGACACTACCTGATGCTAACGGACAATAATGATGCTAATGTATCCGTTTTTTTTAACTGAACCATTAATTGGATCAGTTAAAAAAACGGACACATTAATATCAGTTAGTGTCCATTATGATAGGTGTCCGTTTTTTTTTTGTTTTTTTTACGGACTCCAACGGTAGTGTGAACCCTGCCTTAGGAGCACAAACATTTTCCATTCTCACCTAGAAACAAGTTATATATATCCCAAAATAGATCTTTAACCCCTTCCCACCGGTGACATTTTTTGATTTTCGTTTTTGACTCCCCACCTTCCAAACCCCATAACTTTTTTTATTTTTTCTGTTCTCAGAGCTATATGAGGGCTTAATGTTTGCAGGACAATTTGTTCTCCATGATGCTACCATTTATTATTCTGTACAATTGGATTTGAAGAAAAAATGCATTTGAGCGACTATCTTATGGGCTTTATTTTTACGGCGTTCACTCTGCAGCCAAAATGACATGTCACCTGTATTCTATGTTTCAATACAATTCCGGGGATACCAAATGTATATGGTTTTTTTTACATTTTAACCCCTTAACAAAAATCTAAAAATTTGCAAAAAATAAATAAATTTTTTTCTAAGGCTAAAGCCCCACGTGGCGAAAATGGAAAAAATCGCGGCGTTTTACAGTCAGAGCAAAGTGGATGGGATTCTAGTGAATCCCATGCCCACTTTGCGGGAAGAAACGCGCTGCGGACACGCGGCGATTTCCAAAACCAGCACGGCTTTGGAAATCACAGCATGTGAATTATTCCTACGGAAACGCCGGCGGTTTCCCCATAGGTATAATTGAAACAGAAAGTCCGTAGAGGAAAACTCTGCAAACTTTGTCTAAAAGCACTGCGGGAAGAACCGCGAGCGATCCCGCCGCAGTTTCTCCCGCAGCGCTTTTTTGCTGCGGGACGCCACGTGGGGCCTTTTTTATAGTTCCATGTACGGGGATGCATAGGATGTCTTTTTTGGTGGAGCCAAGTGTACTTTTTAGTTATACCATTTTGGGGAATGTCTATTGCTTTGATCACTTTTTATTCAAATTTTTATCAAAAGCAAAAAAATGTCGGTTTGGCACTATTGATTTCTGTTCCCGCTATGCCGTTTACCGTAAGTGTTAAATATTTTTATACGTTTGTAGACTGGGCGTTTTCAGACACAGGGATACCTAATGTGTATGTGTTTCACAGTAATATTTTATTTATATATGTATTCTAGAGAAAGGGGGGGTGATTTGAACTTTAATATTTTTTTTTTTTATTTTTTATTTTTTTTTTACTATATATTTTTTCAATTCAAAGTTTATTGATTTTCCAAAAAGACATAAAATACAGAATACAGAAAGTACAGTGAAAATATATAGCTGCAACGGCAGCAGTAACATTTTATACTGTAAATAATGGGGAGATTCTGAGGAGAAGCTAAAGAACAAGAAGAGGGGGGAAGAAAGAAGGAGGAAGGAAAGGAGGGGCGAGACAACAAAACCAGACACAGAGCAAAAGGGAAGAGAAGGTGAAGAAAAAAAAAATTATTAATTGGGGAAGGGGGGATGGGGACTATACAGCAACAATATCCGGGTCCAGGGGAGTACCCCAGGGATGTAAGCATTCGAAAAGTTTCTCCTCAAAAAGAGTAGTAAAACTCCACAGGGGGCGAAGCCAAAGGGTCAAGAATAGTCCGGAACAAGTAACCCATCAGTTAGCTATAGAAGCCAGAGCATCCCACTGTAAGTCTATTGGGGGAGGCAGAGGCCCGAGAAGCGTCTGATGTTCACTGGTACGCCGAAATTCCATCCAGTAGAACCAGGTCTTGCTAAAAGTTTGAACATGCAGGAAAGAGATAAGGTTCTCCATACGCATAATCTCATTGACCTTCAAAACCCAAAGGGAGAGAGGTGGGGGGGTTCACTTTGCTTCCAAAACTGCGGGATACACGCTCGAGCCGCGAGGACTAGAAATCGAAGCAGTGAGCGCTTATAGATATGCATCGGGGACTCACTGATGGAGGAGGAACACAGCAAGGCCCAGATGGAGGGAAGTCTCAGTTACTTGAGAAATAATCCTCTTAACCCCGTCCCATAAGGGGGATAGAGCGCTACAAGACCAAAAAATGTGTAACATGGTGCCCTCTTCCACCCCACACCTGCAGCATGTTGATGGGACCTGTGGGATCAGAGCATGCAATCTCGAGGGGATACCACCGGGAAATGAGTTTAATACTCTCCTCCTGATCAATGATTCGTGTGTGAGACGGTATATGCGCTCTCTTTGGACAGGAGTGAGAGACAGGTTAAGATCAGATTCCCACTTCAATATGAAATGATGGACAGCATCAGGTGGAGGTTCGATCAGGAGTTTGTAAATAGTAGCTAAGGAGTGCCGAAGGGGTCCGGTACCCACACACAGCTGTTCTAGAGAGGTATACTCGGTTCTGAATTCCATAGGAGGGGGGAGAGATTGTACGAACTGGCGGATCTGCAATCCACACCATGCATCCAAGGGAGGGAAACCCCTGGGCCCACTTGCCATCCTAAATCGTTCCGGAGATGACCCACCCTAAAGAAACCATGGCGACAACAGTTGCGGAATACTCTATTAGAGACACCAGAAGGAAACTTAGGATTGCCCAAGAGGGGGTAGCATATAGAGTCAAGCGGGAGTGAATGAGAGCGAACCAAGCACTGGGCACAGATTCTAAGGGTTGAGCCAATTGTGGGGTGAGAGCAGAGAGATGACTTTTTTTTACTATTTTATTAGCCCCCCTAGGGGTCTTGAACCTGTAATCATAGACCAGCCGCAATAGTAATATTGCTATATTGCTATATTATATATGCTCCCGGTCGGCTCCTGCGATCCCGCCGTCCGGGAGCCAGCCTGCAACTGTAAAGGTATGGGACTGGTGAGGATCTGCCCTGCGGGTGATTTTTTTCACTTTGGGGGGATCCTGCACTGCAATGCCCACGATAAGAGTGAACTCTGATCGTTGGCATTAGCCTTCGGGTCTCCGCTGTAGAATACCTGGTTGCTATGGTGGCCATGCTGCAGGAGAGCGGCCGCCATCTTTAACTTCTTCACGATGGACCGCTGTAATATAAATGTCGGCTTTTGCTGGGCTTTGTGCAGAGCCGATGTTTATATACTGACCCTGCTAAATTGGGGATCGGGTCTCCCCAAGGGTCAGGAACTCCGTAAACACAGCACTAATAATAATAATAGTCCTTTAATATAATAGTCCCACAATGGGGAAATTCAGTGTGTTACAGCAGCAAAGATAAGATAAGCAGATACAAATACAAATACAACATGTACAGGAATGTTCCAAGGTAAGAGGCATTACATTGATAGCAGACAGACAGATAGGAAGTAGCAGAGGAGGGAGGGGGGATTTAACAGGCAGAAAGATATTTCAGTTCTCTGTGTGTAATGATCTCTGCTTAGGTCGGTGTTGGATGTACAGCCTAACCGCGGTGGGGAGGAAAGACTTCCGATAGCGCTCCTTTTCACACTTAGGGTGGAGCAGTCGGTCACTGACAGTACTTCCCAGCGCAATCACAGTCTCATGCATGGGATGGGACTTCTTCTTCTGCATGGAGCTCACCACGGACAGTATCCTTTTGTCACCCACCACCTGCACTGGGTCCAGTCGGCTCCCCAGGACAGAGCTGGCCCTTCTAATCAGCTTGTCAAGTTTATTTCTGTCCCTGGTTGATATACTGCTCCCCCAGCAGGCCACTCCAAAGAAGATGGCTGATGCCACTACCGAGTTGAAGAAAGTCCTAAGAAGTGCCCCCTGGATTCCAAAGGCTCTCAGCTTCCTAAGCAGGTAGAGCCTGCTGTGGCCCTTCCTGTACAGGGCCTCCATATGATCTGCCAGTCCAGCTTATTATTAAGGAGCAAACCCAGGTACTTATAGGTGTTCACAATCTCGATGCCCGTCCCCAGGATGTCCACTGGTTTAGGAGGGCATCTGCCTTTACGGAAGTCCACCACCATCTCCTTGGTCTTCCCCGCATTAATCTTCAGGTGGTTCCGGTGGCACCAGTCCACAAAATCCCGGTTCAGTTCTCTGTACTCCCTGTCATCATCGTCTGTGATGAGGCCTACTATTGCAGAGTTGTCAGAATACTTCTGTAGGTAGCAGCTAGATGAATTGCACCTAAAATCTGCAGTGTACAGTGTGAAGAGGAAAGGGGCGAGAACCGTACCCTGAGCTGCCCCCGTGTTACAGATCACGGTACCTGACACACAGTCTCGATCTCTCACGTATTGAGGTTGATTTGTGAGGTAGTCTAGGATCCAGTTGGAGAGGTGGTGGTCCACTCCAGCAAGGCCCAGCTTGTCCCTCAGTAACCTGGGCTGTATGGTGTTAAAAGCACTGGAGAAATCAAAGAACATTATTCTCACCATGCTCCCTGGTTTCTCCAGGTGAGACAGAGCCCTGTGCAGAAGGTGGATGATGGCATCATCTACCCCAATTCCCAGCCGATAAGCAAACTGGAGAGGATCCATAGCGGGGCTCACTAGAGGGCGGAGATGTGTGAGAAACAATCTCTCTAAGATCTTCATTAGGTGGGATGTCAGTGCTACAGGTCTGTAGTCGTTGAGGTCCATAGGGTGAGGTTTCTTTGGAACTGGTACCACACAAGAAGATTTCCATAATTCAGGGACTATTTCCTGCCTCAGGCTCATATTATACATATATGTAATTATACCACACAGCTGGTCCCCACAAGTCTTAATTAGCCTTGCACTGATGTCATCTGGCCCTGCGGCTTTCCTCGCCTTGATCTTTTTCATCTCCTTCCTCACCTAGGCCCGTGTGAAGGTCAGACTGTGGTCAGATAAAGACGGATTTCTGCATTTACTGGTCTGTTGGGAAATAGCCGCATGGGGTGAAGTCATTGTGGTGGGGGGAGCTGAAGGACATGCTGGGGTGGGAGGAGCTGGTGTGTGATCAAATCTGTTGAAGAATAGGTTTAGTTCATTAAGCCAATTAACATCTGCCTCAATCTGGCAGACAGACTGTTTATGACCCGAAATTGACTTAAGCCCCTCCCAGACCCCCCCTTATGTCTTTTTCTTTCCATTTGCTTTTCCATTTTTTCCTTATAACTGGCTTTTCCCTGCCTGATTTGATGCCTCAGCTCCTTTTGTACTTCCCTCAGCCCCTCCTTATCTCTTGTCCTGAATGCCATCTTTTTCTCCTTAAGTAGTGTTTTTATATCAGAGTTAATCCATGGTTTGTTATTGGAGAAGCACCTCACCACTTTTGTGGGTACTGTGTTGTCCACACAAAAATTAATGTAGTCCGTTATGCAGTGTGTGAGTCCTTCTATATCTTCTCCATAAGAATCCTAAGAATCATAAGAACTTCCCATGCGGTTGTGTCAAAGCAATCCCTCAGAGCCTCATCACTTTCCTCGGACCATATCCTCACTGTGCGGTTGACAGCTGGTTCTCTACGAACAAGTGGCTTGTACACAGGTCGGAGATGCACTCGATTATGATCCGATCTTCCCAGGGGCGGTAGGGCTGATGAGTTATATGCCTCCCTCGCGTTGGCAATAGCTGCTGGTGTTCACGGAGACATGATCAGGACTTGATAGGTTCAGGTCCCGATCATGTAATGGGTATATCAGGGAAAGTTTGTTACAGTAATATATGTAATATATTCAGATATATTGCTGCACGCCTGCTTTATGTGTATATAGTTACTATAGTTAGGTCCTCAATACAGCAAGTCCATTCTAGCTGTCTTAGTACTGTACTGACTAGAATGGAGTTGCTGCAGGTAGGTTCATGGTCTCGGTGTATTTTGTAGTTACTATAGGTAGGTCCTCCATACAACTACTCCATTCTAGCTGTCTCTCTACTGTACTGACTAGAATGGAGTTGCTGTAAGTAGGTTCATGGTCTCGGTGTATTTTGTAGTTACTATAGGTAGGTCCTCCTTACAGAACCTCTATTATAGCTGTCTCACTACAGAACTGACTAGAATGGAGTTACTGCAGGTAGGTTCATTGTGTTGGTGTATTCTGTAGTTACTATAGGTAGGTTCATGGTCTCGGCGCTTTCTGTGAAAGTCAGCTTAGGGTCTATGTCTAACAATAAGCCTCGCACAGCAAATAGGCAGCAGCCCCCCAATGTCCAGATCACAACAGCATAAAGGTGGCACTGCCTCAGGGACTGGAGCCCCCCTCCCACCCCCACAGCACACAGGGGACAGCACCCCTCCTCCCAATGCATAGGTGGCAAGACCCCAGGGGCCCAACACCTCCAATAACAAAGCAGCACCCCAAGGACCCATGCCCCCCTTAGATGCCAGCAGTACCCCACGGATCCTTGCCACCCACTTAGATGCCAGAAGCATCCCAAGGAATCCTGCTTTCCTTTAGATGCCAGCAGCACCCCAAGGACTCCCTGCCCCCATTAGATGCCAGCAGCACCCCTCGGATCCCTGCCCCCCCCCCTTAGATGCCAGCAGCACCACCATGGACCCCTGCCCCCCATAGATGCCAGCAGCACCCCAAAGACCCCTGCCCCTCCTTAGATGCCAGCAGCACCTCAAGGACCCCTGCTTCCCCTTTAGATGCCAGCAGCACCCCACGGATCCCTGTCCCCCACTTAGATGCCAGCAGCAACCCAAGGATCTCTGCTCTCCTTTAGATGCCAGCAGAACCTCTGGCCGGCGATTGTGGGCTATTGCGCGGGCCAGCAGCCATCTTAGTTACTGCGCCAGACAGCTTACGCATGCGCAATAGCCCACACTCGCTCCCGGAAGTCTATTGCGCATGCCTGAGTTGAACAATTACTGCGCACGCGTTGCTGATGACACCACCAGACAGGAGAAGGCCGGAAGGAAGGTAATCAAGACGGGGAGGGGTGTACTGAGGGGAGGGGATGGGAAGTGAGGGGACACGAGGGTAAGGGTGGGGACGGGATGAGAGGGAAGAGGAGGGATATAGTATGTGACTCCCGTCTCCAGAAGCCAAGAAACGGAACGTCACAGGATACTCTGAAGATGTGACCGCCCCAGCGATAATGGTAAATATAAAGTTTTGCTAATGAACGTAATTTATAAAGTAGATTAGTTTAATGTTTAAATTGTTGTTTTATTCCAGACAACCCCTTTAAGTACGTTATCCTAGGAACAACAGTGTCATACATGTGGGCATAAACTGCCACTTGGGCACACAGGAGGGCACAGATGTTAAGGAGCGCTATGTGCTTTTGGAGCACTGATTTAAATTGTTGGTTTTTGGATGCCATGTCACATTTGTAAAGACACTAAAAATTGCCCCTACAAAATGGGGTCACTTCTTGGGGAATTCCAATTTACTGGCACCTACTAGGGCTCTGCAAAAACATGGCGTCCAGAAAATCCCTTTAAATCTGTATTCCAAAAGCTAAAAAGCACACCGGTCCTTCCCTTCTGAGCCCTGCTGTGTGCCCAAGCAGCAGTTTGCACATACATGTACAACTATTCCAGCAAAATCTGCCCTCCAAAAGCCAAATAGCGCTCTTTCCGTTTCGAGCCCTGCCATGTACACATACAGCAGTTCACAATCACATATGGGGTATTGCCGTGTTCAGGAGAAATTGTGTAACAAACTTTAGGGAGCTTTTTCTCCTTTATCCTCTTGTGAAAATAAAAACTTTGGGACTAAATTGACGGTTTATTGGAAAAAAAGTAATTTTTCATTTTTATGTCCCAATGTTAATAAAATCTGTGAAACAGCTGTAGCGTCAAACTACTCATTATATCTCTTGATGTTCTGTGAGGGGTGTAGTTTCTAAAATGGGGTCACTTTTGGGGGTTTCCATTGTATTGGTACTCTAGGGGCTCTGCAAATGCGACATGGCCCCCCGAAATCTAATCCAGCAAAATCTGCCCTCCAAAAGCCAAATAGCAGTCTTTCCATTCCAAGCCCCGCTATGTATCCATACAGCAGATTATGACCACATATGGGGTATTGCCGCATTCATGAGCAATTGTTAAACAAACTGTGGGATGCTTTTTAGCCTTTAACCCCTTGTGAAAATGAAAACTTTGGGGATAAAGTGACATTTTAGTAATTTTTCATTTACAGTCATGGCCAAAAGTTTTGAGAATGATACAAATATTAATTTTTACAAAGTCTACTGCTTCAGTTTTTCTAATGGCAATTTGCATATACTCCAGAATGTTATAAAGAGTGATCAGCTTAACAGCAATTACTTGCAAAGTCAATATTTGCCTAGAAAATGAACTTTATCCCCCAAAACACATTTCAAAATCATTGCAGCCCTGCCTTAAAAGGACCACCTAACATCGTTTCAGTGATTGCTCCATTAACACAGGTGTGGGTGTTGATGAGGACAGGGCTGGAGATCAATCTGTCATGATTAAGTAAGAATGACACCACTGGACACTTTAAAAGGAGGCTGGTGCTTGCCATCATTGTTTCTCTTCTGTTAACCATGGTTATCTCTAAAGAAACACGTGCAGTCATCATTGCACTGCACAAAAATGGCCTAACTGGGAAGAGTATTGCAGCTAGAAAGATTGCACCTCAGTCAACAATCTATCGCATCATCAAGAACTTCAAGGAGAGAGGTTCCATTGGTGCCAAAAAGGCTCCAGGGCGCCCAAGAAAGACCAGCAAGCGGCAGGACCGTCTCTTAAAAGTGTTTCAGCTGCGGGATCGGGCTACCAGCAGTGCAGAGCTTGCTGAGGAATGGCAGCAGGCAGGTGTGAGTGCATCTGCACGCACTGTGAGGCGGAGACTCTTGGAGTAAGGCCTGGTCTCAAGGAGGGCAGCAAAGAAGCCACTTCTCTCCAGAAAAAACATCAGGGACAGACTGATATTCTGCAAAAGGTACAGGGAGTGGACTGCTGAGGACTGGGGTAAAGTCATTTTCTCTGATGAATCTCCTTTTCGATTGTTTGGAACATCTGGAAAACAGCTTATTCGGAGAAGAAGAGGTGAGCGCTACCACCAGTCTTGTCTCATGCCAACTGTAAAGCATCCTGAAACCATTCATGTGTGGGGTTGCTTCTCAGCCAAAGGAATCGGCTCTCTCACAGTCTTGCCTAAAAACACAGCCATGAATAAAGAATGGTACCAGAATGTCCTCCAAGAGCAACTTCTCCCAACTGCCCAAGAGCAGTTTGGCGCTCAACAATGCCTTTTCCAGCATGATGGAGCACCTTGCCATAAAGCAAAGGTGATAACTAAATGGCTCAGGGAACAAAACATAGAGATTTTGGGTCCATGGCCTGGAAACTCCCCAGATCTTAATCCCATTGAGAACTTGTGGTCAATCATCAAGAGACGGGTGGACAAACAAAAACCAACAAATTCAGAAAAAATGAAAGCATTGATTCTGCAAGAATGGACTGCTATCAGTCAGGATTTGGTCCAGAAGTTGATTGAGAGCATGCCAGGGAGAATTGCAGAGGTCCTGAAGAAGAAGGGTCAACACTGCAAATATTGACTTGCTGCATTAACTCATTCTAACTGTCAATATAAGCTTCTGTTACTCATAATATGAATGCAATTATATTTCTGTATGTGATAAAAACATCTGACAAACACACATAAAAACCAGAGGGCAGCAGATCATGTGAAAATATAATATTTGTGTCATTCTCAAAACTTTTGGCCATGACTGTACACGTCACAATGTTAATAAAATCTGTGAAAAGGCTGTTGGGTCAAAATGCTTACTGTACCCCTTGATAAAATGTGAGAGGGGTGTAGTTTCCAAAATGGGGTCAGTTTTTGGGGGTTTCCTTTTTTTTGGTACTCTAGGGTATTGGTGCTCTGCAAATGAGACATGGCACCGAAAACTATTCCAGCAAAATCTGGTTTTCAAATGTTCAGTGGCGCTCCTTCCCTTCTGTGCACTGCCGTGTACAGCTTACACCCACATGTAGGGTATTTCTTTGTTCGGGAAAAATTGCATAACAAACTGTGAGATGCAGTTATTTCTTTAACCCTTTGTGAGTGTGTTAATTTTAAGGCTTAAATTTCACCTCCATATTGTTTTAATTTCCGTGAAATGCTTAAAGGGTTAACAAATTTCCCAAATGCTGTTTTGATCTATTTGAGCGGTGCAGTTTTGAAAAAGGGGTGATTCATAGGGGTTTATAGCATATAGGCCTTTATAATCCCCTTCAGAACTGAAGTGGTCCCTAAAATATTAGTTTGAGAAATTTTCTTGTAAATCTGGAAAATCGCTGTTACACTTAAGCCTTCTAACGTCCAAAATAAATTAAATGACAATTCAAAGATGATGCCGATATTAAAGCAGAGGTATAGTAGATAATATTTATTAATGTATTTGTGTAATATGACTATTTGTTTGAAAAGCAGAGCATGTCACATTTTGAAAATTGCGATTTTTATTTTTTTTTTTTCAAAATTTCCATAATAAATAAATACAAAAATATTGATCACTGTTTACCACTAACATGAAGTACAATGTGTCACGAAAAAACAATCAGTTGTGTAAGTTAAAGCGTCTTAAAGTTATTGCCATATAAAGTGACACATGTCAGTTTTATAAAATGAGGCCTGGTCATGAAGGTACTTTTAGGCTCTGTCTTGAAGGAGTTAAAGACCCGGCATCCACTGTACTATTACAGGATGTCGTGAAGGGGTTAAAAAAAATTAACTCTTACTCCTGAAAAAACTTTAATAGAGTTTTGTTGCCAGATAAAATAAAGAAATTTTGGCTTTTGGAAGGAGACAATGAAAAAATAAAAACTAGAACAATAAGGTGCAAGAAGTGCCGATCATTAAAAGGTTAAAGTGAACTACCATTTTTTTTATATATCTTTTAGTAGCCTGTTATTTAACATAACTTATCTGCAACAGAAAGAAAGACATATATCCGGAATAGAATATGTATTTTTTAATGTATTTAGAGCCCTGCCACAAAACCCAGTGTTGTCCAGTCCCTAAAAATCTGGACAAAGAGCTGCTCATCTGTGTCCAGATAAAGATATCCATTCCATCAGGTGCAGAGAATAAACTACATTCAATTGTTGGCAGCTCTATTCTCTCTACCCTGCACTTTTTTTTTGTTTGTTTGTTTGTTTTTTTGTTTTGTTTTTTTTACTCTCCACCATTCATGATCAGCCCAGGGAAGAGCATAACAAAGTACAGGAACAGATAAATTCTAAAGAGGGGGTGTTTGGCTGGCAGTAATGGAGAGTTACTTTGTGTTTGGTTTTGTTATGGGGGCACTGTTCTGTGGATATTGTGTTTCTGGCACTGTTAGGGCATTGTTATGGGGATCAATGGTGTATGTGTTCTATTTGAAACAACTGTCCAACTGGTACTGTTCTGTCTAGGGCAGGCCAGAGGAAGATCACTAGTGTTTTTTCTTTGGTGCTCTACCTTGCTTAATCTCTGTCATGCACTGATCAAAGCCCTGTACAGTATTAGGTATAACATAATTCATTAGATTAACCAAAAAGGCTAATTTTAAAGAGATATTCCTATCTAAGACATGGCTACAGATGGACAATCCTCTGAAGTTTTGTTTTGGATCTTGTGGTTCGGCTGGTTCAGTCCTGTTGGGTTTTTTATTTATTTATTTTGTTCGAATACTACATTTGTCGCAAATCATCATTTATTAGGCTCTGCCCCACTGATTCCAGCACAGATGGATTTTTTTTTTCTCTATCCCCCATTGGTCCCGAGCAATCAATGCTGTTAGTTTTGTTGCCTGATATGCTATTTAGACTGTGTACTGTCAGGAGGGCAGTGTCAGGCAGGTGTAGGCAAGGGGTGTGATCCTGTGATCTGACACTGGCTGCCTGTGATTGGAGCGCAGAACGATACACCCCCTGCCTGACACTGCCCTTCAGACATTACAGAGCCTAAATAGCAGATTAGACACCAAAACTAACAGCATTTGTTGCTCGGGAATGGTGGGGGCTAGAGAGAAAATTTTAACTGTGCTGGAATCGGTGGAGCAGCACCTATTAACAGATGGTAAGAACTTGAATTCATGGAGGTGGTGAAAGATCCTCTTTAAATTGGATTAAACATAGTGTATGACACTGTCAGGGCTCCTAGGACTCTATCTAGCCCATTTCTATCTCTCTTCCATTTCTTTTGTCGCAGTGTGTCGCAGAATATACTGGTGGTAATCTAAGAAGCAATGGGTTCATGTTGTTTTTATTATTGTACATACTGTGTGGCAGTAGAGCAAAAACATATAGAATTTGGAGAAAATTATGTACAACACTTCACAAGGCATTATGGGAAAGGAGCTGGGGAGCTCATACGCCCTCTGTTGGATGTAACAGATCCTCAATTTGCTTTTGACTCACTGAGCCTTGAGACAGCAAAAGGGATTTTAGCCAAGCCAATTTCACTTATCTGCATACAGCGCTGTTTCAGGATTGTTGTCCCTCATCAGTACAGAGCAAAGTGAACTGGCTGGCTTTGTGGGAGGCAATGAGTGGGTTAGGGACAAGAATCTCTCACATTGAGGAGAGCACCAGTGAAGGTGTGTAGAGATTGAATTGCCTTTTGCCCTCTACTTAGCATCTAGCATCTTTGCTCTGTACTGATGAGGGACAACAATCCTGAAACAGCGCTGTATGCAGATAAGTGAAATTGGCTTGGCTAAAATCCCTTTTGCTGTCTCAAGGCTCAGTGAGTCAAAAGCAAATTGAGGATCTGTTACATCCAACAGAGGGCGTATGAGCTCCCCAGCTCCTTTCCCATAATGCCTTGTGATATGTAGATGCTATGTACAACACTGGCAGACTGCAACAGTGTGCTTGGTTGAAAAGAGAAACCAGTGTGCTTGGTAGAAAAAAAAACAGCCTGCCAAAAATGATCCCTTTCTGTGAGCAAATCCCACACTAACATGGCAATATTGGAAGAAGCAATATTTTTTTTTATTTTTATTTTTTTTATTTTAGTGTGGTAGTGGTGAGGTGACAACAGGTTACCAATAGGTTAGCGACGCATTGGTTAAAAACCCATTCATTTGAATGGGTTTTTAAAGCAATGCACGGGTGTGCGCTTACACCCTCTGCGCTGTGAAGCCGTTTTTTTTCGGTGGACACGAAGTCCTGCATGTCTGACTTTGTTATCGACGAAAAAAAAAGGATTCGCAGCGCAGAGGGTGTAAGAGCACACCCGTGCATTGCTTTAAAAACCCATTCAAATGAATGGGTTTTTAACCAATGCATCGCTAACCTGTCGGTATCCGATGCCTATCCTGTTTCCCGAGATTTTCACTCGGATTGGCAGCCGATGGACTCAAACGCAGGTGTGAACCCACCCTAAAAATTATCTCTTTCTGGGAGCAGACCGCCAATTTGCCTGCTGGTTAAAAAGGGAGAAATGAATTTTAAAAAAAAAATACCACAGATTATCTCATTACAGGATCAGATACCACAACAACATGGCATTTCTATCGAAGGAAGTATTGGGGTTTATTGGATAAAGGGAGTCTTTATTATTATTATGCCAACACTGTGGCACCAATAATATGTAATACAACATGATAGACCATGCTGCAAGAGATGTCTGGCTGAGCAGTGGAGGCGGTTATAGCTGTGGCAATATCAGTGGCAGTATGGTATGGAATACAGCGTGATAAACCAGGCCACAGGAGAGGAATGGCTTGGTGATGGTGGTGGTATCTGTGACAACATTATTGGCAGTACAATATGGAACAGAACATGAATGACAAGGCCGAAGAAGATGTCTGAGTGAGTGGTTGCAGTATCAGTACAATATGGAATCGCTCTCATAACTTCCTTATCCCACAACCCCAAACAGTTATTTAATATTTTTAACTCCCTTCTCCATCCCTGGTGCCTCCTCAGACATTGGATATCTCAGTCGAAGATTTTGCTCTTACCTCAAAAACAAAATTGACACTATAAGAGAGAGCCTCAGCCTACATCTCCCACAACCACTCTACTCAACTACCAGGTGTTTTTCCTCCATAAGCTGCTACTGTCACCAATGAAAAGCTCTCCACCCTAATCTCAAAATCCCACTTTACCACTTGTGGGCTCAACCCAATCCAATTGCACCTTATCCCCAACCTCACTAAAGTCTTTACTTCTTTTCTAAACCACCTCTTCAACCTATCTCTAACCAATGGTACTTTCTCTTCTGCTTTTAAACACACTGCTGTCACGCCCATCCTTAAGAAACCATCCTTTGGCCTGCCTTTTCAACAAACTATCACCCCATCGCACTGCTCCAGTGTGCCACTATATTCCTCGAACAACACATCCACTTTGAACTTTCCTCCTGTCTCTCATCCAACTTACTGTTTGACAGACTACAATCACTGTACAGAAACCGTCCTAACCAAAGTCAGAAATGACCTATACAGCCCCCTACCTGACCAATGTATGCCACACTTACCCCAGTCCCACAAGACTGTTGCTTACCATTTCTTTGAAGCCTCACATCCAAGAGCTCACCAGCTCTTGCCACCTCCAACTCAAGGAGATTCATTCAATCCGCTCCTTCCTCACTCCTGAAACTACGAAAATGCTACTCTATGCCCTTATAATCTCCTGCTTAGACTACTGTAACATCCTTCTCCATGGCCTCCCAGCAAATTCTCTCACCCTCCCCTCAAGTCCACCCTAAACTCTGCTGCTCGTTTAAGCCAACTCTCCCCCATTTTTCATTTGCCTCTGCTAATCCCTTCACTGGCTACCACTGCCCAGCCAATAAAGTTTAAAATGTCATAAACAACCAGTCCCTCCATACATCTCTGACCGAATCTCCTGCTACCTACTCACATGTAATCGTTGATCCTCTCAAGACTTCCTACTCCCCTCTGCTCTTATCCTCTGTTCAAACAACCGCCTCCAAGACTTCTCCTGTGCACCCTTCATATTTTGGAACTCGCTACCATGACACACAAGACTGCCTCCCACAATCACAAGCTTTGTGAGGACCATGAAGACTCACCTCTTGAGGAAGGACTACAACCTTTAATAGCACAACTGCCACCACACCACCATCTAAACAGCTTCTACCTTCACCTACTATCTCTGTCCCTCTTTTCTCATAGATTGTAAGCCCTTGCGGGCAGGGCCCTCTATCCCACTGTACCAGTTGGTCACAGTTAATATTGTACTTGTTTTGTGTATATTGTGTATTATACGTAAACCTTCAAATATACAGCGCCATGAAATTAAAGGTGCTCTAAATATAAATAATAATATTAGCAGAATGCGACAGACCTAGCTGAAGGACATGTCTGGCTGAGTGGTGGAAATGGTGATAGCTGTGGTAACATAAATAAATCTAAGTGCAGTGGTCAGTTGTGGCCTTGATCAGTTCAGTGCCACATCCTCAAGTGCGACTGGTCAAGTGGACCAGAAGGAAACTAAAGGTAACTGCAAACATACAACTAAATCATCCTTATAAAAGCAACAACTACATAATATCACAAACAGGACTGCTTACCACCTTCATCACTGTTGTTCTTTCCCTACTTCTAAAAGTGACTCTTCTGCCATAATAAGCTGTGGCCTGCTATGGAATCCCATTTAGCGCAGGTGACCTACTGGAAGGACTGTTTACTTTCTTTAAGAGGCTCGGACGGACTGCCCTCTTCTACCTCCCCTGCAGTCACTGCTACTATGGCAGCTTGGAACTCACTATGTGCTGTTACTGACGTCTCTATACCTAGGGTGTCTTTAAATGTTCCTATATCTATACTCTCACATAAGATACCCTATATATCTCTTGGTGTATGGAATAGGTGTGGAGTCTAGTCCATTTCTGATCTCTATCTACACGATGGCATAATACCTTTTGCAATGCTTAGGGAAAAATTCGGCCTTCCTACTTCTGAAGAATTTACATATAACAGATTGGTCTCTTATCTGAACAAACATCCCTCGCGGCAAATTCTCTTTCCGCAGTTGGCAGTAGATCTTTTAACCTTGTCCCCTCTACAATCAGTTATTAAGACTAAACAGCTGTATAGGGCTTGACTCTTGATTGTACCTTCCAGAAGACTAAGTCAATCCTGCAATGGAAAGATGATCTTGGTTGCCGGTTTGATGTACATCAGTGGCGAGAAGCGATTAAATGGGCTAAATGTTCCACTGTTTGTGCATGCCACTGGGAACAGTTTAGTAAACGTCTTTTGCGCTGGTACTATCCCCCACTTCGCCTGGCAAAATTCTATCCTAACTGCAAACCTTACTGCTGGAGAGGGTGCTGCGAGGTGGGCTCACTGTCTCATATTTTTTGGCAGTGTCCAACTTTAGGTCCCTTTTGGTCCTCAGTCTTTGCGCTGGTTAATAGATTGTTTTGTTCTGATATTGTTCCCTCCCCTGGGTTTGCCTTGCTTTTGCTTGGCATTCATTTGGTTCTGCACGGTAATAGGACCGTTATATGTCAGGTCCTTGGAGCTGCGAGATTGTTGATAGCCTGCGAATGAAAGACTGACACCTGCCCATCCTTGTCAGAACTGATAACTATAGTCACCACTAATTGCCTTTTTGAACAGATGTATGGAAGCAGGAATGGTAGCCGGGATAAACTTCAGACTAACTGGGAAAAGTGGATTACAGCTTATCCACCTCTGGTGCCCTGAATACGAGCGCCTTGCTTTTTCTGATTGGACTGGTGCCTCCTGTCCTGTATTACTTATTATTCTTATATCTTTGTGTTCTAATATTTGTCTTGATGGACCTGTGTCTTATCTACCCTAGTTATGTATACTTTCCCTGCCTTACCCCCCCCCCCCCCCACGGTCTTAGTCGCTTTGAGATCTTTATAAGAAATTCTATGTCTGAATGATGTTCCTTATGTTAAAATTGATTACCTTGGTTGTCCTTTACACTAAACATCAGCTACTGGACTGTTGTTTTGTTTTACTGTTTCTTTGAAAAAATTCATTAAAAATCTATTGAAATAAAAGTGACTCTAAAACCACAAACCACCAGTGTTAGTAACAAAATCTTTTTCTCCATCTGTTCTACCCCTCCATTTGACCTTCTCTGCTACTCCCAAACCTGCAAGCTTTCCGCCTCACACACACAACCACCCTACATTCTTTCCTACCTACACCTGCTATCCCTCTCCTTACTTCGCCCTACTTTTAGCAACATATCTCCTAATCCTGGGCCACTTCAGCACTTCCCCACTGTCACATCTTCTTCCTCTTACCACACAACTATCGCCAGCACACAGAACCCTTTAAATCTTGCACCTATCTTCCTTGCTCCTGCACCTTCCCCCATCCCCCCACTCTGGTGCACTGTGGAACACTCATTCCATACGAAATAAACTAGACTACACCCACAATCTTTTCATTTCTCGTGAACTTTCTTTTCTCAAGATCACAAAAAAATGGCTGACACCCTCAGACACTACCTCGCCTGCTGCTCTCTCCTTTGGTGGTCTGCACTTCTTGCACACCCAACAACAAACCTTGTGGAGGTGTTAGCATCCTCCTGTATGGCAACTGCTCCTTCACACCAATCCAACTGCTACCTGCTCTCACCCTCCCCTCCTTTGAAGTTCACTCTGTCCGCATTTACTCCAACTGGCTATCTCATTAAATGTATGTATCTTCTGTAATATTTCTATTAAAGGAATGACATCATTGATGCTGCAGTTGTCCCTACTGAAAAAATTGGTGGCCTCCTCAAAGGGCTTCAAGAGGCAACACATTTCCCTCCTAAGTTGCCAAAGGCGGTATAACAGTCTGTGCCTGTGTTTGTGGTCTCCTGGCAATTACAGCAATCAGTTGGTTCACACTTTGCAGTTTTCTGACACTCTATGCTGCTTTGTGATGCCTGCTGCTGCTTCTGGTCCAGCCCAGTTGGAGACACACTCCAGTATGTGCAACGTGGAATTCCAGTGAATTGGAATGTCACAGATAAAGCAAATCAAAGGCATATCATTTTGTCGCAAGCCCAACAGTATGCTCTTAACCACATAAGAATGGCTGAAATATGAAATGTAGAAAATGTGTTATTCTATCCAACTGCACTGCAGCCACAATTTTTGTGCCATTGTCACTTCCCAGAGCTATTTGCTGCTTGATACAGCAAAGTAACTCCTGTGCTCTGTGGCTTTGTCAATCCACTTTCATTAGCTGTAAAACTGCATGGCAGAACTACACCTATGAAAGGAGAGAGAGGGGGAGTGGAAGCAATAATTTTCATCTTTAGATTTCCTTCGAGTGCCCTTTCCAGCATGACTACCTCATCACTACTTTCTCCACCACTACCAGTCATGTCTTCCAATTTCTTCCTCCACATCAAAATGCTGACTGTTGTCATCCAACTCAACAAGGACTAGGAGGAATTTCTTTCGCCATTCATCACATCATTACTAGGGATCAGTGTCTTTTGAAGATGAAGACACAGTTGGCAGCAGAAAGGCTGCTCAGTAAATTAAGGGTTACAACAGCAGTGGAGGAGGAACACACAGAACTCTGCATTATTGTCTGATAAGAATCAGGGTAATACCCTGCTGGTACTGAGACAACAGCCAAGTAATTAAAACTTTCTTCTTCATTCTCAGAAACTACAACTGTGCCAAGATAGTGTGGATGGCAGCTTCCAAAATGTTATGTTTAACATGGCCTATATTGGCACTTGAAATGAGACTAAATTGTCTGAAACATTAGTGACAATTTAAGGAATCAGACAATATGACAATGCAACTCACGGACAAGAATAGATTATACAACTTTGATTTACAGTATGCTGAAAAAAATGTAATATTTTTCATTTTCTTAATATAGTATAATCATCATAACAGTATATGCTAATATTAATTATATACCTACTGGTTTTATCTAGGTTTGCAAATTTTGATGCAAAATATCTCAGCAAAGTATTTATGAGAAAATCAGCCCAAAAAACACAAGACCGAATTCTTAATGTTTTCCATGAGCTGAATATGAAGGATGCTATAAGTTATGTTGCAGAGGTATGTAAATGAATGTTTGTTTTTTTTCTTGTTAACCAATGTCCACTAACACTGTATGTCCATGTCAGACATCTCTCAATATTTTTAGACAGTGATATATTTGTGATCTTCTGGTGGTCAATATGTAAAATTAGATGTGGACATTACTCACCTACTAGGATTGAACAGTATGATCGATAGAACAACCAAAAAGTAGCATACTCAGACTCAACACAACTGTATCATTGGTGCTGTCCAAAGGATTAAGTTCTTTCTTAGAAGTTACTCATTTAAAAGAATAAAGAACCTATTCTAGGAATTGGGAACACACGAAGGGTTTGAATACAAATCAATAAAGTAATGCAATACATAATTGGACCAAAGGAAATATATATGATTCCTGACATTATAAGGTGCTATATAGCTCATGTGAATTGTATGTCCAGATTTTGTCTGATCACTCTTCAAAATCTCTATGCCTGAAAAGGTCCAGTGTCTGGTGATAGGGAGTGTTAAAACTCCCCTTGCTAATATTATGAGATGAACGTTTAAAACATTTCTGACAGGTGGAAAGTTCCATCAGTCGGATAACACATTTTCACCCATTTAATGTCACAATATATAATCCCAGTTTTTGGCAGCTTTCAGATTGTTATAATAGCGGGTGTTTTTTTTTTTTTTGTTTGTTTTTTTTTTCAACCCACAGTACAAACGAAACTCCTAGACTTCCAGTAGTTTGGGGTTAAAACAGCATTTTAATGGAAAAAAATGTCATCTTCTATTTTCACAGCCCAATTCTGTGAAACATCTGTAGGGTCAAAATACTCACTATAGGCTTTGATAAATTTCTTGAGGGGTCTAGTTTCGAAAATAGGGTCATATTTCGTGGGTTTCTACTGTTCTAGCACCCCAGGGGCTCTGCAAATGCGACATGGCACCTGAAAACAATTCCATCAAAATATGCCCTCCAACAGCCAAATAGCATTTTCTCTGTTCCTAGCTCTGCCATGTACCCATACAGCAGTTTACAACCACATATGGGGTACTGCTACATTCATGAGAAATTGTGTAATGAACTGTGGGGGGCTTTTTCTCTCTTGACCCCTTGTGAAAATGAGAAATTTGGGGCTAAAGAGACATTTTACTGGAAAGAGAGTAATTTTTCCTTTTCATGTCCCAATGGTAGTAAATACTGTGAAACAGCTGTAGCATCAAAGTGCTCACTATACCCCTTGATAAATTCCTTGAGGGGTGTATTTTCTTAAATCAGGGTCATTTAATGGGGGTTTTATTGTTCTGGTACCTCGTGTGCTCTGCAAATACAACAAGGCACCTGAAAATGATTCAAGTAAAATTTACCCTCCGCTCAATGTCACTCCTTTCCTTTCTGCGTCCTGTCATTCTGCCCAAACAGCAGGTTACATCAACAATGTGGAATTTTTGTGCTTGAGAGAAATTGTACAACAAACTATGGGATGCATTTTCTCCTTTGACTCCTTGCGAATGTCCAAATTTTAGGGTTAAATGAACAAAGTATTGAAAAAAATTTAAATGTATATTTTTTGCCTTTATTTTGCTTTAATTCCTGTGAAGCGCCTAAAGGGTTAACAAACTTCTCAAATACTGCCTTGAATTGTTTTGGTGGTGCAGTTTTGAAAAAGGGGTGATTTATGGGGGTTTCTAATACAAAGACCTTTCAAAGCCCCTTTGGAACTGTACCTTTAAAAAAACGTGTGTTGTAAATTCTCTTGAAAATTCCTGTTAGACTGTAAGCCTTATAACGTCCAAAAAAAATTAAATGAACATTTAAAATTTGATGTCAACATAAAGCAGAGATATGGTACATTATGTTTATTAACTAATTTGAGTGGTATGACTCTCTATATGAAAAGAGGATCATTTCAAACTTTGAGAATTTCATATTTTTCTAAATTTTCACCAAATTCCCTATTTTTTCATAAATAAACACAAAACATATTGACCCAAATTTACATCAAAGATGAAGCACAATGTGTCATGAAAAAACATTCTCAAAATCACCTGGAAAAGTTAAAGCGTTCCAAAGTTATCACCACATAAAATGACTCATGTCATATTTGAAAAATGGGTCTGTGTCATGAAGTCCAAAACTGGCTGCGACGCCAAGGGGTTAAATTGGCACGCCAAACAAAAATTTTTTGCAGTTTTAAACATGAGAAACTTAGAGGTTGTCCAGGCAAATTATTATTTATTTATTTATTTATTTTATAGGCCTGGGCAGGTGAAAAAATAAATAAATAAATCATACTCACCGATGCCCCGGTGTCCTTACAGCACGGTCCGGTCCTGCTGCTCCGGCCTCTTCTCAAAGTGAAACTGCTCACCATCTGTAACATATCGGATCCCTTCCGCTGAGGCCGCTGATTGGCCTCAGCAGTCACGTATGGCTGAGACTTCCGCCATACGTCAACACTGGACCGAGAAGACCAGAATGCACTGGGAGGCATCGGAGCACCGTGGAAAGGTGAGTATTAATTTTTTTTTTTTTTTTACTTCCCCCGGCTAATTTAAAAATTTAAACCTCTTTTAATTCCCACTTCCTCCAGAGGCTCATACAACCCTATACGGAGTGTGGACAAGTCCCATTGGGGAATGGGGTGAGTAATAGGAGGTCTTAGTCTAGACGCTTTCCTAAGGAACCTCTTTATTAAAAGAATCCGGAGAGAGCTGCTTACCTAAGCAGACTTACAAGGCCGCAACTTTAACCTTCAATGTGGAAGGACTTAAGCTTTTGTCCAGGCCATCCTGAAGGAACACCTGCTATGGAAAGATTGGATTTCTCAATCCCTTTCCTTGTAGCCCAGGCAATAAAGATGGAACATATAATGGAATAGTTCCTATTAGAAGACTCTGATCTAGAAAGAGAGAGAGTTTTCAGGGCAGCTCCAGAGAGTCCTCAAGATCTTGTAGGGACTGGTCAACCTCCATGCTGTCACATTGATGGATTTCAGATCCTGGCAGAGCCGGGAGCCCTGAAACATCAGGTTCTGAATGTGGGAAAGCCTCTTGTAGGACCCGCGACTCATCTGTATGAGTTGGTAAAACCAAATCCTCTTCGGCCAGAATGGAATGATTGCGATTACTGATGCTTGGTCCTGCCTGATTTTCATCAATACCTCCGGTATCATGGAAACTGGAGGGAAAATGTATGCCAGCCTGAACCTCCACAGGATGGACAGGGCATCAAGAGCCAAGGGATTGTCCTTATGGTAAAGAGAGCAGAACTTCTACACCTTGGCATTGAGTCTGGTAGCCATCAGGTCTACTTCTGGATAACCCCTGTCGTCATGTTGTCTGACCACATTCTTACCACTTTCCCCTTCAGCAGATCAGAGAAGTTCAGGAGTGCCAACCATACAGCTCGGCGTTCTCTCCAGTTGGACCGCATCATCCTCTCGTGGGTATTCCAAGACCCCTGGACAGGAATTTTGTCTATGTGGGCTCCCCAATCTGAGAACAATGTGTCCATTGCAACAAACAGTTTGTACTGTGGACTTCCCATCTTTTAGATAAATCCACCACTTGAGAGATAGACGGGCTTCTAGTGATGGGGAAAATTCTCTGTGATTCCAGGCCAATAGAACTTCCCTCTGGAGGGGGCGAAGATGCTATAAATCCCATGGAACCGTATCTACAGCTGCAGACATTAACCCCAAAGTCTTCATGTCCGTCCTGATGGTGATTGAATGGGGGATCAATAGAAACTTTGCGACTGCTATAATCCTCTCCTTTTTGGAGGGAAGAAGCGAGATCTTTATCATGCCAGAATCGATGATGAACCAAAGAAACTGCTTTTGGATTGCTGGAGTTTTGTGGGAGTTCTCCCAATTCACAATCCAACCTAGCTGTTGGAGGAAACTTATGGTTGTAGATAGGTGCTGCTTTAGAGTTGCTCTGGAGTGAGCTTTTATTAGCCAATTGTCCAGTTACAGGACAATGGAGATCCCCTGGACTCTAAGTGCTGCAGCCCCTGAGGACACCATTTTGGTGAAGACACATGGAGCTGAGATAATTGCGAATGGGAAAGCGGTAAACTGTAGGTGCCTTAGACCTTCTATGACCACCTGATTCTTAGATACTTACCATAAGAAGGAAAAATAGGCATCCATTAGATCCAGCATGGCAATATCTCCCTGTTGGAGAATAGAGATGACCGACCTTACAGTCTCCATCCGAAATTTTCATGACATGATGGTTGAGATATCTCAGGTCAATGATCATTCTCCAGTCCACTGAAGGTTTTGGTACCAGGAAGACTGGAGAATAGCCGCTAGACCAGTGGTTCTCAACCTTACTAATGCCGCGACCCTTTAATACAGTTCCTCACGTTGTGGTGACCCCCAACCATAAAATTATTTTCGTTGCTCTTCATAACTGTAATCTTGCTACTGTTATGAATCATATTCCCATGGTACAGATTTATTTTTTTTGCAGTAGTTGATGATTTTTCAGTACATGATTTTACATTTACCCAGTAATTATAATTCATGAAGTGTCGTTTTACCTCCAATACTACTGCTTTCAACACAGTAGCTGCTTTTAACAGAGTAGCTGCTTTAACCACTTCAGTACCGGACCTATTTCTGGTCCAGGACCAGACACATTTTTGGGTATTTTGTGTATGCGGTTTTGAGAGCTGTAACATTTTTAACATTCGGGTTATTCAACTAATTTCTGCATCTATTTTGGTGAGACATAGGGATTTATTTTTATGTTTTTATTTTTGCATGTTTTAAAAAAAAAAATTTATATCCGCGAAAATATAAACAAAAGAAGACAGAAAACGGGTCTGTTTTTCACTTTTAATTTATTTTTTTTTTTAGTAGCACAAAGTGCTACTAAAAAACTTTTTAAAATAGTTTTTCCTCTCCATTACGGCAATTTTTATTTTGCATAGTGTCGTCGGGGGTGGGGCTAGAACCTGCAATAAGGGTGTGTTTTGATGTATTATTTTATTTACATTTAGCTCATTGAGCGCTGTGTACACAGCGATTGGGAAGGAAGGGACGGTAATAAACCTTCACTGCCTTCTCTCTGGGAGACAGAGACGGATAGAGGAGCGGTGTCTCGGTTCCTAAGAATATCGGAAATATGTGTTTTCCGATGGTCTTAGGCGAGGGTTTAAGACAAACTGGTCTGGAGGTGGCCGTGTTGAGAGCCATGGACAGTTTTACCTAGTGTAAGGCGGCCTCATTCAGGAAGTCTGCTTTTAGAGATATAATTTTCAGGGAGGCCATGGACAGTTTTACCTATTGTAAGGTGGCCTTATTCAGGAAGTCTGCTTCTAGAGATATAGTTTTCAGGGAGGTCAGTAGATCATCTCTGGACACCCTGGAATCAATATCCCTTTTGAGAGAGGCACGCATAATTTTCTAGCTACTTCGCTAGAAGCTACACCCACAGAGCACTGGGCTGAAGAGGCGAAATAATCTCTTCTTAGGGAACATCCAGCACGCCTGTCCATTGGGTCTTATAAATTGGATCCATCCTCAGATGGAACCAGGGTACTTCTGGAAAGTTTGGCCACTGCCATATCCACCTTAGGTGGAGGATCCCAATTCTCGTACTGGTCTTCATTAACCAGAAACAGGGTCCTAAACCTCCTGGACTGCTCGCAGTTTTTTTTGTTTTTTGTTTTGTTTTTCCCTTGACATACCTGCCTTGGACTTGATAGTTTGCCTGTCCACTGGCTTATGGCATAGTTTATGCACATTCTTGTATGCTATGTTTTGTTATTGTTTTGTTCCATATAAAATCTCAATAAAACTTGATTACACTTAAACCTCCTGGACTGGATGAATGCTTTTTCCGGGTGTTTCCACTTGGTGAACATGGCTTTCTGCAACATGTCATCCACTTTGAAGGCCCTGGGTCCCCTAGAGGTGGATTCAGAGGCTTCCCCTAGGTCAACATCATGGTCACCTGACTTGACAGACTTTAGCAGTTTCTGGATTTTCTCCAGTGGGAATAGAGTTTTTCCTGTATCTAAGTCAGAATCTCCTGAGGAGTCTCGTCCAGGATTCTGAATTCCTTGTCAGAATGGATGATAGATAAGTCTAACGGCTTCTTGGTTTCTTAGAGATATGATATAAGGAATTCTTTAAGTCCTTCATGTATCCTGCACATATTCCTTAACCCAAATGACAACATCCCTGATGGTAGGCTTGTCAGTGAGCTCTTTAGGGTGACACTGACGGCAGGTGTTGTACTCATATTCATCAGGTAAGGGAATGTCGCACTGCCTGCAGGAGAGGTGCTTGTGCTTGGATGAGGACTTTAGTCTAAAGGAGTCGCCCCCACAAGATGCAGAAGAATTAACTCTGGCACCTGGACTGAGGTGGAGAAAAAGGAGTGAAAAATTACCTTAGAGTAAATGACAAAGTTAATTCAAATATAAAGGAAAGCAGAAAACTTTCACCAACAGTAATAGGCGCTAATAGCAAGCCACACAAATTAGCAAGTCATAACAGCACAGTTGTGCTTGCTTTCTGCCAAGGAACAAAGAAGCAGAGCAAGGGAAACGGCAACCTTATATAGAAGAGGGGAAGTGGCTTATGGTCAGGCACTCCCATTTCCTCTGCAGCTCCATGAGAAAATACATAGGAATAGGAAAATACATCAGGCAACTCATATCACCATACCAATTTTATTACTACTTATACTTTTCACCATGGATTCATTAAGAAAGTTCTAGCTAAATATTGGTAAATTCTACTACAGGCATGTCACTACCATGTAGATCACAGGTCACCTTTAGGAAATCTCCTACTCTTAAAAGCATCTTGGCACCTAGTAGACTCAAGAACAGAGAATGAAGAAGGGACCTATCTATGTTTCGTAATATGGTAAGCTCTTAGTGCAATGCTAATACTAGTGAAATTACAATACTAATTCCTTTTAGTCCACGGTAAATGTGGATATTTTTACAATTAGAGACTTTCCCAACCACACTTCCAATTTTGTAGTAGATCTCTTGGAATACCCGTGTGGACTTCAGTATTCGGGCTATAACACACAAACATGGAGATGCCATAAGAATACACACACAGGAACAGAATGTGGTCAGGATATTCTCAACACAGTGGGTATCACCATTTCTCATTGCTTCATGCTAATGACCCCACCCTCATTTCAATGATCCCAATAAATGGACCTCCCCTGATCATCCCAGCAGATATACAGTAGTGAGTTGGTCAGGAAGAAAATTATTATTTTAAAACTTAATACTCTTTTCTCTAAAGGCCTTAATGAAACAATTGAACTGCACAAGTTTACAGATTGCCTTTTTTTTTTATTCTTTTCTCATTAAATTTTATTTACCGTATTTTTTCGGACTATAAGACACACTTTTTTTCCCCCAAATTTGGGAGGAAAATGGGGGGTGTGTTTTTTAGTCCGAATGCATCGCCCCACACTTGTCGCCGACGGCTTCCTGCAGCGGGACTTCCTGTAGCTGCAAGAGTGGGGCAATGTTGCCGGCCCTGTGCTTGCAGGAGAGGGTGTTCCCGGAGGCGCGAACACATCCCAGCATCCGCCGTGCTATTACGGCGGATGCCAGATCTGTAAAGAGAGTGGGAGCTGCAGCGGAGACCGGGAGCTAATTACTACCTGTAAGCCCCCCCCCCCCACCCAAACTGTCCCCGGGCCCGAAGGGTACCTTCTTGTTGCAGGCCGACTCCCGCGTGGCAAGATCATGGGAGCCGACCTGTTCCTGTGACAGCCAGGAACCTACTGAAGGCTCTCAGCCCTGTTATAGCAATATTACTATTACCAGCCGCAATAGTAATGTAGTGAATCTCCTGAGACTTGCAATCAAATGATTGCAGGTTCAAGCACCCTAAGGGGGTAGCCCTTAAAATAGTTTTAAAAAAAATTTAAAACAATATATAAAAAAATAAATAAACGAAAAGTTCAAAATCATCCCCTTTCCCTAGAATACATATAAAAGTAGAAAAATACTGTGAAACTCATTAGGTATCCCTGTGTCCGAAAACGCCCGGTCTACAAACTTATAAAAATATTTTTCCATAGGGTGAACGTCATAGTGGGAAAAAGTATCAAAAGTGCCGAACTGTCATTTATTTCACTGTTTCGCCTCTGATTTGAATAAAAAGTGATCAAAGCAATAGACATTCCCCAAAATGGTATAACTAAAAAGTGCACCTGACACCGCAAAAAAAAAGACGCCCTATACTTCCCTTAGAGCTGCAGGGCCACCTGTCAATCTGGCCCTCTTCCTGTTTCTACACCACCACTACTTTTTTCTCCTTTTTTTTTTTTATTTTTTCTCCCCCTTTTTCCCCTCTTTACCCCCCGTCCCCCCCCCCCCCCCCCCCCCCCCAATATGGGGTATCTCCGCCCCGTGTGTTGTTTAGGACAGTGGAACCTTTAATTAGCACCAAAATTAAGGTGCCTCCTACTGGCCCTATAAGAGGGCACCAGAGACCTCCCTCCACTGTGTTTTTTTCTGTCCTGTGTGGGACAGGTGGACGGAGGTCTCTGGTGACCTCCCGTTGCTAGGGGTTTTTCCTAAAAAAAAAGCTCCTGGCTTACGTTTTGGGGTACCTCGGTCCTTTCTGACGTTCCAAAGATCCTCCGGTCCTTCGGGCCTTTTCCGCCCAGCGCAGCGTTACCCAGCTCATCGCACTGCAGGCAGCGCGATCCCAGAAGTAAGCGGGGAACCTCTTCGGCCGGAACCTTTTCTTCGGTCCCGTGTTCCCCGGGGAAGGAAGCCTTTGCGCACCACCACGGCCTACTTCCGGTTTTCTCGGAAAAGTGTGGTAAGTTTGAAAATTGAAAATTTAAAGGCAAAATATAGAATTGTTTTTTGCTGCTTGTATTTTGAGCCTCTGGCTTAGGCTTATGCTCCTCTATGTTCCATTATGGCATTTGACCTCGTTTGGCGCTGTAAGAATGTTTTCTTTGTTTGGCTCCTCCCCTCGCTGCTGGATTACATTTAAAAGGTCCTCAGTCCTTTACTTGGTGAGCTCATGGTTACTAGCTCCTCTGCTGCAGTTTGCGGTGTCTGGTTTTTTCCTGACTTGATCTTTTTTTTCTCTTCAAGTGACCGATTTAAAAAAGTAAGGTACTCCTTGTTTTTTTTTCTTCTTGTGCGATGCTTGGCAATCTTCCATTCTACATTGTCATGTGGCTTTTGATGTTTCAGATGTCATCTTCTGCATCAGGTAACGGCGATGGGCTTAGGAGGAAAAAGTCCTCTAAACGTAAACACCTAATGTGTTTGGATTGCAACACTCCTTTACCTGACGGCTATGATTTTACACGCTGTCGCCAATGCCGCGGACCTCCGTCAGAAGAACCTTCTATAAGAGAGGTTGTCACTTGGGTAAAGGACTATATGGAGGAATCTCTTAAGGAGATCCGTTCTTCCATCGCCCAGATTGCCAAGAGACCGCGGGTTGAGACACAGTCTTCCCTACGCATCGCTGACGAAGATTATCAGATAGTGGACGAGGCACTCTCATCTGTCGATTCCACTGAAGATTCCAGCAGACTGTGCTTCCCACTCGAAAAATTAAGCTGGCTGCTGAAGTCCATCCGGTCTAAGGATCTTGATGTTGACGGGGAAGCCTCCATGTCCACCTATAGAGGGCCTAGGGTCTTCCAAGTGGACCAGACATTACAAAAATTAATGTCTTCAGAGTGGAAATGTCCTTAAAAACCTCTTGTGGTTTCTAGGAGGTTCAAGGCTTTATTCCCAGTTGCTCAATGGGATCAATGGGGTCCTCCTCCCAAGGTGGATATGGCGGTGGCCAAACTGTCCCGCCGCACTATGGTGCCATCAGATGATGGATCAAATTTGCACGACGCCATGGACAGGCGCATCGACAATACCCTCAAGAAGGCGTATTCAGCTGCCTCGGCCCAGACTGCTGTGGCGGTTGCGTCTTGTGAAGTGTCAGCCAAATTACGCACTGACCTGGTCCACCTCGAGAGGGACATCGACTCTGGAGTCTCCAGAGACGAGCTGCTCGGGTTTCTAGGCTCGGTTTCCCTGGCAGCTGAATATTTAGCGGAGGCCTCCCACCATCAATTAAGGCTGGTGGCCAAATCCCTGGCACTTACCACTGCAGCAAGAAGACCTCTATGGTTAAAACCCTGGAGAGCTGATTTCCCCTCAAAATATAATTTGTGCGCATTACCCTTTGAGCCAGGTAGAGTCTTTGGGAGTGCCCTAGACGAGATCCTGGAGGGCTTGGCCGATAGGAAGGGTAAAACTTTACCCCAGGCCTTTAGAGGTAGATCTGACTCTGGCCGTGGTAGAGGCTATCCGCCTCGTCGTGGACGGCAGTCCCAAAGAGGCTCTAGATATTCCTCTAGAGGCGCCGTCCGGAGATTCCCGAAGTCTGATGATAAAAAGGAGAAGCTTAGCTTTTGACATCAGGAGCAGTCTTCCTGTGGCCGAGATTACTGTCGGGGGTCGTCTCTCCCATTTTTTCAACTGCTGGCAGGAAAAAATTCGAGACCCGTGGGTCCTGCAGGTAATCCAAAAAGGATATGCAATCGAGTTCCTCCATCCGCCACAGGATCGGTTTGTGTTAACTCGCAGCCTCCCTACAATGCAGCAGACTACATTGGAATGCTCCATCCGAGAGTACATTCACAAGGGAGCCCTGGAGGAAGTCCCTTCTCTAGAAGAAGGATCCGGTGTCTATTCTCCCGTCTTCCTGGTACCAAAACCGGCAGACAAGTGGAGAATGATCATAGACTTAAGGTACCTCAACTGCTTCATCAAAAAGAAGCACTTCCGTATGGAAACCATAAAGTCTGTCACCACTTTTCTCCTCCAAGGCGATGTTTTCGTGACTTTGGATCTAAAAGACGCTTATTTGCATATTCCTATTTATCCTCCACACAGGTTTCTAAGGATTGTCGTAGTAGTTTCCGGCCACAGGAAGCATTTTCAATTCACAGCACTACCTTTCGGGATCTCCTCTGCTCCCCACACCTTTACAAAGGTAGTGGCTCCTATAGCGGCCACCCTCAGACTTCAGGGGATATTTGTGGTGCCTTATCTAGACGACTGGTTGATAGTCAGAGTCTGTTCTGCTCCAGCATCTACAGACAGCCGTTTCCCTGTTTCAGAGTCTGGGATGGCTTATAAACTGGGAGAAGTCAATAACGATCCCTTCAACCCGAAGGAAGTTCCTCGGCTACTTCCTGGATTCAGTCCGCCTGCAGGTCTCCTTGACACCAGCAAGGAAGGAGAAACTGGTCGGTGCAGTCCGGCACCTCTTCAAAAAGCCGATAGCCTCCTTCAGAACATTGATGAAGATCCTGGGCTTGATGTTTTTCTCAGTGGAGGCAGTCCCATGGGCTTTGTGGCACTTACGTCCCCTCCAGAAGGAATTACTAGAGGCTTGGGATCGCTTCCTTCTTACACTCAGCAAGAATATTCGACTCTCCCCCAGGACCCGTCTTTCCCTCAAGTGGTGGTTGCACCTAAAAGACGGAAGGTCCACGGTCCAAAGTTCTTGGACCCTGTTGACTACAGATGCATCCCTCTCGGGATGGGGAGCCCATTTGGACGAAAACTCCATAAAGGGAGTCTGGAGTGCTCCAGAAAGAAGGACCTCGTCCAACTGGAAGGAGCTCAGAGCTGTATATCGTGCCTTACTCCATTTCTCGCCTCTTCTCAATGGAAGAGCAGTCAAAATCCGGTCAGACAACATGACCACAGTGCTGTACGTGAACAGACAGGGAGGCACCAGATGACCAACCCTCCTCAGGAAGGCAGATCTGATATTTACATGGGCAGAGAAAAATCTAACCCATTTATCCACAGTTCACATCAAGGGCTCCCTGAACATAGTAGCGGATCGGTTGAGTCGGGGTCATGCCGTATCAGGAGAATGGTCACTCAATCCAGAAGTCTTTGATGAGATTACCCTAAAGTGGGGTCTTCCAGAAATAGACCTCATGGCAACCCGACTCAACGCCAAGGTGGAGATGTTCTGTTCCCTTTACCAGGAGCACAATCCCTTGGCAGTGGATGCCCTGTCCATCCCTTGGAGGTCCAGGCTGGCATACATCTTCCCTCCAATTCCAATAATACCGAAGGTATTGATGAAAATCAGACAGGACCAAGTCTCTGTGATAGCCATCATTCCATTCTGGCCAAAAAGAGCTTGGTTTTCCCATCTCATGGAGATGAGTCGAGGGATATATTGGAGGCTTCCCCCCATCCAGAACCTGGTTTCCCAAGGATCTCTGAAGTGCCAGGATCTCTGGAGATTCAACCTGACAGCCTGGAGGTTGAGCAGTCCCTACAACAGGATAGAGGACTGTCAGAGGCCGTCCTGAAGACCCTTTCTTCTGCAAGAGCAGACTCTACCAATAAGAACTACCAGAGGACAGCCAAGATTTTCATGGAGTGGTGCTCCAAGAAGGGTATTAATAATCTAGAACCTTCAACGGCTGATATTTTAAATTTTCTTCAGGACGGTTTGGATAAGGGCCTTGCCCCTGCCACTTTGAAAGTGCAGATTGCGGCCCTCTCCGCTCATTTGAACAGACGTCTGTCTCAGGATCCTCTGGTTGCAAGGTTCCTTAAAGGGGCAATGAGGCTAAAGCCCTCAGTATCATCTCCGGTTCCCCAGTGGGACCTTGCGGTAGTCCTTACAGGCCTGTGCGGTCCTCCATTTGAACCCTTGGAGACTACGGAGCTAAAATATTTAGCCTACAAAACCACTTTTTTGTTGGCTATTACATCTGCCAAAAGAGTAGGGGAACTCCAGGCTCTCTCTTCTAGAAAACCGTACATTTTGTTTTTTGCAGATAGGGTGCACCTTAGGTTTTTGCCTGGGTTTAACCCTAAGGTCCCCTCATGCTATAATAGCAATCAGCTAATTTCACTACCTGTGTTTTTCCCCACTCCAACCTCTGAGGAGGAAGAAAAGCTCCACACCTTAGATGTGGTAAGGTGTCTGCGGATTTACCTATCCCGCACTCAACCGTTTAGGAAGGCCGAAAACCTACTAATTAACATGCAGGGTAAAAACAAAGGCCTCTACTCTATCCACATGGATCAAGGAGACAATTAAGTCTTCCTTTCTTATTCAGGAGTTACTCCCTCCAGTCTTTTCTACGGCCCACTCGACCAGGGCTGTGTCGACTTCTTGGGCTGAGTACCGGTCCTTACCATTGGACCAGATTTGTGCGGCTGCATCATGGTCATCTCAGTTGACCTTTGTTAAACATTATCGTTTAGACGTCCGCAGTTCCCAGACAACTGCCTTTGGTCAGACAGTCCTTGACGTTGTAAGGCGAGGAAACCCTCCCTAGGGGAATTACTTGCTATCTCCCCATATTGTGCTGCTGTCGGATGTAAGGGGAATCGTTGATTGTAATGTCAATCTGTATTCCCTTAGTTCTGACAGCAGCACAAGGCTTCCCTCCCTAGAAGCTTGTTTCACCTTAATTTTGGTGCTAATTAAAGGTTCCACTGTCCTAAACAACACACAGGGGCAGAGATACCCCATATTGTGCTGCTGTCAGGACTAAGGGAATACACCAATTTAAAAAAAAAAAAAAAAAAATATTTTATAAAAAAAAAAAAAAAAAAATTTTTTAATTTTAAAATTAAATTTTTTTAATGGGCCCCAATTTTACTCAAAAAAAAGGGCACAAAACCCCCCATGTTCCGGGACCCAGAATGGGTTAATGTCTATATATCGGTTGGTCTAGGGTAGTGAGGGGTTAATTTGAATATCCATGGTGTCTAAGTCAAATAAGGGGTTAATTTAAGGGTCCCTGCTAGTCTACAGTAGTCAAATGGTAAATTTGAAAATTTCTGGTGGAGGCAGTGAAAGAATTAATGCTACTTTCATAGCGAGTATTGCATGCTCTTATGACTCATGGGATCCAATTTTTAAGGGCCGGTTCACATCTGCGTTCAGTTTCCATACAGGGGACCCCCCAAGCGGAAACCTATACGCAGAGAGAAGCGGTTTACATAAGGAAACCTGCAGACCCCATAGACTATAATGGGGTCCGTGTGGTTTCCACTCGGTCTCCGCGGAAACCACATGGACCCCATGGCTTCATTCACTTACCCCTCCCGCTCCTGCCCTTTGCCTCCTCTTCCCTCTTGAGCCCTCAATGGGCCCTGTGCGTTGCACATCATATTGCGATGATGTAATGTGTAGCGCATGGAGATCTCCGGGAGGCTGAAGAGGAAGACTGCACTGAGAAGGAGCCGAGATAGGTAAGTTAATAGAAGCCATTACCGGACCTCCACCTCCTATTAAAAAAGCAGTGGCATGGGGCCCACAGAGGTCATAGACCAGCCACAATAACCATAGAACAATGGTAAGCCTTAGAGCATTCATAAGGCTCCTGGCTGTCAAGGAAACAGGACAGCCGCTGTGATTTTGTCGCACGGGAGCCGTTGTGCAACATAAAAGGCTTGGGGCCAGTGGGGACCGGCCCTGGGGGGCATTTTTACACTTTGAAGGGGGGTTCTGGAGAGTTAAATCAGAATACATTGGAGACCCTGTAGCTGATGTCGGGAAGGGGTTAAAGAATGTGTATTGAGAAAAAAATTCCTCTTTGACATTACTGGTTTAAAGCAAGACAATATAGATTATTGGCTGGTAATGAAAGGGTTAACTGTCTGCAGCAGCCTCGCTCACTGTACCTGTCCTATTACTATCTATGTCTATTCAGTTCTATTCTAACACTACAAATCTGTTGGTGTATAATTATTACTTGGTTTTCTAAGTAATCCTATAACTATTGTTCAGTTATATGGCTTGTGCTGCCTATTTTTTTTTTTATCGAAGGTCTCAAAACTGTGCCAACGAAAACACCAGTGCACGACAAAAAAGTGACGGGTGCCACTGAAAAAAACGTGCAAAGGATGCTGTCTATCGCAAAACCCATCTCAAAAGAGAATAGGTCCTCCGAAAACTATCCCCAAACTCCAAGCCAAAAGGCCCAAGAGTAAGGGAGCAGTACCAACCCAACTGCCTAGACAGGAGGGTCAGTGACATGCTTGGTTTCCTCCATGGGCTGCCACCACCAGGAGTACCGCCAAGCCAGCTACTTGCATCAGTCCCCTCAAGGGCTGCCACCCCAAGAGTACGACCGAGCCTGCAACTGTTGCCCGTCTCCACAAAAGCAGAGACGGACACTGGAGAGCAAAGAAGGAGGGAACCCGAGGGCCACACACTCCAACTTCTAGACTTCGGGTAGGACCCAAAAGGGTTACCGCACCCCTACATCCACACAAAAACAGTGACAAAACAGGTGACAAGACGTGATAAACAAAAAAGAATAAATAAGTGAATAGAGTGCCAGTGTACTGGCCCGGTCTATCCGCCGGATCTATAAAAAATTACCCTTGCTATACCCTAGCTAATAGCTATGTGATGCAGTGAGATACAACACAGATGTTTGTATACCATTACAGCAATTAAAGGCTGATCACGAATGTACAAGCTTATATCCCTCTATGACATCAGCACTGTAAGGCCCACCTACCACTGTTTATTGGCTGAGAGGCTGTCAGACGTTATCACATGTGTGAGTTACTGCACACATGACATTGTCTGCTGTGTATTTTCTAGCTAACACATTTTTGTTCGTCCAAAGCAAATCTCCATTTGTTAAAAACTGAACTGATTTGCCGATCTCTACTGGTTAGAAAGAGGAAAGCATGAATGCACTGGGTCTGTTATTTATGCGAGCACCACCACCAGAATTGCATTTAAAGGGGTTTTCCCATCTCCCTGCTTCAACAGCTTCTCACTTCCTGTATTCCTTATCAAACAGTCAAAGACACCTCCCCTCTGTTTACTGAACAGGACACTATGAAGTATCAATACTTATTATGATTACTAGAATTCTTATATAAATGCTGATCAAATATTATGCACATGCTTCTAGAGAAGGACTCAGTATTATCTGTGTATTTACATAGAGAGATAACAGACAGGTCTTTATCAGCAAACTGCAATTAGCTGAATGCAGATCTGTAGATAACATTGAGAGCAGTGAGTGAGGGCATCTGCCCTATCACACAGGTTTGGCTCTATGGAAACGCTGTGTGAGAGTAATAATTTCACATAGCAGGAAAACAAAACATTACTAAAGCAATATATTAAGGAAACCTCTTCAGTTTACATAAGCCAGCAATATAGATCTCCTTGAGATGGGCAATACCGCTTTAAGTTACTATGCTGTTGTAGGGCCAGCTAGCAGTCTTTTTGCTGAGAAAATCAAATCCCCCATCTGTATGCAACACTGCATTTTGACACAAAATATAGGAGTTTAGAAGTTATTTTGCTGGTGGTAGACTCCCTTTAAAATAGTTTCATGCCTACTTCCCACAGTGGGACTAAAAAGTATTCTAAATAAATTTGAATAGAGTATTCAGTAAAAAAAAAAAAAATCTGAAGTTTGAAAAATACAAAACCTTTTTTTCCCCACTCAAAATGTTGTTTTTTTTTATGGAACAAACTAAAATATACATATATATACACAATAGCAGAATTGCATAAAAAGGAATATAATAGGATAAATAATAATAATAATAATAATAATGCAAATAATAAATCCTATATAATCTAAAATGGTTTCAATGAAACTTGCCCTGCAAAAAACAAGCCCTCATAGCACTCGGTTGATGGTAAAATAAAAGTTATTGCTCTTATAACATGACATAAAACAAACTAAATTATAACATGAGAAAGTTTATTGAAGATAAACTGGCAGCATTAACAATGTTTCTCGGATGCAATAGAGAAGCTACAAAAATATGGCGAGTCTAGGGTCCTGAAAATGTAAACATATAGTCAATCATATAGGCCAATCAGAGAGTAGTATAGTAAGAAACACCAGAAGCATGGAACAGAGACAGTCAAGATGACCAGATTTTCTGGAACAGTGTCATGGTTTTCATGCAAACATTTAGCTTTTCACATAGGATCACTTTTTTTTTTATTCTCTTTTCACTGTCACTTCAGATAACCCCATGGTAGGAGGTACCATGGACTTTTATTCATATTACCCCCTCCCATTTTTAATCATAAAGCATACATGCTATTTAAACCCATACATGCTGCAGTTAATGCTGACCGCAGCACGTGGACAAAATTGTTGAACCCCTCGTTTAATGAAAGAAAAACCCACAATGGTCACAGAAATAACTTGAATCTGACAAAAGTAATAATATATAAAAATTCTATGAAAATGAACAAATGAAAGTCAGACATTGCTTTTCAAACATGCTTCAACAGAATTGTTAAAAAAAGAAAACTCATGAAACAGGACTGGACAGAAATGATGGTACCCTTAACTTAATATTTTGTTGCACAACCTTTTGAGGCAATCACTGCAATCAAATGATTCCTGTAATTGTCAATGAGACTTCTGCACCTCTTCACAGGTATTTTGGCCCACTCCTCATGAACAAACTGCTCCAGTTGTCTCGGGTTTGAAGGGTGCCTTTTCCAGACGGCGTGTTTCAGCTCCTTCCTAAGATGCTCAATAGGATTTAGGTTCAGGGCTCATAGAAGGCCACTTCAGAATAGTCCAATGTTTTCCTTTTAGCCATTCTTGGGTGTTTTTAGCTATGTGTTTTGGGTCATTATCCTGTTGCAAGATCCATGACCTGCGACTGAGACCAAGCTTTCTGACACTGGGCAGCACATTTCTCTCTAGAATCCCTTGATAGTCTTGAGATTTCATTGTACCCTGCACAGATTCAAGACACCCTGTGCCAGATGCAGCAAAGCAGCCCCAGAACATAACAGAGCCTCCTCCATGTTTCACAGTAGGGACAGTGTTTTTTTCAAGATATGCTTCATTTTTCCATCTGTGAACATAGAGCTGATGTGCCTTGCCAAAAATTTCGATTTTTTTTTTTTTTTTTTTGTCTCATCTGTCCATAGGACATTCTCCCAGAAGCTTTGTGGCTTGTCAACATGTAGTTTGGCAAATTCCAGTTTTGTCAGATTCAAGTTATTTCTGTGACCATTGTGAGTTTTTCTTTCATTAAACGAGGGGTACCAACAATTTTGTCCACGTGTGTAAGTTATTTTAATGAAAAAAACAAAAAAGCACAAAATTGGTATCACCGCATCTGTAACATCCCCTGAAATAAAATTAGTACGTTATTTATTTTACATGATAAACACCATAAACATTAAAGTTTAGGTCCCAGAATTGATGTTTTCTGTTCCCCTCACTTCTCAATAACGAAAAGTAATAAAAACTGATCAAAAGTCATAAGTACCCACAAAATACAAGGTCTTGTAAAGCTACATAGAAATAAAATGTAACAAGTTATAATAACAGGAATGTAATGATGGATAAAAGTTTGCTTGTTTAAGGCTAAAATGTGTTAAAGATAGCTAAAGGGTTAAAATGCACATAGAACACGAATGCAAGAGAATTCCTAGTTGAGCAATTCCCCAGTGCTGCTGCTGAAACAAGGGAAGAATGGGAAGACAGAGACAGTGAGCCCTAAACTCACCCAGCCCCTGTCCCTACCTAATTGATTGAATGTCCTAGGCGACAGCCGACAACTTGGTGGTGATCCCTTCTCTGAATAAGTGTAACACATAACAAGACAAGACTAACACAGAAGAGGAGTCAGCAAGCCAAGGGTCAAAACCAGAGAGACAAACAGTACCAAATTGAAATCCTAAAGAGTAGTAATAAGGGAAGCCAAAGGTCAGAAGTCAGAAATACAATAATAGCAGGAAGAGGAGCTAGCAGGAACAAAGTCTTAGGACAGAGTCACAATAGCCAGCGACCGTGTGAGAGCAGATGACCTGTTTATAGGAAGTCCAGAATCTGTCCCAGACTTGATTGGTAGATAGGCTGTCAATCACACAGTCAAGGCTAAGATTAACTGATAGAGGAGCGGAGGGAAACAAAGGTGCAGGAGATGGGTGTGGCTATAATTCAATTACAGAGAAGAGGTAGTAGAGCCGTGTTCATACAGAGCAACAAGAACTCTAAGCAAGGAATCAAACTGAACATGCCTCCTGCGCCACAGCGCATAGAGTATGTAGCAGGGGACTTACAATGAGGGCACAACAGACCTCTCTTACAATAGGCCCAGTTAGCCACTTCAAAGTGTTGTATAAATTCACTCCTGAGAACAGAAGACAGATGTATATTGTAGCCTGCAGACCTGGAGGAAGCCAGACCAAAAAGAGCATTAGGCTGCAGTAGTGGTGAGGCCCTGTCCCAGAGTTTCAAAATGCAGTGGCACAGGCAGGCATGTGATGCAGCCAGTTTTCCCTGGTTCAAGTGATGCAGTTGTTAAAAATACAGCCTGATTGCAGACCTGGGGGCAGGGGGGGAATTGTTTGAGAAGAGTATAGCACTGTCCAATGTGGAGCGAGGGGCAGGTATTAGTTGGGGTCACTGTGTGTGGACACTGATGGGAACACTGTTCATCAGCCGCTCTCCTCTGCCAGTCCCTTCACTGGCTACCCAGCAAATAGAGTTCAAAATGCTAACGCTGACATAGAAAGCCATCCACAACCTGTCCCCTCCATATATCTCCAACCTAATCTCCCGCTACCTGCCCGCATGTAACCTCTGATCCTGCAAAGACCTCCTACTCTGCTGTGCCCTTATCGGCTCTTCACACACCCATCTCCAAGATTTCTCCCGTGCATCCACCATACTCTGGAACTCATTACGAAGACACATAAGACTGACCCCGACAATCACAAGCTTCAAGAAGGCCCTGAAGACTAACCTATTCAGGAAGGCCTACAACCTGCAATAACGCTATTTTCATCACACCACCATCTTTACAGCCTCTCCCCTCACCTTCTGTCTCTATCCCTCTTCCCTCATAGATTGTAAGCCCTTGCGGGCAGGGCTCTCTATCCCACTGTGCCAGTTGGTCACTGTTAGTATTATATTTGTTTTGTATATTTTGTGTACCGTATGTAAACCCTCAAATGTAAAGCACCATGGAATTAATGGTGCTATATAAATAAATAAATAAATAATAACAAATATAATGGGAACACTGTATGAGAACAGTGATGGGGGCCATTATGCTGTATAGGTCAGTGATGGGGTCATTTTGCTGTAATGGGGCAGTGATGGGACAATTATACTGTAAGGTGAGACTAATAAGGGCCATTATACGATACGGTAAGTGATGGATGCCCTTATACTATATGGGGGCAATTAATGGATCAGTTAAAAAACGGACACATTAGCATTAGTTAGTGTCCGTTTTTTAACACTTTCCGTTTTTTTTTGTTTCTGCTTTCTGAGCATGCGCAGAACAAAAACAGACATAAAATAACGAACAGTAACTGATGGCTATCAGTTACTGTCCATTATAAGTCCATTACCCATAGAATTCAATGTGACGGACACTTGCTGTCCGTCAAGAATCCGTTTTTCCAAACGGACAAAAAAGTCCTGCATGTAGGAAAAAAACGGACTTCTGACAGATTGAGTGTAAACGGACACAACCAGACACTAACGGACACAATATAAAAACCCATTAAAATGAATGGAAATTTTAACGGATTTCAGCTAGTGTCTGATGCTAAAATCTTGTAACTGACAATAGCTACAGACACTACTGATGGTAACCAACGGTAGTGTGAACGCCCCCTAACAATGACGCAGGGATGCATTGGGTCCTGTGGTTGCCTGACAGGATTACAGGACAGATACAGAGTTGGGCATGCATTTCCTCTTAGGCTCTGTCCCTGCATAATATATTGTAATGATGGCAGGACATTTTAAAGTCAGGACATTGTGTGCTGGGCCCTGCAGATGCATTATTATTAATATGCTGTCTATTAGCAGGAATAAACACCTGCATTTGGGGTTACTCTGGGCTCCCCACAACAGTCATTTAGTGTTGTCATGTTTCACTTGTCCTAAACTATGACGTCTGTGAATAACCAAAGACTCCACTTAGAATAGGCTCTCCATTTAATTTCTTTAAACATCTGTCCTCAAGAAATTAGCTCTCTTTTCCTGGGTTGCCATAGGACCTGTGATGGTTGACCCACTTTTGCAGCTACTAGGCCTTACTGTGTTGTAGCTTAAATAAGTTTGAAGAAACACGCAGGACACAGTATCACCAGGCATTTTCCTTAGAGCAGTTTCAGGTACAGGTCTGCTTCACAGCAGTTTGGGAGTGGTCTCATAGCAGCATGTACAAACCTTCTCTGACAGCATTCCAGTAACAAAGCCTACAGAAACACAGCAGGCTATTGCATGTCAATTGACTTCAATGGGAGCTGAGTTGCAATGAAGGGACTGGGCTGCTAGACAACAGACAGAGCTTTCTGCTTCTGGCCCTGTATTGTGTACGGGACAGATGCTGGGGCACTGAGGAGCATCACTGGACATCACTGTAACTGCTTTTGTTTGCTTCCAAACTTTTATGCTTGCACTATTTGGTATTTGAGCATTAACAGTATAATAAATAATATTTTAACTATATTTCTAATTTTCTAAGAGTTTCAAAACTGGATTAAAAAATTAACTTTTTTTTATATATTTATTCTATAGGGAGAACGAAGAGGCTCATTGGCTTTTATTCGTTCGCCAAGCATGGAGAACATAGCCAATGTTGATTTTAGTAGTCAACGTCCATCTATTTCTGAACCATCTGTTTCTTACTTCTTGTAAGTTGTATATTTTTTCACATACTTTTCTTCTTTTTTTATACGTTTTTCTATATTAATTTTTAATTTCCACAATAATAATGCTGAAGTTATGCAGATGTTCTAAAACTGAACCTAACACTGAAACCGTAATCTACTTTAACTAGAAATTGCAATGTGTGAAAAAATTAGCATCATACATAGACATATGGCTTTTAGACCCTTTTCACACAAAGTTTATACTCCAGACAGCATAGTTTTTGGGAAACATTTTAAAAAACCTCAATGGGGAAATAAAAAAAGTTTTGTATTTTGCTCTACAAATGTATGGTATAGCAAAAAAGCTTCTTAAATAACTAGACTAGGCTCCCAGAACTGTGCCGCTTGTAACCAACATGGTGGGAGATGCCTCACCAGACTGCCTTCCAGTTAACTCACATACTTCAGACAGCGAAAACAAAAAAAAAAAAAATAGCCATTACTGTGGCAAAGCTGCATGCGAGACACCTTGGGGGCTACAGTCGTGATTTTCCTGCAGACATTGCAGTCTGAAGTATCACATCATGGGCATTGCCTCGATGTACTGGAGTGGCGACTGAAGACAGTGGAAGACTCTAAGGCTACTGCCCAAAAACAAATTCAAACTCACATCTGAAAACAAGTGACTCCTTACCAAACTGAAAGACCTTGAAAAAAGGTCCCACCACAACAATCTTTGCATATTGGGCCTCCCTGAGTCAATCCTCTCTAAAGAGCTGCACCACCTCTGTAAAAGTGAGCTGCTGCAGGTCTTGGGCCTGACTGACTGGTGTAAGGTGGAAAAAGCTCACCATATCATCCCCGACCCTCTACCTCAGCAGCCTTCTCAAGAGCGAGCACACCTGGACTTCACTAACAAGCAGGAGATAATAGATGCTTTCCGACAATCTAATAACAAGCCCAAACTCGGACCACAAAATCTTAATCTTTGGGGACTTCCTCCACTGTTGTCACTCCCATGAAGGGAACGTCTCCAACAGGTACCCCCACCAGAACTTCTCAGTAAAGAACTTCCTGTACTGATTTGGGCCCACATGTGACCTTGATGGTATTACAATGACGAGACCTCCACAAGATGACCGGCCTGGAACTATCAGTTATTTTTTTTGCCTGATTTTTCAGAACTTCTCCCAATGTGAATAACATCCCATTGGCCATGGGACCCTCACACGTCCGTTTATATGGTTTACTCAAACTTGCTGGTATAGACATTAGCCCACTTCTTCTGTTTGTTGGTCATACCCCTATCCTACTGAATGGTTAGACCAAAATCTTATCTAGTAGGGCATGTTGTCCCTCCACCCACCTGGCACCTGCTATAATATCCATGGATTTGGTTTTTCACTACCACAAGTGACACCAGTGCTCTTTTTTTTCCCTCAATGTTGTACCTTTCAAATGGTGGAGATGACCATTTGCACGATTTCCCGGGATCAATAGGGCTAGCCATACTCCTCCTGGCTTGTGCTTTTCTTCCTATGTTATGTTCTTATGTTAACTGTTTTATATATTAGAGTTAGGGGGCGTTCACACTACCGTTGGTGACCGTCAGTAGTGTCCGTTTCTATTGTCCGTTACAAGATTTTAGCATCGGACACTAGCTAAAACGTCAGAAATCCGTTAAAATTTCCATTCATTTCAATGGGTTTTTATATTGTGTCCATTAGTGTCCGTTTGTGACCGTTTACACCAAATCCGTCAGAAGTCCATTATTTTTTCACGGACAAAAAATCCTACATGCAGGACTTTTTGTCCGTTTGAAAAAAACGGATTCTTGACGGACAGCAAGTGTCCATTATTTTTTTAACATTGAAGTCTATGGGTAACAGACTTATAACAGACAGTAACTGATAGCCATCAGTTACTGTCCGTTATTTTATGTCCGTTTTTTTCCTGCGCATGCTCAGAAACCACTAACTAATGCTAATGTGTCCGTTTTTTTTAACTTATCCATTAATTGGATCAGTTAAAAAAACGGACACATTAACATCAGTTAGTGTCCATTAATGTCTGTTATGATAGGTGTCTGTTTTTTTTTTGTTTTTCTTTTTTTTAACGGACACGATCAGAACGGACATCAACGGTAGTGTGAACCCTGCCTTGGGTGGTTAGGAAGGGGTAGGAGCTTCATGGGATTTCTGAGCTGTTTCAAAGAAGGCAGAAATTTTAATCTTGTTCCACAAAAAGATACCATACCAGGTTATCCATCACAAACATGATTCAGAGGGGTGCTGGTCTCAAGTTCTCCTCAGTTCCCCACAGAGGAGGTTTCACTATATACTGTAGTGTCTATACCCCTAATGGTGATAATACTGCCTTCTAGATAGAGCTAACTGCTGAAATCCAATCTAACCCCTGAGATAATAAAATCATTGCTAGTGATTTGAATGCTGTGGTCTCAGTAATTGACTGCCGGCCAGTAACACCCACCACACAAGGATTATAGACACTGTAGTTTCTCGCCTTTTGAAGGATTCCCAACTAATAGATGGTGTATGCTTAATACATAGACAAGCATTGATGACTATATTCTGTCCTCTGACCCTCTCACATCCAGAATTAAATCACACTTTCAGATCATTCCCCATTTGTTCTGGATCTGAGTGATTCTTTTCCGAGAGGCACAGACTATTTGTGGTGCATCCCATCTTATCTAGCAGGGGACAAGCCCTTCTGTGTGCTCCTGGAGAACTGGTGGCTGGAGTATAGCACTTCCAATGTGGCTCATTAATCCAACTGGAAAGGCTGTCCTTAGTTCTACTTAGTTTTGCACTACAGTGCCATCTGGTAGCCCAAAAGGGACAATCATTGAGTCATGAGCGCTGCCTTGCTTACACATCCTTCCTAACCAACCCCCCAAACCCAATTAACAACCTTAGCAGATGTACGAACTGTGGGCAGATAGATGTGAGGTGACTTGACGCTCTAGACTAGAGGCTCAACTATTCCGTTTGGCAACAAGGCTGGATGCCTCCAGGCCCGTTTTGTGAAAGGTAGACAAGCCATTGAATGTATCCAGACACTACAGAACCGGAATGGTACTGTCTGCTCATCCCCTAAGGAGATTAACTACATCTTGTGAGAATTTTACGCCTCATTATATTGCAGAGATACCCAGCCACAGCCCTCACCATCTTTTCAGCTACATCAGGTGCATTTGCCATCTTTTAAATGACGAGAATCACGTGCCCCTAAACGCGCCCATAGGCAAAGAGGAGTTGTCTAGGGCGATATCAGGACTAAAAATGTCCCTGGGTCAGACAACTTTTAGGGGAAATTTAATAAAATTCTCAAACAGATATCCCCGTGCTTGCTCAGACGCTATACCTCCTACTTGAAGGGCAGTAAACTAACATCAGATGCCAACACGGCCAGACCAGAATGCCTTAACTCATACCCCAAATGTGACCAACCAGGTACAGATCTCATTTACGGAGTTTGGACGTGTCCCTCCACCCAGAGTTATTGGAAGAGTGTAAATTTCCTAGAAATGACACCTCTGTTCCCCTAACTCCTCAACTATTTCTTTTCCATACTTATCTTTGTACCCTTTAGGATTCTAATAATGCAGTGGTTGAAACCATCTACTCTTTCGTTAACAGAAATCCTCTCTCTGGTGAAATACTTTCTGCTTATGGATAGGATGGAAACAGAGAGGATTAGAGAGAAGGGGGCAAAAGCCTTTTTCGAGAAATGCAGTGACTACTTGCAGTGACTTTGTCTAGAGGCCTTTCTCCCTATTCCATGGAGCTCCCAGAGCGGTTTGGGGGAGGAGGGGGGATGATAAAGGGTTTATTCTTATGTTTTTGTATTGTATTATGTTATGGTTTTGCATTTGTTTTTGTATGCCAAATGTTCCCTTGGATGTATCTCCTTCTTTCCCTTGATATGTTATCCCTTGACAACAAAACACTGGACTTGTTCTTTGCCAACGCGAGGGAGGCATATAACTCATCAGCCCTACCGCCCCTGGGAAGATCGGATCACAACCTAGTGCATCTCCAACCTGTGTACAAGCCACTTGTACGTAGAGAACCAGCTGTCACCCGCACAGTGAGGATATGGTCCGAGGAGAGTGATGAGGCTCTGAGGGATTGTTTTGACACAACCGCATGGGAAGTTCTGCAGGATTCTTATGGAGAATATATAGAAGGACTCACACACTGCATAACGGACTACATAAATTTTTGTGTGGACAACACAGTACCCACAAAAGTGGTGAGGTGCTTTTCCAACAACAAACCATGGATTAACTCTGATATAAAAACACTACTTAAGGAGAAAAAGATGGCATTCAGGACAAGAGATAAGGAGGGGCTGAGGGAAGTACAAAAGGAGCTGAGGCATCAAATCAGGCAGGGAAAAGCCAGTTATAAGGAAAAAATGGAAAAGCAAATGGAAAGAAAAGATATAAGGGGGGTCTGGGAGAGGCTTAAGTCAATTTCGGGTCATAAACAGTCTGTCTGCCAGATTGAGGCAGATGTTAATTGGCTTAATGAGCTAAACCTATTCTTCAACAGATTTGATCACACACCAGCTCCTCCCACCCCAGCATGTCCTTCAGTTCCCCCCACCACAATGACTTCACCCCATGCGGCTACTTCCCAACAGACCAGTAAATCCAGAAATCCGTCTTTATTTGACCACAGTCTGACCATCACACGGGCCCAGGTGAGGAAGGAGATGAAAAAGATCAAGGCAAGGAAAGCCGCAGGGCCAGATGACATCAGCACAAGGCTAATTAAGACTTGTGGGGACCAGCTGTGTGGTATAATTACATATATGTTTAATATGAGCCTGAGGCAGGAAATAGTCCCTGAATTATGGAAATCTTCTTGTGTGGTACCAGTTCCAAAGAAACCTCACCCTATGGACCTCAACGACTACAGACCTGTAGCATTGACATCCCACTTGATGAAGATCTTAGAGAGATTGTTTCTCACACATCTCCGCCCTCTAGTGAGCCCCGCTATGGACTCTCTCCAGTTTGCTTATCGGCCGGGCATTGGGATAGATGATGCCATCATCCACCTTCTGCACAGAGCTCTGTCCCACCTGGAGAAACCAGGGAACACGGTGAGAATAATGTTTTTTTGATTTTTCCAGTGCTTTTAACACCATACAGCCCGGGTTACTGAGGGACAAGCTGGGCCTTGCTGGAGTGGACCACCACCTCTCCAACTGGATCCTAGACTACCTCACAAATGGGAGGGTTCAGAACATTCCTTCTGTGAATTCACAAACTATCTCAATAATAACAACTGGGGAATCACCCTTAGTGGCCAACCTAAAAAGAACACAATTGATTTCCGGGATTTAGAACTCCATGGTAGCCTTGAGGGCATCAGTACAAAAACTTTCTTCAAAAAGCTAGACTGCAACAGTCTACTTGATTACCGTAGCTCCCATTACAGAAAATGGAAGGATACTGTACCATTCGGGCAATTCAAACGTATCCGGCGAAACTGTACGAAGGACTCAGACTTTAAAATCCAGAGTAAAATTCTAACCCAACGTTTCCAGGAAAAAAACTATCCTAAACGGATTATTCAAGCAGCAGAATCTAAAGCACAGTTTCTCACTCAATCTGAATGCCTTGTCCCCTTTCGGAAAAATACTAGTAAAGAATTCGGACATAATTTCATAACCACTTACAGTAATGCACATAACAGGATCAGGATGATCCTGGACAAACACTGGACGATACTCCTGAATGATCCTCTACTTAATAAGAATATCCCCCATAAGCCAGCAATCACTTTTAGAAGAGCAAAAACCCTGAAAAATCTATTGGCCCCTAGCAAACTGAGGTCTCTTACTAAACCTGTAGACCGGAATATGTCATATCCACAACCAAATGGTGTTTATAAATGTGAACACAAAAAATGTAAATGTTGTCACACAATTAACCATTCAGCCAAAACCATTACGAGCTTTTCAACAGGCGATATTTTCCAGATCAATCATTTCCTGAACTGTTCATCCTCCTTTGTCATCTATGTCCTGGAGTGCCCTTGTGGCCTCCAGTATGTAGGAAGGACCATCAGACCATTAAGGGAGAGGCTAAATAAGCACAGATCTAATGTAACTAATGGCTACCTCAAACACAGTGTATCAAAACATGCCTTGGTGTCGCATAAATCTTGTTTCGATGCATTCAAAATCATACCAATAGACCACATTCCTGCCCATACCAACAACAGATTTGAAAAGCTCAAGAGAAAGGAAATGTATTGGATTTTTAAATTTAACTCTCTAACACCAGCTGGGCTTAATGAAGCACTTGAGTCTGTATATGACTAGGTATTCTAAGGTGTGTGTATATATTTGCATATCCACACATCGCCGGCATTATCTTCTCCCCTCCAGTACATTCGTTTCAACCCATATGCATATGTATTGTCACCATTTTTGTTCTATGCCTATCACTTATAATTATTATGTATATATTTGTTTATAGTGAAATATAATTCTTAGTCATAATCATATGTTTATTACCCATTTTCATTTTTCATTTATCCATGTATTATGATACATTCTCTAGCCCCAGTCATATGAGCATGATGTCCGCCCTCTCATTACTCATTAACATTATTTCTTCTTTTTAGTGCTATATTTCATAACAATCATAGTTCAGATCAGTCCTGCGCCCTACACAGAAACATATGACTCAGAGCAGGAGATTGCTACACACATGCGCAGTAGCGATCTCCGAACGCGAATGAAACATTTAGCATTAACAATTCTAAATTTTTTTGTTTTCTTTCTTTTTTTTTTTTTTCTTAATTTAAACCTTTTTTTTTTTTTTCTCTCAATTTAAACCTTTTTTTTTTTTTTTTTTTTAATTTCTCAATTTAAACTTTATCTTTCAATCAAATTCTTTTTTTTTTTTTTTTTTTTCTTTCCCTTCTCAATTAAAACTTTATTTCTCAATCAAATCTTTCCCCACAAGTTTGAACCCCTCCCCCTAGGGGTGGTCCCATTTCACCATACCTTTATAAGCCTTTCTGAAAGTGGTCTCCACATTTGCCTCTCACTCACTTCAGATCTCACAGCCTACCTCCTCAGGCTGGTAAGTACCAAAAAACATTGGTTTAAACCTTTTTATGTATAGTTTTTACTCTTATGTGCAGTTTGATTTTATATTGCATTTATTAGCCTTTTAGCTTTACTTATTTATTATTTATTTTTTTGAGTACATTCATTACCACTATTTATTCATTTATTTATTTATTTATTCATCTATCCATGTCTGGTGGGATACTTTTCTTTTATCCCATAGAATGGTATCATTAATTTCACTGGTTCTAAATTCCAATTACTGACTCTTTACATGTGTATTCTTTTATTGTTTTTATGTTTAGTCTCTTGTACACTTGATAAAGGGGATCTGATTTCCCCGAAACGCGTTGTGTTATTTGAGTATAATAAAGCATCTTTGATGAAGCGCGGTCCCCACACCTCATTTTTTGGGAGATTCTCCTACCAATCCACTACCTGTATACCGTCTGGATCCAGGAGATTCTGACGCCTAGAGGTTCCGCAGCTCACATATACCAAAGCATACTCTGGATCCATCCACTGTGTTAGTTGTGGGCCAGCACAACTTGAAAAGGTGAGAACCCACCTATATTAACATCCATAATATCTAACTATCCTGGTTGTGAGATCACCAATTGAAGGGGTACTGTTTACCATCAGACCCAGCCAGTTGAACACTCACTATAATATAGACCAGTGCTTTTGTGCTACTTAGTGGCTTTCTACCATACTTTCAGTGGATGATCCTTGTTGTTTCTCCAATCATTTGACTACCTCCTGTTCTCAACACAATTATCTATGTACAACCTATTTTTTAAGCAATATCACGCTATGTGCCGCTCGGCGTTGTTGTTTTTATTTTTGTTTTGAAGTATACCTCACAAATCGACCTCAATACGTGAGAGACCGAGACTGTGTCAGATACTGTGATCTGTAATACGGGGGCACCTCAGGGTTCGGTTCTTGCCCCTTTCCTCTTCACACTGTACATTGCAGATTTTAGGTGCAACTCATCTAGCTGCTACCTACAGAAGTATTCTGACACTCTGCAATAGTAGATCTTATCACAGACGATGATGACAGATAGTACAGAGAACTGAACCGGGATTTTGTGGACTGGTGCCAGCGGAACCACCTGAGGATTAACGCGGGGAAGACCAAGGAGATGGTGGTGGACTTCCGTAAATGCAGATGCCCTCCTAAACCAGTGGACATCCTGGGGACGGGCATCGAGATTGTGAAGACCTATAAGTACCTGGGTTTGCTCCTTAATAATAAGCTGGACTGGGCAGATTACATGGAGGTCCTGTACAGGAAGGGCCACTGTCTAGTTGTGCTGTGAGGAACGCCCTCCCTGACTGTGCTCGTCCATAGACTTGTACTAGGGGGGGCGTTCCTCACAGCTCAGCGTCATCACTGGGCTGAGTACACCCCAGTACAATTCTATGGACGGGTACTGTAAGGGAGGGTGTTCCTCACAGTGCAACTAGACAGTCAGGAACGCCCTTCTGACAGTGAACGGTGAAATTTAGACCCCCGATATCTCCAGCCCCGGGGCATATAACAAGAAAGCCGGCAGTTTGTTGAATTCAGCGCACTGTCGGCTTTCTAGCGATATGTAAAACAGCATATACATGAGGACGTGAAAGGTCCTTAAAGGGGTGCAAAGGGAAGTTATTAGTTTAAAGATGCACTTGGGGGTATTATTCATTATGGGGGGTTATATTATATATTTTATAATTGGGGTAGCAGCAGGATTGGGACTTTGTGTGGGTGAGGACAATATGGGTCAGGTGCCTGGAAAAGTGAGGAGCCAAAGATGTCTATGTTGCAAACTTTACAGAGACTGGAAGAAGTGGTCATGGCCGTCCAGATGAAAGAGATGCGGAATGTGAACGATTAGTCAGAGACGTTACCGGTAAGTCACTAAATGCTACTGCGCTGTATTCACCTAAATCGTCTGCAGAGCCCTGTGTAGAGCCGCTATATACCACTATACGCTCACCGTATGTCCAAGTAGGGGGCCCACTTGGACATGTTCGCCCCCCCTGTGCTAAACCCCTAGCTACGCCTCTGGGCACTTCTTAGGACTTTCTTCAACTTGGTAGTGGCATCAGCCATCTTCTTTGGAGTGGCCTGCTGGGGGAGCAGTATATCAACCAGGGACAGAAATAAACTTGACAAGCTGATTATAAGGGCCAGCTTTGTCCTGGGGAGCCCACTGGACCCAGTGCAGGTGGTGGGCGACAGAAGGATACTGTCCGTGGTGAGCTCCATGCGGAACAAGAAGTCCCATCCCATGCATGAGACTGTGATAGCGCTGGGCAGTACTGTCAGTGACCGACTGCTCCACCCTAAGTGTGAGAAGGAGCACTATCGGAAGTCTTTCCTCCCCACCACGGTTTCGCTGTACAACCAACACCTACCTAAGCGGAGATCAATACCCACAGAGAACTGAAATATCTTTCTGCCTGTTAAATCCCCCCCCCCCCTCCTCTGCTACTTCCTGTCTGTCTACTATCAATGTAATGCCTCTTACCTTGGAACATTCCTGTACATGTTGTATTTGTATTTGTATCTGCTTATCTTTGCTGCTGTAACACATTGAATTTCCCCATTGTGGGACTATTAAAGGACTATTATTATTATTATATTTGTCATTTTTTTCGTGTTTGAAATGCCAATAAAACTTGCTTTTAAAAAAAAAAAGTGTGTAAATTTTCAATATAGAATATGTTTTTAATAGAATTAAAATTCCTTTGTGCTTTTTGGTAGTTTTGCGCCTGATTGTAGAAACAGTGATCATGGACGAGGCTGCAGATTCAAGAGATATATTATATATACCTGTATGCAATTGTGTGGACTGAAGCGGTCGCTCAATTAAATCTATTATTAGTGCTACAGTCTCCATGTAGCCAAAGACTAAAAGTTACACTAATTGGAGCTGCAAAGTGTATTGATAAAATTGACAGGTACATATATTCTTTATTTCAGAAGAGAAAATGTTAGTGCAGTTTGCCTAGATATGCAGGCCCTGGAACAACGGCGGAAAAGTCTAAGAGATGTAGAGGATATTTTAAGTCATCATAATCTGCAGCAATATCTGTATAAACCAAGACGACAGGTAAGTTCAATGAGTAGGTCAACTAACTTTTAATATAGTTATATATTGACATGTCAACTACCTGAGGCAAAAGTACAAATTTTTCATCCTCATTTGTGAAAGAGTGCATGGGTACATGTACCATAAATAGCATGCTTTTGCAAGTTTTTTTTATAGATAGAAATTCTAGACCTGAATACCATATCATCAGTGGCGTAACTATAGTTCTCTCAGCAGTTGCATTTATGACCGAACCACAGAGCCAAAGGGGCCCACAGGCCTCCATCACTAAACTAACGCTGCCTGCACTAATAAGTCCTGTAACTATATTCTGGCTTTCACAGCACACTACAGGGTGTGTATGAAAGAATATAGTTATATGCTTTCATTGTGGGGCACAAAGAGGGTTATTACCAAGCAGTAGTGCAAACAAGGGTACTATTACTATGGGACTTAAAAAGGGCATTATTACTTTGTGGAGGCACGAATGGGAATTTTTACTTTGTAGGAGCACAAAGGGGGCAGCTACGATATCACTTTGTGGGTTACATTGTACAGAGGTCACGAAGGGGAAAAAACGTTTGACACAAAGGAGGCATTGTTATTGTTGTTGGTATAATGGCAAGCAAGATTGGACGTTTACTTAAGCACTCTCTTTTGTATGTATGTACTACAGGAGCAAGAGTTCCACGGTGTATACCACTGTGGCAGATGTGAGCATGTTGCCCATCTGGAAGCTCGAATTAGAGATCTGGAGGTGCAAAATGTAAGACTGAGGACAATTGACAATCTTGAGCAGAGCATTCTGCCCACCTAGCAAGCAATTAGTGGGTTAGATATGGAAGAGCTAAAGGAGCATCAGAAGGACCAAGCAAGGATGTGGGTAAATACAGATAGAAGGGGTGGAAGGGTCTTCAAGAAAAGGAAGGCCAACTCTGTTTCTGTTCATCTAAGCAAAATTGCCATGTTGGTTGATGATATGAGGATGTCTGTGTCAGATATGGCAGCCCTAGCCAATACTGCTTTCTCTAACAGCCAGAAGGACAGACCAGCTAGGAGTCAGGGTGACGGCAGTGCAGGTACGCCAAGGCAGTTAGTGGTTATAGGGGATTCTGGAAGACCGATAGAATAATTTGTTGCAGAGACCTCAACTGAATGGTTTTCTGTCTCCCGGGTGCCAAGGTTTCAGCATGTGGTGGATAAATTACTGTGAGGAGCTGGGGTACAATTTTAGGGAACTAGGATGCAAGCTGAAGGAAGGACTTCCAAACTGGAATGCTGCCTATGCCATGTGCAACCCAGGAAAGGCAGTAAGAGCTTAGGGAGGTAAAGGGAGTCTATCACCTCCCAGAAGCATATTTAGCTGCCACCACTGCATTACAGAGCACATTACAAATGATAAATAATATAGCTGTTATGTAAGTCACTTTTGTAGATTTGGAGAAAAACAACTTTTAAGTCCTATGCAAATAAGACGGTGCAGTGCACCAACTGCTGATTGTGCGGTGGGCCTTCAACCCATGGTGCACTGCTCTTGCTACTTAGGTAAGATGGGTGATGTCATAACAGTGGGAGAATTAACTATGTTTGAGGGAATTGAAGGCCAACCCCCAGTGCACCAACTGCCTCATTGACATAAGAATTCAAAGTTGTTTTTCTCTAAATCTGCAAAAGTGACCTACAGTACATAACAAAGGTATATTATTCATTACTGTAATTTGCTCTGTCACACGGTGTTGACAGTTTAGTATGGTTGGGGAGGTGATAGTCCCATTAAATGCATGGCTCAAGTCTAGAGCGCTAGCCTGACTTTTCTTTTGGGTACAAGCTGTTTTCCACAGATAACTTGAGGTGGGAAGAACATTTATCCCCTTAAGTACACAGCCAAATCCCGCCTAAGGCTAAGGCCCCATATAGCGAGCTGCAGCCAAAAAGCGCTAGAAAAAAATGTAGAATCCCATCCACTAATGTAACACCAAATTGTGTTAGTGATGAACATTGATATTTTTTTGCATTTATTTATGGAAAAAGAGGAAATTTGGAAAAATTTGCAATTTTCAAAATGTGAAATGCTCTGCTTTTCAGTCAGTTAATTATATCACCAAAATACATTAAAATATCTTCCATGTTTATAATTTATATTGTCATCATCTTTTAATCACCCTTCAGTTTATTTTGGATGTATTAGGCTTACTAGTTTAACATCCAGTTTTCCAAATTTGCAAGAAAATTTCCAAAACCCATTTATTAGGGACCACTTCAGTTCTGAAGAGGATTTTAAAAGCCTGTATAATAGAAACCCCCATACATTACCCCAGTTTCAAAAATGCACCTCTCAAATACTTCAAAACAGCATTTGGGAACTTTGTTAAGCATTTCAAAAGAACTAAAACAATATGAAGGTGAAATTTAGAGATTTAATTTTTTTCAACAATATATGTTCATTTTGCTCTGAAATATACATATTCACAAGGCCTTAAAAGAGAAAATTCATTGCACAATTTATTATGCAATTTCTCCCAAATGCATAAATACCCCACATGTGGATGTAAACTGCTGTTTGGGCATATAGCAGTGCACCAAAGTGAAGGAGCGCCACTAGGCATTTGAAGAGCAGATTTTGCTGGAGAAGTTTTCAGGTGCCATTTCTCATTTGCGGAGTCCCTAAATTACCAGTACAGTGAAAATCTCCATTTTGGTAACTTTATCCCTCCGAATTTGTCCCGGGGTATAGTGAGCATTTTGACCTCACAGCTGTTTATTTTTATTTTCAATGTTTCAGATTTTATTAACATTGAGACATGAAAATGAAAAGTTACTTTTTTCCCAATAAAACTTCACTTTAACCCCAAATTTTTCAATTTCACAAGAGGGTAAAGGATGAATGAATTCTGCTGTTTAGGCACACAACAGGCCACAGAAGGCAAGAAGCACCATTAGGCTTCTGAAGGGCAGATTAATTTTCAGTGGCAATGACACATTTGCAGAGCCCCTAAGGTGCCAGTGTAATGGAAAGTACCAAGCAGTGACCTCATTTTGGAACCTGTAACCCTCAAAAAAATTTACCAAGGGATAATTTTGTGATAATTTTGACTTAAGAGATGGTTTCCAAAAAGAAAAGCGCATTGCATGATGATAAATGAAAATTGAAAACTTCCAAGATATATAGGAAATAGTATGCTATTTCAGTGCCTGATATCTTATGGTTAGCTTGTGGCACTGTGAAAATTCAGCTCTCCAGTTATGTTATGTTTCCTGACTTTGGAAGCATACAGTGGGGAAAAAAAGTATTTAGTCAGCCACCAATTGTGCAAGTTCTCCCACTTAAAAAGATGATGTAATTGATATCATAAGTAGACCTCAACTATGAGAGACAAAATGAGAAAACAAATCCAGAAAATCACATTGTCTGATTTTTTTGTCTGATTTTTATATGCAAATTATGGTGGAAAATAAGTATTTGGTCACCTACAAACAAGCAAGATTTCTGGCTCTCACAGACCTGTAACTTCTTCTTTAAGAGGCTCCTCTGTCCTCCACTCATTACCTGTAGTAATGGCACCTGTTTGAAATTGTTATCAGTATAAAAGACACCTGTCCACAACCTCAAACAGTCACACTCCAAACCCCACTATGGTGAAGACCAAAGAGCTGTGGAAGGACACCAGAAACAAAATTGTAGACCTGCACCAGGCTGGGAAGACTGAATCTGCAATAGGCAAGCAGCTTGGTGTGAAGAAATCAACTGTGGGAGCAATAATTAGAAAATGGAAGACATACAAAACCACTGATAATCTCCCTCGATCAGGGGCTCCATGCAAGGTCTTACCCCGTGGGGTCAAAATGATCACAAGAACGGTGAGCAAAAATCCCAGAACAGCACGGGGAGACCTAGTGAATGACCTGCAGAAAGCTAGGACTAACGTAACAAAGGCTACCCGTCAGTAACACACTACGCCGGCAGGGACTCAGATCCTGCAGTGCCAGACGTGTCCCCTTGCTTAAGCCAGTACATATCCGGGCCCGTCTGAAGTTTGCTAGAGAGCATTTGGATGTTCCAGAAGAGTATTGGGAGAATGTCATATGGTCAGATGAAACCAAAGAGAACTGTTTGGTAGAAACACAACTTGTCGTGTTTGGAGGAGAGTGAATGCTGAGTTGCATCCAAAAAACACCATACCTACTGTGAAGCATGGGGCTGGCAACATCATGCTTTGGGGCTGTTTCTCTGCGAAGGGACCAGGACGACTGATCCGAGTACATGAAAGAATAAATGGGGCCATGTATCGTGAGATTTTGAGTACAAACCTCCTTCCATCAGCAAGTGCATTGAAGATGAAACGTGGCTGGGTCTTTCAGCATGACAATGATCCCAAGGAGTGGCTTCGTAAGAAACATTTCAAGGTCCCTGAGTGGCATACCCAGTCTCCAGATCTCAACCCCATAGAAAACCTTTGGAGGGAGTTGAAAGTCCGTTTTGCCCAGTGACAGCCCCAAAACATCACTGCTCTAGAGGAGATCTGCATGGAATAATGGGCCGACATACCAGCAACAGTGTGTGCCAACCTTGTGAAGACTTAGAGAAAACGTTTAACCTCTGTCATTGCCAACAAAGGATATATAACAAAGTATTGAGATGAACTTTTGTTATTAACCAAATACTTATTTTCCACAATAATTTGCAAATAAATTCTTTAAAAATCAGACAATGTGATTTTCTGGATTTGTTTTCTCATTTTGTCACTGATAGTTGAGGTCTACCTATGATGCCAATTACAGGCCTCTCTCATCTTTTTAAGTGGGAGAACATGCACAATTGGTGGCTGACTAAATACTTTTTTCCCCACTGTACACGTGGCCCTAATCTTTTGTCTGGAAAAAAGACATGTGCACCATTCACATTTGAGGCCTAATTTGGACATTTGCAGAGACCCTGTGATCAAAAAAAATAATTCATCCCCAAAATATGATCCCATTTTAGAAACTACACCAGTCAAGGAATTTCTCAAGAGCTATTTTCATTTTGAGGCCAAGAGTGCTTCTAAAAACACCATTTTAGTGCCCAATATGTTGTGTCCTCTTGGTGTCAACAGAGACACACACTCCTAAATCTTTTAAGTAGGTTATCCTGTAAACTACTGTTTGGACATGCAGCAGAGCTCAGAAGGGAAGGAACACTGTGTTTTTTAGCTTTTTGAGTATAGATTTAGAGGGACTGGTTTTTGGACACCATGTTGTTTTGCAGAGCCACAGAAATGCCAGTAAAGTGGAGTTCCCCTAAAGGTGACCCTATTTTATAGGGGTCATTTTAGGGGCTCTACAAACATGACATGGTGTCCAAAAACCAATTAATCTAAATCTGCGCATTAAAAAGACACACAATGCTCCTTCACATCTGGGCCCTGCTGTGCGCCCAAGCAGCAGTTTATGCCAACACAGTAACATAGTAGATGAGGCTGGATGAAGACACAGGTCCATCAAGTGCAACCTTATAGAGGCTGATGCCAATTGTGCCATGTGAAAAGAAAAATTCCTTCCAAACTACAAGTGCCTAAGTGATAGAACAGGAATAGCTTCTTGCTCCACCATTCTAAAGATGCAGATGTGGTTGAGAGAAGACTTACATAGACTCTATAGCACCCTGGTTGGGAATCACTGGTATACAACTTATCTACGTCCTAATGTTGAATGGAGACATGTGGCTATCGTCCCACTAGAGTGTTGTGGTGTGCCTGGTGCATGTGTAGGTCTACTTTTAGCTTCAGGGAATAAAATTCTTTCTTAAGCTAGGGTGGCAGTGTTCTGGGTAAAACAGTGAAGGGGATGTCGCACTATATCAATGTTGGTTTTCCCTCATTCTCAGTATCGGTGGTTGTCCTGGAGATCAAATGATATCCTATCCTGGTGATGGGGGCTAAGGCCCCCCGTTGCAGGAACGCAGCTTTTTTTGTCGCATTTTTAAGCCAAAGCCAGGAGTAGATTGAGCAGGAGGTAGAAGTGTAAGAGCTTCCTATATTTGTCCCATTCCTTTTGTAGCCATTCTTGGCTTTGGCTCAAAAAACTGCAGGAAAATCTGCAACAAAAAAAGCTGCGTTTCCACAACATGGGTCCTTAGCCTTAAGATAAGAAAGTGCCTTTAAGGGCCTTATATTATATGCTATTTAAATAAAGGTTAAACATTAGACGTGACCAATTAAAAACTTTAGGTTTCCTTACTTTTTAACTGTATAGTTATATATGTATGTTTGTTTTTGACAGCAAAAACATCTTTATAGTCGGCATGAAGTCACAGTAAATGAAGATGAGACACAAACAAAGGAGATATTTCAGAGAACAATGAAGAGGCGCTTAGAGTCTTTCAAATCAACTAAATTTGGTCGCAAACAAGCAAAACATATAAACAAGAACTACAAAAGAGATAGAGGGCAGAGAGTAAGTAAACCTTACGTTTGTGCAAACAGGCAAAATTGTAACTATTCAGGCAATGGTTTCCTTTTCATCAACTAGCTTTAAAGGCTATAGAAACTTGTGATATGAATTTTTTTTAAATGTTTTGAACGAAGGGGCAAAAATGATCACTGTCATGTGAAACATCGGTAAAATGCAAAGGATAAGAGAATTCCCTTACGTCCTACAGCAGCACAATATAGGGGTATTTCTGCCCCTGTGTGTTGGTAGGACAGGTGGAATTTTTAATAAGCATAATTTATGCATGACTATGGTACCCTATAAGAGGGCAAAAGGAGCATTGCTTTTTCACTTACCTTTTTTGTGCCTAGCCAAGCTTTCAACCTTTGCTCTGAAAAGGTTTATTTCAGTAGTACATGCAGCGGTAGCTGCATGCTGCATGTTCAAAGATCTGTAGTGCAGGCCACTTGTGCGGTCCTGATGTGGTGCATTACCGTTTCACTTACCTTACAAGCTCCACGGCTGCCAGAAGTGCCGTCGGTCACTTTGTTCCTCCGGTACCTTTGTTTGTATTCCGGTTTTCCGGGGACTGAATTCTCGGGCGGACTTTTTGCGGCTTAGTTTTTCCTCCTTTTTGCAAGTTTATATTTGCTGAGCCTCTTTTCTGGCATCGGTCTGTATATTTTTAGCTTAATTCTGTGTACAAGGAATTAAGGTTTGCAAAATTTGCGGGGGGAAGGGGAGAGTTTTTTGTGTGTACTACTTGCTCATTCCTCCTCCCCTCCTATAGAAGCCTTCATCTCAATGCAGGAAATGGCTTGTCTCTTAGTGAAGAAGGCCTCAGTACTCCACTTGGATAACTATTCTTGCTGCTGCAGATCGGTGGCTCAGTGATTAGCACTGCAGCCTTGCAACTCTAGAGTCCTGGGTTCAAATCCTGCAAGGAATTTGAAAAAAAATAAATAAAGGGGTCTAGTTTGTGTGCATTGTGACACACTGTGGGCATGAAATTACTTGCTGAAGTACCATCTAGATGGACATTGTTGTATGTGTCAAGGATTACATGCAGTTTCATGAAGGAGAGCTGGGACTCCATTTCTCAGATTTCGGAAAAGTCCCGATCTGAAAAACATACTCTTTCATTAGTCGCTAAGAGGGCTTCTAGGTGATTGATGAGATGCTCTCATCGGATGAAGATACCTCCTCTAGAGAAGACAAATAGGCTGAAGTCCATGGGGGACAGAGATGTTGACTGTGAAGCCTCCACTTCCACCAATAGGTTGCCTAGGGCCTTCCAAGTGGTTGTAACACTGAAAAGCTCATGCTATTGGAGTGGAAACATCCTGGAAGAGCCACTATTTTATCAGGAGTTTAAGGCCTTATTTTCTATTGTGTAATCCCAGCTGGACTGATGGGGTCCCCCACCTAAAGTCGATATGGCAGTAGCCAAATTGTCCCACCATACGGTTGTCCCGGCGGATGATGGCTTCAACCTCCAGGACCCTATGGATAGGCGCATGGAGGGCACCCTCAGAAAGGCTCATTCTGTGGCCTCTGCTCAGACTTCAGTGTCCATTGCCTCTAATGAGGTATCAAACAAGTTGCGCTTTGATCTAGCCCAACTAGAGAGGGACATCGACTCTGGAGTCTACAGAGATTACCTCTTATCATTCTTGAGGTCAGTCTCCTTGCCTGCAGATTACCTATCCGAGGCCTCCCAACATCAGCCTCAGTCTAAACCTCAGTTCTAGAGGCATCTTAGGTTCCAGTCTAGGGGTTCTGGACGGAAGTTCCCCAAAGAAGGGGACAAGAGGAAGCCTAACTTCTGACGCCAGCTGTTGTTTTCCTGTGGCAGAGACTCTCCCAATTTTTCACATTCTGGCAGGAGAAGATTCAAGACCCTTGGGTCTTGCTAGTAGTACAGCGGGATGCGATCAATTTTTCTTCAGCCGCTCAAGCTGATTTATTTTGACCTGCTCCCTTCCTGCGGCTCAGCAGGTTATACTGGTAAGTTCCATTCGCGAATATATTTACAAGGGAAGCTTGAAAGAGTTTCCCTCTAAAGAAGGATTCATTGTTTACCCCCCAATTTTTGCTGGTGTTAAAATCATCAGGCGACTGGAGGATAGTTATAGATCTAAGATATCTGAATCTCTTCATAAGGATAAATCATTTTGGGATGGAGAATGTGAAATTCGTCACATCCTTTCTACAGCAGGGCAAAGTTCTTGTCACCCTAGACCTAAAGGATGCCTATCTAAACATTCAAGTTTATCCTCCGCACAGAAAGTATCTCAGATTCTCTGTCTGTTTCCAGCCACAGGAAGCATCTTCAGTTTGCAGCTCTACCTTTCGGCATCCCTTTAGCTCCCCACACCTTCACCAAGGTGGTGGCTCCAATAGCAGCCGCACTCAGACTAGGTCTATTCATAGTTCCATACTTGGACGACTGGCTAATAAAAGCTCAGTCAAAATCCATCCTGCTCCAGCATTTGCAGCATAGCCTTGTCCTTTCTTCAACACCTAGGTTGGCTAATAAATTCGGAAAAGTCAGAGGTGATTTCCTCTACTCAGAGAAAGTTCCTGGGGTTTCTCCTGGATTCAGTCTGTATGAAAATTTCCTTAACTCCTGCAAGGAAAGAAAGGATAACCACAGCAGTCCGATATCTTCTCAAAACACACCTGGTGTCTATCAGGACAACTATGAGAGTCCTTGGCCTAATGGCATCCTCAGCCATGGCAGTCCTTTGGGCATTATGGCATATGCATCCTCTTCAGATGGAAGCTCTAAAGGCCTGGAATCATACTCCTCTCATTCTTGACAAGAGGATCAGACATTCTCCACTACCCGTCTTTCCCTCAGATGGTGGATACACCTGAAAGACGGGATGTCCACGGTCCAACCTCGTTGGACCCTGTTGACTATCGATGCATTGCTCTCAGGATGAGGAGCCCACCTGTACCGTATAAGGAGTCTGGAGCAGGCTACAAAAGAGGACATCATCCAACTGGGAGGAGCTCAGAGCAGTTTACCTTGCACTACTTTTTTTTCTCTCCTCTCCTCCGAGGGAGAGCAGTCAGGATCCGATCCGACAGTATAACGACCGTAATGTACCTGAACAAACAGGAAGGCACCAGATCGCTATCTATCATCAGGGAGACAGGTCTGACTTTTACCTGGGCAGAGGAAATTCTGACCCACTTATCCACGGTTCACATCAGGGGCTCCTTGAACATAGTAGCGGATCAGTTCACTCAGGGTCTCACTGTATCAGGAGAATGGTTTCTCAATCCAGAGATCTCCCTTGGAGGTTCAGGCTAGCATACATCTTCCCTCCTCTTTCCATGATACCAAAGGTATTGATGAAAGTCTGACAGGACCAAGTCTCTGTGATAGCCATCATACCATTCTGGGCAAAAAGGACTTGGTTTGCACAGCTCATGTACATATGTCGAGGGACATATTGGAGGCTTCCCCCACCCAGAACCTTTCTTGTGCCAGAGCAGAGTCTCCCAAGAAGAACTACCATAGGATAGGTAACATCTTCAAGCAGTGGTGCTCCAGAAGAGAAGCTGATAGTTTAAATCCTACTACGGCAGAAATTCTGGATTTTCTTCAGGGCGGCTTGGATACATGCCTTTCCCCTGCTACACTTAAGGTACAGGTTTCAACCTTATCCGCCTGTTTAGGCAGACAAGTGTCTCAGAATCCCTTAATCTCTAGGCTCCTTAAGAGTGCTATGAGACTTAGACTGGTGGTTTCAACTTCTGTTCCCCAGTGGGATCTTGCTACAGTTCTCTTGGGTCTTTGTGGTCCTCCATTTGAGCCATTAGAGGACATGGATCTAAAGTATTTAGCCTTTAAAACCACCTTTTTGTTAGCCATCACTTCAGCAAAGAGAGTGGGTGAGCTCCAGGCTTTTTCTTCCGAGGAACCATATACTTCGTGCTTGAGGATAGGGTCCAGCTGAGGTATCTCCCTGGCTTTAACCCTGAGGTGCCTTCTTGTGCCAATATCAACCAGATGGTTTCCTTACCAGTGTTTTTTTTTTCCAGCTCCTTCCTCTAAAGAAGAGGAAGGACTTCACACACTGGATGTAGTAAGGTGTCTTCAGACCTACCTTCTACATACACGACCTTTCAGGAAATCCGAGAATCTCCTCACTAATATATATGGTAGAGACAAAGGTCTCAGAGCTTCCAAACCTATCTTATCTAGACGGATCAAGGAAGCAATTAAAACTTCTTTTTCTGCTCAGGGGTTAAATCCACCTGAATTCTTTACAGCCCACTCAACCATGCGGTACTTCTTGATCAGATTTGTGCAGCTGCTTCTCAGCTGACCTTTGTAAAACATTTCCGGCTAAATGTCCGGAGTTCAGAGGCGACTGCCTTTGGACAGTCAGTCCTCGGTACTGTATAGTGAGGAAACCCTCCCTAGGAGAATTACTTGCTACATCCCCATATTATGCTGCTGCAGGTTGTAAGGGAATCGTTGATTATGATAATCTGTTTTCCCTTAGTCCTAACAGCAGCACAAGCTTCCCTCCCTAACTTAGGATTTTTACTTTATTACTTACACAAGGGGGGAGGTCCCTTTTGCCCTCTTATAGGGTACCATAGTCATACATAAATTATGCTAATTAAAAATTCCGCCTGTCCTATCAACACACAGGGGCAGAAATACCCCCATATTGTGCTGCTGTTAGGACTAAGGGAAAACAGATTATCAACGATTATGTGTGACCCAGGCAAGATTTGCCATAATCGCTTACATCAGCCTCGGTCAGTCATGAAGGGCTGTGGGTGGAGAAGTTACTGAATGATGTCATAGGCACTATATAAGATTATGCAGAGAGGAGTTATTTTGTGGAAAAGAGCAAGAACAAATCTCAAAATTGCTCTACTATGGAATATACAGATTGATATAGGAGTGATGGATAGATTAGATAAATAGACCAGCTCCAGCTTTATAAAAAAAAAAAGTGACTGACATTTTCCATGACATAGCACTGCAGCAGTGCACTCTGTTTTTTAACATACAGTCTGGCTCCCAGTTACTCTTTCAGTGTTATTTTTAGTTAACAATGTTTTGCATCATTCTCTATGCTGTACTGCATCAGTTCTTTGAAAGCAGCATTCATTACCAAATTTGTATTACATAAAGTCTGACTGACAGTCACCCTTTCAGTGCCAATACTACCATATAACTTTCGATTTTTTACACCATTCAGGCCATTTGTTTGCCGCATTTACTAATTAATATTGCATGCTCTTTACACATAATTTCTTGTAGTTAAGTGCCAGTTGTGTAGGCCAGTTGTGTAAGCCACAATTACCACTAAACTTTGCATACCTTCCATAGTGTTACATATAATTTTTTGAATTGTTGACTCTAGGTTCACACTAGTGTTCAGCTTTCCGTTCTTCGGGCATGCTTGGGGACCCGAAAAACAGAAAGCTAACCTGCTTAAAAAGACTATAATAGACTATAATGGGGTTTCCGCCCGAAAAGCAGCCGAATCGGAAAGGAGCGGTTGTGTGAACCTAGCTTTACATGCTGCGAGCGGCGCTTCTCGCTCACCATTCAAACTGTAGTGGCAAGTGTGGGTACTGCAGCACTGTCCCATTGAAATCTATTACAAGAGCTGCGCTGTCTGGGTACTGGTTATCTGCAGGGGTCCTGGGTGTCAGATGCCCGCAGATTTAATATTGAAAAATCTAATATCCGAAGGATTGGCCATCAATGTTAGAAACCAGATAACCCAATAAGAAAATGGGCAGCAGCAACAACCCTACTTTTGGTCTTGGCAGCACCTCCAGTAGCTGCAGAGTTGTTGTAGTTCCTGAGAATGCAGGTGAAATTTTTGATAACCTGGCACACATCTAAGTCATAAAAGGATTATATCTGACTGATGCTGACACCTTGAGTCAGGGTCTAGTGTGTTCGTCCTCCTCTGCCATCGTAACACTTAATTAACTCTAGGTTCCCACTTGGCTTGGAGTTTTCATTTCCAAAGCGGACCCAAAAATGGAAACCTAATCAACTTACAAAGCGGTCACCCGAGGAAACCCATGGACCCCATAGATTATAATGGGGTCCGCCGGGTTTCTGCCAAAAAAATGCGGAGAGAAAAGTCCTGCTTGCATTTTGTAAGCAGATTCGGAGACAGAATCCCTGAACGGAACCTAAGCGCTTGTGTGAGCCCAGCCTTACTGAGTGGCCTTTCTGCTGGGTCAACCCTGTCTTCATATTTATTGACACTGATTCCTAGTGACTATGAGGAGCCTGTTTTGCCCCAAAGAGACAATAACCAGGCTGGTTTGAACGTGAACCATTCAACTAGATCATTCACAGACACAGTTAGCGACTACATTCTCCGGACATCCTTAATCCTCTGGAGGAGAGGCTGAAGAAAGGGGTATTCAGGGTGCTTCCAGTGAAGCATTTAGATGCCATGAGATCATGTAACAGCAATTTGGTGGATGTTTTGGGGAGGCCATGGGGTGGAAGATAGTAAGAAAGTCAGGACATCCAGGGAAAGATAAATGGCCCAGACCTGGGATATACAGTAAGGGTCCAAGTTTCTTTCCAGAAGGGACGAATAAGTGTCCCAAAAAATGTGGCACCCCCTCCTGCCTACGGAATCTCCAACACCAGTCAGCCATGGTGGGATACATATGATGCAGAACTGCTGGGGTATGATACCAGTGCACCAGCATTTTGTACTGTTTTTCCTTGTAGGTAGTATACAGGGAGGACTTAGCCACCTGTGACCAGATAATTTGCCACAGGGAGAGAGGAAGCTCCTGTCCCAAATAAGTGTGGGACAGAGTGCCAGTTTAACACATTGGTGGGCCCAGTGCAAAGTTTCATAAGTGGGTCCCCCCCCATCACCGCCACTTAGAAATACCTGACCTGCACAAATTATAATGCCCCCACATAGTATATTGCCCATTAGTGGCCCTCCCTAATGGCCCCATACAATATAAAGCCTCTCAGTGGCTCAGGACAGAAAGAGGGATATAATGTGTCCTGCTCTGTGCACGCTGTGTCAAATTTAGCCTCACCCACTTCCACTTTGACTCCACCCATTCATTTATTTTTGTGCCCCCACAGTATAATACCCCTAAAGTATGCCTAACATGATATATCCCCACATAATGTTCCCTCTAGTTGCCATCACAGCATAATGTTCTGTCCATCTGCCCCCACAGCATAATGTCTCCCTCCAGCTTCCCCCACAATATTATGTCCCTCTCCTGCGAAACAAACATAAAAAAACACTAATACTCAACTATCTTCACTCCCCTGCTGTCTTCAGGGAGCTGCAGGTGCGATGTAAGTGACATTATCACATTATGCCTGCAGTTCCTGGAGCAGATCAGCCCCCTGCTTCACATTGTCTTCAACTCATCGGCATCCTAAGTTGAAGTTGGGGCAGCCTGGACAAATTCAGTACTGTTCCAAGGGGAACCCTGTTACCATAGGGCCCGGTGCAAGTGCACCATTGTCCCTACAGTTAAAGAGGACCTTTCATGTATTCATGAAAGTGCAGTTTTATATACTGTATGTGTATGGGCATGTGCCCCGATGCTGGCGATATGGGTGCCGTTAGTTTTGGCACCGATATCTCCCCACTGTCACAGCTCCGCGTCATTGCTGAGCGGTAAGGAATGCCCCCTCTGACAGTACAAGGCTATGTTAGGGTACTGTCAGAAGGGGTGCCACGGAAACGCTCCGCCAAAAAACGCTGTGTTGTACATTACCTGCAAAATGGATCGCTAATCCCATCCACACATGGCAGAAAAAAATCTGCAGTGGAAATGCTGTGATTTAAAAAAAAAGTGTTTTTGTAAATCGCAGCATGTCAGTTATACCTACGGAAACTGTGGCATTTTCCATGTAGGTATAATAGAAGCAGAAAGTCCGCAGTGGAAAACTTTTCAGATTTTCTGTGAAAAACGTAGAACAAACGTGATGCGTTTCTGATGCGGTCTTTTCTGCTGATTTTTTGGCTTCAGCTCGCTACCTGGGGCCTAAGCCTAAAATAGACAAATCATTGGGTCCTGATGGTATACACCCCCAGGTTCTGAAGGAATTAAATACAATAATATACAGACCAGTGTATCTAATATTTTAGAAACAAAGTACAGTCATATGAAAAAGTTTGGGCACCCCTATTAATCTTAATCATTTTTAGTTCTAAATATTTGGGTGTTTGCAACAGCCATTTCAATTTGATATATCTAATAACTGATGGACACAGTAATATTTCAGGATTGAAATGAGGTTTATTGTACTAACAGAAAATGTGCAATATGCATTAAACCAAAATTTGACCGGTGCAAAAATTTGGGTACCCTTATCATTTTATTGATTTGAATACTCCTAACTACTTTTTACTGACTTACTGAAGCACAAAATTGGTTTTGTAACCTCACTGAGCTTTGAACTTCATAGCCAGGTGTATCCAATCATGAGAAAAGGTATTTAAGGTGGCCAATTGCAAGTTGTTCTCCTATTTGAATCTCCTCTGAAGAGTGGCATCATGGGCTCCTCAAAACAACTCTCAAATGATCTGAAAACAAAGATTGTTCAACATAGTTGTTCAGGGGAAGGATACAAAAAGTTGTCTCAGAGCTTTAACCTGTCAGTTTCCACTGTGAGGAACATAGTAAGGAAATGGAAGACCACAGGGACAGTTCTTGTTAAGCCCAGAAGTGGCAGGCCAAGAAAAATATCAGAAAGGCAGAGAAGAAGAATGGTGAGAACAGTCAAGGAAAATCCACAGACCACCTCCAAAGAGCTGCAGCATCATCTTGCTGCCGATGGTGTCACTGTGCATCGGTCAACAATACAGCACACTTTGCACAAGGAGAAGCTGTATGGGAGAGTGATGCGAAAGAAGCCGTTTCTGAAAGCACGCCACAAACAGAGTCGCCTGAGGTATGCAAAAGCACATTTGGACAAGCCAGCTTCATTTTGGAAGAAGGTCCTGTGGACTGATGAAACAAAGATTGAGTTGTTTGGTCATACAAAAAGGCGTTATGCATGGCGTCAAAAAAACACAGCATTCCAAGAAAAACACTTGCTACCCACTGTAAAATTTGGTGGAGGTTCCATCATGCTTTGGGGCTGTGTGGCCAATGCCGGCACCGGGAATCTTGTTAAAGTTGAGGGTCGCATGGATTCAACTCAGTATCAGCAGATTCTTGAGAATAATGTACAAGAATCAGTGACGAATTTGAAGTTACGCCGGGGATGGATATTTCAGCAAGACAATGATCTAAAACACAGCTCCAAATCTACTCAGGCATTCATGCAGAGGAACAATTACAATGTTATGGAATGGCCATCCCAGTCCCCAGACCTGAATATCATTGAACATCTGTGGGATAATTTGAAGCGGGCTGTCCATGCTCGGCGACCATCAAACTTAACTGAACTGGAATTGTTTTGTAAAGAGGAATGGTCAAAAATACCTTCATCCAGGATCCAGGAACTGATTAAAAGCTACAGGAAGCGACTAGAGGCTGTTATTTTTGCAAAAGGAGGATCTACTAAATATTAATGTCACTTTTCTGTTGAGGTGCCCATACTTTTGCACCGGTCAAATTTTGGTTTAATGCATATTGCACATTTTCTGTTAGTACAATAAACCTCATTTCAATCCTGAAATATTACTGTGTCCATCAGTTATTAGATATATCAAATTGAAATGGCTGTTGCAAACAACCAAATATTTAGAACTAAAAATGATTAAGATTAATAGGGGTGCCCAAACTTTTTCATATGACTGTATGTCCCACAAGACTGGTGCATAGCATATGATGTGCCAATATACAAAAAGGAGTCAAAAAGTGATTCTGGAAAGTATAGGCCAGTAAGTAAAACCTCATTGGTGGGTAAAATATTACAAGGTTTACTAGGATACTTATTTCAGATTAGGAGAGTCACCCACTAATATCCGGACGTATTAAAATAATAACTTTATTAGATATTTATTATATATTTTATTATTATAATAAATATCTAATAAAGCTATTATTTTAATACGTCCGGATATTAGTGGGTGACTCTCCTAATCTGAAATAAGTTTTTGATTGGCATGTAATATCTCAGCATTTTTTTAATATTTAATTTACTAGGATACTCCAGGATAGCAGTCTCAAGAAAAAGAACCTTATAACACCCATTCAGGACAGGTTTATGAGGAAATATGTATAATTATGTACTTAATAATAAATTACTGGGTAAGACGACCACTGAGAGACTTGGGGATTTTGTTGGACAGTAAGCTTACCTTTATTGACCAGTGCCAGGCAGCTGCTGCCAAGGCAAATAAAATTATGGATGGATCAAAAGAAGCGTAGAAGCTCATCACAAGGAAAATGGTTCAGGATCCACCTGAACAATATTATATGCAAGAGAAAGTGGTGTTTATGAACAACTGAGTGTGAGTTGTGGTGGTCCTCTTGACTCATAGACTTGAGGAGGAGGATTTTGTTATAGATGTAGAGGAGAGAGTTGATATTACAAAGCCAGGGGACTAAGCTTGCCTTTTATTTGTGTGGAAATGATGATGATGACCACAGTGGCCAAGACCAACTATAGCAGGTCCCTGGATCCATGCACACACATGCAAGCATGGTAGGTTGCATGGTTCATTGCTTACACAGTGACAAGTGTATTGTTAGCATGAAGAAAGGGATGACTACTGGATTACCATGCTTTTAGCTAATTGCTATAGTCAGTTTGGCAAATATTTTTCCTGTCTCCCAGAGGGAGGCAAAATTAGCATATTATCAGGATAGGATGTATACCCAGCTTGCTGCAGCTTTTAGGGAGATGACTGTCATATGTCTGCCCAGGAGATCCCTGCTATATATGCACTAACCCGTTTAATATGCACCAAAATAGGAGCTCATTTTCTCCTAATATGAGTTTGGAGATAGAAGGGTGGACAGACCATGATTGTTCACTGATCCTTGTCAATTGAGGAGTAGTATTATTTTTCCTCAACTTAATATACAGTCCTTTTTAATTTATCAAAATAATGACTGTATTGCTCCCTCCTTCTTTGCAGTTACTTGGTCTAGTCATAGAGCATGGTATGGTGATGATTTTTTTTGATCCCTTGTTTATAGAAGGACCAAATATACTGCAAACGCACTTTTTGTTTATTTTATGTGACTGGTATACATGTTGAGTCACTATTGGCCACGGGCTCTTTCTTTTAATGATACTATTAAGTTATATTTTAATCCCACAATCTTTGAATTTACTGAGCTGTTGATGGTTGGGTAGCACCGTTCAGTGAATTCGACTGCATCAGCATTCTGTCACGGCAATCCCATGGCCACCTCGCTTTGGGTCAAAAGTCAGTCTCACAGGAGAACTAATCCAACTTGTGGGTGGGATCTGATAATGATCTGACTCCAGTGGAACCATGGATCAAAGGGAACACCTCGGACAAGCTATTTGATCTTTATTCCAGTAATCCGTGTCTTGGAGTCACAGCAAAAGTGCACACTTTATCCATACGCTTAGCTTATTCTTTCAAGCAAAGCAACAGAAAACAAAGGAAAGATTAAAAAGTCACCTTAGAGAGAAATCAACTGTTGCTTCTAGTTACAATCTCCAAAGCAAGACCCAAAAGAAGGAGGAAAGTAGTAATCCCAAAGCAGAGTTTATTTAAAGGGGTTGTCCGGTAATTAAGAAGCTAACATCATTAGTTTAGTCAACACTGAATCAAAAAGGCACCCAATTCATCTCGTTTTCAATATAGCCCAGAAAAGCCAGTATTCCTTGTGGTCATGTGACCAGCTCTCAAAAATCTGCAGTATAATAGTCCATCTGCTAATCATGTCACCTGCTCATCTTGTTGCCACACTCCCTTTACATGGAGCATGGCCACATCTACCTTTATTTATGTCCCTATACCCTCCTGTAGAAGCCCACACAAACTGAGCTCCCTAGGTGCCTTTGAATTTCAGCCCACAGACTGAGCAGGCTGATGCCGAGGTGAGACGGGCACATTAACCCTCAAAGCCATTTTTGGACTTTATGACACAGCCACATTTTTCAAATATGACATGAGTCATGATTTTAAATGTTTTTTCGTGACACATTGTACTTCGTGTTTGTTGTAAATTTGGGTCAATATGTTTTGTATTTATTTATGAAAAAATAGGAAATTTGGTGAAAATTTAGAAAAATATGCAATTTTCAAAGTTTGAAATTATCCTCTTTTCATATAGAGAGTCATACCACTCAAATTAGTTAATAAACATAATTTACCATATCTCTGCTTTATGTTGACATCAAATTTGAAACGTTCATTTAATTTTTTTGATGTTATAAGGCTTAGTCTAACAGGAATTTTCAAGAGAATTTACGTAACAAATTTTTTAAGGTACTAATTTAGTTCTAAAGGGGCTTTGAAAGGTCTTTGTATTAGAAAAGGGGTCTAGTGAGTATTTTGACCCTACAAATGTTTCACAGAATTGGGCCGTGAAAATAGAAGATTAAATTTTTTTCCGTTAAAATATTGTTTTAACCCCAAACTACTGGAAGTCCAGGTGTTTCGTTTGTACTGTGGGTTCTTAAAACCCACCTGGAGGATGGTAATCGTCTGGGTCACAGCACCAATAAACTTCCTGGTTGTGTTATGTTCAGAGGGGTATTACAGAAGAATACCTCTCTGCTTAGGCTCAGAGGGGTATTACATTATCTCTCTATGTGAGAGTCAGAGATCAAAAGTATAGTTTGCTCTCTGATTGATAGGAGAAGGATAACATTGCCATAAGTCCATGCTACCCCCCTGGGGTCACCTACAGCTTATGCACAGACAATGATGAGTTATCATTGTCTCTGCAGTCTGCAGCTCCACTCCTCCCCCCCTCTTTCCACAGCTCTAAGATGCTGCCTGAGGCAGGAGGGGGGCATTATACAGCCCCATATCTCAGGATCCATTAGGGCTATGAAGATGGCCTTGGATTCATTTTAAAGATGAGAGTCTCCCTTACAGATTCAAAGCGGTTCACTCTTAAAAAATGCTGTCGGGAATTGAGATCTGCATTAGAATCTCAATGCCCAATAGCATTTTCAACAGCGAATTGCTACGGATCTGCAAGAGAATCTCATCTTTAAAATGAATCCAAGGCCATCTTAATAGCCCCAAAGGATTCTGAGAGAATAATAAAAAAAAAAAAAAAAACGTAATGCTCACCTTTCTTCTCCCCTGCTGTGTTTCTGCGTTGTGAATGGTGATCTCTGGCAAGTGGAAGCTGTGATAGGTCCCTCGCTGGTCAGATTGGAGTATCAGCTGTTTCATACAACTGATACTCCGATTTCCCTGTTCCGGGGCGCTGTCAGTTATGACAGTAAGCCCCGGGATCAGTACTGCGCATAGCTGCACTGTGGATGGTGAGTCTGTACAGATCCACCAATCACAGGGATCGCTGGAGAGGGGAGGCATGTAGTAGTCCCTCATGGGTCACATGGGAGTCTCAGTTGGCTGCAAAAGCTACCGATACCTAGCCATACTCCCTGCTAGAGAAAAGCCCTGGGAGCTGGGACATAACTGTACATCCTGGTGCGCTAATGAAGCTCTCTCCAGGACGTACAGTAAGTTAACATTAATGATGCTACTTGGGGGCATGAGTCCTTTTGTATAGGGAGTGGGTGGGGCAAAGGAAATTGAGTTATAACTAATTAATGGATGCACTCAGTCTATCCTCAGCAGGGCTGTGGAGTCGGTACGCCAAAGCCCCGACTCCGACTCCGACTCCTCAATTTCCCCTGACTCCGACTCCAACTCCGACTCCGACTCCACCAAAATAGACTCCGACTCCACGACTCCGACTCCACAGCCCTGGCACTGCTAAACCTTATAGGTTCACTCAGAACTCAGTCCCATCATTATATGAGGAATAGAACAGACCTTTACAGGACATTTCATCATTTTCAACATTTCATCATTTTCCCAAATTCTTATGAAAATATATTCAGCACATACTGCATTGTACTACTAACTGTACCAATTTATTATATATTTTGGGAGTCGGAGTCGGTCCATTTTATACCGACTCTGACTCCGACTCCACCAAAATAGGCACCGACTCCGACTCCGACTCCACAGCCCTGATCCTCAGCACCAGTCTTTCAGCTTGCGTGTGTGTGTGTATATGCCACAACCCAGATGGAGGAGACCAGAGGATGGGAGTTGTAGTGGTGGTTGGTGTACCACCTGCTAGGCCGAGCACACTCACCAAGCACTCCCGCCCCGCTCCTGGGCCGGAAATGGTCGAGGGGGGTCCTGCAGCACTACCGGATGGTGGTGGTGGTAATTTCCCCGGGGGCGCTTCCAGTTGGAGAGGAGACCTCTGAGCCGATGTGGTGTTGGTCGGAAGGGCCCTGATGATTAGCTAGGCAGAACTCAGGAGACCAGCAGTGCAGGTGAACAGGAACAGTTTTTATTCAGCAACTGAACAGACGTAAACGACAGCTTCCCAATGGGGGTAGTGGTAGTTCAGTGTCCAATCCCCCAACCTTGGTTATAGGAGCATGCCCAGGGATGTTACAGGTTCTTTGTAGTCTACTCCAACTACTCCTCCACTCGTGCCTCTCACAGCTAAGGATACTGGGGATGGAGTCACAAGGAGTCCTGACAAGGATCTGGTTACCTGAAGACTAGGCGAACACGTGGTCCTCCTGTCAGGGTCCTCTCCTGCTCCTCCTGGCACCGCACAGAAATTGTCCAAAAGTCTAGACAGCAGCAGCTTCTCAACTTCTCAGGGCTGTCTTTAGATGAGCCTGGGGCAATAAACAATCCTCCTTGAGGCTGTGTAGCTAGCCGTTGGGCCTCAGTCCGGCTGCATGATGCAGGGATGCTCTGCACACACTGGAACTGGCACTAGACTGGACTAGACTGAAGACCAACGGTTACCGTGGAGACTATGGTCTCCCACAACCACGCCCAATGGCCTGTGATTGGCCAGGGCTGAAGCAAGGCTATGGTTTGAACACTCTGGGGGAAAAAGCCAGAGGCACAAAAGACAAACAAAGAAGTAGCACTCTGGGATGCTGCGTATATATATATATATATATATATATATATATATATATGTCTAGCTGACAGGACAGCATGAGAGGGAACATGTCACTGGATTGAGAGAAGCGAAGGATGGTCATTTCCACAAATTGTCCGCCATCTATGCCATTCTGACTTAGCTGTTAGAAGGTGTTGGGGCAGTAGTTACATGAGGGCACACACAGTGAACAGACTCTAGACAGACCAGACAGACAGGTGATTTTCATAGACCCTATAACTTAAATAGGTAGATCGAGCTGCAAGAAAAGACTGGAATGGAACCTGCTCCATAGTTTTGTGGGTTGGTCCTATGGTCCCCAAACAGATCCAAAACAACTATGGTTGTGTGTATGGGGCTATAGAAATGAATGGCTCTGTATGCTATCTATTATTATAGATCTTTAATAACAGATGGCATGGGGACCAATTTGTTTTAGTTGTGCCTAACAAATGTCTGTTTCTTAAATAAAAAAAATAAAGTTCCGCGCAAGGACCTGAGAAAACCCCACCCCCATGATGTCACATGAGAAAGGTCCTGGCAGGTAGATTAAATAATAGTCTGAAGGAACTTTGAGCTGTTGCATGGGGCAGGTAACCATGCCCACTTTACATGAAACTACCAGTGAGCTCACCACCAATGTTGGGAAGGAAAGAACAGGTTAGGTAAGTATTTTTTATTTATTTTTTTATGTAATCTGTTCTTTGGACTCATGTACCTTTAATGTTTATTATACAGTACAGACCAAAAGTTTGGACACCTTCTCATTCCAAGAGTTTTCTGTATTTTCATGACTATAAAAATTGTAGATTCACACTGAAGGCATCAAAACTATGAATTAACACATGTGGAATTATATACTTAACAAAAAAGTGTGAAACAACTGAAAATATGTCTTATATTCTAGGTTCTTCAAAGTAGCCACCTTTTGCTTTGATTACTGCTTTGCACACTCTTGGCATTCTCTTCATGAGCTTCAAGAGATAGTCACCTGAAATAATAATAATAATAATAATAATAGTCCTTTAATAGTCCCACAGTGGGGAAATTCAGTGTGTTACAGCAGCAAAGATAAGCAGATACAAATACAAATACAACATGTACAGGAATGTTCCAAGGTGAGAGGCATTACATTAATAGCAGACAGACAGATAGGACGTAGCAGAGGGGGGGGGGGGGATTAAACAGGCAGAGAGATATTTCAGTTCTCTGTATGTAATGATCTCCGCTTAGGTCGGTGTTGGTTGTACAGCCTAACCGCGGTGGGGAGGAAAGACTTCCGATAGCGCTCCTTCTCACACCTAGGGTGGAGCAGTCGGTCACTGACAGTACTGCCCAGCGCAATCACAGTCTCATGCATGGGATGGGAGTTATTCTCCCGCATGGAGCTCACCACAGACAGTATCCTTCTGTCACCCACCACCTGCACTGGGTCCAGTGGGCTCCCCAGGACAGAGCTGGCCCTTCTAATTAGCTTGTCAAGTTTATTTCTGTCCCTGGTTGATATACTGCTCCCCCAGCAGGCCACTCCAAAGAAGATGGCTGATGCCACTACCGAGTTGAAGAAAGTCCTAAGAAGTGCCCCCCGGATTCCAAAGGCTTTCAGCTTCCTAAGCAGGTAGAGCCTGCTGTGGCCCTTCCTGTACAGGGCCTCCATATGATCTGCCCAGTCCAGCTTATTATTAAGGAGCAGACCCAGGTACTTATAGGTGTTCACAATCTCGATGCCCGTCCCCAGGATGTCCACTGGTTTTGGAGGGCATCTGCCTTTACGGAAGTCCACCACCATCTCCTTGGTCTTCCCCGCGTTAATCGTCAGGTGGTTCCGGTGGCACCAGTCCACAAAATCCTGGTTCAGTTCTCTGTACTCCCTGTCATCATCGTCTGTGATGAGGCCTACTAATGCAGAGTCGTCAGAATACTTCTGTAGGTAGCAGCTGGATGAGTTGCACCTAAAATCTGCAGTGTACAGTGTGAAGAGGAAAGGGGCGAGAACCGTACCCTGAGGTGCCCCCGTATTACAGATCACGGTACCTGACACACAGTCTTGGGCTCTCACGTATTGAGGTCGATTTGTGAGGTAGTCTAGGATCCAGTTGGAGAGGTGGTGATCCACTCCAGCAAGGCCCAGCTTGTCTCTCAGTAACCTGGGCTGTATGGTGTTAAAAGCACTGGAGAAATCAAAGAACATTATTCTCACCGTGTTCCCTGGTTTTTCCAGGTGAGACAGAGCCCTGTGCAGAAGGTGGATGATGGCATCATCTACCCCAATGCCCGGTCGATAAGCAAACTGGAGAGGGTCCATAGCGGGGCTTACTAGAGGGCGAAGATGTGTGAGAACCAATCTCTCTAAGATCTTCATCAAGTGGGATGTCAGTGCTACAGGTCTGTAGTCGTTGAGGTCCATAGGGTGAGGTTTCTTTGGAACTGGTACCACACAAGAAGATTTCCATAATTCAGGGACTATTTCCTGCCTCAGGCTCATATTACACATATATGTAATTATACCACACAGCTGGTCCCCACAAGTCTTAATTAGCCTTAATGGTTTTCACTTCACAGGTGTGCCCTGTCAGGTTTAATAAGTGGGATTTCTTGCCTTATAAATGGGGTTGGGACCATCAGTTGTGTTGTTCAGAAGTCAGGTAGATATACAGCTGATAGTCCTACTGAATGGAGTGTTAGAATTTGTATTATGGCAAGAAAAAAGCAGCTAAGTAAAGAAAAACGAGTGGCCATCATTACTTTAAGAAATGAAGGTCAGTCAGTCCGAAAAATTGGGAAAACTTTGAAAGTGTCCCCAAGTGCAGTGGCCAAAACCATCAAGCGCTACAAAAAAACTGGCTCACATGAGGACCGCCCCAGGAAAGGAAGACCAAGAGTCACCTCTGCTGCGGAGGATAAGTTCATCCGAGTTACCAGCCTCAGAAATCGCAGATTAACAGCAGCTCAGATTAGAGATCAGGTCAATGCCACACAGAGTTCTAGCAGCAGACACATCTTTACAACAACTGTTAAGAGGAGACTGTGTGCAGCAGGCCTTCATGGTAAAATAGCTGCTAGGAAACCACTGCTAAGGACAGGCAACAAGCAGAAGAGACTTGTTTGGGCTAAAGAACACAAGGAATCGACATTAGACCTGTGGAAATCTGTGCTTTGGTCTGATGAGTCCAAATTTGAGATCTTTGGTTCCAACCACCGTGTCTTTGTGCGACGCAGAAATGGTGAACGAATGGACTCTACATGCCTGGTTCCCACCGTGAAGCATGGAGGAGGAGGTGTGATGGTGTGGGGGTGCTTTGCTGGTGACACTGTTGGGGATTTATTCAAAATTGAAGGAATACTGAACCAGCATGGTTACCACAGCATCTTGCAGCGGCATGCTATTCCATCCGGTTTGCGTTTAGTTGGACCATCATTTATTTTTCAACAGGACAATGACCCCAAACACACCTCCAGACTGTGTAAGGGCTTTTTGACCAAGGAGAGTGATGGGGTGCTACGCCAGATGACCTGGCCTCCACAGTCACCAGACCTGAACCCAATCGAGATGGTTTGGGGTGAGCTGGACTGCAGAGTGAAGGCAAAAGGGCCAACAAGTGCTAAGCATCTCTGGGAACTCCTTCAAGACTGTTGGAAGACCATTTCAGGTGACTACCTCTTGAAGCTCATCAAGAGAATGCTAAGAGTGTGCAAAGCAGTAATCAAAGCAAAAGGTGGCTACTTTGAAGAACCTAGAATATAAGACATATTTTCAGTTGTTTCACACTTTTTTGTTAAGTATATAATTCCACATGTGTTAATTCATAGTTTTGATGCCTTCAGTGTGAATTTACAATTTTTATAGTCATGAAAATACAGAAAACTCTTGGAATGAGAAGGTGTGTCCAAACTTTTGGTCTGTACTGTATTTTTTTTTTTTCCGACTAGACTACCCCTTTAATTATTTTGACTATTGTTTCAAAAAACAAATCTTCACACAAGGTCTGGCCATGATACATTCTAAGTAAATAGATCATAGTTGAACATTCTTGTAAGGAACAAGGCCACATGTATGCAAATATGTATGCAAGGCCAAATGTCAGCATTAAAAGGAATTAGCAATATACATATATACCATGGGATTACAATATATTAACAATTGATTATTAGTAAAGACTATAATGATTATTTTCTGTATGAAAAGAAATACTACAGAAGAAAGCTTGTATCTTGTTTTTACATTGCAGTAAATGATGCACACAGAATATGTTCCGCCTGCATTCATAACTACATGTTTTTCAGTCCATTTTTCTGATCCTATGACAGATCAGAGTAATGGACTGAAAGTAAGCTGATGTGAACTCATGAAGTTATGCATGTACCAGCTACATAACTAGATGGATCTGCCATCTATTCTGTTTAGGGTTTTTCTTAGCTGTGCACTTTCTCTCCTTCTGACCTAGTTCAGATGGCCTTATTTTGGTCCATGGACTGTTCATATGTTCAAAGGACTGCACACTCATCCACAATAGTGGATGGATGGTTCATTTCACACCGCCATTTTTCCACACACTCTTGACCCATTTTCTTAGTCTGTATGGCAAATGACATGGACTCAGAGGCCATTGGAGACATTTCTCTGTTTCTTTTTGGACATATAGACTGCACACATGTAAAAAAAAGATTGACAGTTATTAAGGTGCGGTGCCACATTGTTCATTTCTGTGGCTCTCAGATATAGCGAAGTGCTGTACTGAGCTATCCCTAGCAGCCTCTTATAAACCAATTGGGCTGTGGCAATAGACAATCCATTCAGAAGGTAGAAGGGACCCTATTGTCATGATTGGTGGAGGTTCCAGTGGTTAGTCCCCTAGAACCTTTTACTTATTTCCTACCCTGTGTATGAGGGATAAGTTTGAATCTTGGGCAAAGCCCTTTAACACCTTAAGGACACGGACTAAAAGCACCTTAAGTACACAGCCTTATTTTTCAAAACTGACATGTGCCACTCTAGAAACTTTGGGATGCTTTAATGTTTAACTGTTTTTCATAACACATTGTTCATTGTGTTAGTGGTAAACTTTGGTCAGTATTTGTAGCTTTTATTTATGAAAAATAGGAAATTTGGTGAAAGTTTGAAAAAACTGGCAATTTGTAAAATGTGAATTGCTCTGCTTTTCATACATAGTCATACCACCCAAATTAGTTAATAAATATTATTTATCATATCTCTGTTTTATGTTAGCACTAGCTTTTAATCACCCTTGTATTTATTTTGGACGTTAAAAGGCTTATAAGTCTAACAGCAATTTTCCAAATTCACAAGAAAATTTCCCAAATGCATTTTTTTAGGAACCAATTCAGTTCTGAAGGAGATTTTAAAAACCCAAATATTACAAAACCCTCACCATAAATCACTCCATTTTCAAAACTGCATGCCTTGAATAATTCAATAATATAATAATATTAGCAAAACTCAAGAAAGAAACATTCAGTGGGATACTTATGCCCCTAGATATAATTTCATGAATCCCTAGGTGAATGATCGGTTTCCTACTGCCCAAAATTAGAGAGTTAAATAAAGCTTCCAGTGGTACCCAATTGTCCTCTGAGGAGCTAAATATCCATTCTAAAAACAGCGACCTCATGACCAACAAGATCCCACTGCAGCAGTGATTCCCTAAGAGACCAGGTTGCCTACTGAGAGCTGCCCTAGAAGCCCACCCCAATGAATAGGGTTCTTTGTATATATTGCCTGATCTTCCTTTGGTCACAAGCGGGGCAAGGTCTGTTAGTAAATAAAAATCTAGGCTTTGGATATTTTCTATAACTAATGTACCCTGCCTTGCCTGTCTATATTCCCATGAATGGGAATGGGAATTGCACGATATATCCCTTCATTAGTTAAATTAGATTATCCTCTATCTTCTTTTTTTCTTATTTGAAGGGGTCCATAGCTACCAATATATTATATCTATATTATGAATAAAAGTTAAGTTTTATATTTATTTTGAATTGCTCTTGCCCCATGTTTATCGACACAAGCAAGTATACCCTGTGATAATGTATTCTCTATCACGTCATTGATTTTTATGTTCATTATATGTTTGTTTTTTTTTTAGAGAAATAGCAGTATCGCAATGCTACAAAATGGAAGTGTTCCTTTTGAAAACAATATACATGGTAAAACAAATATATATTTTTTAAATATATGCAGATTTAATTTATTATAATTTATATCAAATCAAAGCACATTTTAAGGTAGAGGATGATAGTTTTTGCAAATCCTCTGAAAAAAATATAAATCCTGCCAGTATCCCTTCAACAATAAGTATGTTAATCCTAAATTGCTCTGGTCACAGATACATTCTGGTTTATGCAGGTATGCTTCTTGTAGTTTCCAGCATCTGGCTTTAGGCCACTATACAAACCCATCCTTTTCAGTTTTGAGAATGTGCAAATGAAAAATAGCATAGTTTATTTAAAGTGGTTATACTGCCAGGATAGAGGATAATTTGAGACTCTCACAATTCCTGAAAACAGCAAGTGTTTTACTCCCATTATGAATGTGGCTGTGATGGACTCAGATGTGGTGTTCTTCAGCTATTTCCAGCACTCCCATTGAAATTGATTGAGCAGGGTGCATCAGCGTCCACTGTGGCTACATTCTAGATAGGAGTTAATCTCAGGATTGGTGGAGGTCTCAGTGGTCAGATCAGCAATTTATCCTCTATCCTATGGGCAGAGAATAAAGAATTTCCTAGGCATAACCCCTTTAACGGGTTATTTTTTAGAACTTTTAGAACTGTGTTCAACCTCTTGAAAGTGTTTTTTTTTTTTTTTTTTTTTTTTTTTCTCAGAAATAGATCTGTGGGTGGAGGATACTATGGAATACGATACTCAGCTTGATGGCACTATTACTTTTTTAACAAATATAACGGAAAACAAAGGAATAAGTGATCCAGCATTTGGTAATATAATTACTAGTTTACAAAAGTATATATAATGATTTTATTTCCGTCATTGCAATTGTCTTATTAATGCTATATCACTGAATTAGCAAATTATTAAACAGCAGTTTTGCTTCAATGAGCCTATTCACGAAAATTCTTTTTTAGGAAATATATTTACCGAAAGTTTTGCTATATTTTAATAATAATAATATTAATAATAATAATAATAAAAATTTATGTAACGCCAACATATTCCGTAGCACCTTACAAATCAGAGGATACATGAACAGACATTACAATGTGACAAAGAAATAAGCATATCAAACAATAGGAGTGAGGGCCCTGCTCACAAGAGCTTACATTCTGTGAGGAGATAGGGGGACACAAGAGGTCAGAGGGCTTCTTTGCTACCATGGTCCAGCCATCTTTTCATAGAAAAGGTTGTGTATACTAAGTGCAAGGAGTGCAGTGTAACTTCTAGATGGAGAGGAACAGAGGAGGAAGGATAAAAGGTGTTATTGTTCTGCACCTCTGCACACTACACTGCGATCAGGTCACGTGATAAGCCTGACCAAACAGATGTGATTTTAATGTAGTTTTGAAGCTGCTGTTGTTGGGGTGTTCCAGAGCACCGGTGCAGCTCGAGAAAAGTCTTAGCGACAGGAGTGGGTGGACTGACACAAGATAGATGCGTCTGTGTACCGGTTTGACAGAAAGATGAGTCTGGCGGCTGCATTCAGGACAGATTGTAGTGGGTTGAGTTTAGTAAAAGGAAGCCCAATTAGAAGAGAATTGCAATAGTAAAGACGAGAGAGAATCAGAGCGACAATGAGGGTTTCTTTACACAAGCAGCATATGTAAGAGCATAAGCAGAAATATTAGTCATGTCCAGCAGAAAAGGTTCCATTGTATATGTTCCATGTGTACAGATTGTTTCTCCATTACAGGCATTGCTGAATGCATATGACTTATGAAAGAGCCTGCACGGCTGCATAAAAGGAAGCTGTATGGCCATAAGACCTAATGCCATCACCTAAGCTCTGGCCAAGCACAAAGTATAAGGAGTCACTTTTTCATAGACTTTAGCTAATAGGGGGAAGAGAAATGACTACATTACATGCTCATAGTGTAGACTGAAGTTCATCTTTCATTTGTCTGCTGCACCTGAGGTCCGCTTGGGGACCCCACGAACGGAAATCTAATCCGCTTAAAAAAGCAGTTACCCACAGAAACCCGCAGACCCCATACACTATAACCTGGTTTCCGCTCAAAAAAGGTGGAAAAATTCAGAGAGAAAAGTCTTGCTTGCAGGACTTTTCTCTCTGCATTTTTTAGGCGGATTCGGGGAAGGAAACCCCGAACGTAGATCTGGTGCATGTGTGAACCTAGCCTTATTTACAATCTAGTAATGTTTTTTGAGGAGTAGGAATAATAATATTAGGAATAAGGAATAACAGAGTTTATCAGCAGCAGATATTTGTATCTTTTCTAACCCCCCCCCCAATGATGATCGGAGGCCCAAAGGAGGTGACAAGCACAAAAACTAGTGTTACTCACCTTTCCTGGGCTCCAGCGCAATGTCAGGGATCAAAAGAGGTGAGTAACACTGGATTTTATGTTTGTCACCTCCTCTGGGCCTCCGATCATTATACTCTGGAGTTTCTTCAGATAGCAGTTTTGGTTTGGACGTGTTTGGTCCGAACAAAACCACCAGGCGAACCTTTGCGAGACAAATCTTGTGAGGCTTGCCAGTAAATACTCTTGCCATGACCTTACTTACCAATCCCCGCTCCTGCCCATGGCCGCCTCCGCTTCCCCTTTAGCCCTCCATGGGGCCCCATGCATCCCTGGCAGTGATGTCCTAATGCCCCTGGTGGGCTAAAGGGGAAGCGGAGGCAGCCGTGAGCAAGAGCGGGGATCGGTAAGTAAATAAGGCCTGTCACCTGCTGGAGTAACAGCTTATTTAAAAAAAAAAAAAAAAAAGCAGCAGGGGCCCACTGGGAGTGCTAGCCTAGGGTCAGACTCTTTTTTTTTAAATTATTGTATATAATTTCTACTTATTTAACTAGATTTTATGAACACTTTGTTTTCATTCAATAAGTTTTGTCCTAGAAAATTTTTAACGAAACTAAAAAAAAATTTTTCCTTTATTTTAGGTATTGATAATCCTGCATTTTCAACTGATGATCAAAATATGTCAATGAAGTTTACACCATGGCTGTACAATGAAGATGCTGTAGTTCCATCCCAAAGGGCACGAGTACAGATACCTTATTCTCCAAGCAACTTTAGGAGGCTGACTCCTTTGCGTGCCAGCAGTAGATCAGTTGATTCCTTCTTGATAAATGATGCAACCGAGGAGCGTCCTAGATCTTTCCTACCAGAGACAACAAACATGTAATCAGACATAGGAAATTGTTTATTATACACTTTTAAAACATTTGAAAAAAAGAGAAAAATGTAACAGACAAAAATGTTAAGGATTCTTCAATGAACTGTAGCTCCCCATAACTGCAGCACTTATGCAGCCCCAAACCATGACACTCCCACTACCATGCTTGACTGTAGGCAAGACACACTTATCGTTGATTGTAATGTCAATCTGTATTCCCTTAGTCCAGACAGCAGCACAATATGGGGTATCTCTGCCCCTGTGTGTTGTTTAGGACAGGTGGAACCTTTAATTAGCACCAAAAAGGTGCCTCCTACTAGCCCTATAAGAGGGCACAAGAGACCTCCCTCCACTGTGTAAATTATAAAGTAACAGGAAACAAGCTTCTAGGGAGGGAAGCCTTGTGCTGCTGTCTGGACTAAGGGAATACAGATTGACATTACAATCAACGATTCCCCTTACGTCCGACAGCAGCACAATATGGGGAGATAGCAAGTAATTCCCCTAGGGAGGGTTTCCTCGCCTTACAACATCAAGGACTGACTGACCAAAGGCAGTTGTCTGGAAACTGCGGATGTCCAATGATAATGTTTAACAAAAGGTCAACTGAGATGACTACGATGCAGCCGCACAAATCTGGTCCAATGGTAAGGACCGATACTCAGCCAAAGAAGTCGACAACCCAGGTCGAGTGGCCGTAGAAAGACTGGAGGGAATAACTCCTGAATAAGAAAGGAAGACTTAATTGTCTCCTTGATCCATGTGGATAGAGTAGGCTTGGAAGCCTTGAGGCCTCTGTTTTTACACTGCATATCAATTAGTAGGCTTTCGGCCTTCTTAAGCGGTTGAGTGTGGAATAGGTAAATCCACAGACACCTTACCACATCTAAGGTGTTGAGCTTTTCTTCCTCCTCAGAGGTTGGAGAGGGGAAAAACACAGGTAACGAAATTAGCTGATTGCTATTATAGTGTGAGGGGACCTTAGGGATAAACCCAGGCAAACCTAAGGTGCACCCTATCTGCAAAAACAAAATATACGGCTCTCTAGAAGAGAGGGCCTGGAGTACCCCTACTCTTCGGCAGATATAATAGCCAACAAAAAAGTGGTTTGTAGGCTAAATATTTTATCCCCGTAGTCTCCAAGGGTCCAAATGGAGGACCGCACAGGCCTGTAATGACTACCGCAAGGTCCCACTGGGGATGATACTGAGGGCTTTAGCCTCATTGCCCCTTTAAGGAACCTTGCAACCAGAGGATCCTGAGACAGACGTCTGTTCAAATGAGCGGAGAGGGCCGCAATCTGCACTTTCAAAGTGGCAGGGGCAAGGCCCTTATCCAAACCGTCCTGAAGAAAATATCAGCCGTTGAAGGTTCTAGATTATTAATACCCTTCTTGGAGCACCACTCCATGAAAATCTTGGCTGTCCTCTGGTAGTTCTTATTGGTAGATTCTGCTCTTGCAGAATAAAGGGTCTTCAGGACGGCCTCTGACAGTTCTCTATCCTGCTGTAGGGACTGCTCAACCTCCAGGCTGTCAGGTTGAATCTCCAGAGATCCTGGCACTTCAGAGATCCTTGGGAAACCAGGTTCTGGATGGGGGGAAGCCTCCAATATATCCCTCGACTCATCTCCATGAGTTGGGAAAAACCAAGCTCTTTTTGGCCAGAATGGAATGATGGCTATCACAGAGACTTGGTCCTGTCTGATTTTCATTAATACCTTGGTATTATTGGAATTGGAGGGAAGATGTATGCCAGCCTGGACCTCCAAGGGATGGACAGGGCATCCACTGCCAAGGGATTGTGCTCCTGGTAAAGGGAACAGAACTTCTCCACCTTGGCGTTGAGTCGGGTTGCCATGAGGTCTATTTCTGGAAGACCCCTGTTCAGGGTAATCTGATGAAAGACTTCTGGATTGAGTGACCATTCTCCTGATACGGCATAACCCCGACTCAACCGATCCGCTACTATGTTCAGGGAGCCCTTGATGTGAACTGCGGATAAATGGGTTAGATTTTTCTCTGCCCATGTAAATATCAGATCTGCCTCCCTAAGGAGGGTTGGTGATCTGGTGCCTCCCTGTCTGTTCACGTACAGCACTGTGGTCATGTTGTCTGACCGGATTTTGACTGCTCTTCCCTGGGAAGAGGAAAGCAATAGAGTAAGGCACGATATACGGCTCTGAGCTCCTTCCAGTTGGACGAGGTCCTTTTTTCAGGAGCGCTCCAGACTCCCTTTATGGAGTTTTCGTCCAATGGGCTCCCCATCCCGAGAGGGATGCATCTGTAGTCAACAGGGTCCAAGAAGGTTGGACCGTGGACCTTCCGTCTTTCAGGTGCAACCACCACTTGAGGGAAAAAGACGGGTCCTGGGGGAGAGTCGAATCTTCTTGCTGAATGTAAGAAGGGAGCGATCCCAAGCCTCTAGTAACTCCTTCTGGAGGGGACGTAAGTGCCACAAGGCCCATGGGACTGCCTCCACTGCGGAAGACATCAAGCCCAGGATCTTCATCAATGTTCTGATGGAGGCTATCGGCTTTTTGAAGAGGTGCCGGACTGCCGCAACCAGCTTCTCCTTCCTTGCTGGTGTCAAGGAGATTTGCAGGCGGACTCAATCTAGGAAGTAGTTTTCTCAGAGGAACTTCCTTCGAGTTGAAGGGATCGTTTTTGACTTCTCCCAATTTATAAGCCATCACAGACTCTGAAGGCTGTCTGTAGGTACTGGAGCAGAACAGACTCTGACTGGGCCTTTATCAACCAGTCGTCTAGATAAGGCACCAACAATATCCCCTGAAGCCTGAGGGCGGCCGTTATGGGGGCCACTACCTTTGTAAAGGTGTGGGAAGCAGAGGAGATCCCGAAGGGTAGTGCTGTGAATTGAAAGTGCTTCCTGTGGCCGGAAACTACTACGGCAATCCTTAGAAAAAAACCTTCTGTGTGGAGGTAAATAGAAATATGCAAATAGGCGTCTTTTATATCCAAAGTCACAAAAAACATCGCCTTAGAGGAGAAAGGTGGTGACAGACTTTATGGTTTTCCTATGGAAGCGCTTCTTTTTGATGAAGCGGTTGAGGTACCTTAAGTCTATGATCATTCTCCACTTGTCTGCCGGTTTTGGCATCAGGAAGACGGGAGAATAGACACTGGATCCTTCTTCTAGAGAAGGGACTTCCACCAGGGCTCCCTTGTGAATGTACTCTCGGATGGAGCATTCCAATGTAGTCTGCTGCATTGTAGGGAGGCTGCGAGTTAACACAAACCGATCCTGAGGAGGACGGAGGAACTTCATTGCATAACCTCTTTGGATTACCTACTGGACCCATGGGTCTCGAATTTTTTCCTGCCCGCAGTTGAGAAAGTGGGAGACACGACCTCCGACAGGAATCTCGGCCACAGGAAAACTGCTTCTGATGTCAAAAGCTAGGCTTGACTTTTTTATCATCATACTTCGGAATCTCCGGCCGGCGCCTCTAGAGGAATAACTAGAGCCTCTCTGGACTGCCTTCCACGACGAGGCGGATAGCCTCTACCACGGCCAGAGCCAGACCTACCTCTGAAGGCCTGGGGTAAAGGTTTACCCTTCTTGTCGGCCAAGCCCTCTAGGATCTCGTCTAGGGCACAGCCAAAGACTCTACCCGGCTCAAAGGGTAATGCGCACAAATTATACTTTGAGGGGAACACAGCTCTCCAAGGTTTTAACCATAGAGGTCTTCCTGCTGCAGTGTTCTTGGTAAGTGCCAGGGATTTGGCCACCAGCCTTAACTGATGGTGGGAGGCTTCCGTTAAATATTCAGCTGCCAGGGAAACTGAGCCTAGAAACCCTAGCAGCTCGTCTCTGGAGACTCCAGAGTCGGTCACTTTTGAGGTGGACCAGGTCAGTACATAATTTGGCTGACACAGGACGCAACCGCACAGCGGTCTTGGGCGAGGCAGCTGAATAAGCCTTCTTGAAGGTATTGTCGAAGCGCCTGCCATGGCATCGTGCAGATTTGCTCCATCATCTGATGGTACCTTAGTGCGGCAGGACAGTTTAGCCACCGCCATATCCACCTTGGGAGGAGGACCCCATTGATCCCATTGAGCAACTGGGAATAAAGCGCTGAACCTCCTAGGAACCACAAGAGGTTTTTCAGGACTTCTCCACTCTGAGGACATTAATTTTTGTAATGTCTGGTCCACTTGGAAGACCCTAGGCCCTCTATAGGTGGACGCGGAGGCTTCCCCGTCAACATCACGATCCTTAGAACGGATGGACTTCAGCAGCCGGCTTAATTTTTCGAGTGGAAGCACGGCCTGCTGGGATCTTCAGTGGAATCGTCAGATGAGAGTGTCTCGTCCACTATCTGATAATCTTCATCAGAGATCCGTAAGGAAGATTGTGTCTCAATCTGCGGTCTCTTGGCAATCTGGGCGATGGAAGAACGGATCTCCTTTAAGAGACTCCTCATAAAGTCCTTTACCCAAGTAACAACCTCTTATAGAAGGTACTTCCGGCAGGGTCCGCGACACTGGTGACAGCGGGTAAAATCATAGCCGTCAGGTAAAGGGGTATTGCAATCCAAACACATTAGGTGTTTCAAGTTTAGAGGAATTTTTCCTCCTAAGCCCATCGCCATTACGTGCTGCAGAAGATGACATCTGAAACATCAAACAGCCACGTAACACTGAAACAGGGAAGATCGCCAAGCATCGCATAAAAACCCAAGGGGTATGTCTTTTTTTTTTTTTTTTTTTTTTTTGAATCAGTCACTTGAAGAGAGAAAAAAACCGTCAGAAGAAAACCAGCCACCGCAACCCGCAGCAGAGGAGCTAGAAACCACTCACTCAACAAATAAAGGACTGCATTTAGACCTTTTAAATGTAATCCAGCAGCAAGGGGAGGAAGCCAACAAAGAAACATTTATACAGCATCAAAACAAGTCAAACGCCATACTGGAACATAGAGGAGCATAAGCCTAAGCCAGAGGCTCAAAATACAAGCAGCAAAAATCAATTCTATATTTTGCCTTTAAATTTTAAATTTCCAAACTTACCGCACTTTTTCCGAGAAAACCGGAAGTAGGGCGCAGTGGTGGGCATAGGCTTCCTTCCCCTGGGAACACGGAACCGGAGAAAAGTTCCGGCCGAGGAGGTTCCCCGCTTACTTCCTGGATCGTGCTGCCTGCAGATGGATGCCGGATAACGCTGCACTGCGGTGCGAAGGACCGGAGGTTTTTTCTTTGGGACCGAGGTACCCCAAGAAGGTAAGCCAGGAGTAACTAAAACCCCTAGCAACGGGAGGTCACAAGAGACCTCCGTCCACCTGTTCCACACAGGACAGAAAAAAACACAGTGGAGGGAGGTCTCTTGTGCCCTCTTATAGGGCTAGTAGGAGGCACCTTTTTGGTGCTAATTAAAGGTTCCACCTGTCCTAAACAACACACAGGGGCAGAGATACCCCATATTGTGCTGCTGTCGGACGTAAGGGGAATCTTTGTTGTAGCCATACATGATTGACATCATCTGAACCAAATAAGTTTATCTTGGTCTCATCAAACCACAGGACATGGTTTCAGTAATCCATGTCCTTAGTCTGCTTGTCTTCAGCAAACTCTTGCGGGCTTTCTTGTACATCATCTTTAGAAGAGGCTTCCTTCTGGGATGACAGCCATGCAAACCAAATTTAATGCAGTGTGGGGGACCCCTTTAACCTCTGGAGCAATGCTGGCAGAAATCATGCATCTATTTTGCAAAGACAACCTCTGGATATGACAACACAGACACTCAACTTCTTTGGTCGACCATGGCGAGGCCTGTTTAGAGTGGAACCTGTTTTATTAAACCACTGTAAAGTCTTGGCCACCATGCTGCAGCTCAGTTTCAGGGTGCTGGCAATCTTATTATAGCCTAGGCCATCTTTATGTAGAGCAACAATTCTTATATTTCAGATCCTCAGAGAGTTATTTGCCATAATAGTGCCATGTTGAACATCTGCTCCCCATTCACACCTGAGACCTTTGTGTGTATTATACCCCTACCTTCTGTCTGCAATTTGATGTGTATTTACAGGACTAGTTGCATGTGTTTCTCAGACAGTGGTGAAAATGTAAAGCACAGGGTTGGCATGGGCTCATGTTCTGTGCCTGTATGTGTATGCCAAGTGTGTATCAGCTGTAACATACCCTGACCACAAAACCTAAGTAGTTGAACAGAGAGGTAGCTTCCTCTGAAAACATTGACATGGCGGGTGGAGTTCTAACAACTGTCTCCAGGTCTGCAATGTATAGTAGACTATTGGGCCTTATTGCCTAGCTATCAGTAAAATACTAACAAGTTTACATTAAAAAAAATCCTTAGTACAAAATAAAAAAAAAACTTTTTTTTCTGTACTAAAAGTATTATAGTAAAAAATAAATGAAAAAAATATATACATAATTGTTATCACCACAACTGTCACAACCCATACTATAAAATATTTGTTCTACAAAACTTCACCATTGCCAAAATGGCAGTTTGGTTCGAAAGAGGTATGTAACACAGGGTTACATAGTTAGTGTTTGTGGTTTAGTTTATTGTGGTTAATAGGAAACCAAGTGAGGCCCAATAGTCTCTATGTAAAATAATAATAGTCCGTAAACTATAAAATAGTATACAATTGAATGAAATCCTTACTCACGTGTTGACCCCTAAGGTAACATTATTGGAGGACTCGGCTTCATATAAAACATGGAGATATTTATTGAAGTCTTCATGGGAAACAAATATATGGAAAACTTCCAGCATAACAGAAACATCAGTCAATGTCTTACATGTCACAGAATTAGGTTTCTTCAAGATGGATCTCTTGCAGACATCTTGGCTCATGCTTATTCATCAATGTGTGTTGATCATCTGCAGGACGATTCCGCCATCCTTCCCAAGGTCTTAGAGGAAGTAGCCAGATTTGGAGATATAGACACCCAAAGTGAGAGACAGAGACAGGGACAGATCCCAACAGGGAGAGGGAGACCCCCCACCGAGTAGTGAGACCACCACATGTGTGTCTGTCAGTCATTTATATACATGAAAGGGGGTGTTTCCCAACATCCTCATACTTTCTACTACTGTATTTGGCCAATACCAAAATAGTCATAGTCCATCCACACCCATGCACCATAAGTAACAAGAGTTATGTCAGCAGAATACAATTTAACCCTTAAAGGTCTTGAATATTGTAGTCAAATATTATTTAACACTCTATTTCATATCCCTCACAACTTGTCAAGATCTCCTAAACTCTACATTAGGTATAAACACAATCCTCAAATATAGTATACCCATGGGGGTCTTATAACTACAATGATGTATTAAACATAGTCACTTGGAGGGAAAAGATCGGTATAACGCACGACCTATCTCTTGCCACAAACCAAACCCTAAAAAGATAACATAGAAACTGGGGCTAATGATAAATTGTTTGCCCCACTAATCAGGTGCCTAAGTCTCTACAGGATGTAACCCCTAAATACGGACTATTAGAGATACACTAAATTATTATGAAAGTGTCTCTTATATATCAAAAAGGAAACCTATAAATCACTCATACAGGCTATAGAATTGTCTCTATATCACTATGTCTGCTTAACGCGTTTTCCCCTGTTAAACTTGTTCAGGGTTTATCAGGAGACTGAAAAATGCCAGGAGTATAGATAAATCACACACTCGAACCAGTCATCACAAGCTCAATGATATTACACAAAGAGCCGAGTTCTTCAGTACAATCAGCTAAAGACACCCTAAGAGACCAGGTACTAAGATAGATGCTGGACAGTCGCAGTAAAAACTGCGTTCCCTGGGTCCCGATGGTTGACACTGGTACTCATGTTAAGCCAGTGCTGGCAGCGTGTGTCTAGGTTTTTATGTGAAAAGCCCTACCGTCCTGCTGACGTAGATAAACAAGACTCCTATCATGATTGGTTGGTCCAGCCGGTATCCAATCACAGAGGCTATACCAGACATAGTCCTTTCTGCCAATCACAAGAGGAAGGTAAGTATTCCATGTGGGACATAAACATAACGTAGGGAAGCAAGAAGAAACACAGATGGATAAAAAGTTGCTATCTTTGTAACAATAAAAGATATAAAAAAGTGTGCATGTAATTAACTTGTGGATACATATTAAATGGCATTATAGAGATGCAGGGGTCCAAATAAAAAATTGACGATATGACAGTGATAGAAGTCGTAGTCCTCTGATAACAGACCACGATATTAGCCTAGTACTACCAAATGTCAGATAATATCAGTCTGTTCTTAGATCTACCAAACTTATCCCGGGCTAGTATCAATCCGAAAGATATTAATGCAAAATAACTAAATACAGTGACTCATCTCTATGAAAAATAATAGGAGTTGTAGTTCTTGATGTCCAATGTCAAACGGTGTTGGTAGTAATCTCTATTAATGTTAACGAGTACCCATGATATAAACCTCAGTACATATGATCATATGATAACACTCATAGTGGACAATATTCTAGTGCCCTATAGTGGTTCATTAATAAATAATGCAGGGTTATCACTACTGCATGTTAAATATCATCTAGAAGACTGTTCTAAGATAAAAAAAAAAAGTTGTTAGATGAGACTCATAATAAACGGCATTAAAATGCCATACGTTCTTTACTTAGGAACACACCATACCTAAGTAAAAGATAACCTGTTTTTAGGTTGGTGGGAGGAGAGGTGTGTTTTTAGTGATAACATAGAAACCTGGACATCATTTATTGCCATATAGATTAGGTATATAGACGATGTCCTGCTGTTCTGGATGGGCACCACGGAACAATTTGTGGCTTTGTTGAATCAGAACTCAAACATGAGGTTCACAGGCAATATAGGTCATTCAAGAATGACATTTCTTTAATACATATTTTGCAATGCATTAGCATTGTAATGCATCGCATTAGTGATCAGACCCCCTGGGGTTCAAGACCCCTAGGGGGCCTAATAAATGCAAGAAAAATTTTTTTAAAAAGAAAAAAATTTTTAAAAAGAAAAAAAAAAAATAAAATATATATATATATATATATATATATATATATATATAAATTCAAATCACCCCCTTTCCCTTAAACACATATAAAAGTACTTAAACACTGTGAAACACATACACATTAGGTATCCCTGTGCTTGGTCTACAAAACTATAAAAATATTTTTCCTGTACGGTGAACGCTGTATCAAAATCAAAAGTGCTGAATCTACATTTTTTCGCTGTTTTGCCTCTGATAAAAATTTGAATAAAAATGATCAAAGCAATAAAGATTACCCAAAATGGTATAACTAAAAATTTCACCTGGCCCCGCAAACAAATATGCCCTAAGTATTCCTGTTCATAGAAATATATAAAAAAAAAAAAAAGTTATTGTTGTCATAATATGGCGACATTAAGAAAAAAAAATTTAATTAATGTTAATAAAACTATATAAATTTGGCATCCCCGGAATCGTACCGAAACATAGAATACAGGGGACATGTCATTTTGGCTGCAGAGTGAATGCTGTAAAAGCAAAGCCCATAAGAAAGACTTTTTCTCCATTTCCACAAAGGCATATGTTTTCCCCTAGTCCAAGCATTCTCATTTTGCATACCAACCTTTTAAGTGGTACAGTATCAAAAGCCTTTGAAAAGTCCAGATTTACTACATCTACCGCATTACCCATGTCCAGTGTAGAACTGACCTCTTCATAGAAGCTGATCAGATTAGTCTGACAGGACCGATTCCTCATAAACGATTCCTCATAAACCCATGCTGATTGGGTATTATAAGATTATGTACATTGAGATACTCTAGGATAGCATACCTTAGAAAACCTTCAAATAACTTACCCACCACAGAACCCACCACCCAACTTACTGGCCTATGGTTTCCAGGCTCACTTTTAGACTCCTTTTTGAATATTGGCACCACATTCTCTCAGCCTCAATCTTCGCCTCCTTTATTTGTCTTTTGCACAATTTTTCTCTTTATAATTTTTTCACTGGTCCTATTTAGAATGCTTTTGAAAATGTCCCATTTTGTTTGTGTTCCCATCATTTGGGTACATTTGTCCCAGTTTATGCTGCTAAGCTGATGAAAATTCCTGAAGTTAGTGTTTTTGTTCCCCCTCTACTGAACATCTTTTTAATGTGTACATGAAAACTTATGTTGTGGTCACTATTACCAAGATGACCCCCAACCTCCACTTTTGACAATGTGTCTGATTCATTTGTTAAAATTAGGTCTAAAAGTACCTCGCCTCTTGTTGGGTTCTGCACTAGTTGTGATAGGTAATTTTCTTTTATTACTGACCTGTATTAATAACTTGTTCCCTTTGTTGGACCTGCAATTTTCTACCTCCCAGTTTATATCTAGATAGTTCAAATTCCCCATAATAATGACTTTATTATGCTTTGCAGCCTCATCTATTTGTTTTGTTAGTATATTTTTATCTTCTTTTATTATCTTTGTGGATTTGTAACAAACCCCTATCAGTATTTTATTATTCTTTATTCCTCCCTTCAAAGGGTTGTCCAGGCAAAAATGGACAACCCGTTTAAAGTGGTTGTCAAGGATTAAATAAGAATTTAACCCTAAACTAAACCCCCTTCCCCCACCTAACTTCTAATTTACTTTTACTTTACTTTTACTTACTAAAACGTCACCCATACTCCCCCCGCCCCACCAATACATACCTGTCTTCATTCTTCTGGGCACGAAGCGTCACTTCCTTCTTTTCTGCCTGCGCAATAGAGCCTATCGTGGCAGACGTGAAGAGAACAAGCCTGTCTCCCACTTATGCGCAGTGGAGCTCTATTAGCTCTATTGCGCAGGCACCACAGAAATCCACAGAAAAAGGAGCCAGTGGGACAGAAGAAACTGATCTCCAGGACACAGAAGACAGATGAGTATGATGGGATGGGGCGGGCTGAGTTAGTTAGGTAGGTAGGTACGGCTAGTAGTCCGCGGGATAGCTAGGGAAACAGGGAGGGGGTGTGAGAGGGGAATCTGAGTGATGGGTGCCTCCCATCGCGTTCCGGTCTTCTCGGTCCTGTGCTGACGTGAGGCTGGGACTTCCACCACACATGACCACTGAGGCCAATCAGCGGCCTCAGCGAAGGGCTTGCGATATCGCTACCTGTGACATCACGGGGCTCTGCCTGAGGCCGCTGTTTGGCCAATCAGCGGCTTCAGCGGAACTCAGGAAGAGACCCGTGAGAAATCACCGGAGCAGAAGGACCGGAACGCCCCGGAAGGAAACCGGAGCATCGTGGACAGCTGAGTATGATTTTTTTCTAATTTTCTTCACCTCCCCCGGTTGTCCAGGCATTAAAAATAAAATTAATACAAAAAAAGAATATCAGGTCTCAATCATAAACATATATAAAAAAAAATATCAAAGAAATCAGGAGAATACCAAGAAAAACTCTACTAAAAAAACAATAATAATTCTCAGATACAATAAATCATAAATAATCCCAAATTCATCTTTATTAGTAAATTAATCCATTTCATTATGTTGCAAGAATAAAAACAATTAAAAAAGCAAATATGGAACAGTGTGGTACACAGGGATGGCACATTCATAACCAAAGCATGATTTTATATTTTACACGTGATAGACGTAATACAGCAAAGTTGCAGCCCAATGAAATTCATAATGCATAAATAACTATAAGAATAACAAAACCACCATAAATAAATAAATGAATAAATAGGAATAATCAAAAAGTAACAGAAAATGCCAATCAATAAAGTGCACAGGTGCAATGTGCAAAGAAAATACAAACAATTATAACAAAGGGCTCGCTGCATATAATCTGTTATAGGGAAAATCACAAAGTCAATACCAACCAGTCATCATACCAGGGACCACACTGACCACCACCCCAATGTGCGTTTCGCCATAGCTTCCTCAGGAGGTGCCTGTTCAGTGTGATGTAAGGGTTTATATAGGGCCCATAACACTATCAAGCTGTATTAACTCTAAATAGAGCTCACCTGTGCTTTCATACAGGGCGCATGAGCTGGAACCAGGTCCCCACTACCGTGGAAAGGTATATTAGTGGTATTAATGGGTTAATAAGTGCACCAAAATACCTTTTGCAGTGTTTTGAGTGATTTTGGGGTTTCTCTCGGAGCTCCTGGCATCCTCTGCATTTGTTTACATAAATAACTTCCTCCTGTTTTAGCCTACAACTACCAGTAATTAACCACCCAGTAATTTATCAACCTGATCCACGATGTGTCAAACTTGAGCACCAGGAAGGCAACCCCCCAATCGACAATCCCGGTCTTTGTGACAGATGGCCCTGTCTGTGTCCCTAATAATTGAATCCCCCACTACCAGCACCTGCCTGGCCTGGTCTTTACTAACATCCCCTTCATCTTCCAATTTAAACTTGTTGGGGTGTGCCAGTTCAGGACTAACCTCTCTGCGGGACTTCCCTCTACCCCGCTGCTTTCTAACTGTCACCCAGCTGGCTGCCTCTTGTTCTTGTACCTCCATTCTACCATCCCCCACTGCACTTACCCCAGCAAGTTCCTGCTCTGTGAGCAACAAACTCCTTTTCAAGTTATCAATGGATAAACATGCTTGCACAGCAGTATGCCCCCTCAAGCAGAGAATACATGTTGCAAGATGTACACTGGACATCATTGCTAAGCATGGAGCACATCTTGCCTAAAAAAATACAAGTAAAAAAATACAAGTAAAATAAACAGAGTTGAGATAAAAAGTGTGTAGGGTCAAATGGGTTTTTTTGTTGGTTTGGTTTTGTTTTCTAAAGTCCCTGAATCTAAAGTCAATTAATCTTAAGTCACACTTAAAACACAACCACACTTAGGCTAAATCCCCAAGTTGTGGAAATGCAGCTTTTTTTGTTGCAGATTTTGTTGCGGTTTCTTGAGCCAAAGCCAGGAGTGGATTGAGCAGAAGGGATAAGTATAAGAGCTTCCTATATATTTCTGATTCCTTTTGTAGCCAGTCTTGGCTTTGGCTAAAAAAAAAAAAAATGCAACAAAATCTGCAACAACAAAAAAGCTGCGTTTCCGCAACATGGGGCCTCAGCCTTAGAATCAAAACACACTCACAAGCTCTCACACTTGCTTTATCACTTAGCTTTTTATGCTGCTCTCAGATGCATTGAAAACTGCAACTGATTCCTCTGGTTGCAAAGGGATAATATTACGTACAATGACATACTCCTGTATATAATCGCTCATACAGTTTTCCCACAATGCATGCTATAAATGAAAATAAGCCATCCTGCAAAAATAAGTCTTCAGAAAAAATAAAAATGTTAGGCTGGGTTCAGACTACCATTGTTAATGTCCGTTGCTGTCTTCCGTCATAGAATGACAGCAACTGACATTAACTGTGGCAGTGAATGGACACAGATTGAGTCTGTGTCTGTTCCTATTGACAATAATGTAAATAACATGACAGATGCTGTCTTTCTTCATATTTTCTTATTGTTGTAACAGAAGAAAAAGTCGTGCATGCAGGACTTTTTCTTCATTTACAAAAGTAAACAAACATGACTAAAGATAGCATCCATCAGGTTTTTTACATTAGTGTCAGTGGAAATGGACACACTCCGTTTTCTGCCACACTAATGTCCTATGACGGAAGACCACAACGGACATTAACAATGGTAGCGTGAACCCAGCCTTACAGATCATGGAATGAGACACTTTAAAAGCAAATTCTTAAGTGTTTTTTTGTGCAAATATTGTGTAGTCCCTGAAATATCTGATTATAAATAAAATGTAAAAAAAAAAAAAAAAAATTATGTGCAGTCAAAAAAATGCTACAGTGCCAGATGATTTGGATTAATCATCTGACCTGTCATTTTAATTATAGTCATTCTGTAGTACATGTACTTATTATATATTTTGTTAATATATTTTTTCCTTATACTTACAGGTAAATTTAATGCCCTCTATGCCTCAAAACTCAGGAAAATCACATGTGGTAAAAAAAAAACATGATATGTTGTATTCAGAGATTTTCAATCTTTGTGCCTTCTTGTCATACGTGGTCCCTGTCAAAACTATGCATTCCTCAAATGAAAGAAAAAACAGTCTAGAAAATTATGGAATATATTAAAGAAGAAAATGGATACCCTTTCGACATTGAATAAATGTGATTTTTTTTTTTTTTGAACTGCAAGTTACTTAGAAAACTACTATTTACATTCAATTAATTCAAATTTATTTATCATATTAGCTAAAACTATTTGTTCATGCTTTGTTACCCCTTATTGCAATACCTTATACCCAATCAATAATTTTTGGTATTTATATAGGAATGTATAGAACTTTCGCCAAAGTTATGTATGAAAGTGTGACCTCTTTGAATTTTGAATTGAGTTTTGAGTATTAAAATCTGTGCCATTTTACAGACAAGAAAATAGATACAAATATATTTTTTTGTTAATACACCCTAATGTTTTTTAGGTAAAAAACAGTCCTGTTGCTTTCTTAAAAAATATCCTGAGCTATGTTATAACAGTTTTCTCATAAACTGTGCCTTTGATAAAACAAAAACACATTAACAAATCTAGTAAACAGGAATATGTTGCTATGTATGATGCAATATGCATCAAATGTAAAAAAATATGCAAAAGCAGTTCTGTTCATGTCTTTGGCTTGTTGAAGTTTAAGATTTAAGCTTTTGCTAGTGACAGATAATCTGATGTTTAGAGTTGCTTTCTTATGATTATTATGACAGTATAAATTGCAGTATGTTGCATTAAAGGGGTTTTTCACCCCTTGGCTAGGTTCGCATCTACGCACGAGTCTCCATCATTCGGGTCTGCTAGGGGACCTGAACGATGGAGCGCTGGTCCACTAAAACATTGGTCACCGGCGGACACTCGCAGACCCTATAGACCAGGGGTAGGCAACCTTTTTTGTTCGGCATACCGATTTTAATTAAAAAAATCAAAGATGAGGTACTCGGAGTGCCGGTCAATAATTGTAAGTCTGACTACCCCTAAAGTAAAGTCATATACCACAAACCATAACACAGAAGTGCTGCCACAAGATGCTTTTGGACGCATGCGTTTACTGCTATTTCCTGGGACACACCTGTACTTTCTGATTAGAAGCAATGAAAGTCCATGTGCATCCCGCAATTAGTGGTAAATGTATATGTCCAGGAGCACCGTATGGTAGCATCATTATGGTGAAAACACATTATGTATCTGGATTCAACTATATTCTTAGGCCACTGGAACTTTTACTTCGATGTAAAACTGTGTTCACATGGTGCATGTTTGCACAAAAAAATGCCTGTGTTTTCTTTGCGAAAACACACCATTATGCAGAATAATGTCCCATAACGGCTCCTGCATATGGTATTATGTCTCATAGCGGCCTCTGCACATGGTATTATATCCCATAGTGGCCTCTGCACACGGTATTATATCCTATAGCGACCTCTGCACACGGTATTATATCCCATAGCGGCCTCTGCACACGGTATTATATCCCATAGCAGCCTCTGCACACGGTATTATATCCCATAGCGGCCTCTGCACACGGTACTATGTCTCATAGCACCCCCTGCACACAGTATTATGTCTCATAGCGGCCCCTGCACAAGGTATTACGTCTCATAGTGGCCTTTGCACAAGGTATTATGTCTCATAGTGGCCCCTGCACAAGGTATTATGTCCCATAGCAGCCTCTGCACATGGTATAATATTCCAACTTTTATAAAATTCCAATTTAAGCCACTCACTAGCTATTATTATACTGTGGGGTCTCTTCAGACCCCAGAGTATAACAAGTGGAGGACCAAGAGAGGTGACAAACATAAAAAACAACGTTACTCAACTTCCCTGCGCTCCTGAGCGGCTCTGTACTCTTTGGCACTTCTGCCTGAAGTCAGTGACCGCTGATTGGGTCTCAGGGGTCACGTCGGCGTCATTATGCATAATGACATCGGACGTGACACCTGAGGCCCTATCAGCGGTCACTGACTTCAGGCAGAAGCGCCTGCAGAGCACCCTGGGGCTTTTCTTATTATACTCTGGGGTCTGAAGAGTATAGCAGCCGTTTCGGCTGTGTTTATTCCGATCGAAATAGCTGGGTGAGGACTCGGGCTGCATGTGCCAGGGAAATAAGCGTTCCGGGGGTTGCCGACCCCTGCTATAGACTGTAATAGGGTCTGCCAGATGTCCGTCGTTATTATATGGAAATCGGTGGAGAGAAAAGTCCTTCACCAATTTTCGGTGGTCCAACGAAGGCTCTGGTGCAGATGTGAACCTAGCCTCAATCAACTGCTCATTGTGTGGTCCAGGTGTGAAATAAAAATCATCTGTTATCTAAATTTTTAAGGCTAGTTTCTTGTATAGATATGAGTTTTTTACTTTAAAAAAAAAAAAATCTGTGTTTTACAAATCATGCTTTTTACACAGCTGGACTCTTAAACAAATGATTACACATTCCTAAATGAAATCATAGATGTTATTCATATGGTAACTGTATTATATATAAAGTGATGTAATAAGAACAAATCGTTACATGCTCTTAAATATATATATATATAAGTATAAAGAATATCATAACAAATGTAGATGTCATTCATACAATAACTATTTAATATGAAAAGATGCAATAAGAAATCTAACTCTAAGTTGTTTGTTAATATGTCATCTAATTAATGAATAGTCCCAGTAACCAAGTTTTACCATTTGAAATACACATGCAGTAGTGGGTTATGCAGATGCTGTACATATTTTGCAATGATTTGAAAGATTTGAGCCATTAAATCATAGCTACAAAATATCAATATTATGTCCATAGCATTTAAACTAAGACACATAATAAGGCGAATAAAATCAGACAATTCGAAGAAAGAAATGGAACATAGAAGTTCACTCAAACAGTCACCAATATGGCCTTTGTTCCTGGTGATACAGTTGGTTTGTCTAAAACTCATTCTATGCACAATGCTTCTCTAAGCGTTAACATATTTTAAATAAATAATTCCTAGTTGTACTTAGAGGCTCTCTATACGCAAGTATATATATATATTACATTAAAAAAATAAGTTTTCTTTAAATACTGTATATTTAAAAATAGTAGAATTTACAGTAGAACTGTGTCATTGAAAACTTTATAATTAATTTGCCAATAAGAACTAAAATCAGTCAATGATATTGTATTTATTATTTTTCTGTATTTGCATGCTAAAAAATTATATTGAAAGGAAAAATAACTATTATAATTGCCAGTTACAGTATTGTTAAATTGTTGCACAGTTATCATAATCAAGAAGATTAATTTACAAAATCCACAAAAATTTGAGAGCGGGAGAATTTTTCAAAAAAGTATTGGCAATACCTTTTAATTAAATTGTAAACATATATTCATTAAACTGTTTTAAAACTGACTTTGGCTAGTTTGTGATTTTATGCAAGTTTAGAGTGTCAGTCTGTAGTAAGAATATTGAACACTGGAGTGGTGACTAAAAGCTTTGGTTCCTAACAAAGCAAAAATGTTGTCATTCATCTCAGCTAAACCTGTACAATGGAGTAGGATCACAAGGCATCATCACCTGATAGCCTCTCAGCCAATCATGAGTGGTAGATAGAGTGGTCACTCTACAAAAATGGATTTATTCACCTAGTGTTCAATGCAACATTTCACCTTCTCAATTAAGACATTTTCAAGAAATGAATGTCAATGCTAATCACACATGTATAGTTGCAAAGTAATAAAATCATCAATTACCAGTACTGTAATTGAATTATAAATTACAAATAAATAACAATACAAACACATAAAAATATCAAGAAAAATCAAAACCATTCAGTGTTTTATTTATTATTTTCAATGAATATGTGCATATATGTGTATATCCAATCCATAATACAGGTACTACACAAGTTTATACATAATTACTTGTCAGAAAAAAAAGGTTGCTAACAGCTGGTATTCATTTAACCACCCTAAATAATATAAATTGTGTACCATGTGGAGTTCATAATCACGGCCCTCTGGCATTTCTACAAACTCATAGTGCCTTGTGAGAATTGCCCCAATCAAAAAGAAGATACTGGGGCCAAAAGACACACAGGCGCATGCGCTTAGAAGTGGATATTACTCAGTGCAGCATCCTAAAAAAGGGCAGCCAGTATTTTATATGCTTATGTCAAGCAATAGTCAGTGTGCATGCCCACATCACTCTCCTCATATGCTGCTGCATTTTAACTCAGGGCAACCTGCCAAAAAGGAGCCACATAGATAAATTTGTAACAAAGATTATACCTGGTTAAGGTATCACAATGGGAAATTGTTTGATATAAAAAGTGGCTAAAGGGAATAAGTGGCCACAAGTTCCCTTGGGCCCCAGCCCCTATTATTGGCAGGCCGCAGGTAGCATGGACATGGGATCTCTATACCCTGGGAAATGGGAACCCGTTGCACTTATTCCCTTTAGCCACTTTATGTATCAAGTAGGATTGTTCGCTTGCCTTTGCATTTATCTTTGTTGGGTAAATATTATAAACAAGATTATACTTTGTGGTCTTTGTTTTCCAAAGCCTCAGTCTTACTGATTTTATAAAGGTCATTCACAGGGGATCAGTAGATGGAAAAAAAAAACACAAGAAGGGAAGGACAAATATATAACAGACAATACTAGAATGAGGAGTGGAGAATCTCAGAGATTAAAAGATAACAGAAAGAAGGGACTAACCAATTAGTGATAAATATTTCTTCACATTCTCTATCTGATCTTTATTAAACAAAGGATTGTCATTTTGCCCTGTATGAGAGGTGGATTGGATTCAGTGGGGTTTATTTAATAAAAGTAATTTTCAGCCACCAAACAGTATGAAGGTTGTAGAAATGTTTGTTTTGACAGTGAGGAATGATCCTAATAAATTAAAAGATAAATGGTCTTCAGGTTATTTCTACACTATGGGTAGGAATTTATAAAAGGAAGAACAGAAGACTGTTAATGATTTGATTGATAAAAACAACCTAGTTATTAACCCCTTAAGGACACAGCCTAGAAAGTACCTTAAGGACACGGCCTCATTTTTTAAAACTGAAATGTCACTTTATATGGCAATAACTGACTTGCACAAGTGATTGTTTTTTCGTAACACTTCATGATAGTGCTAAACATTAATATTTTTGTATTTATAAAAAAAAATTTGATGTCAATTTGGAAAAATTCGCAATTTTCAAAATGTGAAATGCTTTTCAGACAGTCATGCCACCCAAATAGATTAATAAATATTATCTAACATATCTCTGCTTTATATTGACATCATCTTTATAAAGCTTACAAGTTTAACTGCGATTTTCCATAGTTACAAAAAAATTTCCAATACTCATTTTTTAGGGACCACTTCAGTTCTTAAGGGGATTATAAAAGCCTATATATTAGAAATCAGCCTAAATCACCCCCATTTTCAAAACTGTACCCCTCAAATAATTCAAAACAGCATTTGGGAAGTTTAACCCTTTAAGCATTTCCTGAGAATTAACAAAATGTAGAGGTAAAATTCAGACATTTCATTTTTTTTCAATAATACATTCAGCACTAAAATTAACACACTCACAAGGGGTTAAAGGAGAAAATGCATCTCACGGTTTGTTATGCAATTTTTCCCGAGCAAGGAAATACCCCACATGTGGATATAAACTGATGTTTGGGCGCACTGGGCATTTGAAAAGCAGATTTTTGCTGGAATAGTTTTCAGGTGCCATGTCTCCTTTGCAGAGCCCCTAGTTTACCAATACAATGGTACCCTCCAACCCTCCAAAAGTGATGCCATTTTGGAAAATACCCTTCATAACGGTTTATTAATGGATAGTGAGCATTTTGACCTCACAGCCATTTCACAGATTTCAAAAATTACTAAAATGTCACTTTATCCTCAAAGTTTTCATTTTCACAAGGGGTTAAAGAAAACAATGCATCTCACAGTTCATTAAACAATTTCTCCTGATCACGGCAATACCCCATATGTGGTTGTAAAGTGTTGTATGGGTACTTGGCGAGGCTCAGAATAGAAAAAACGCTATTTGGATTTTGAAGTGCAGAATTTGCTGCAACAGTTTTCAAGTGCCATGTCATATTTGCAAAGCCCCTATAGTATCAATACAATTGAACCCCCCCCAAAAGTGTCCCAATTATAGAAACTACACCCCTCAAGGGGTATTATTATTTTGAGCCCAAGAGTGCTTCCCAAAATTTAATGTACAAAGTGTAAATTGAAATTTTTAAAGAAATATGCCATTTCAGTGCCTATACATGGGGAAAAAAAGTATTTGATCAGTCACCAATTGTGCAAGCTCCCACTTAAAAAGATGAGAGAGGCCTGTAATTGACATCATAGGTAGACCAACTATGAGAGACAAAATGAGAAAACATATCTAGAAAATCACATTGATTTTTTTAAGAATTTATTTGTAAATTATGGTGGAAAATAAGTATTTGGTCACCTACAAACAAGAAAGATTTCTGGCTCTCACAGACATGTATCTTCTTCTTTAAGAGGCTCCTCTGTCCTCCACTCATTACCTGTAGTAATGGCACCTGTTTGAAATTGTTATCAGTATAAAAGACACCTGTCCATAACCTCAAACAGTCACACTCCAAACTCCACTATGGTGAAGACCAAAGAGCTGTGGACGGACACCAGAAACAAAATTGTAGACCTGCATCAGGCTGGGAAGACTGAATCTGCAACAGGCAAGCAGCTTGGTGTGAAGAAATCAACTGTTGGAGCAATAATTAGAAAATGGAAGACATACAAGACCACTGATAATCTCCCTCGATCAGGGGCTCTACACAAGATCTCACCCCGTGGGGTTAAAATGATCGCAAAAACATGAGCAAAAATCCCAGAACCACACGGGAGGACCTAGTGAATGACCTGCAGAAAGCTGGGACTAACGTAACAAAGGCTACCGTCAGTAACACACTACGCCGCCAGGGACTCAGATCCTGCAGTGCCAGATGTGTCCCCCTGCTTAAGCCAGTACATATCCGGGCCCGTCTGAAGTTTGTTAGCATTTGGATGTTCCAGAAGAGTATTGGGAGAATGTCATATGGTAAGATGAAACCAAAGTAGAACTGTTTGGTAGAAACACAACTCCTCGTGTTTGGAGAAGAGTGAATGGTGGGGGTGGCAACATCATGCTTTGGGGCTGTTTCTCTGCAAAGGGACCAGGACGACTGATCCATGTACATGAAAGAATGAATGGGTCGTGAGATTTTGAGTACAAACCTCCTTCCATCAGCAAGGGCATTGAAGATGAAACGTGGCTGGGTCTTTCAGCATGACAATGATCGCAAGCACACCGCCAGGGCAACAAAGGAGTGGCTTCGTAAGAAGCATTTCAAGGTCCTGCAGTGGCCTAGCCAGTCTCCTTACCTCAACCCCATAGAAAACCCTTGGAGGGAGTTGAAAGTCCGTGTTGCCCAGCGACAGCCCCAAAACATCACTGCTCTAGAGGAGATCTGCATGGAGGAATGGGCCAACATACCAGCAACAGTGTGTGCCCACCTTGTGAAGACTTACAGAAAACATTTGACCTCTGTCATTGCCAACAAAGGATATATAACAAAGTATTGAGATGAACTTTTGTTATTAACCAAATACTTATTTTGCACCATAATTTGCAAATACATTCTTTCCAAATCAGACAATGTGATTTTCTGGATTTGTTTTCTCATTTTGTCTCATAGTTGAGGTCTACCTATGATGTCAATTACAGGCCTCTCTCATCTTTTTAAGTGGGAGAACTTGCACAATCGGTGGCTGACTAAATACTTTTTTTTCCCCACTGTACATTGTGCCCACTTTGAGTCATCATAGACACACACTCCTAAAACTTTTAAGTGGGTTATCCCAGGTACAAAGAAGTTGTATTTGTGGTCATAGACTGCTGTTTGGGAACATAGCACAGCCAGGACCGGTGTTGGGGGGGTGGGGGGTGGGCAAAGGGGCCCCCGGGATCCGGAGTAAAAGCCTGATGGCTTAAATCCTGGGAGTTCCACCATTGTATCGGTGTGCTGTGCTCTGCCAATACTGTTTAATTCTATGACAGAGCGGGAAGCCGAACAGTCCCTGCTCTGGCATAGAAGACCTAAGAAATCGTGCGGGACGTCGCGGCGCAGGTGGCGTGATGACGTCACTGCATCATGCCACCTGTACCGCTACTACAGGGAGAGACTTTGGCTGCTCCGCTCACCATGGGAGCGCGGTAAGGTGAGTACAAGATTTATTGTTTTCTGGTAAGGGAAAGGTATTATCTGATAAAGGAGCAAACTATTATTTATAGGGGAGGCTATTAAATATAAGGGGGGGTTATTGTAAGGGAGAACAATTATTTATGAGGTGTAACTGTTGTATATATAAGGGGAAACTGTTATATATAAGGGGGTTATTATAAGAAATAACATATATATAAGGGGGGCTTTTGTATATAATTGTCCACCCTTATATTAGTCCCCTTATATATTATAGTTCCTCCCTTATAACAGCGCCATTATAAATTATAGTTCCCCCTTATAATAGCCCCCATTATAAATAGTATAATTGTAACCCCCCTTATAATAGCCCCCCCTTAAAAGGGGAGAACTATTACGAATAAGTGGGGCTATTATAAGGTTGAAACTATTATAAATAAGGAGAAACTATTATTTATAAGGGGGCTATTATAATGGGGAGACTTATATATAAGGTGGCTATTATAAGAGATTACATATATATATATATATATATATATATATATATATATATATAGGGGCTATTATAAGGGGGGACTGTGATATATAAGGGGACTATTAAAAGGGAGGCTATTATAGGAGAGGAGCTATTATATATAAGGGGGCTATTATAGGAGAGGAACTATTATAAATATATAAACTATTATGTGGTCGCTTTTATTCATAATAGGTAAACTTTAAAGGAGGGGGTTGTTAAAGGGGCTATTATTTATAAGAGGGCTATTTATAAGGTGAACTATTATTCATGAGAGGGCTATTAATAAGGGGGACTATTTATAAGGGAGCACTATTATTTATGAGGGGGGCTATTACTGATATGGGGCACTATTTATAAGCAGGGACTATTATTTATAAGGAGGCGCTATAATAATGGATGAGGGGGTGCAAAAATCTATTAGGCGGTACAAAGGTGGTTATTTGAATTGTGGGCATGGGGGGGGTGGTTGTTACTGTTTTGGGGCAGAAAGGGGCTGCAACTGGAAATATGATGGTGTTGTTGGTATATCATCATTTGGGGCCCTGCCTTTAGTTTCGCCAAGGGCCACAGTTTGTTTAAAAACGTCCCTGAGCACAACTCAGAAGGGAAGGAGAACTGCCCTTCTTAGCTTTTGGAGAATTGAATTAGAGGGACTTTCTGGATGCCATGTTGTTGTTACAGAGCCCTGAAGTGCCAGTAAATTAGAATACCGCAAGAAGTGACCCCATTATGTAGGGGCAATTTTTGGGTTTCCGTAAACATGACTTGGCATCCGAAAACCAATAATCTAAATCTGCACTCCAAAAGCATATAGCAGTCCCTCACATCTGTGCCCTGCTCTGTGCCCAAACTGCAGTTCATGCCCACATGTATGACACTGTTGTACCCAGGATAACGTACTTAATGTCATATGTGGGTATAAACTCCTGTTTGGGCACACAAGGGAAGGAGCAGTATTTCTGATATTTAATTTCCAGAAACGGTTTGTGTCACCAGAGACACACTCCAATAACTGTTAAGCTGATATCTCGGGCACAACATTATATCTTGATATAAGCCAGGCGCATCATATTGTGCAATGAAATGATGTATTTCTGGAAAAATTGTCATTTTCACCTTTCACCATCAGCTGCACATTCATGTCTTCTGTTTGTGCACACATCAGGCCGCTATGTGGCTTTTGGAGCGTAGATTTAGATTTTTGGTATCTGGATGCCATGTCATGTTTGCAGAACTTCTAAGGTACCAGTAAAGTGGAATCCCCTGGAGACTGACCCCATTTTGAAAACTGCACCCCTCAAAGAATTTATCAAGGGGTGTAGAAAGCATTAGTTTCTCAGAAGTGAAAGCACAGTGGATGGTAATAATAATACATTTTATTTATATAGCGCCAACATATTCCGCATAACTGTACAATTTGTAGGGTTCAAGTAGAGACAAAAAAGATACATTACAAAGAAGTAGTCAATTCACACAATGGGACTGAGGGCCCTGCTCTCAAGAGCTTTCAATCTATGAGGTAGAGGGGGGTGACACAAGAGGTAGCAGGGGTGGCATTTGAGGTAGCATTGCTTATACAATGGTCAGACAATTTTGTAATAGAGGTTACTGTCATTACACATATATACAGCATGAGCCTATAAGATGGGGAAACAGCCCTCATGTTATGAATGTACCTGTTTCTGTAAATAAGTTTATTTTTTTTTATAAACTGACATTTGGTTGTTTGACCATAAGAAGCCACTGTTACCTCAGAAATGGGAAGGACTGTAATTCTGTAATTCCTTGGAGTAGTGACGTGGAAACCCTTTTCTGCAGAGGTGGAACTAGAAGGAGGAGCAGAGTGTGTGTGGTAGCCATCTTAGGAGTGTGCTTTGAGCTTTTAGAAGAAAAAGGACTGAAGTGAGAGAAGGAGGATTCCTAAGGGATCAGAAATATAGCAAGGAGACTGTTCCAGGGTTTGTTCAGACATCATCCTAAGTTGAAGATTGCTATCAAGGACCCGGCTGAGAAGTGGCCCTGTCAGTGAGATCGCATGTTTTCTGGATGAGCCCCGCTTCCAGCTGTTCCAGACAAAGGGTAAAGGTACCCAACAGACCAGGATCAGTAAGAGAAGTAATCGTGCACACACCGCATTACATTGTTTTGCTTGGGACTGAGTAAGGGCCTGTAGTTAGAATAGTTAGGCATACTCATCTTCACAGGCCACACTACTGGTGAATTAGTTACCTATTCGGTAGTATGGACTCAGAGAATTCTATTGAGTTGTAACTCTCAGAGGAGCTTCTGAGGAAGTCTAGAAGCGACATTTTATACATTGTCACATTTCTTTGGCTTGCAAGCTGACCTACTATTATATTTACTTGGTTGTACTTTGGTTGGGGGGGAATAGGGATATTTTGATAAGTTTGTAAGCTCTTGTGTTATACCGCCGGTGCCCCTATCACACGCATTGAATTGTTCCTGTGACTAGGGTGATAAAAAGGTAACAAGCGGCTGGTTAGTTGCAGCCTGCAGATAGGTAAAAGCTTGGAGTATATTGGAGTCGCACATTAGAGGGCACCGCACTGTACAACACCAGGGTCTCAGCTTACTGGCTGAGTGTATGTAAATTGTTGGGAGTGTTTTTTTGGTAAAGGGGTGTTACTACACTAATTAAAATCTTGTTTACACTAAATTGAGTTGGAGTCGCTTCCTTTGTTCGTGACTTCGCTGTATCCTGGGGAGCCCACCCCGGTACACAGCTTACAAGCCGTCACCAGTTGTGTCCTTTAACATGCAGATGGTGCTTGGACATATAAAGTTAGTCTGAATGGCATCATATCTTGTGAGGTAATGTGGGAGCTTGAAGAGAGGAGGGTGCGTTTTGGGGATTCTAACTATGGAAGGGTTTACATTAGGACTTGTGATAGGCCTGTCTGAAAAAGATATGTTTTTAGTTTGCGCTTGAAGCTGTAGAAATTGGGGGTTAATCTGATAGTGTGGGATAGAGCATTCCAGAGAAGTGGTGCAACTCGGGAGAAGTCTTGTATACGAGCGTGAGAGGTTCTGATAATAGATGATGTTAGTCTTAGATCTTTGAGTGAACAGAGAGCACGGGTTGGGAGATAGAAAGAGATGAGGGAGGAAAAGTAGGGAAGTGCAGCATTATGAAGAGCCTTGTAAAACGTGAATATGTAAGCTGTGCGGAGTACATTGGGAACACCAAATGCACTACTATTTTCCCAGTAGCTCCTGTGATTTGGGGGGGTCACTTCTGGTGTCTTTTTCCTTGTAAGCTCTAATTCTGGGGTGTGCCCTAATATACGCTCGATCAGCTTATACATTCCCTTCTTGCCACAGCCAGTTTTGGTCTGATGATTTGACGATTTTTGGGAGTTTTGTCTTCACATTGTAAAAGCTATATATTTTTTTTTTTCTGGTGATGTAGCCATATGAGGGCTTTTTTCTTGCAGGATGAGATGCCTTTTGGGGTACCTATAACTTTTCGACTATATTTTATTAACTCTTTCTTGATTAAAAGAAAAAAAAAATCTGGCATTGCTTTTTACCTTTTAAATTTTTTGCGATTTTATGGCGAGACCTAATTTTCAGAGTTTTTTTTTTTTTTTTATGCATTAATAATTTTGCAGAACAAAAACCCATTTGGGGACATAATCAATTGTTTTTGCATTGCTGTATTCTGAGAGGCGTAACATTTTTATTTTTCGGTTGACAGAGTTGGTTGAGGGCTTATTTTTTGTAGGGTGAGCTGTGCTTTTTATTAGTACTGTTTTTATAATGTTTTATAGAATATTTTGTGATATTTGTTTTTTACGATGTTCACCATGCAGGTTATTTCAGTTCTGTTGTACTGGTTTCTGCGAAGGTGGCGATACCAAATATGTATTGTTTTTATTAATTTTTAGTTTTTTTATTTAATTCATTTTATATAAGAGAGGGTAATTTTTGTGGCTTTATACATTTTTTTTTTTTTTTTTAGACACTTTGTTATGATGTCCCACTAGGGGACTTGAACCAGCAGTGCTCTGATCACTGGTTCAGTAGTATACACGTGTATTGCAGTGTATACAGGAAGTCTGCCTATGCAGATTATGCATCGAAGAGGTTAAAAACCCCAATCGGAGCTCAGGTCCTATCGGGGGTAATGGAGCAGGGTGCTAGCTGTAAGTTACAATATGTCCAAATGCGCAAAGAGACTAATTGGTTAATATTGGCGCGGGAAGGGTTAAACTCAGGAAGAAACCTAAGTTAGACTCTATCTGCAAAAAATGATATATAAGGTTCCTTGGAAGAAAAAGCCTGGAGCTCACTCACCCTTTTGGCTGAAGTGATGGCTAATAGAAAGGTGGTTTTAAAGGCAAGAAATTTAAGATCTACATCCTCCAAAGGCTCAAAAGGAGGACCACAAAGACCTAAAAGGACAGTCAAGAGATCCACTGGGGAACTGGAGCTGAAACCACTGGTCGAAGTCTCGTAGCACCCTTAAAGAATCTAACAATAAAGGAATCCTGGCACAATCGTCTGCCTAAACAGGCGGATAAGGCTGAAATCTGTACCTTAAGTGTAGCAGGGGAAAGGCCTGTATCCAAGCTGCCCTGAAGAAAATCCAGAATTTCTGCCGTAGTTGGATTTGAACTATCAGCTTCTCTTCTGGAGCACCACTGCTTGAAGATGTTACCTATCATATGGTAGTTCTTCTTGGTAGACTCTGCTCTGGCACAGTAAAGAGTCTTCAGGACGGCTTCTGACAGTCCTCTAAATCTCTGTAGGGACTGGTCAACCTGCAGGATGTCAGGTTGAATCTCCTCAGAACCTGGCACTTCTGAGTTCCTTGGGAAACCAGGTTCTGGCTGGGGGGAAGCCTCCAATATGTCCCTCGACTCATGTACATGAGCTGGGCAAACCAAGTCCTTTTTGGCCAGAATGGTATGATGACTATCAGAGAGACTTGGCCCTGTCTGACTTTCATCAATACCTTTGGTAACATGGAAAGTGGAGGGAAGATGTATGCCAGCCTGAACCTCCAAGGGATGGACAGGGCATCCACTGCCAAGGGATAGTCCTCCTGGTACAGTGAGCAGAACATCTTTACCTTGGTGTTGAGTCTGGTCACCATGAGGTTTACTTCTGGGAGACCCCATTTCAGGGTAATCTGATAGATGATATCTGGATTGAGAGACCATTCTCCTGATGCAATAAAACCCCGACTCAACTGATCCGCTACTGTGATGTGAACCGCGGATAAGTGGGTCAGATTTTTTCCTGCCCAGGTAAAAATCAGATCTGTCTCTCTGAGGGAGGCAATCTGGTGCCTCCCTGTCTGTCAGGTACATTACGGTCATCATACTGTCTGACCAAACCTTGACCGCTCTCCCTCTGAGGAGAGGAGAGAAATGAAGTAGTGCCAGGTACATGGCTCTAAGCTCCTTCCAGTTGGAGGATGTCTTTTCTTCTAGACTGCTCCAGACTCCTTGTACGGTCTTCTTGTAAGGTGGGCTCCCCATCCCGAGAGGGATTCATCGGTAGTCAACAGGGTCCAACGAGGTTGGACCGTGGACATTCTGTCTTTCAGGTGTATCCATCATCTGAGGGAAAGATGGGTACGGTACTGGGAGAAAGTCTGATCTTCTTGTTGAGACCGAGAGGAGTACGGTTCCAGGCTTTTAGTACTTCCATCTGGAGAGGATGCAAATGCCATAAAGCCCAAGGGACTGCGATGGCCGAGGATGACATCATGCCTAGGACTCTCAAGGATGTTTTGATGGACACCAGGCATGTTCTGAAGAGATACCGGACCACTCTGATTAATCTTTCTTTCCTTGCAGGTGTTAAGGAAATCTCCATGCGGTCTGAGTCCAGGAGATACCCCAGGAACTTCTTGCCGGTAGAGGGAACTACCTCTGACTTCTCCCAATTTATTAGCCAACCCAGGTCTTGGAGAAGGGATAAGGCTATCAGTGAATGCTGGAGCAGAACAGACTCTGACTGGGCTTTTATAAGCCAGTCGTCCAAGTATGGCACTACGAAAAGGCCCTGAAGCCTGAGAATGGCGGCTATAGGTGCCACAACCTTGGTGAAGGTATGAGGAGCTGAAGAGATGCCAAACGGCAGGCCTGCGAACTGAAGATGCTTCCTGTGGCCGGAAACTGAAACGGCGATTCTGAGAAACCTTCTGTGCGGAGGATATATTGGGACATGCAGATAGGCATCCTTTAGATCTAAGGTGATGAAAACTTCGCCCTGTTGAAGAAAGGATGTAATGGATTTTACGGTCTCCATACGAAAATGTTTTTTCCTTATGAAGCGATTCAGATATCTTAAGTATATAATCATTCTCCAGTTGCCTGATGGTTTTTGCACCAGAAAAACTGGGGAGTAGACACCGAATCCTTTCTCCAAGGGGGGGCCTCTTCCAAGGCCCCCTTGCGGATGTAATTGTGGATGGAGCATTCCAGTATATCCTCCTGAGACGCAGGAAGGGAGCGGGTTATGATAAATCGATCCTGAGTCGGATGAAGAAACTAGATCGCATAACCTCGCTGAACAACCTGCAAGACCCAAGGGTCTTGAATCTTTTCCTGCCAGACAGTGTAGAACTGGGAAAGTCGACCTCCGACAGGAGTCTCGGCCACAGGAAGAAGGCAGCCGATGTCAAAAGCTAGGCTTCTTTTTGTCCTCATCCTTGGGGAACCTTTGTCCAGAACCCCTAGGCTGATATCTAGAACGCCTCTGGAACTGAGGTCTAGGCTGAGGATGATAACCTCTACCCCGGCTGGAAGGTCTTGACCTGCCTCTAAAGGCTTGAGGCAGACTCTTGCCTTTTTTATCGGCTAGGTCTTCCATAATCTCATCCAGGCCTCTGCCAAAAAGTTTGCCCGGCTCAAAGGGTAGAGAACAAAGGTTGTACTTGGAGGCATTATCAGCTCTCCAGGGTTTTAACTATAGCGACCTTCTAGCTGCTGTAGAAAGGGCCAAAGATTTGGCCGCCAGCCTTAACTGATGTTGGGAGGCTTCGGCTAAATAATCTGCCGACAAGGAAACTGAGCTCAAAAATGCTAGGAGGTCATCTCTGGAGACTCCAGAGTCGATGTCTCTTCCAAGCTGGGCTAAATCAGCGTGTACTTTGCTTGAGACTTCATTAGAGGCAATAGCCACTGAAGTCTGACCTTCCTGAGAGTACTCTCTGGAGGTTAGATCCATCATTCACCAGGACCACCGTATGACGGGACAACTTGGCTACTGCCATATCAACTTTAGGCGGGGGACCCCACCGATCCCGCTAGGACTCCGCAATAGGAAACAAGGTTCTAAACCTCCTGGAATATATGGGAGCTCTTTCCGGATGTTTCCATTCCATGTTTCTCCAGTGACTCATCCACTTGGAAGGCCCTAGGCCCCCTAGAGTGGAGCAAGAGGCTTCCCCGTGAACATCACGGTCACTTGACTGGATGGACTTCAGCAGCCTATTTATCTTCTCAAGAGGAAAGAGGGGTCTGCTGGAATTCTCCAAGGTATCATCAGATGAAAGCGTTTTGTCAATCACCTGGAAATCTTCATTAGGAACCAGAGAGTCCGCTTCTCCACACGAGGTTTCTTGGAAATCTGCAAGATGGAGTCCCGGATTTCCTGCAAGGAGTCCTGCATATACACCTTGACCCACACCACGATATCACGTAAAGACGGCTCATCAGAGGGGGGTCAACGGCACTGACGGCAGCAGGAAAACTCATACCCATCCGGCAAGGGAGTATTCCAGTCTAAAAAAGACAAATGCTTGCGTTTGGAGGACCTTTTCCTTCTACAGTTGTCACCATCAGCACCAGAGGTTGAGGAGCACATCTTTGGAGAATCAAGTGATTCAGACGAACCACGGAGAGAGCTTTGCAGAAGGCAAATAATCATAAGGGGATAAGGAGCCGGACTCACAAAGAGACAAGCCCACTTCAGCAAAGAACTATGGGGCTTTATAAAGGGGAAAAGGGGAGGAGCAATGGAGCATCACAAAGCCCTCCCCCTCAAACTTCTGCAGCAAAGCAACTCCAAGTAGTAAAGTAGCTAACAAAAACAAAGTGAACCGCAACAAGGGAGCTATAAAAACCACTAAAAAAAATACACATATTCAAAATTTCGCAGTACCGGAAGTAGGCCGCAGAAATGTTTTGGGGAGAAAAAGTAACCAACGTCACTTCTGGTTGCGGCAGAGCCCAATGAAGCTCGCCAATCACCGGAGCTCCGGGTGCATAGAAACAACAGGGCAGCAAGAAAACCCGAGCTACCACAGAAAGTAATTCCCTTCACCAAGATGGAGAAGAGAAAAATAAAAAATAAAAAGTAAGTAACGATAAAAACGAATTTATGTGAGGCCAAAAAGACATCCCTCCACCTGTCCCACCACACAGGACAGAAAAAAAAACACAAGAGGGTGAGGTCTCTTTGCCCTCTTATAGGATAGCATAGTCATTCATATTTTATGTTAATTAAAAGTTCCGCCTGTGCTACCAGCTCACAAGGGCAGAAATGCCCCATATTGTGCTGCTGTAGAACGTAATGGAATTGTTCTTGCCCACTTAACTATGTAGACACATCCTGGACCATACGGGCGACATTTCCAGACATGCCGACACAACCCTTCTGACACATGTGTGGGAGTGCCATCAGGGTGATCCCTTCTCTATTAGCTTTCAGGGGATGGAGCGCGTGCGGAAGTCACCACAAGGGGGCGACTGGGATCATGTCATACTTTGTAAGGAAGCCCAGTGGATTTTCAGATTCAAATATGTGAAACCATGCGGCTTGAATGCTGAAATCTCGATCACCCCTTTATTTATTGAATTGGTGACAGCATTTCCTCTAGAGGGTCCATTGTTCTCTCCTTTTCGATAATAGATCCATCTACCAGTGTGATATGATCATTTTTACTCTTGTTTCACAGTTGGGATGGTGTTCTCAGGCTTGCAAGCTTCTCCCTTTTTCCTCCAAATGCAACAATGGTCATTATGGCCAAGCCCGAGAACACCATCCCAACTGTGAAACACGGGAGTGGAAGCATCATGTTGTGGGGTTGTTTTGCTGCAGGAGACTGGTGCACTTCACAAAATAGATGGCATCATGAGGAAAGAACATTATGTGGCAATACAAAAGCAACATCTTAAAACATCAGCCAGGAAGTTAAAGCTTGGGCACAAATGGGTCTTCCAAATGGACAATGACCCGAAGCATACTGCCAAACTGGTTACAAAGTGGCTTAAAGTGGTATTCCTATGAACATAACCTTATCTATATTTGTAGATAATTAAAAGTTAAACCTTTTTGTAAATATAAGTAGTTAAAAATTCTGCAGAGTTTTAAAGATTTTATCTAACTATCTTAGTGGTGACAGTCTGTTGTCTTGATCGGTTGCCAATGGATACGACCATGAATGCAGAAACTTTCTATGGGCTGGGACTTGTCAAAAACCCAGCCATGATTTTCTTGTTGTGGGCAGGTTATCAGGCAGGGAGACTACATGTATGAGGAGATAACCCGGTCACAGTAAGGACATCATTGCCAATTTTCTGACCTTAAAAAGGTCCTGCCTTCATGGTCATATCCATTGGCAACCAATCATGACAACAAGACTGTGATCACAAGATATTAGAGTAGATCTTTAAAACTCTGCAAAATATTTAATTATTTATATTTGCAAAAATGTTAAACTTTTTATTATCTACAAATTTAAAAAAGGTTATGTTCGTGGGAATACCCCTTTAAGGATAACAAAGTTAATGTTTTGGAGTGGCCATCACAAAGCCCTGATCTCTCAATCCTATTGAAAGTTTATGGGCAAAGCTGAAAAGGCAGGTGCGAGCAAGGCGGCCTACAAACATGGCTCAGTTACACCAGTTCTGTCAGGAGGAATGGGCCCAAATTCCTACAAACTATTGTGAGAAGATTGTGGAAAGATATCCAAAACATTTGACCCAAGTCATACAGTTTAAGGGCAATGGTACCAAATACTAATGAAATGTATGTAAACTTTTGACTTTGCAGAAAGTAATAAAAATGCCTTAAAAATTCTCTCTCTCATTATTCTGGAATTTGGCAAATATACACTACTGTTCAAAAGTTTAGGGTCACTTAGAAATTTCCTTATTTTTGAAAGAAAAACACAGTTTTTTTTCAATGAAGATAACATTAAATGAATCAGAAATACACTCTATACATTGTTAATGTGGTAAATGACTATTCTAGCTGCAAACGTCTGATTTTTAATGCAATAGCTACATAGGTGTATAGAGGCCCATTTCCAGCAACCATCACTCCAGTGTTCTAATAGTACATTGTGTTTGCTAACTGTGTAAGAAGGCTAATGGATGTTTAGAAAACCTTGTGCAAGTATGTTAGCACAGCTGAAAACAGTTTTGCTGGTTAGAGAAGCTATAAAATTGACCTTCCTTTGAGCTAGTTGAGAATCTGGAGCATTACATTTGTTGGTTCGATTAAATTCTAAAAATGGCCAGAAAAAGAGAACTTTCATGTGAAACTCAACAGTTTATTCTTGTTTTTAGAAATGAAGGCTATTCCATGCGAGAAATTGCCAAGAAACTGAAGATTTCCTACAACGGTGTGTACTACTCCCTTCAGAGGACAGCACAGACAAGCTCTAACCAGAGTAGAAAGAGAAGTTGGAGGCCCCGCTGCACAACTGAGCAACAAGACAAGTGCATTAGAGTCTCTAGTTTGAGAAATCGACGCCTCACAGGTCCTCAACTGGCAGCTTCATTAAATAGTACCTGCAAAACACCAGTGTCAACGTCTACAGTGAAGAGGCGACTCAGGGATGCTGGCCTTCGGGGCAGAGTGGCCAAGAAAAAGCCATATCTGAGACTGGCTAATAAAAGGAAAAGATTAATATGGGCAAAAGAACACAGACATTGGACAGAGGAAGATTGGAAAAAAGTGTTATGGACAGAGGTGTTTGGATCACACAGAAGAACATTTGTGAGATGCACAACAACTGAAAAGATGCTGGAAGAGTGCCTGACGCCATCTGTCAAGCATGGTGGAGGTAATGTGATGGTCTGGGGTTGCTTTGGTGCTGGTAAAGTGGGAAATTTGTACAAGGTAAAAGGGATTTTGAATAAGGAAGGCTATCACTCCATTTTGCAAAGCCATGCCATACCCTGTGGACAGCGCTTGATTGGAGCCAATTTCATCCTACAACAGGACAATGACCCAAAGCACACCTCCAAATTATGCAAGAACTATTTAGGGAAGAAGCAGGCAGCTGGTATTCTATCTGTAATGGAGTGGCCAGCGCAGTCACCTGATCTCAACCCCATTGAGCTGTTGTGGGAGCAGCTTGACCGTATGATACGCAAAAAGTTCCCATCAAGCCAATCCAACTTGTGGGAGGGGCTTCTGGAAGCATGGGGTGAAATTTCTCCAGATTACCTCAGCAAATTAACAGCTAGAATGCCAAAGGTCTGCAATGCTGTAATTGCTGCAAATGGAGCATTCTTTGACGAAAGCAAAGTTTAAAGGAGAAAATTATTATTTCAAATAAAAATCGTTGATTGTAATGTCAATCTGTATTCCCTTAGTCCTGACAGCAGCACAATATGGGGTATCTCTGCCCCTGTGTGTTGTTTAGGACAGGTGGAACCTTTAATTAGCACCAAAAAGGTGCCTCCTACTAGCCCTATAAGAGGGCACAAGAGACCTCCCTCCGCTGTGTAAATTATAAAGTAAAAGGAAACAAGCTTCTAGGGAGGGAAGCCTTGTGCTGCTGTCAGGACTAAGGGAATACAGATTGACATTACAATCAACGATTTCCCTTATGTCCGACAGCAGCACAATATGGGGAGATAGCAAATAATTCCCCTAGGGAGGGTTTCCTCGCCTTACAACGTCAAGGACTGTCTGACCAAAGGCAGTTGTCTGGGAACTGCGGACATCTAAACGACAATGTTTAACAAAGGTCAACTGAGATGACCATGATGCAGCCGCACAAGTCTGGTCCAATGGTAAGGACCGATACTCAGCCCAAGAAGTCAACACAGCCCTGGTCGAGTAGAAAGACTGGAGGGAGTAACAGCTGAATAAGAAAGGAAGACTTAATTGTCTCCGTGATCCATGTAGATAGAGTAGGCTTGGAAGCCTTGAGGCCTTTGTTTTTCAAACTTACCGCACTTTTTCCGAGAAAACTGGAAGTAGGCTGCGGTGGTGCGTAAAGGCTTCCTTCCCCCGGAAACACGGGACCGGGGAAAGGTTCCGGCCGGAGAGGTTCCCCGCTTCCGGGATCGCGCTGCCTGAAGTGCGATGAGCAGGACACATGCTGCGCTGCAGAGGAACAGGCCCAGAAGGCCCGGAGCTTACTTTTTCTGAAAAAAAAGCATCGGAATGGACCGAGGTACCCCCTAAAGGGAAGCCAGGAGTAAATAAAAACCCCTAGCAACGGGAGGTCACAAGAGACCTCCATCCACCTGTCCCACACAGGACAGAAAAAAACACAGCGGAGGGAGGTCTCTTGTGCCCTCTTATAGGGCCAGTAGGAGGCACCTTTTTGGTGCTAATTAAAGGTTCCACCTGTCCTAAAACAACACACAGGGGCAGAGATAACCCATATTGTGCTGCTGTCGGACGTAAGGGGAATCATTATTTCTAACCTTGTCAATGTCTTGACTATATTTTCTATTCATTTTGCAACTCATTTGGTAAATAAAAGTGTGAGTTTTCATGGAAAACACAAAATTGTCTGGGTGACCCCAAAATTTTGAACGGTAGTGTAAATAATTTTGGTAATCCTAATTGACCTAAAACAGGCAAGGTTTAATCTGATTTCATGTCAGATAGTCAGAAAAACATGCATATGTGTCTCTTTATATAGTGTAGGTAAACTTCTGGTTTTGAATGTAAGATCATTCTGAGAGGTGCATACTTTAAAATAAGACTGTCCCCAGAGATTTCCAAATCTAATCTAAAAAAATATAATACCTGCAGCTAGAGTTTGATCACCCTCTTTTATTCAAAAATGGGAAAAAGAAGCAATTTAATTTTCACTAAAGGAGTTGTCTCCTCATAGCTTATATTCCTTAAAACCTATATAAGAGTAAACATGACTATTAATGTTTTTTTTTTTCTTTTTTATTTTACCATATCTGAGTTTCTTCTTCACTGTCTCCCTGTGTATTGGTGTGCTTCCAGGTTCAGAGGCAAGATTACAGTCTGCTTCCATGTGACGGTTGCCATTGCTTTTCCGACCCTACACATCCAATATAAGCTATTATCTCCCAAAGGGAGATAGGAGCTGTGGAGATGTTTCATTGTTGCTGCATATCATTTCTTTGCTCATAAATTACTGCAGGTCAACATCATGCAGACATCTAGTAGCTTATTGATAACACAGTCCAAGAATGTCTGTAGTGATCACCGCCAGCTCTCACCACCCGGCTGCCCCGGGCCCACTGACTCTTTGGGGCCCACCCCGGGGCTGCCATTAATACATCCTTTATTTCTAAGTGGATTGGTGTCTGCAGACACCGATCTAGTTAAAACATATCCTGCAACTTCACAGTATTGTACATCGCAAGCTACATGAGGCTTGCGGTTTACAAGTCCCCAGGAGCACAGAACGATGTCTTCTTCTCACACAGGCGGTGCAATGACATCACAACATCACGCCGCCTGCGCTCAGACACAGACGTCCTGTGCATGGACAGGGAGGAAGCGGCGGCGGCTCCATTCATCAGCATCGCAGGTAGTTGAGTATGAATTTTTTTTTTCTTTTTTTAGCACAGTTGTGGGTACATTAATAGTATAAGGGGTAGATAGAAGGGAGAATTATAACTATAAAGAGAGGATTCATTAGGAGGCATTATCATTATGACGATGGGGGGGTCATTTATATAAGGGTTATTACGGGGTATTATGAATACAAGGAGGGAGGTTATTTAGGGGCCATTAGGGGGCATCATTTATATTAGGAGGCATTATGAACATAAGGGGGTGGTCATTGATATAAGGGGTCATTAGAGGTGCAGTATTTATGTCAGGGGGAATCAGGGGCATAATATGAGGGTCAATTAATTTAATTAAAGTGGCACTTGGGCTTTATTAAGACTAAGGCCCCACATACCGGGCTGCAGCAAAAAAAGCACTGCAGGAAAAACCATGGTGGTAACATTGTGGTTTTTCCCGCAGCACTTTTCAAAGAAGGTCCGCAGGGGTTTCCCCTGTGGACTTTCTGTTTTCAATACACCTATATGGAAACCGCCGGTGTTTCCATAGGTATAATTGACATGCTGCAATTTCCAAAACCACAACGGTTTTGGAAATCGCAGTGCGTCTGCTGCATGTATTTTTCTGCAATGTGTAGATGGGATTTGCTATAATGCCACGTTTTTTTCTGTGGGTTTTCACCATATGGGGCCCCATCCCATCCCCACTTTGCAGTAAAATACACAGTCGCAGTTTTGGAAATCGCATGTCAATTATACCTATGGAAACGCCAGCGGTTTCCCTATAGATATAATTGAAGCAGAAAGTCCACAGAAGAAACCTCTGCAAACATTCTGTGCAAAGTGGTGCAGGAAGAACCGTGAAGAGTCGCTGCCACGGTTTTTCCCACAGCTGCTTTTTGCTGCGGGACGCCACGTAGGGCCTTAGTCTTAAGGAGTTTTCCAGCTCATTTTTATTGATGGTCAATCCTCAGAATAAATAATCAATAAGAGATAAGTGATTCCCCACTGATCAGCTGTATGAAGGGGCCATGGATGGCGCCTGTTTATATCCTACGCTGTCTGTTTATAGTGACCATTTGATGTCATTCCAGTCTTGTCACAAAGATGTGTATAGGACGAGGCTGTACTGTAGTTACATTACATGGACGCTATGAAAAGAATGACACTAAGTAAACAGAGAAGGTGACACAGCGCTTACACAGGTACCACAGTTCATTCAAACAGCTTATCCTCGGGGTTCTGGGTATTGGAACCCCAATAATTTTTTTTTCCCTTTTTTTTTTTTTTTTAATTAGGAAACACCTGGGGCATTATTAATAACGGGAACTATTTGAAGGGGTTCACAGGGAAGTTATTAATTTAAAGTTGCACTTGGGGGTATTATTCATTATGGGGGGGTATATTATATATTTTATAATTGGGGGTAGCAGCAGGATGGGGGCTTTGTGTAGGTGAGAACAATATGGGTCAGGTGCCTGGAAAAGTAAGGAGCCAAAGATGTCTGTGTTGCAAACTTTACAGAGACTGGAAGAAGTGGTCATGGCCGTCCAGATAAAAGAGCCGAAGAATGTGAACGATTAGTCAGAGACGTCACCGGTAAGTCACTAAATGTTACTGTACTGTATTCGCCTAAATCGTCTGCAGAGCCCTGTGTAGAGCCGCTATATACCACTATACGCTCACCGTATACTCATAGTATCGGTATACGAACATGTGCAAGTTGGGGGCCCACTTGGACATGTTCGCCCCCCTGTGCTTGAACCCCTAGCTACACCTCTGATGCAGAGGTTTAATAAGTGGACCCCCCCATCACCACTACTTAGACACACCAGACCTGCACAAATTATAATGTCCCCGCAGTAGCCCCCACCTGTGTGATGTGTGATTCCCCTGCAGTGGCATCACACATTAACCTGTCTCCCACAGTGACCCCTCAACCATTAATCCATCCCTATATTATAATGACCCCACCAGTTGCTCTGACAATATAGTGTCCCCCTCCTGGTTCCTCCCACAGTTTCATTTACCCCTCCTGATTGCCCCCACAGTTTCATCTCCCCTTCCAGGTTGCCCCCCACTGTTTTATGCCCCCCACCAGGTTGCTCTATACAGTATAATCTGCCATAGCAGCTCTTCACATAGCATAATGTCCCATAGTGGCCCCTCCACACAATGTAATATCTCACAGTAGCCCCAACACACAATATAATATCCCATATATCCCAGTAATACACCAGTATATTACATAGTAGCCCCTATAAATTTTCCAAAAATTTCAGATCTGACGAGACCCCAAAGTATAATAACAGCAGTTCCGTCTCAGACATGTTCGGTCCAAACAAAACCACTGCACCAATCATGCGAGGTTTGGCAAACAAATAGCCAACAAAACTCGGCAATCTGCTGTCTGAGGCCTCATGGCAGGTGTAGCCCTGGGACTGTCCCTTTTTCTCAAGGGGCCCACCCACTACCATAGGGCCCTGGGTGCTTGCACATGCGCAAATGCACCAATGTAGAACTGACAGTACCAGGAGTAGGGGGAAAAAATTAAACTGCTCATGCATGACCAGCTTATTAATTTGCTGAGGCAGGACAGTGCCAACAGCAACAGCATTCATAAACAAGTTAGATACATGGGGGAATTAATAAGTGGTAATTTTTGAACTAGAGCAAATGCAAAAGCAAATATATATTACAAACATGTTTATCTCTTATATATATAAAAATGAGTTCCTGTCTGTCTGTCTGTCTGTCTGTCTGTCTGTTCTTTATGCGCGACCAAACGACTGGACCGATCCTCACCAAATTTGGCACACATGTACATGAGGTGTCCGGAAATATTATAGACTGGGTCTCAGCTCTCTTGGACGTACCGTTCCTGAGGTACAGTATTCCCAAAAAATGACCAGCATTAGTCTATACAAGCCTGCAAGTCTTTCACTCATATTCCAACTGCCATACACACGGTCACATGTCCCTTATCAGCCAATAACAGCTCGCAGGCGCATACTCTCCTCAGGCACACAGGTTTCCATAGCAACCAAGCTATGTATGACCTGTATTAGTGAATAGCAGTTCACAGGACCTTAAATATTCAGTCATATCACGTGTATCAGCCAATATAAGTTCACATTTAATTTACCAGGTTTCCATAACAACGCAGCCATAAATAGACTGTACCTATACTGGACTCAGAGGCGTACCTAGCAATGGCAGGGCCCCAAGGCGAACATTTGACATGGGACCCCCCCCCGCACAAACTGCATTCCTGCACACACTATTATGCCCCATACTCTCCTCAGGCACACAGGTTTCCATAGCAACCAAGCTATGTATGACCTGTATTAGGGTGGGTTCACACCTGCGCTTCAGTCCGTCCGTTGCCAATCCGAGAGAAAATCTCGGCGAACGGGATTGTCATCGGATACAGACAGGTCAGCGACGCATTGGTTAAAAACCCATTCATTTGAATGGGTTTTTAAAGCAATGCGAGGGTGTCTGATTGCACCCTCTGCGCTGCAAAACCGTTTTTTTTCCTCGGACACGAAGTCCTGCATGTCCGACTTTGTTTCCGACGAAAAAAAAAGGATTCGCAGCGCATAATCGGACAACCTCGCATTGCTTTAAAAACCCATTCAAATGAGTTGAGCAGGTGTGGGGATCGGTAAGTAAATAGGGCCCGTTACCTGCTGGTGTTAGAAAAAAAAAAAACATCAGAGGCCCGCCGGGTCCCCTAATGTCCCGGGCCCTGTGGTAGCTGCTACCACTGCTAAACCGGTATTTACGCCACTGACTGGACTGCCATACTGGATTTCAGCATTCTTATAAATTGAAATGTTTTTTAAACTACTCATGTCCTCTGCAGCAAAACGCATGGCTGCTGCTCGAGCTAATGAAAACTCTCAGCAGACCCAAGCCTGTCTCCAATCTGATAAGGTATGTTACAGACAACAGCGAGCTGCTGAAACTCCCTAGCAGACCCAAGCCCGTCTCCAATCTGACAAAGCATTGTCAGCCACATGCACACAGCTGCACTCCAGGTTTCAATAACAACCCAGCCATTTTTCTTCACTGCTATAGGTCAGCTTTAAAGGGGCAGGGCACTGTGGATGACACTGTTACACAAGTAGTAAAGTAGTAAAAAAACAGGGTATGTATGAGCGCTACTTAATCAGCCAGACATGTATTAAAATGAAACTTTTTTTATTGGATCACAATGTTACTCCACAAGGTGGCGATATAAAGTATGGCAACGCGTTTCGACGTCTTAACTGACGTCTTCATCAGGCCAACTAGATAAGAATCAAATAAAACAGTGGTATAGTATAATGTATAATAAATAATATAAGATATAATAAAAACATTGTTATACATAAGAAACAATCAACATGTATATACATAGACACACACAAACACATGTATGCATGTATGTACACACATATCCCAGCACACATATAAATGTACACATATGGTGGCAATCAACAAATGGTTAATGTATAAATAAGTAAAATGAAAAGTGAATGGATTGGTATAAGAACAAATATGGGTTAGATAGATATGAAAAATGGTTATAGTTAATGAGAAAGAGGAGATGGAGGATATATATGGTACCAAGATTAGATGATTAGGTAGGTAATAATAGAATAGGGGGATATATATGAATACATCTAGGAAATAATTGTAATAAATGAAAAGAAGGAGGGGAGGGATATGGTTGTGACATACAATAGATGAATGAGTAGTCAATACATCTGGTTGTTTATAAAAGGTGGTGGAGTGTGAGAGTATATCTAATTGATACAATAAATAATTAGGATAGGGATGGGTAAGCAGATGCGGACACCCACGATGTGCTTGTTGTAGTAATATTAAACATCAACAAACCTTCATTAAATCCAAAACTACTAACGAAAGTTTCCCCATTAATTCATTTCTAAATTGTAATACCAATTATGTTATATATGTGTTAGAATGCCCTCGTAACCTTCAATATGTTGGTCGCACCATCCAACCTTTGCACTTACGCATTAACAACCACCGATCAAATGTTACCAAGGGATTCAAAAAACATAACCTTTCCTTACACTGTTCTCTCAAACACCAAAAAGATTTCAAACATATTTCCATCATCCCCATTGAACACATCCCTAATACTGCTCCCAACCGTTTTTTACAACTCCGCCAACGTGAATCTTTTTGGATTTACAAACTTAATACACTCATGCCCCATGGTCTTAATGACACTGTAGAATCCAATTTTTAAAAAAACATGTACCTTTTTTTTTTTTTTTTTCTCTCTCAATGCCACCTGCACTAATCAAGCCCTTACTTAAAGCGCTAGTATCATGAGAGGGGCACACTTTGTGCCTGCTCCATGATCTAGCGTGGTAAGTCTAAACTTTCATCCCCATATCCATTTAGTTATTCATTATATGCTTTTAAGGTCACATTTATCTATCTATTTATTTGTTTATATTTCACATCAACTCTGTATATATCAAATCAGTAGTTGCTTCTACAAACATTATATCCACTATTTAGTCTACTTTAAGTGTATTTCTCATTTAACCCTACAAACATTTACAATCAATTATTAGGATTATCATTACATATCTATTTACCTGATGTTCCATTTATTTGCTCATGTACCCATGATTTATCCATTGAATTATTTATTTATTGCTCATTCATCTAACCATCCATGTATCTATATATATATACATTCATTTCCTGCTTATTATCCATTTTTTCATCAACTATCCTTCACTCCATTTTTTATCAACTATCCCATCCCTATCCTAATTATTTATTGTATCAATTAGATATACTCTCACACTCCACCACCTTTTATAAACAACCAGATGTACTGACTACTCATTCATCTATTGTATGTCACAACCATATCCCTCCCCCCTTCTTTTCATTTATTACAATTATTTCCTAGACGTATTCATATATATCCCCCTATTCTATTATTACCTACCTAATCATCTAATCTTGGTACCATATATATCCTCCATCTCCTCTTTCTCATTAACTATAACCATTTTTCATATCTATCTAACCCATATTTGTTCTTATACCAATCCATTCACTTTTCATTTTACTTATTTATACATTAACCATTTGTTGATTGCCACCATATGTGTACATTTATATGTGTGCTGGGATATGTGTGTACATACATGCATACATGTGTTAGTGTGTGTCTATGTATATACATGTAGATTGTTTCTTATGTATAACAATGTTTTTATTATATCTTATATTATTTATTATACATTATACTATACCACTGTTTTATTTGATTCTTATCTAGTTGGCCTGATGAAGACGTCAGTTAAGACGTCGAAACGCATTGCCATACTTTATATCGCCACCTTGTGGAGTAACATTGTGATCCAATAAAAAAAGTTTCATTTTAATACATGTCTGGCTGATTAAGTAGCGTTCATACATACCTTGTTTTTTTACTACTTTACTATTTGCACTACCACTGTCCTACAGACAGGTGGTCCCAGGGGGGAGCAGCAACTTGCCATACTCTTTCTCTCTTTTTACCATACTTAATCCTGAGGCATTACTATCCAGGTCCCCACAGGACCACCAGAGGCGCCAGTGTGGTAATAAAACCTTTTTCTTTTTATTATTCACTGTTACACAAGGTCACATACACACAGCTTTACTCCAGGTTTTCCATAACAACCGATCGCAGGTTTTTCACTGATATCCAAACTGAGATGCACATGATCACATGGCACTTATGGACCAATGGAAAATCGCAGGTTCAGTCTTGACATACACACAGCTTTACACCAGGTTTCCATAGCAACCAAGCTATTTATGTCCTGCATGAGTCAATAGCAGTTCGCAGGTCCTTAAATATTCAGTCATTTAATGTGTATTAGCCAATATAAGTTCACATTTCATTTACCAGGTTTCCATAGCAACACAGCCATAAATAGACTATACCTATACTGGACTGCCATACTGGATATCAAGTGCAAAACTGGCCAATTCTTATAGGGTGACTACACAAACAAAAAATAAAATATACCCGTGCAAAGCCGGATCCTTCTGCTAGTATTTTATATAATTAAACCTTTTTTAAGTAAATGGGCCAACCCCTTTAAGATTTGAGTATGCTAAATCATCATAAGCCACTCATACCTTGCAGGAAAACATTGAATCAGCATGTAAATTAGCTAACAATCCTGATTTTGAATAGAATTGGTGCTACAAATGATAGTGGAAATGTTTGTGGTCTACATAAAAGAAAGAAAATATTTTCAAATTGTTAGAGATAAACATGATTTTAAAGATGGTGGGGTCTTTGATTCTAGTAGGAAGAACCAAACCCCTCCCTGAATCTGAGACAAAACCGTCGTCCTCAGGAGAATGAGGAGGAATATTATTTTACAGATCTCAAGATCTCCTCAAAGAAAAATCCTCCTCTTCACTGTACCTCTATTGACATTTTTTCAAAGGGGTTACTAACCAGCTATCACAGTACAGATCAATACGACAAACAATTGTCGACTTAATCTATCAGAGAGAATTGGAAGTCCTCAGGTGACTGGAGCGTGATCAACAAACATCATTAAACCATCAGATAAGGGGGGTAATGTGGTCATGTAATTCTAGATATGTCATACACAATAGTATAGCAGTTGTGGTGGGTGTGGTACTACTAGTAGTATATCCTTCGCTAATGTAAGAAAAGAATATCTGTTATATCATAGTTTTTTGGTTAATAATTAAGCACTGTGTGATTAAAAAGTGAAAGGAAAAAAACAGCAGGCGACAGCCAAAAGTAGGGGAGGAGGAAACACTTGTGCAAACATTACTACTGCTACTAACATTAAGAATGTGGTTGGCAAGAGCAACACTGCATCTGATTTTGGTGGCACCGCCAGTAGCCTCAGGATTGTTGTACTTCCTGAGAATGTTGATAAAGTTTTTGATTATTTAGCTGGCTCATCTCAGTCAAAGGAGGATATTGCATCCAAAAGTGACGTGATTTTGAGTGAGGCTTTTGTGTGTTCCTCTTCCTTCTACATAACACGTAATTTTCTGTAGGGCTTTTCTGGACTGTCAACCATCTCTCCTTCACATTCTTTACAAACACAGATCCCTGTTAGTGATGTCGCACCTGCTGAGCAATCTATTTCTCCTACTCAGAACAGTTATCCTCTTTTTTTTTTTTTTTTTTGATGAGCTGGATGAGAACAGTCAGCATTGTGTGCAAACAGACGAGGAAGACTTGGTGGGTACAGGAGCTAGGGGGATATCTGAAGGTGGAAAGTCTGAGGATGTGCATGGCCAAGATGATGTGTTAGGAAAAAAAGGGAAGATCATAATGACATTGTCGATGATAATTCTCTTGCAAATAGGACCTGGCAACCGGGTCAGGGTGACAAGGTGACATTAGATCAAGAGGGTGGAGGCAGTAATTATAGTAATTCCAGCCATTTCGCAGGCCCAACATCCAAAAAGCCTGCCCAGGGAAGACCTAGGAGAACCTCTCAGGGTGGTAGTGGCAGACTTGTTTTTACTGCTGCTGGCGGCAGCAAGTACACAGTCATCTCCCGTGAGGGAATTTTTTTTTTATTTTGTACATTGCCAAACGATGAATTCATGGTGATGTGCAAGATCTGCACATAGCTGTTGCCATGCAGGAACAAATGTAGGAACAACATCTCTATGTACTCACATGAAAAGGCATCACTATCTTATTTGGAAAAATAGACTTGACAAAGGAACTGGCAGGGGAAGTTTGCAAAACTGTTCTACTCCTACCCGTGATTTTTCTGGTAAGAAGGACACATCTACACGTTGCACTAGTACATGGTCATCGTTATCAGCATTATCACCAACTATTTCTCATCCTCTTCTACCTCCTACTCCTCTTCCATACCAATGCCGGTAATCCATAAGGGAAAGTGTAGCCAGGTTATGTTACTTTCACTATTTTTCTAGAAAGCTATCCCTGCTTTATATCACCATGTGTGGGAGAACGTGGGCCTTTCCTTGGATACGTCTGGGGCACGTGCCCGCCCCTGTCGACACGAGGAATAGCAATTATGGACAAGGACAATAAATGGCTGTCATGGCCACTGGGTCAATGTTTTGAGCGACAGCGGACACAATCCATAAATGCAGGAATCCCAGGTGCTAAATTCACTCTGACTGTGCAAGCCCAGTTGCAACACCATGCAGGGCCCATCCACCTACTCTGGATCCTCCTCTCTGGACCATTTCCGGCCACCATCTTCACTAGGGCACACCTTCGCTTTCAATCCTCTTCCTCCCCCCCTTGTTTCATGGGTGTAAGACGAAGCGCTGTAATGTGGTTTTGGAATGGGCCTGGATCAATGGAGCTGTTTCGATGTATGTCACTGAATGGCTCCTTGCCAACTCCAACTACCTTTTTTTTTCCGAAAATAAGACAGAGTCTTATATTATTTTTTCTCTGCAAAAAGGGCTAGGGCTTATTTTTGAGGTAGGTCTTATTTTTCAGGCACTGGAGAGAATCAGAATCTTTTCTGAGTTGTTCTGGGCGAATCTTGTAAAATGGTTAGGGTTAGTAACCCTAACTTACATTCACAATTGATGGTGCAGTGTCAGTGGGTCTTAAACAAACCTACTGGCACTCTCTCTCTCTAAACACTTTGTGTGGCAGTGGCACCGTGCCCTAAGGGGGAGATGCTGTAGTGGAGTGGCTGCATCTGTGGGAGCGAGCAGGGGTGGCACCTGACGTCTTGTCATATAGGTAGTTAAGCCCACAGCATAGTAGTGGCCAGGAGGTGGCACTCGGAAGACGGACTCGGGAGGCAGGAGGCAGGACTCTGGAGCAGAACTCGAGAGAGGGAGAGGGAGAGTGGATTTTGCCCTGCTGTGGCGGGAGGTAGTGGGGCACTTGTCCGGGACAGTTGGGAGCTATCATATGCCTAGTTTCTGTCTTCGTGACATCAGCTCTGCATCCCCTCCTCCTAGCTCTGGAGACGCTGACTGCAACTAGGGCTTATTTTTGGAGTCGGGTTTACATTTAAAGCTTGCTCCAAAAACCCTACAAAATCAAGCTGCGGCTTATTTTTGGGGTAGGGCTTATTTTTGGAGAAACAGGGTAGGCAGCAGTGCCTGTGACAATGGCGCCAATATTGTTATTGCTCTACATTTAGGACAAATAACACATTGTCCCTATATGGTGCATGTACTCAATCTGGTGGTTCGAAGCTTTATTAACCTTTATAGTGGCTTATAAGAGGTACTCCTCATGTCCTTATAAGAGGTGCTCCTCATTGAAAGCTCATGAGGGAAGTGTGCCAGTTTCTCAAGCCCTTTGAAAAAGCCACCAAATTTGTCAGCAGGGATGACCACAGCATCAGCGATGTGCTCCCTCTATTGTATATCTTACAAGGAACACCTACACTCATGCAACAATGAATGGAAGAGGAGGAACAGTTTCTATCTCTTAGTCAAAGTCATTGCCCTGTGTTGATGGAGGAGGATGAGGATCCGGGTCAGGGTCATTATGGTAGAAGAAATGGCACTCCTAGAGTAAAAGAAGAGGAAGACTCTCCCATCGATGCAGGGGGAGTCCTTCATATGTCACAGGCACAGCCAGGGGAGGAGGCTTATCTGTAACAAGAAGAAGATTATCATGATGATGATGATAACGATGACCATGCTGGCCAAAAACACCAACCATGGCAGGCCCCTGGGTCCAGCGGCATAACTAAAGTCTTGTGGGCCCTGGTGGAAACTTTCGTCCAGGGCCCTCAACCCCCTCCTTAGAGTGAATTGATAGTGATGGTTACGGGTGCTGCAGCAATATCTCAGATACTTGAAAGGTATACAGCCTTAGTACCCACAACTGCAGTTATCAATAATACAGTGAGTCAGCACCAAAGCGCCCGGCACTTAAACAATACTGGGACAGTATAATATGCTCTACAGTTGACCCCACACAGTATTATATGCTCCACAGTGGTCCCCACACAGTATCATATGCTCCACCTTGGCTCCCACACAGTATGATATGCTCCACAGTGGCCCCCACACAGTATCATGTGCTCCACAGTGGCCCCCACACAGTATCATATGCTCCACAGTGGCCCCCACACAGTATCATATGCTCCACAGTGGCCCCGACTCAGTATTATATGTTCCACAGTGGCCCCCACACAGTATTATATGCTCCCAAGAGCCCCCCTAGTGTCGGTGCTATTATTTATTTATTTTTATTTTTTTTAAACTGTAGTTTTTATTGAAAATTTTACAAAATATACAAGAACCAAGTGGGAAATTGAAAGAGAATAAAGAAACATAGGCATAACACATAAAAGGAACCAGACAAAATTACAGACAAAAGGAAAATTTACAAGAGACCTTGTAAAATGCAGTATACGTCCCAAGATGACCACTCAGCTTCAAAAGCTTCCACTTTGTGGTGAAGGGAGGCAGTTAGGTGCACCATACTGTGCAAATCCTTCACTGGCTCCGGGCCAGTAGGAGGGGGAGGTCTGCCTCCAGCGGAGATCAATGAGCGTTTTGGCAGCGGTGCACAGATATAGGAATAGTCTGGAGGTCCTCTTACCTAAGTGCTGGGGGCGAGATTAAGCAAGTAGACGAAGGGATCCAAGGGGACACCCTGTATAAAAAGAGTGTCTGTCTGACCTCCAACCAAAAGGGACGGATATGTGGGCAATCCCAGAAAATATGACACAGCGTACCCACCCCCGCCTGGCAACGCCAGCAGAGAGAGGGAGTGCTAGGATTAAGGGAATGAAGCAAGGCGGGGGTGTGGTACCAATGCATAAGTAATTTATACTGGGTTTCCCTAAAAGTAATACATGCGGGGGACTTAGCTGCACGAGGCCTGAGCTCCAAGGTCAACAGGTCAACCAGATCAGCGACATGAAAGAGACCTAACAAACTCCAGGGCTTTACTATAGCGGCTGAGAGACCCCCCCGGGAGGAGCGGATTATACAGGAAAGAAAACATGGAGGAAAGCAGTGATGCTAGGGGGAAAAGTTTGGAGCAGGTTATCCAAGCCGCTCCCGTGAAGTGGATTGGGCCACGGAGAGGGGCGAAAGGAAGGGGGGAGCAATGGGACCACATACTGTAAATGCATTGGAGTGGACTGGCGCTAACCATAGCTTCTCAATCTTGACCCACTTCATGTAAGCTTGTGGCGCAGCCCAGAACAGAATACAATGCAAGTGGGCAGCCCAGTAATAATGCAAAATATGTGGGACTGCCAAACTCCCCCCCCCTCACCCCTGCCTGACAACATCACCGAGCGGGGGATGCAGTGGCGTTTGCCATTCCAAACAAACTGGAAAATTGATTTCTGGAGGAGTGCAGTACCGACCTAGGCAAAGCAACTGGAAGCATCTCAAAGAAATAAAAGAGTTTCAGGAGGAGGGTCATTTTGACCGCCGTGATGCGACCTATGAAAGAAATATGGAGTGGGCGCCACTTATCTAGGAAGGAGCGAAGTTCACTAAACAGGCAGGGATAATTGACCGAGTAGAGGAAGGAAGACGAGGGGGACAGCTGAATACCCAAGTAACGGAGAGAGAGCGCTCCCTCCACTGGAAGTCAAAGTTAGACCTAAGCAACTGTAGTGTAGAGCTAGGGATGTTGAGGGGTAACACCTCAGTCTTGGTGGTATTAACCTTATAACCAGAAAGATCACCATATGTCTTCAGCACTTGGAGGAGGTTAGGGAGGGACATATGTGGGTTGGTGAGGGTTAGAAGAACATCATCCACAAACAGGCCAATCTTATATCGAACCGCCACACCAATGTTATCAGGATTAGACTGAATCTGGGAGGCCAAGGGTTTGATACATAATGCAAAGATAAGCAGAGATAGAGGGCAGCCCAGATGCATTCCATTATGGATGGGAAATGGGGATGAGAGTGAGGTAGGGAGTTTAACCATAGCCGAGGGTTGAGAGTATAATGTCCTATTTGCTCCAGAGAACCCAAATCTTTCAAGGGTAGCCATCATGAATGACCAGTCAAGGCAGTCAAAGGCCTTCTCAGCATCAAGGCTCAAAAAGAGGGTGGGGGTGGCGGAGCGGTTGGCCACGTCTATTAGTTTCACAGTCCTTCTGGTGTTGTCTCCCCCCTTACGATAAGGCAATGGAGCAGTAATTAGAACATTCCTGGTGGTCCTAAAGGGGTTTAGGGTCTAGGGTAATATGAGAGTAGAGCATGGATTGAAGAATAGGCGCTCCCTCCAGGAAGGAGTTAAAGAGGCGACAAGTGCGGGAGAAAGTCAGATTGGAAGGTTTGGTAATACAAGTAGATGAATCCATCCGGGCCCGGTGCCTTGCCATTTGGGAGACCCTTGAGGGTCGCAGTAAGCTCCTCCTCCGTGATCGGGGCATTCAAGGAATCAAGTGCTGGGGTCGGGAGCTTAGGAAGAGAGCAAGAGTCAAGATAAGAACTCCTGGGAGGCAAGGTCGAAACCTGAACGAGGGGGGAGATTATACAGTTCAGTGCAGTAATCCTTAAATAGGGATGCTATAGAATCAGGATGGTGGTGAAGGGTAGCATGAGGGTCCCAAATTGCATGCGGTGTGGAGGAGGCCTGATGGTCGTGCAGGGTTTTAGCTAGCAGGGTGTGGACTTTATTGCCTCTTTCATAATAACGCTGACTGTAGAAAGGAGGCACTGAGTGGCTTGGGTAGCAAAATCACAAAGATCCGCTCTGGATGCCACTAGTTAGCGGAGAAGAGACACTGAGGGGTCTTGAGCCAGGCAATCTGATAAGGAACGGGTCCGGGCAACTAGGGCCGCTTCCCTAGCCTTTCTATCCTCCTTAAGCTCGATAGCCAGGGAAATACATTGACCCCCTATAAAAGCCTTATGGGCTTCCCAGAGGGTGCAGTCTGAGAGAGTCAGGGGACTAAATTAGTATAACCTCTCAGTCTATTGCTATTTCACTCTCAGACTGAGAGGTTATACTAATTTAGTCCCCTGATGATCCAGCAATGGCTGGTGAAACGCATAGGGCTTTTTTTTTATTTGAACTCTTTAGCACTTAGGGAGGTGTATGTGGAAAGGGTGCTGGGAGGCTGTGGGGTGCTGACAGAATTACCCTATTGAGGGTGTATTCCGCTATAACCTGCCAGTGGAGTGTATCTGGTGAATCCTCAGTGCCAGGTGACACACAGTTCTGACTGACTGTGTGTCCATATACATTTGAGGCTTTATTTGAGGCACCAGACTATACTTATACCTCAGGCAGAGTAGACGCTGTCTCAGCTGTTATGAGAAGCAATATGCGGACTTTTGCTGAATACTAAACAAACCCCTCCCTGTCTGTTTGTCTTAGCTCCCTGTTTTGTTTGCTTAACCCCTCCCTGTTTGTTTGTTTTAGCTACCCTTCATACAATCCCTTTAAATGACACTAATGCTATTATATGACTCATGTTGCTATCATTATTATGGTCATTAGAAAATAAAATAGCAGGGTTAATATCTGCTTTGGGCATCTATAAATATTAGTGCACACTATATATGCAATTTATGTGATCTCATCACTTCTTTTTCACTAATCACATGGTAGCACTCTCGTCTTTCTAATACGATTTTATATTTATTTTTATTTATATAAGAAATAAAAGTGAAGTTTTACTATTTTCTACTCTATCAATTCCCTCCTGAAATTTAGAATCATTACAGGGGCATGGTCCGACCAAGACATGGGGCTAATGTCCGCTTCGGTCAGGAGTCTAAGGGCTAAGGTGTTACCAAAAAATAATCTATTCTACAGTGCATCTTATGGGGATGGGAGTAAAAAGTATAGGTCCGGGCAGTAGAGTTGTGGACACGTCAGAGGTCAGAGAGGGCGTTAGATCTAATTAGGCAGTGGAATTCCCTGGCTAGGCGAAGCCTGGGGGCACTCAAAGTCCCATCAGACAGAGACAGCTTGTCCAGGCGTTCAGAAAAGACCATGTTAAAATCACAACCCAACAGCAAGGCCGAGCCAGAGAAGGCCTGGAGGCATCATAGTACCTTCTTGAGGAAAGGGATTTGGGAAGAGTTAGGGGAGTACAGGTTACACAGGACAATGGGCTGACCATGCAGGAGCCCCTCCAAGATCACATAGCATCCCCCAGTGTCTAGATGGGAAGCTGATACAGAGATAGAGCGAGAGAGTAGGATAGTCACTCCTCCCCTTCTATGGGTATTATAAAAATAAATGTACCTGTATGATCGTAGTGGGTTTCCTGGAGGTAAACCACATTCGTTCGAAGGGACCTAAGCTCGCACAGGACCAAACATCTTTTGGAATTGGAACCCAGGCCATTAACATTCAAGGAAACGCACTTAGCCATGAGGATACAATAGAAGAGGGGTACCAGCAAATGGGGAGGCGGACATAGCGCAAGGAGATCTCACCCAGTCTCGAAGGAAAGAGTTCGGTATGGAGGTTCCTGTGGAGAAGGTCTTGGTGGCCAGCTGTTTGGACCGAAGGACAGCAAACCTAAGTCCAGGAAGAGAAAGGGGGAGGGAGAAAAATCAGACAAATCTAGAAGAAAAAAATCGTATCATGGGCAGGACTAAATCTCCTGATCGGGGGCTAAAAGCAAGTGCAGGAGCAAATGCAAGCAAACTGACCAACAGGGTCCAAAGTCAGGACCCACAACTGGGTGTAGCCCCCACTGTGGGGGAGTGGGGGGAGACCATCAATAGACGGACCAACTAGGGGTAGTAAAAAGCAGTAAAGAGGAAGAACTATACAAGTAGGAGGAGGGGAAGCCTCCTACCCTGCCTGCAAAAAATGAAAAGCTGTTAAAGTAAACATTCAAATTAGCAAGGGATCAGCATGAGCAACAAAACAGGTAAAACTGTAAAGTTCACAGTTATCCATCTGGAACTGTGAACACAGGCTCCAATCTGGGACCTAGGGAGAAAGAAAAAAGAAAGGAGAGTCAGTGCAATCACGGGGGTGGTGGGTCCACCCGCTGTCTACGTGGAGCGGCACCTGGTGATGGCAGCTGATGTCTTTTTGGTTTTGGGTGAGACCACAGTTGAGGAGGTGACGGTGGAGGGACGGCCAGCTCCCAATCAGGCATATCCGGGGGGGAGCAATGTCCATAGCTGCACAGAACAATTGTAAGTCTGCATGAAAGCGTAGGGTAGCTGAGCGGCCATTAAATCTAGCAAAGGGAAAACCCCAACTTTATGGTATCTGACGAGCATGCAGTATCTGGAGGAGGGGATGCAAGTGTCTCCATTTCTGCAGAGTAATCCATGAGAGGTCTTGATAGAGTTGTATCTTGGCCCCATCAAAACCAAAGTTCTTAAGGGCTCTGGCCTTTGACAGTATGGATTCCTTTAAGGCAAAGTCATGCACACAGCAGATGACATCACGCGGGCTGGGCCCAGTACCCTTGGGGCGCAATGCTCTATGCGCTCTGTCTAATTTGATCTTGTGGGTGGGAGGCTCTTGCAGGATGGAATTGAAGATCTCCTCCAAAGTGGCGTGCAGATCCTCCTCGCAGGTAGCCTCAGGCAGCCCCTTGGCCCTAATGTTGTTGCACCTACAGTGCCTTGCGAAACTATTCGGCCCCCTTGAACTTTTCAACCTTTTGCCACATTTCAGACTTCAAACATAAAGATATAAAATTTAAATTTTTTGGTGAAGAATCAACAACAAGTGGGACACAATTGTGAAGTGGAACGAAATTTATTGGTTATTTTAAACTTTTGTAAAAAATAAAAAACTGAAAAGCGGGGTGTGCAATATTATTCGGCCCCTTTACTTTCAGTGCAGCAAACTCACTCCAGAAGTTCAGTGAGGATCTCTGAATGATCCAATGTTGTCCTAAATGACTGATGATGATAAATATAATCCACCTGTGTGTAATCAAGTCTCCGTATAAATGCACCTGCTCTGTGATAGTCTCAGGGTTCTGTTTAAAACGCAGAGAGCATCATGAAGACCAAGGAGCACACCAGGCAGGTCCGTGATACTGTTGTGGAGAAGTTTAAAGCCGGATTTGTATACAAAAAGATTTCCCAAACTTTAAACATCCCAAGGAGCACTGTGCAAGCGATCATATTGAAATGGAAGGAGTATCAGACCACTGCAAATCTACCAAGACCCGGCTGTCCCTCTAAACTTTCATCTCAAACAAGAGGCCCATGATCACTCTGGATGAACTGCAGAGATCTACAGCTAAGGTGGGAGAGTCTGTCCATAAGACAACAATCAGTCGTACACTGCACAAATCTGGCCTTTATGGAAGAGTGGCAAGAAGAAAGCCATTTCTCAAAGATATCCATAAAAAGTCTCGTTTAAAGTTTGCCACAACCCACCTGGGAGACACACCAAACATGTGGAAGAAAGTGATCTGGTCAGATGAAACCAAAATCAAACTTTTTGGCCACAATGCAAAACGATATGTTTGGCATAAAAGCAACACAGCTCATCACCCTGAACACACCATCCCCACTGTCAAACATGGTGGTGGCAGCATCATGGTTTGGGCCTGCTTTTCTTCAGCAGTGACCTGTGAGGGTCACAAATCACCTCCTGATAGCAAACAGATAACAGATCCCTCTGTCACGCACCACAACTTTCCAGATTGTTTTTTGACCTGTTGTAAATAACTTCTCTACTTAGATTGCATTTTGTTTTGGCTTTTTTTTAAGGACTCTAAAATGCTTTGAAGACCATGTGTATAAAAATCTGTGAATTTTCAGTTATTGTATAACACCATGTCTGATGAAGGGAGCTAGTACTCCTGAAAGCTTACTTATAAATATACTCAGTTAGCCTCTAAAAGGTATCGCCTGATTTCTTCACTCTTCCACTACTCTCAATGGCTAACACGGTACAACATTATACTACTTTCTTCAGCAGGGACAGGGAAGATGGTTAAAATTGATGGGAAGATGGATGGAGCCAAATACAGGACCATTCTGGAAGAAAACCTGTTGGAGTCTGCAAAAGACCTGAGATTGGGACGGAGATTTATCTTCCATCAACACAATGATCCCAAACATAAAGCAAAATCTACAATGGAATGGTTCACAAATAAACGTATCCTGGTGTTAGAATGGCCAAGTCAAAGTCCAGACCTGAATCCAATCGAGAATCTGTGGAAAGAGAATCTGTTCAAAAACGCTCTCCATCCAACCTCACTGAGCTCGAGCTGTTTTCCAAGGAAGAATGGGCAAGAATTTCAGTCTCTCGATGTGCAAAATTGATAGAGACATACCCCAAGCTGTAATTGCAGCAAAAGCTGGCGCTACAAAGTATTAACTTAAGGGGGCCGAATAATATTGCACACCCCACTTTTCAGTTTTTTATTATTTACAAAAGTTTAAAATAACCAATAAATTTCGTTCCACCTCACAATTGTGTACAACTTGTCGTTGATTCTTCACCAAAAAATTTAAATTTTATATCTTTATGTTTGAAGTCTGAAATGTGGCAAAAGGTTGAAAAGTTCAAGGGGGCCAAATACTTTCGCAAGGCACTGTACCTCTGTTATACAAGTCCTCAATATGACACTGCAAGTCATTAGACAAGTGACACTGGGAAGCAACAGAGTCTTGAAGCTGGGAAATATAAGCACGGTCTGATCATGGTCGTCCTCCAGGGTTTCAACCCAGGATGCAATATGATGAAGGCCTTGCCGTAATGTAGAGATTTCAGCACAGATTTCCGTGCGGATTTCCATGCAACATGCTTCAGTAACTTCAGTAACTAATGAGCGAGCTGGGAATTGGAGCCACTGTGGTGGGGGGAGGATGAGGGTAAGTCACCATTATCTGGTAGTTGTTGCTGAGAGGCTGAAGAAGGTGAAGGAGGTGATAAGGCAGCATAAGGAGTCATACAGGTGCATCTCAATAAATTAGAATATTTTTGAAACGTTCATTCATTTCAGTGATTCAGTAATTCAATTCATAATCAGAGTCTTCCATGATTGTGTGTCCTACTGAACCAGACTGAGGGACCATTTAAAGGCTTAGGAAACCTTGGCAGGTGACACACTGAATTTACAATGCTGAACTTTTTCACAATATTCTAATTTTCTTAGATTTTGGTTTTCATTACCTGTAATCCATAATCAACATTTACAGAAATAAAGCACTTGAAATAGAACACTCTGTGTGTAAAGAATCTAGAAAATATAGGAGGTCACTTTTTTAATTTAATTACGGAAATAAATAAATGTTTCAAAGATATTCTAATTCATTGAGATGCACCTGTAGATGGGGTGGCACCCAAATCCATTTCACCTCCCCAGGAGTGTGCAGGAGAGGAGCCCCCAGACAGCACGGGGTGCACGTTGGAGGAGGACACTGGGGGAGATAGGGTTGCAGAGATGTCTTCAGGAGAGTTCACAGGGGCTGAGGAGGGAGCACTGGTAGAGTCAGAGGCTGGAGGAGCAGGGATGACAGCCTGCACAGGGAGAGACTGACGACTAGACCGCTGCAGAGGGGGGACAGCGCTGAAGCCCTGAGGCGGCAGGGAGTCAGTGGAGCACGGAGCTGTTGGCAGCACCATGTTGAAAACCCGCAGTAGCGGGGAGGAGGAGGTGAGCGCTTCATTTGTGACAGTCCCTGTAGCTTGGGGAAACGGATCCACCCGGGAACCCATCTGAGGCGGCAGAGCAGCGTTCTGGCCGTTGGTAGAGAGTGGGACAGCTACCGGAGCAGCAGAGGAAGGAGGATGAAGCGCTGATGCGGCCTGGCAAGATGGCCACCGCCTCGTGGAGGCACGGAGGGGAGCAGACGCAGGCACCAGATAGGAAGCAATTTTAGATTGTCCTGGGCGGTCAGAGGAGGCAGGGGTCCCTGGGGTGGAGGTCCTGCGAGTTTTCTTCCCCATGGGGGGAGATAAGGGGGCAGAAGAAGTCCCTTGGTTAGCAGGCAGGGCAAGAGCCACAGGAGAGTGCATCCTGCTACATCAAGCCATAGGTCACGCCCCAAGCCGGTGCTTTTATTATACTCTGGGGTCGCCTCAGAGTATACAATCACAGACCAGAGCAGTGACATCGGGGACCCGTGACCTCAGTCACTGGCTGGAATAGCCCTGGAGAGGATGCTTAGCCCAGGAGAGGTGAGTATAAGTATTTTTTTTATTTTTAGTCACCTCCCCTGGGCTGGCATCAATTCCATTAACAATATTATTATTATTATTATTATTATTATTATTTATATAGCACCATTAATACCATGGTGCTGTACATTTGAGGGTTTACATACGGTACACAAAATATACAAAACATATACAGTATGTGTAAGGCGTCTTTTTTTGCGCGATAATATGTAGTTTTTATTGATGTCATATTGATTTTTTTTTCCTGCTACAGCGTTTACCGTATGGGACAAATGTTTTTATATTTTAATAGTTTGGGCATTTTTCGACTTGGGGATACCTAATGTGTTTATGTTTACTTTTATTTATTTATATTTAGATTTATATGTGATCTAGGGAAAGGGGGGTGATTTAAACTTTAAGGTTTTTTTTAAATTTTTTTTTTACATTTTTCAAAACTTTTTTCTTTTAACTTTTTTTTAGCCCCCCCCCCCCAAGGGTGCTTGAACATGTGATCTTTAGATCACCTGTGTCATAGACTGCAATACTACTGTACTGCAGTCTATGACAGATTTTCTATGTAACTACTGAAGCCTGCTACAGAAGGCTCCAGGCTGCCATGGTAATGGGACGCCTCCCGCGATCGCACCGTGGGGGGGGCCGTCCCGTTACCGCAAAGCAAATAGAAAGTGAAAGTAACCACTCAGATGCCGTGGTCGAGAGGCGTAGCTAGGGGTTCAGCACAGGGGGGAGGGAGAGCATGTCCAAGTGGGCCCCCAACTTGGACATGTTCGTATACCGATACTATCAATATACGGTGAGCATATAGTGGTATATAGTGGCTCTAAACAAGGCTCTGCAGACAATTTAGGCGAATACAGTACAGTAACATTTAGTTACTTACAGATGACGTCTCTGACTAATCGTTCACATTCCCCATCTCTTTCATCTGGACGGCCATGACCACTTCTTCCAGTCTCTGTTAAGTCTGCAACACAGACATCTTTGGCTCCTCACTTTTCCAGGCACCTGACCCACATTGTCCTCACCTACACAAAGCCCCCATCCTGTTGCTACCCCCAATATATAATATAACCCCCCATAATGAATAATACCCCCAAGTGCATCTTTAAGTTAATAACTTCCCTGTGCACCCCTTTAAATAGTGCCCCTTATTAATAATGCCCCAGGTGTTTCCTAATTAAAAAGGAAAAAAAAAAAACACAAGGGAAAAAAAATGATTGGGGTTCCAATACCCGGGACCCCCAGGATCAGCTGTTTGAATGAATCGTGGTACCTGTGTAAGCGCCATGACCCCTTCTCTGTCTACAGAGTGTCATTTTTTTTTTTATAGCGGCCATGTAATGTAACTACAGCCTCATCCTATACATGTCTATGTGACAAGACTGTAATTACATCACATGGTCACTATAAACAGACAGTGTGTGATATAAACAGGCGCCATAGCCCCTTCATACAGCTGGTCAGTGGGGAATCACTTATCTCTTATTGATGTTTTATTCTGAGGATAGATCATCAATAAAAAATGAGCTGGAAAACGCCTTAAGGCTAAGGCCCCATGTGGCGTCCCGCAGCAAAAAAGAGCTGCAGGAAAAACCGCAGTGGCGACGCATCACGGTTCTTCCTGCAGCACTTTGCACAGAAAGTTCGCAGAGGTTTCCTCTGCGGAATTGCTGCTTCAATTATATCTATAGGGAAACCGCTGGCATTTCCGTAGGTATAATTGACATGTTGCAATTTCCAAAACTGTGACTGTTTTGGAAATCGCAGCGTATCCACTGCGCATATTTTACTGCAAAGTGGGGATGAGATGGCAGCCCCATGTGGCGAAAACCCACAGAAAAAAAATGCGGCATTCTAGTAAATCCCATCCACACATTGTGGAAAAATATGTACAGTAGACGCACTGAGATTTCCAAAACCGTCAATATCAATTATACCTATGGAAACACTGGCAGTTTCCATATACAGTGCTGGCCAAAAGTATTGGCACCCCTGCAATTCTGTCAGATAATACTCAATTTCTTCCAGAAAATGATTGCAATCACAAATGCTTTGGTAATAATATCTTCAATTATTTTGCTTGCAATGAAAAAACACAAAAGAGAATGAAAAAAAAAGTCAAATCATTGATCATTTTACACAAAACTCCAAAAATGGGCCGGACAAAAGTATTAGCACCCTCAGCCTAATACTTGGTAGCACAACCTTTAGACAAAATAGAACAACCGCTTCCGGTAACCATCAATGAGTTTCTTACAATGCTCTGCTGGAATTTTAGACCATTCTTCTTTGGCAAATTTCTCCAGGTCCCTGAGATTTGAAGGGTGCCTTCTCCAAACTGCCATTTTGAGATCTCTCCACAGGTGTTCTATGGGATTCAGGTCTGGACTCATTGCTGGCCACTTTAGAAGTCTCCAGTGCTTTCTCTCAAACCATTTTCTAGTGCTTTTTGAAGTGTGTTTAGGGTCATTGTCCTGCTGGAAGACCCATGACCTCTGAGGGAGACCCAGCTTTCTCACACTGGGCCCTACATTATGCTGCAAAATTTGTTGGTAGTCTTCAGACTTCATAATGCCATGCACACGGTCAAGCAGTTCTGTGCCAGAGGCATCAAAGCAACCCCAAAACATCAGGGAACCTCCGCCATGTTTGACTGTAGGGACCGTGTTCTTTTCTTTGAAGGCCTCTTTTTTTTCCCTGTAAACTCTATGTTGATGCCTTTTCCCAAAAAGCTCTACTTTTGTCTCATCTGACCAGAGAACATTCTTCCAAAAAGTTTTTGGCTTTCTCTGGTAAGTTTTGGCAAACTCCAGCCTGGCTTGTTTATGTCTCTGGGTCAGAAGTGGGGTCTTCCTGGGTATCCTACCATAGAGTCCCTTTTCATTCAGACGCCGACGGATAGTACGGGTTGACACTGTTGTACCCTCGGACTGCAGGGCAGCTAGAACTTGTTTGGATGTTAGTCGAGGTTCTTTAGCCACCATCCGCACAATCTTTCATTGAAATCTCTCGTCAATTTTTCTTTTCCGTCCACATCTAGGGAGGTTAGCCACAGTGCCATGGGCTTTAAACTTCTTGATGACACTGCGCACGGTAGACACAGGAACATTCAGGTCTTTGGAGATGGACTTGTAGCCTTGAGATTGCTCATGCTTCCTCACAATTTTGCTTCTCAAGTCCTCAGACAGTTCTTTGGTCTTCTTTCTTTTCTCCATGCTCAATGTGGTACACACAAGGACACAGGACAGAGGTTGAGTCAACTTTAATCCATTTCAACTGGCTGCAAGTGTGATTTAGTTATTGCCACCACCTGTTATGTGCCACAGGTAAGTAACAGGTGCTGTTAATTACACAAATTAGAGAAGCATCACCTGATTTTTCAAAGGGTGCCAATACTTTTGTCCACCCCCTTTTTTATGTTTGGTGTGGAATTATATCCAATTTGGCTTTTTGACAATTCTTTTTGTGGTTTTCCATTGAAGACAAATTAAATGAAGATATTATTACCAAAGCATTTGTGATTGCAATCATTTTCTGAAAGAAATTGAGTATTATCTGACAGAATTGCAGGGGTGCCAATACTTTTGGCCAGCACTGTAGGTGTATTGAAAACAGGAAGTCCACAGAGGAAATTTCTGTGGACCCTCTGTGAAAAGTGCTGCAGGAACAACCACAATGTTACCGCCACGGTTTTTCCTGCAGCGCTTTTTTTGCTGCAGCCCGGTACGTGGGGCCTTAGTCTTCATAAAGCCCAAGTGTGCTAAAAAAAACAAAATAAAAAGTCATACTCACCTACCTGCGATCCTGATGAATGGAGCTGCCGCTTCCTCCCTTTCCATGCACAGGACTTCTGTGTCTGAGCGCAGGCAGCGCGATGTTGTGACGTCATCGCGCTGCCTGTGCTGAGCAGCAGACATCCGTCTGTGGTCCCGGGGTCTTGTGAACCGCAGGACTGTATTAGCTTGCGGTTTACAATACTGTTAAATTGCAGGATACGTTTTAACTAGATCGGTGTCTGCAGAAATTAGTTGGAAAACTAGTTAGAAATTAATGGCGGCCTCAGGGTGGGCCCCACAGAGTCAGTGGGCCCAGGGCAGCAGCCCCCCTCTGCCCTCTCTGCCCCCTCACTAGTTACGCCTCTGCATGGTTGCATTTGACCACGGCATCTGAATGGTTAAATACCCGTGATCAGAGTCATCTCTGACCACGAGCAATGCTGCCAGGTCCCAGCCGTATGAAACAGCACAGACCCGGCAGCTAGTGTGGCCGCTCTGTTTTTAGAGAGGCCGCCATGTTTAGTCACTCACTCCAGGACGTAATGCCATGGTGCTGTACATTGAAGTTTTATATACACAGTCGACCACTCACTCTTGTTAAAAACGCTCTCATCCCTCGGCATCTCAGACCTGGCCCTTTCCTGGATCTCCTCATCCCTCACCAACCGCACATTCAGCGTCTGCCACTCACACACCACCTCCCCGCCACGTCCTCTTTCTGTAGGTGTCCCCCAAGGCTCCGTCCTAGGACCCCTCCTGTTCTCCATCTACACCCTCGACCTTGGCCAACTCATAGAATCTCATGGTTTTCAATACCATTGCTATGCTAATGACACTCAACTATATCTCTCTGGACCAGACATTATCTCCTCCCTGTTGTCCAGAGTCCCAGAGTGTCTAGCAGCCATAGCCTCCTTTCTCTCCTCCCGCTTTCTCAAACTCAACATGGAGAAAACAGAGTTCATCATCTTTGCCCCAACTCGCATGGCCCCTCTACCTGACCCATCTATCAAAGTTAATGGTGCTACACTTACCCCAGTCCCATGGGTCCTCTGCCTTGGGATAACCTTAGACTCTGACTTATCCTTCAAGCCACACATCCAAATGCTCAACACCTCCTGCCACCTCCAACTCAAGAACATCCATCGAATCTGCTCCTTCCTCACCCCAGAAAATACAAAGATGCTAGTCCATGCCCTCATAATCTCTCCCTTAGACTACTGTAACACCCTACTCCATGACCTCCCAGCAAATACTCTCGCCCCTCCTCCAGTCCACCTTAATTTGCGCCGCTCGCTTAATACACCTCTCCCCCCGTTCTTCATCGGCCGCTCACCTCTGCCAATCCCTTCACTGGCTACCCGTTGCCCAGCGAATATAGTGCAAATTACTAACGCTGACATTGAAAGTCATCCACAACCTGTCCCCTCCATATATCTCCAATCTAATCTCCCGCTACCTGCCCACACGTAACCTCCGATCCTCCAAAGACCTCCTACTCTGCTCTGCTCTTATCCGCTCTTCACACAACCATTTCCAAGACTTCTCCCATGCATCCCCGATACTCTGGAACTCATTACCAAGACACATAAGACTGACCCCCACAATCACAAACTTAAAAAAAAAAACCCTGAAGACTCACTTATTCAGGAAGTCTTACAACCTCCAATAACGCTATTATCACCTCACCACCATCTGTACAGCCTCTCCCTTCACCTTCTGTCTCTATCCCTCTTCCCTCATAGATTGTAAGCACTTGCGGGCAGGGCTCTCTATCCCACTGTGCCAGTTGGTCACTGTTAGTATTATATTTGTTTTGTATATTTTGTGTACCGTATGTAAACCCTCAAATGTAAAGCAGCATGGAATTAATGGTGCTATATAAATAAACAATAATAATAATAATTAAAACTCACCAACTTGATGAAGAATACAGGATGTGAGAAGAGGAGGTAGCCGGCAAATTGGTGAGTGAGGGAAATTAAAAAACCCCTTTAGGCCAGGGCCCCACGTGGCGTAAACGCCGTGGAAAAAAACACGGTGTTTTACAGTCACACCAAAGGGGATGGGATTCTAGGGAATACCATCCCCACTTTGCGCAAAAATACATGCAGCAGATACGCTTAGATTTCCAAAACTGTTGCTGTTTCCCAATAGGTATAATTGAAGCAGAAAGTCCGCAGAGGAAACCTCTGAAAACTTTCTGTGAAAAGCGCTGCGGGAAAAACAGCGCTTTTTTTTTTGCGGGACGCTATGTGGGGCTTTAGCTTCAAAGTACCTCTGATGAACCCCTATTACTCTACATTCAAGGGGATAAAATGTTAGATGAGTCTTTTTATTTTATAGTCCACTCAAGGCTGGTGGAAATGTAACTCAGAGAACATATTACTCAGAAATCAGGAGCTTGGATTTGAATTTGATGGATATTGGCCCATCCACCCCTTGAGTGGTATGCCTAATCAGGATAGGGATACTTGGCTATTAGTCCCATTTTAGAGTATTTTAATAATTGTATTTTTATGAAGGTTCTTTCAGGCATATATGCTTTTTTTCATATATAGGAATTTGAACACACACCTGACATGGCTATATTACGTATATTTTTATAGTGGTGATGGTACAGCATGGAATAATGTGATGCAGCAGTAACAAGAGATCAGCTGTTTAGGAGTAGTAGACAACATCAGCAGTACAGTAAATGGAACATGATACAGAGAGATAGAGGCAGCTCTATTTGGAGGCATGAGCCAGAGGTGTGTGAAAATTCTCATGGTTCCATGTTTGAGTTATTTTGACTAAAGTCATTTTTTCCACACTAATGGTATATGGTATACCAATGGTGTAGGTGTCAAAATGCCACCGGCAGCACTGAACAACCTCGTAGCCATTACTCTTGAGGCTGGACATGCTAAAACTCCAATGGCAAACGGGACCAGCTCATTTCACAGGAGGTCATAGTTATCTGCTGTTATATAAAACCACTCTAGGTACAACTGTACCTGCTGCTGTAGCCGTTTGTGCTAGTTGCCTGCTGTGGGTCTGGTTGGAGCTGCAAGGTGACACATTTCTGGTTCATCATGTTCCAGGTACTATATTGGCTGCTTTTCCTCCTACTACTTGTAGTTGTGTCACTGGCAGAGGAGGTGGAGTGCTGACTGAGTAAAGTGCACTGAGAGCAGGCAGAGGCCACCTGGTATACATGTGACTGACACTTTCAGTGGTCTCCCTAACAGCTGCAGCAAGCTGTGTATGCAGCCTATTCTGCCTATTTTCCCTCCCTTTGGGAGGCAGGGAAGAATTCCCCCAGTTTGGCTTAATAGCGAGAGTCTAAGAGCATAGCGATCCCTAACTCATTCCTCTGTTTGATGCTAATAATGCCCCTGTCACTGTGTAAACAGCAAAGCATACAGCCTGCCATGCTTACAATTGTGTGCACCCAAGGGAAGCCATGGTTGGCCTAATTGGAAAGCATTATTGTTGTCATCATCATCGTCTTGAAAGAAATCAGCCTCCTCCCATGGCTGTGCCTGTGACATATCAAGGAAACCCTCTGCATTCAAAGGAGAGTCTTCCTCCTCCTTCTCTGCCTCTTCAAGTCTACTAATCCCAGGTCCTCCACCATAATGACCCTGACCCAGATCTTCATACTTCTCCAGTTCCCTTTGAATCAACCCAAGGCAATGCCAGTGACCAAGAGGTGGAAGCTGTTCTTTCTCTTGCATACATCATTGCATTACATAAGTGTTTCCAGTAAGATGTATAATAAAGGGATGATATCACTGATGCTGCAATTGTCCTTGCTGACAAATGGAGGCGGATGAGCCCTGCATGGTGTTGAATTGGGCCTGCACAAACTGAGTGGAACTAGCGCCTGGCCATGTTTCCTTTCTGGACTGGCACTACCACTCAAAACAATGACCCAGCGAGCAATGAAAGCCATGTTTTGGGGTAAACTCACAGGGTGGGGTGGTGGCACTGGTGGTGCCATAGTCCACATGTGGATCAGGAATTATATACAAGTGTCCATAATTGCTGCTCCACATGTGGACAGTGGCATGCAAATTTCCCTATGCTGACATATACAAAGAAAGGTTCACATTCTCCGGCACATGGTGATTTAAAACAGGGACAACATTCCTAGAGAAATAATGACAGCTAGGTAATTTTCAGTTGGAGAAACTCGGTGGAATCCACTAAATGTCACGGCAGCAACTGCACTGCTGGCATCTTGGCCAGGTGCAAGTTAAGTTTCAGAACCACCAGATGACTGGATGTATATTGCTGTTTCCTGGACATATATTCCATTATGGATCACAGATATTGGCATGGAAGAGGAGGAATAAGAGGAACAGTTGCTGATTATGATGATAATGACAACCATGTACTAGGTGTGTATATGGCCTGCCTACAAGAAAGATCACAGGAAGAAGGGGTAGGACAGTCTTGCTTACTTTCCCAGCAAATCTATTTTGCCAAATAAGCTGGTGATGTCTTTTGATGTGACTGAGTAGGGATGTAGTTACTACATTTGTTCCTGCACAGCCATAGCTAAGTTTTTGCTTGCAGATCTTGCACATTTCCATGGCTTTATTGTTTGGCAATGTAGAAAAAAATTCCCACATGGGAGATGTATAGTTGCTGCCTCCAACACCAGTAGCAGTGGAAATATTTCTGCCACCACTAGTGCGACCACCCCCACTCCGCGAGCTTCCCCTAGATCTGCACCAGGCAGGCTTTTTGGATGTTGAGGCTGCACATTGGAAACATTACTATCACCACTGCCACTACCCTCTTCCTCTGCTGTCACCGTCTCAACCATTTGCTAGGTCCTATCCAAAAAATAATCATCATCGGCAATATGATAGTCTTTCCTGCTTTTTTCTGACTTACCATGGCCATTGAATTCCATGGTGAATCAGATTTCCAGATTTTCCCCTAGTGCCCCTACCAGAATGACTACCAGTACCACACCCCCTGCCACTATTACCTACACCACCAACAGTCATGTCCTTTACTTTTGTGTATATGTCTTTTTTGTTTGTTTTTTACAAAAAACTATTTCAAGAAAAATAGCAAAGCACTAAAAGGGTGGCCTGGTCAATGAGTATTAGATTGGAATACACTGCATCAGCCAGATTTTTATGCCATTACAATGATAGTTGGTATGTATTGGTTAACAAAAAATCCCCTTAAACTGAGATTTTTCTGACCACAGGCTACATCAGTAATTTTGGACAAAAGTCTATGGTATCCCCTCCCATGGGGTTATCTGAGGTGACAGAGATAGGAGAATAATAAAATCATTTTTTCCTCTCCCTGCACGTCAGCTGCACGTGTTCTATACACTGGTTAAAGTGAAGTGAAGTATATGCACCCCCGCTTTAACCAGTGATATCTAAAAATCTATGTTGGATTAAATAAAATAGAATTAGAGCTGTTTAAAGTTATAGTGTCCCTGAACGTGTTCTACTTAGGGTGATCTGTAATGCACTTTGCTGAAGCCCCAAGTTCTACAGTGCCTTGCAAAAGTATTCATGCTCCTTAAACTTTTTCATATTTTGTCACTTTACAAGCATAAACTTAAATGTATTTTATTGAGATTTTAAGTGACAGACCAACACAAAGTAGCACATAATTGTGAAGTGGAACCAAAATGATACATGGTTTTCAAAATTTTAATCAAATACAAATCTGAAAAGTGTGACGTTCAAAAGTATATCAATACTGTAGAGCCACCTTTCACTGCAATTACAGCTGTAAGTCTTTTGGGGTAGGTCACTACCAGCTTTGCGCATCTACAGACTGAGATTTTTGCCCATTCTTCTTTGCAAAATAGCTCAAGCTCAGCCAGTTTGGATGGGGAGCATCTGTGAACATCAATTTTCATGGCTTGCCACAGATCCTCAGTGGGATTTAGGTCTGGACTTTGATTGGGCCATTCTAACACATGAATATTCTTTGATCTAAACCATTCCACCATAGCGCTGGCTATATGTTTATGGTCATTGTCTTGCTGGAAGGTGAATCCCCTTCCTAGTCTCAAGTCTTTTGCAGCCTCCAACAGGTTTTCTTCCAGGATTGCCCTGCATTTAGCTCCATCCATCTTCCCATCAACTCTGACCAGCTTCCCTGTCCCTGCTGACGAAAAGCCTCCCCACAGCATGATGCTGCCACCACCATGTTTCACAGTGGGGATGGTGTGTTCAGGGTGATGAGCAGTGTTACTTTTCTGCCACACATAGCGCTTTTCATTTAGGCCAAAAGTTCATCTTTGATCTCATCTGACCAGAGCACCTTCTTCCACATGTTTGCTATGTCCCCTATATGGCTTGTGGCAAGCTGCAAACGGCACTTCTTATGTCTTTCTTTTAACAATGGTTTTCTTCTTGCCACTCTTCCATCAAGGCCAGATTTGTAGAGTGCACGACTTATAGTTGTCCTGTGGACAGATTCTCCAATCTGAGCTGTATATTTCTGCAGCTCCTCCAGAGTGACCATGGGCCTCTTGGCTGCTTCTATGACCAGTGCTCTCCTTGCTCGATCTGTCAGTTTAGGTGGACGACCATGTCTTGGTAGGTTTGCAGTTGTAGAATGCATTTTCCATTTTTGGATGATGGATTGAACAGTGCTCCTTGGGATGCTCAAAGTTTGGGATATGTTTTTATAACCTAACCCTGCTTTAAACTTCTTCAGAACGTTATCTCTGACCTGTCTGGTGAGTTCCTTGGTCTTCGTGATGCTATTTATTCACTAGTGTTCTCTAACAAACCACTGAGGCCTTCACAGAACAGGTGTATTATACTGAGACTAAAATACACACAGCTGGACTCTATTAATGAATTAAGTGACTTCTGAAGGCAATTGATTGCACTGGATACAGTGGGCTGAATACTTTTGTACGTCACACTTTTCAGATTTTTACATAATTAAAATTTTGACCATGTATCATTTTCATTCCACTTCACAATTATGTGTTACTTTGTGCTGTTCTATCACTTAAAATCTCAATAAAATACATTTAAGTTTGTGCTTGTAAGGTGACAAAATGTGAAAAAGTTCAAGAGGTATGAATACTTTTGCAAGCCATTGTACTTGTTCAGAACTGTAGGGAGGGTTACAAAAAGCCTCTATTGAGGTCTTTGGTCTTTCTTTACATTCTGCCTGCAAGTGAGTACTTTAGTCAATCAATGGCTGAGCAGTGATTTTCCATTTGAATAGATAACCAATGCTCAAACATTGATTGGCTGACAGGCTCACATGTGGGACAAAGTTTAGGAAGACTGGGGACCCATACAGAGATTCTTCACTGTATCCCCATCCAAATGGAGAGTTGAGTATATAATGTTTATTAGTTTCAGCCTTGCTGAAAAAAAGGACTTGGGGTACTCTTTTAAAGGGAGACAGAATTTATGGGTGAATAAAATGATGATAATATTGAATATTTTACACATACAGAGAGGGAAAGTATATGTAATACCTGACTATCTCTATATGTCTTATGTACATATAAAAAATAATTGATTAAACACATCTCACCCATACAGATAAGTGCTCAGTCGTTCGTTCTGTGGACTCCTAGATTAGCATTACAATACCCGCAACAACCCCTCAGACAATGGAGTAGAGAAGCACCAGCAATAATATATATTTTCCAACACTGAAGAAAAACTGTTAAAAACTATTTTATTCACCACACTAAAAAGGAAGGGTACTAGATAGAAAACGCTTATGCATTTCAAGGTTTACTGCCTCCTATTCAAAGCTCCTACCTAGTACCCTTCCTACAAATGCTTTTTGAATTGGTACACACAAATTACATAGAAACACATTTACACTTACCTTTTCCGCACATAGCTGAAGTCTGTCATATAAGCAGCCTACAAAAACTCAGGTGTAAAAGGCTTGAAAAATCACCTCCACTATTTTCTTACTGTATAAGGCTAAATTCACATCTCCTTCTGTAATGTTCGTTGCTCTCATCTGTTTTAGGATGAAAGCAATGGACTTAAATGGTGCAGGAATTGCAGATACAGATTAAGTCCCCCCCATGCCTGCATTCACTTCAGTGTAAAAAGCATACATGACTTTTTCTTCCATCTGAAAAGCAAACAAACATTTTTTTTTTACAATGGAGTGAATGCAGCTCTGTTTTAGTCAGTTGCTCTCAGCCTTTCACAGATGAGAGCAATGGTCTTTAGGCTTAGGCCCCACATTGCAGAAACGCAGCTTTTTTTTGTTGCAGATTTTGTTGCGGTTTTTAGAGCCAAAGCCAGGAGTGGAATGAGCAGAAGGTAGAAGTATAATAGCTTCCTACATATTTCCCATTCCTTTTGTAGCCATTCTTGCCTTTGGGTCAAAAAAACACAGCAAAATCTGCAGCAAAAAAGCTGCATCTCCGCAATGAGAGGCCGCAGCCTTATAAAGAGTGATGTGAACCTAATTCTGACCCTTTTTTAGTTTTTATTTTGTGTACATAATAGTTATCATGTGTTTTGCTTATTTTGAAACCTTTTAAACAATGCTCACAATTTAGCTTTTTTTGTGGGGGAGAAGGCTGGAATCTTTTTAGTACACTAGGCACATGGAATGATTAGGCATGAAAAAGGTGCATGCCCCATCTTTATTTTCCAGAATTCTGCATCCAAGCCTGCCTTTCTAACTTTGTGGGAACTTGAACTGAACATTACCCTTTCAGCTGAACAAACTAAACAAGTTCTCTGGACTTCTCATGGTTTCTCCCTTTGTGTGCGTCTACAAGAAGCACATTACAAGCTTTTAACTAGATGGTATCGCTCTCCTAGTTGGATGTATCATATGGAGTTGTCCACCTCAGATCTCTGCTGGAGGTGTCAAGCTAGCAGCGGCACCCTCTCTCACATCTGGTGGAGCAGTCCCAGTATCAGACCTTTCTGGCAAGACATTCAGTCCATACTAAAACAGATCTCCTCTCCTGATTTTGAGCTTTCACCTTCCATGATGCGTTTGGCACTACCATCTGCTTCTTATCACCCAGCTGAATCGAACCTTGTATCCATACTTCTTTCAGCTGCAAGCTCTCTCATTCCACTTCACTGGCTTCAAACACATCCACCAACAAAAGCATCTTGGATCAACAAAGTTAACCAAAAATAGCTTGCTTCGAGGACCTTTCTAGCTGGAAAAATAGAACCCACCTGAAATTCTTGAAAATATGGGCCCCTTAGCGAAACTTGCAATTGTAATCTGATCTAGCCATGGCTTCCACCTTCTCCCCACCTTTCCTTTTTCCCTTTCTTTGCTTTCTCACTGTTCATGCTACCTTGTTTTTCCCCTTTCCTTACTAACCACTAACACCCCCCATTATCCAGCGCTCTTTACATCTCTCTTCTCCTCCTTCCCTTGTCCCCTTCGCCTGCTCTCCCCTTAGCCCACCCCACCTTTTTCTCTCTGTTCCAGAATGATTTATGTTTTATGTTGCAGATTTTGTTGCGGTTTTTTTGAGCCAAAGCCAGGAGTGGATTGAGCAGAAGGTAGAAGTATAAGAACTTCCAATATAGTTCCCATTCCTTTTGTAGCCATTGTTGGCTTTGGCTCAAAAAACTGCAACAAAATCTGCAACAAAAAAAGCTGCATTTCCGCAACGTGGGGCCATAGCCTTAAAGCTTTTTTGCTGTGTGTGCAAGATTTAGCATGTGTTTGCAACTGATTAGAAGGGTTTTCCACAGGGCTCATCACTTTACTTTTTTGTCAGGGAAAGTGGGGTTTATCTGTAGCTTTTTACAAAGTATTCGTGAAATTCCCTTTTTAAAAAAAAAGGCACAAAAAGGGGGCAAAAGGGGGCAATTCCAGTACATGGGTAGCAAAAAACACATCACATCTCAATTTCCAGTTGCATTTTGTGCAAAATGTATGATGCAATTGCTGTTTTAGTAATTCAGTCATACAGAATGCTAAGTCATAAAAAAGCGCATGTAGAGCACAAAATAATTTCTTAAATGATAAATGTTCCCCTTGTGTCTGCAGATTGCCTTTCTTTCCCTTTATCCTTTCTGACTGTTGAGCAATGTTTGTGTCATATTTCAATAGACAAAAAGGAACTTCAGTTGTGGAAGTTATGTGGGGGGAGGTGTAAACAGGGTCTAGGACATGGGTCAGCAACCTTCGGCACTCCAGCTGCTGTGAAACTACAACTCCCAATATGCTCCATTCACTTCTATGGGAGTTCCAAGAACAGCAGAGCAAGTATGCATGCTGGGAGTTGTAGTTTTACAACAGCTGGAGTGCCGAAGGTTGCCTACCCCTGGTCTAGGAGGAGGGAACCTGACTCAGCATATAAACTAAGGCAGCTCTGTTTTTTTTTCTATCAACCATGTCTCTGGGTTCAGTATTGGTGAAAGATGGTTGTGCACCAGTCTATCATTAATGACATTACATTGTTTAGGCATGTTGGGATAGAATTATTAAAATGGTTAAAAAGCAAAACGGTCTTAGTTGCCCACAGCAACCAATCACAGTATTCTGCTCCTGAAAAATGAAAGTTGCATTGTAATTGGTTGCTATGGGCAACTAAGACCGTTTTGCTTTCAGACCAATGTAATAAATCTGCCCAATGTGTTCTGATAGTGTATTTTTGTTCTTTTCTTATAGTCTACTGAAATATTTTGGCCTTTCTATAAAAAACATTGACTCAGATTTACTATTGTGGTTACAACTAGACACAAGTATAAATGTGGCTCATCTTTGGTGCCACTCGACACATCTTGGGGGAACTTGAATTTAGTTTGAGCAAACATTTTTCAGACTTATTAGTCATGTGTGTTCTTAGAAAAATGGGCATGGTTCAAAATGCGGCAAAATGGGCACGATGCACCAAACGTAAACCAACTAAAAGGTGGTATAAACTTAAACTTTACACAGTCTAAAGATAAGTCAGATTTAACATTCAGCATCAACCACTGTGATAAATCTGATGCATTTTGAGACTGCCTGTCTACGCTTACACTGTCTACCTTTTGTCATTATATAGGGTAATATATACAAACATTCAATTTTCCATGTTTTTTTTACTTCACACTTTGGTCAATAACCAATATAATTTAGTACATAAAATAATCTTCAAATTCTCAGATTTACTAATTAAGATGCACCAGAATTTTGGCCCATATGCCTTGCACAAAATTTATTATTTCAGAACCTTTTTTGAAACTCACTCTACTTAATGGGTTTCAATTTTTTTAAACATGTTTTATTAGAGCTGGAAAGGGTGAAGGGATGTTATGTGCCAAGTGTATAGAATAGTACAGTCTACTGCAGTGAATTGCAGTACAAAAACATTTATGTTGTTTGGAAACAGGTAGATCCTTGGTAGGAAGGTGTATGAAAAGAGCCCAAGATGAGGTAAGCAGTTATTACTTGTGCAAATGAAAGTATGTACCCTTCTTCAGAAATTTTAAATTTGCAGGCAGCTCCAGAAGTTGTTACAATGGCCTGCTACCTGTTCTCCAAATCTGGAGCAACCCAGGTGAGTGACTCCCCCATCAGGAAGCTATGATGTGGTGTGATGTAACCTCTATGAACAATTTTCAGTGACATTTCTCAATATCAAGGGGATATAATTCAGAGATTTATTTTATGGTAGAGATAATGAGTTTTGGAGTCAAGTCAGTATTATCAGACCATTTTGCAAAGCTAGTAGTAGTCAATCCACAATCAAGTTGTGGGCATAACGATAAATAGTTACCAGAGATCTCTCCTATAGGAGCAGTGAGATTCAGCAGTCATCCCAGTCTCTCTCATTTAGGCCTCTAACAACCATAGTGGCATAGCTCTGTATTTCCATATAATGAAAATGGTGTAAAATTATGTGCATTACTGATTTTATGTAAAAATAGTTTTAGAGGGGATATGATGATATCTGCTATGGCGTGTTCTACAAAAGGTCTGATATAGCAAAAAGCGGGCAGATAAAGAGCTTCACATTTCCATCACAAGGGAATTAGATTGTTGCAACTCCACAAGTTAAATGTTTGTCAAGGCCAAAAGTTGCCAGCCTGGGTGTGTTTGGCAGGATTCATCCAAAGCAATAGTGCTTCAGTTTTTCCTATAATAAAGATCAAAAGTGCCCCTTTTTTTATTTCACACAGACGGGGAGCAGGGTATCCTGGGGTTGTGAAACAAAGAGAAGCAGGTCATTGACAAAAAAATCTGGCTAGAGTTTGTATGAATACTCTGAAAGGTCTGTCTTTGTTGGAGATATCACAAAAATTAATCTAAAGCTACATTAAATAAAATAGACAGTGGGCATCCTTGTAGGATGAACTCTACAAGCTGACTGGGGAAGACAATTTGCTGTTAATAGGCAAATCAGTGGTTGGCTGGGTCTGTAAGAATTGTAAGAACCGCAAAAAGGTGTCCCATAAACTCATTATATTCTGTGTTCAGGTAGTTCTAAAAAACTGAATCAATGGCTTTCTCAGAAGCAAAAGGAACTGCTAAAACTGTGGTAGTATGCATACCAAGATATATAAACATATCACAAAAGTAGCACATCTGGGACACATGAAGACAAAAATGATCAACACACAAACCACAAAATAGTCCTGCGCCCCAACGCGTGTTTTGGAAACATGCTTCGTCAGATTGCCCAGACAAAGCTTGTTTGCGAAATGCACTACTTTTTGGTCTGTATTTTCGTCTCCATATATTTTGGAATTGCTAGATTTATGATATGTTTATATATCTTATTATACATATTGCTCATGGGATAGGGAATTAGTTAGGAGCAGGTATGGATATAATTGCTCTCCATGATATTGTTTGTGGATGCATGCATACTTAGCCAATACCTCTTCCTTGTGGGGTGTTTGTCTCCATTTTAATTTTTTGGGGGTTTTTAATTGACAAAACATGTTTTAAATCTTTATGTGTTCTATGCTATTATTGGTGTGTATAGGTGGGTCATTACACTGAACCAATTATTGCATTTTTCAGTATAGCCTATATGCAATAGATTTGATAAAACTGTGGTGGCTATTGCAGTGTGGACTCATAAACTGAGTGTCTGCCCATAGTAAATCCCAGTTGGGAGGCTAATAATATGCCATAAAGAAAAGTCTGCATTCTATTGGCCCAAATATTCGTCAATATGCCCTTGTTTCCAGGAGGCTTGAGAAGTACCACTGTACATGATTCATGGAATTAACCCATCATGACACCCGGGAAGTATTATAATATTGAGAAAAGTGGTAAGAGTAGAGACCAAATGTGGTTTCAATATCTTATAGCATTATTAGCTGAAAGGCCATCAGGGCCAAGGGATTATCAATGGACAAGATGATGAAGATTTCATCTTCTGTGACTGTACCTCAATAGAATCTCCGTTTGTTCAAAACTTAATTTTGGCAACTCAGTCGAGTCTAAAAGGCTACAGGTGGCCCCCCGAGTGATAAGGGCATTTTGTATATAATTTGCTATCATAATCCATAAAAGCCAAATGGATTCTCTGTTGTATTGATTCCAGTGACTTGTGTCTGGGTGGAAAGTTGTAGTATTTCTAGTGAGCAAGGGTCTTGTCTTACCACCCCAACGATAATAGTGATTTCTGGTGAATTTTTTGTCATATACAGTATCAAGGATAACGTTCTCACTAGGGCAGCTTGGTCTGGGAAATTAAAGTGTTCTACTTAAAGTAATATGCAATCAAACTTCAGAAGATTGTATATTCAAAGGGTTGATTTGTCATCTCCTTTGATAAGTAACTGTTTGGGAAAAGCATAATGAATTCCTCCCAATTACTTTTGTAGCATGATTTTTCAATTTTAGGCTAAAGCCCAACACAGTGAAAAAACTTTTTCACAAAAAGTCAGCAGAGTTTTCCTCTGCGAACTTTCTGCTCCTATTATATCTATACGGAAATTGACAGCATTTCTGTAAGTATAATTGACATACTCCAATTTTCAAAAACGCAAGCGTTTTTTAAATCGCAGCTTTTCCGTTGCAGATTTTTTTCTGCAATGTGTGGATGGGATTAGCCAGAATCCCATTCACTTTGCTGCCAAAACTCTGCATTTTTGCAACGTGGGGACCCAGCCTTAATCTCACTAAAAATGTCTTTGTGCATCTTTCTCCACATGGGACTCTTTTGTGGTATTTTAATACACAAAAACCACCTGTAGTTGTTAGCATTTTGTGGTGTTTATACTTGACTTTTTAGTGGAGTCTAAAGTTGTGTAATTTTGTACAGACCGTTTTCCTGGTGTTGTGGAGTCATAATTGAGAATACTTTTGAGAAAAAAATCCAGAAAAAACTATGCATTCCAGCATGCTGTACTTTGCACTTTAAAGGTTCAGTGACCCAAAGAATGCTACTAAAATGCCACAAACCAGTATATTTGCTATAAAAAAAACTTTTGCTAAACGCTGTGTGTGAACCTGGCCTTTTGAAGTTGGTTTGTTTTAGATATTCCTTATTTGTTGGACATCAACTTGTTCACTGGGTTGTTAGTGAGACCTAGCTGATTTCACTGCAGTTGTGACAAACACATGAAAAATTAATCTTAATTAATATTAAAATCTAATGCCTTCATTTCTACATATGAATCAATGACTTCATTTCATTCTGTTCATAAACATTTAATGCAGTACTTTACTCAGTGAATTTTATCAAACAAAATCTGTAATGCTTTATGAATGTTTTACATTACACGCCATACCATTTTCACACTAACTTACTTCATGTAGAAGAGCAATGATTTATTGCTGTTATAAATTACCCTTTATTTTCTAAAACTGAAACACTTTGTTACATAAGTGTTTGGTACAAAGGGCTACACAATGTGTCTATTACAATCAAAACATCACACTTTACATATACATAGGATTAAAATTTTATGCAAGAAGATCTGCAGGAATCAAAGTAGAGTTAAAACACTGTACAGAGAAAAAAAACAAAAACCTTACCATCCTACTTTGTGGAAGCTTTTACTTGTAGTATCTGACATACATTTAGTTGACAATACTCCACTGCATTTTAGGTAAACTCATAAAAGATGACATATGTAAAATATACATAAACAGCAATTGACTGCATTCTTAAAGATCAGCTTCTTGGTTGCTCTGAATATATTTATATTTTTGAGCCCCTACTTTATTTCTATTATGATAAAATAATACATAAAATAAAAATTTAATGTTTAAGGAACAATTTTTGTTGATTTGAAAGAAAGATACAAAATCAATTTTATAGACATATGTATAAGTAAATGGTTATATTTCCAAAATGTAAAAAGAGACTTCAATCTATCACAGAAAATTTGTAAAAATGGCAGTGTATACATTTGCATTTCATGAATAACAACTAGTACAAAAAGGGAGCATTCCCATAGCATTCAATTAGATTATAGCTCCTAAATTTATAAAAAAAAAACAAAAAACAGAAAAGCAATTGTAATGGCTGCTATAGGCTTCTGCTGCAATTTTTGTGTACTAGATTTTATGCATAAATTCCCCATTATTTTACACTGTACAGTATTTTCAACATAGTTTATTATTCTTACTAGTGTTAGTGTTATTATGTTATGTTTTAGTTGTTAATGGGTCTACTCCATGGATAATAATTTTGGTTAGATCATCCAAGAAATAACAAGTTTGCAATTAGAATAAATAAAAAGTGTTCTTTTGATATTCCCTCAGAACATATGGGGTGTCCATTGGTGGTGGATACACATGTAACAATGATATTAATGCACAAGAGCATTTTTGTTTTGTTTTTTTTGTTTTCAATTTAAAACTTGTTTTTTTTGTAATCTATAAAAGAATGCAATATTTAACCATGGGAGAAGCTGTTTATGGTAGTAAGGAATAAAGAAAACGACCAGCGTGTTCCTTTCTTTCTTCCAGTTGCACATCTTCTTATTTGTTTTACACAGTGCAAATAACTAAAGTAGGTTCTAACCTCACAACGTCATATGGGAATGAGAAGAGATAAGCATTTTCAAAAATGTATATTTCTATTTATAGCTAACGATGCAGAGGGGAGAAATAGACCAAACATATGCAGCACATCTATTATGAGTCTATGTAGTTTAAATTTGAAAATCTAGAAATATTTTTCTCTAAAGTGAATACGTGCAGATGTGTCACATAATATTGACTGTGTCTCATTGACAGTTCCTAACTGACTCCTCATGTACATCCTTCTCATCTACATCTACTCATAAACACATCTCAAAAACATATAAATATATCACAAAAATAGCATATCTGGGATACATGAAGACAAAAATGAACTTTCATCATATAAACCACAAAACAGTGTTGCACCCCAATGCCTGCTTTGGAAACAAGCTTTGTCTGATCCCCTAGACAAAGCCGATTTGCAAAAAGCACAGCTTTGGGGCACAGCGCTCACAATTTATTTTTGGCACCATATATTCCGGATTTGCTACGTTTATGATTTATGTTTATATATCTTAGTATGCATACTGCTCATTAGTTAAGAGCAGGTATGGATATTATTGCTCTCCATTATATTATTTGTGGATACATGCACACTTACCCTATAGCTCTTCCTTGTGGGGTGGTGTTTGTTTCCATTTACTTTTTTTTTTAATTTCTAATGGTATTTTCAACAATTAAGTATAAAACATGTTTTAAATCTTTATGTGTTCTATGTTATTATTGGTGTGTATAGGTGGGTCATTACACTGAACCAATTATTGTATTTTTCAGTATAACCTACTTGCAAAAGATTTGATAAAACTGTGGTGATTATCGCAGTGTGGACTCCTAACACTGAGTGTCTGCCCCTAGTAAATCTCAGTTGGAAGGCTAATAATATACCATGAAACAAAGTCTGCAGTTGGCCCAAATTTTCATCAATATGCCCTGATTTCTGATAATTTTTAATGTTCTATAAAGGGAAATCAATTATGCCACAAACTAGCAGCTCCATGTATAACTATACAAAGTTAATACCATTTTCATTGTCCAGCTTATGACCTGGAATTAGTCTTGCAGTTTGATGACACAGTACAGTAAACTGTGAGATTTTAATAAGAACGAGAAGATGATGCCTGGTGGAGTAAACATATATAGCATGCTGTATGGCGCTCAGTTCTGCATCCTAAAGAGGCTGATAGGGAATGAATCATGTGACTTGTGAACCAACTATATTGAATGAACTATTGAACTAATATGCTAGGAAAACAAATCATGAAGCTCTAGTTCAATCAGATGCATATAAATGAGAACAACAGTGACACATATGGTAGTTTAATGCTACAGATTCATGGTGAGTGTGTATGAGAGAACTGAAAAGCAATGCAACAGCACCTAGCATATTTAGCGTAGATTAGATTGGACCTCTGGGCTAACAAAATTGTGATTTTATCACAAAAACTGATAAGTTACATAAAGCTACACATACACCATCTATTTTACTCGCACATGAGTTTTTACCCTTTGCATCATGCTAAAAAGCAAGTAGTAGTGTGCCAGTGAGTGAGTTTCCTGGATGAACTTCTGAGCTGTATCACTCCCTCATCCCATCTATTCCTCTCACTTTCTTTAGTTTCTGATGAACTAATCTTTGCCAGGAATGTGAACTAAATGAGTTTGTTCACTTTGAAGATCAGTTTATTTTGAACTAATAGTACATCTACCCATCACTAGCTTAAATGTCAAGTAAACATATTGTTAGTTGATTCAGATGTTATTTGGAATGTAAGATTATTTTTAAAAATGTCATGTAAACTGACAAAGAAATTGTTGACTTGTTTCATATAAAGTATAGAAACCTATTGATCGTTGTACCCCTAGAGGAATCAAAGTGTTGTCTGCGGACTGCAGGAAGTCACACATAATTATATACTCAACAATGACAAAACATTATCTAGGATTTTATTTGGGACTGCTAAATATATTATTTTGTGAGAGGACAGAAAGCATAAAAAACATCTAAAAGTAACGTGTCTATCAATCTAGGAGATATTAGTAAATTAGTACATGTATATGTAATTAATTTGATACTTCTTTTTTCTAGTGATCACTTTTGCAGGTAACAGACTGATATTTCAGTGCAGAAGTTGTTAGTTTTAATTAGGGTTAGGTGATTTTGCCTAAAAATAAAATTAAAATTTTTTCCATGCTTATGGACGGTTCAATTAGAATCTTGATTTGATTGTTTTTTGTTTTTTTTTAAATAAACGTTGAATGAGCAATTAGAGAAAGGAACCAGATATATCTGACGCAGGCTTCCTTACCCTACCAATGAACTACAAAGAAGAAATTATGGATAGCACAGTTTGTGAGAGGAGGAGAAGAAAGTCTACATGGAATATATAGGACTCCACTTCAGAGCTAACATATATTTCACAATTCTGTTGAAGATTAATTGATTTAATTTAATTAACTACCCAGCCCTTGTTTTAATGCTCTGCTTCCTATACCTGTGCTGATCAGCATGTAAAGTAACAATAGGTAGAAACTGCAGAACATTTGTTCTGCTCTGATGTAATCATATTTAGGTCATATAAGGGAGAAGATATGCTGGAAATTATCTATGGTTACAAACATGATGATAGGAGATTTAAGATGTAAAGCTGGACATGACAGATCGTTAAGGAAGTATGGATGAAAAATGTGCAGGCGGATTGCAGGGGTAAAAATATAATAGTATGTAGCCACATATTAGGCACATAATAATACTTGTAAATATCCAAATGTATCGCTTAACTAACATTCTGCTTTAAATACATATATAATAGGTACAACATGTTACATACAATTTAAAGTCAGATGGAGCATTCCACAATTTTTATTTTATGCACTAAACTGGAAATACTATGGCTGTACTGTTTTCAAAGTTCTACAGCATTTATTTTAATGCTTCTTATTTATCTACTAAATTATCATCCCCTGATTGGGCAGTTTATTTGTTAATGATTATATGAATGATACCACCATTGATCAAAAGGCTGCATCTAGACTCTTGCAGAAATATCTGTAACAAATATGCCTTGTGTCACTATACCCTTATGGTTGATCTCCACCAGATTGAAGCAGAAAACTTGGTGCATAGAAATACCACACAAAATGGTAGGATATTTTTATTCAAGACTTTGTTGAATGTATTTTATATTTATATTTGTTTCAGTTTTTATTTTAGATACACTGGAGTAATGAAAAAAAAAGATGTTTATAAAGGTTTACTTGTTATCTTTTTAGTATAATGTAGATATAATATTAATTTAATATACTGTAATACATTATGTATAGAGATTGAATTAAATTACTATACTCTTGGGTCTCTTCAGAAATAAGTGAAGGCCAAGGGGCGGTGTGGAAACATAATAAACTGTTATACTCACCGTTCCACACTTTTGTTGGGTATCCTCCAGGTTCTGGCACTCTCTTGGGTGCCTCTTCTGGCCTCCTGGGTGACATCATGTGCTCCAGGGTCACCACTGAGGCCCAATCACAGATCACAGGGGGTATGCCGATGTCATGACGAACTCAAAATTTTTTTAAAATTCGGATAAAATCCGGTTTGTTCTGAACCAGATTGCTCATCTGTAATTACGTACTTAAAAATAAATAAATTTAGACCAATTCAGACAGACTTTAAGGCTAAGGCCACACGCAGCAAATTTCTGCGAAAAAATGCTGCAGCCAAAATGCGTAAACTGCTGTAAATGGATTTGTTAGACTGCATGTATTTAACTTAGCAAAGACTTGGACTCTAAAGCCTTATTCACACGTCAGGGTTTTGCATTAATGTTTGTAAGCCAAAACCTGGAGTGGAGATTACACAGAGATAAGGTATAATAGAAAGATCTGCATCTGTTCAGTGCTTATGGTTTGGCTTACATTAAGTGATGCAGAACACTGACATGTGACCAAGGCCTAAGGCTGGATTTGCAAATTCAGGTGTTTTGTTCCAGTTTTTGAAGCCAAAATGATTAGTTGACTGCAAAAGAGAAATATTGTCTGTTCCTTAAATTACCTCTCCCTTTACCTGTTTTTCAAATGACTGCACAAAAAAGTGCAGAGAAAATGCAGTGCGTTTAATTTTTCTGCAGAGTTTTTCAATGAAATTTTACTGCGTTTTTTCTTCCCTTATTAAATCTGTAGGGAAAATGCTTTCCATTCTACAGCTAAAAGTAACATGCTCTGAGATTTTCCAGTTATTTTTTTCTGCAATATGCAGATGAGATAAAATGTAACCTCATTTAATATATCGGTACTACAAAACGCATTGGTTTTTTTTTCCACTGCAATTCTGCAGCAGCCAAAAAGGTTGTGTTCTAAGACTGTCTAGTTTAATTTAACAGTAATTTAATTTAATACATCAAACTGGAAGAAAGTAAAAAGCGGGGGTGCCGCAGGGCTCTGTCCTGGGCCCAGTACTTTTTAATATTTTTATAAATGATCTGGATGATGGGGCTAATGGGGAACTAATAAAATTTGCAGATGATACAAGGATAGGAGGAATGGCCAACACTAGAGAGGAGAGAGAGTGCATCCAAAAGGACTTAGACACACTGGAACAATGGGCTGAGGTGAACAAAATGGTATTCAACAGGGACAAATGCAAAGTTCTACATCTGGGTAACAGAAATGCAAGAAGCATATATAGTATGGGAGGAATAGTACTAAGTGAGAGTACAGGGGAAAAGGATCTGGGCATAATAATAGATCGCAAACTCAACATGAGTCAACAGTGCGGTGCGGTGGCTAAAAAGGCTAACCAAATTCTAGGATGTATCAAGACGAGCATTGTAGCTAGATCAAGAGAGGTAATTATTCCGCTGTACTCTGCCCTGGTCAGACCCCACCTGGAATACTGTGTACAGTTCTGGGCGCCCCAGTTTAAGAAAGACATCGATTCATTGGAGCAGGTCCAGAGAAGAGCAACCAAAATGGTGGAAGGTCTACAAACCATGTCCTACGAGGAGAGGCTAAAAGAATTGGGACTGCTTAGTTTGCAGAAGAGAAGTCTAAGGGGAGACTTAATAGCGGTATTTAAATATCTGAAAGGTTGTCACAGTGCAGAGGGATCTACCCTATTCTCATTAGCAGAAGGAAGCACGAGAAGTAATGGGATGAAACTAAGGGGAAGGAGATTCAGATTAGACATTAGGAAAAACTTTCTAACAGTAAGGGTAGTGAGAGAGTGGAATAGGCTGCCACGGGAGGTGGTGAGTTCTTCATCAATTGAAATCTTCAAGCGGAAACTGGATAGGTATATAGCTGGGATGTTTTAGGAATTCCTGCTTTTGCAGGGGGTTGGACTCGATGGCCCTTGAGGTCCCTTCCAACTCAAACAAACAAACAAACAAACAAACAATTTTGTACTTGTGTGTCTTACTTTAAGACAGCTTAAAGTTAGTCTGTCAGAATAAAATTGAGATGTAAACTAATCACAGTACCTTGTAGGGCTGTCATCACAGTTTACAATGATGTATTTCTTATTCAGGATCGCTGCTCCATTCTTGTAAAAATCATTTTTTTTCCCTAGGCAATAGAGCAGAAAATGGCTTTGGGGCCATGGCTTTCCATCAATGGGCTGTTACTAACTGCTGCTGCTAATTGCTGCTCAACTCCATCTACTAACTGTACTGTGCAATACTGATGATGAGACACTGCACCTGGAAGTGAAGGAAGCTGGCTTCAAATGGGGGCAGGTGAAGCCAGATTTTTTCACTTCCGGGTGCTGTGTGTCATCATCAGACATACACAGGGTGGAGCTGAGCAGCAGTTAGTAGCAGGACATAGTGAAGCCCACTGATGGAAAGCCACGTCCTTACAGCCTTTTTCTGCTCATTTGCCTACAGGGTACTGTGATTATTTTATATCTCAATTTTGTGCTGACAGAATCTCTAATTTCTCTAAATCCTCGGATGACAAATATCTGGCTGGAATGCACAGCGCTATGCACTTCCAGCCATTACTATTGTTAAATACTAGGTCGTCCCATATGGGAAAACTTCACAGCATCAGGGATAACCCCTACTCTGTCTCAAAATCATTGTTTATACCGTGGCTGATGAATAAATAAAACACAGCTGTGACAAAGATGGGTAAGTAATCATAACTAGTACTGGAGTAAGCACAGCAGTGAGTCATCAGAGATGCTGGAGCTAGAAAACGTCTCTAGTCTACTATTTGATGCATGTGATAACATGATTGAGGACTATGATTGATTGATTGCGTATGCGCAAGGTTTCAATAGCGCATACTATTCACAATGTATTCGCAGAGGAGAAGTGGTGTCAATAACAGACAGTTACCCATGATAAAGGCACCATTATCCTATGTACAGGTGTATGTGGACTACATAAAAGGGTTAGATGCTGGCCTTCACCGTGTAGCACCCTGATGAAGCAGGGGCGAAACACGTGTTGTGGCTGCAGGTGGAGGTTGCGGTACTTCAGGATGTGGGTCTTTGTTTAATTCAGTGCATGGTAAACTTGTGAGCTTTATGGCCATATTAAGAACAGTGGTTTGTAATTATTCACATACACATGTGGACAAAATTGTTGGTACCCCTCGTTTAATGAAAGAAAACCCACAATGGTCACAGAAATAACTTGAATCTGATGAAAGTAATAATATATATAAAAATTCTACGAAAATGAACAAATGAAAGTCAGACATTGCTATTCATCCATGCTTCAACAGAATTTTTAAAAAAAGAAAACTCATGAAACAGGCCTGGACAGAAATGATGGTACCCTTAACTTAATATTTTGTTGCACAACCTTTTGAGGCAATCACTGCAATCAAACGATTCCTGTAACTGTCAATGAGACTTCTGCACCTCTCAACAGGTATTTTGGCCACTCCTCATGAGCAAACTGCTCCAGTTGTCTCGGGTTTGAATGGTGCCTTTTCCAGTCGGCATGTTTCAGCTCCTTCCAAAGATGCTCAATAGGATTTAGGTCAGAGCTCATAGAAGGCCACTTCAGAATAGTCCAATGTTTTCCTCTTAGCCATTCTTGGGTATTTTTAGCTGTGTGTTTTGGGTCACTATCCTGTTGCAACACCCATGACCTGCGACTGAGACCAAGCTTTCTGACACGGGGCAGCACATTTCTCACTAGAATCCCTTGATAGTCTTGAGATTTCATTGTACCCTGCACAGATTCAAGACACCCTGTGCCAGATGCAGCAAAGCAGCCCCAGAACATAACAGAGCCTCCTCCATGTTTCACAGTGAACATAGAGCTGATGTGCCTTGCCAAAACTTTCGATTTTTGTCTTATCTGTCCATAGGACATTCTCCCGGAAGCTTTGTGGCTTGTCAACATGTAGTTTGGCAAATTCCAGTCTGGCTTTTTTAAGTTATTTCTGTGACCATTGTGGGTTTTTCTTTCATTAAACGAGGGGTACCAACAATTTTGTCCACGTGTGTAAGACATATGTACGTCATTTGACTGCATAATATATTGAGTACATAGATGTGATTCAGACCACTGTTTGTGTATATATATTATACATATGGGCATTTTTCGTATATTACATACATTGTTGGTTACAGTTATTGTACTGTTTTTTGCAAAGCACATACATTTTTTGTAATTGTTTAAATTACATGCACTTTATATATTTTTGATATATGAAATTTTGTACACTGTAAATTGCTATTTATTTAACTGCACTATGTACTTTACAATTCTTTAGTACTGTTTTAGTACTGTTAAGTATTGTTATTTCATTGATCTGTGTACATGACCTGCCGCGACCTTGCCTGATTTGTTTTTATGGTTTTTAAACATTTTTCGTTTTTTTTATTTTGGGCTATACCTATAGGTAGATAGTTTAAAATGGAGGAATGATTAGCATTTATATATATATCTAGTGTATGAGGTTTGTAGGTTTACTACTATTTGATGCCAAGCTAAGACAGACAGGTGAGTTTATGGATGCCGGTGGTGTCAGAGCCACTGTATGAGAATGCTATTGACATCAATCTCAGCCATCGCTGTCTCCACAAAATTCACTGTGCGTAGAATGTCAGCACAAAATACATCTAACTGCTATAAGGAAGGCACTTGGGAGATTGCCAAGTATGGAGTTGTGGGATAAATTCTATCTGTCCCTCACTATTCTATACTTTAAGCTTCAACACCCAACAACATTTCACCGAATACTCAGCTTCTTCTAAGGGTGTAGACTACCTTAAACTTAAATCTTTTATAGGAGTCACAAGATAGACAGGAGATTCAGCCAATCACATGTCAAGATACACGTATAAGTAGATCATCAAGATTGACACTCCTCTTAGCCAATCACTGTCATATGTATAAGTATACAGGGATAGACAGCTTGTCAAGATCGACGGTCCTCTTAACTAATCACGGTCATGTGTATATAAGTATACTGGGAGAGGTAGTTTAGGGTGGTCTCCACCCCTAGAAGAAGCCGTTTATTCGGTGAAATGTGTATTGGGTGGGGTTACTATAGGGATAGAATATTGAGGGACAGATAGAAATCTCCCAAGTGTATTCCTTATGACAGAAATATGCATTTTGTGTGGATATTCACCGCACAGTGAATATTGTGGAGACAGCGACGGCTGAGATTGATGATGGAATAGCTCTAGTACTATTTATGAACAGGCCGGCCTTAAGGAGCGGGCCAACTGGGCAATTGCCCAGGACCCCCTGTCCCCAAAGGGCCCCCCTGGAATCCGGAGGCTGATCTAGATCCTCCTGGGGCCCGGCCAAGTTGGTAACAGAAAGGGGCCACACATCAATTGCCACAGGGACCCTTTCCCAAAAAGTCTAACAAAATTTTACTCACTTCTCCTGGGTGTCTGGTGATCCAGCGTCATTTTCTGGCCTGTAGTTGGAATCCTTGTGTTGCTACACTGTCTCCGCCGGCTTCCTCTTCAGGTTTGCGGCTGATGGCACGCGTCCCGGACGTCACTGCTGAGGCCTGTGATTGGGCCTCAATGGTTACATAGGGCGTGCTGGCGTCATAACGTCAGCGTGCCCCACATGACTGCTGAGGTTCAATCACAGGCCTCAGCGGTGATGTCCAGGACGCGTGACATCAGCCGCAAATCTGAAGAGGAAGCCGGCGGAGACAGCAGAGCAGGAAAGGTAAGACAAGGTGAGGATAACTGTTTGTTATTTTCCTTCACCTCCCCTGGGCCTCCAATTCTTATACTCTTTGGTCTGAAGAGACCCCAGAGTATAACAATAGCACTTAAACGAATGGTCGAACCTCACAAATTTTCATCAAGAAAAATTTAAAGGGTTTTGCCTGAAGCAGCTCAAGGGAGTATATTATACTGTGTGGGGCCACTGTGGAGTATATGATACTGTGTGGAGCCAATTTTGGGAGCATATTATACTGGGAGGGCCTCTGGGGACCATATTATATTGTGTGGGACCACTGTGGAGCATTATTGTTACATAGTAGATGAGGTTGGATGAAGACATAAGTCCATCAAGTCCAACCTAGAACCCTACAGTCCCCTACATTGTTTATCCAGAGGAAGGCAAAAAAACCCCCATGAGGCTTTCTGGGGCCACTGTGGAGCTTTATACTGGGGACAGTGTGGGGAGCCTTTTATACTGTGAGACTTATTCTTCTTCACTGTGGGGAGCATATTATACTCTGTGGGACCACTGTGGAGCATTATACTGTGGTGGGAATGGTCTCTGGGGTGCATATTATACTGGTGGGGCCACTGTGGAGTTTTATACTGGGGACAGTGTGGGGAGCCTTTTATACTGTGAGACTTATTCTTCTTCACTGTGGAGAGCATATTATACTCTGTGGGGCCACTGTGGAGCATTATACTGTGGTGGGAGTGGTCTCTGGGGTGCATATTATACTGGTGGGGCCAATGGGGAGCATATTATATTGTGTGGGGCCACTGTGGAGCATTATATTGAGGGGGTGTCTGGGGATTATATGATATTGTGTGGGACCACTGTTGAGCATTATACTTTGTGGGGCCACTGTGGAGCTTTATACTGGGAGGGCAGTGTCTTTGTCACAGCTGTGTTTATTTATTTATCTATCAGCTGCGATATAAACAATGACTTTGAGACAGGACAGGGGTTATCCCAGATGCTGTGACGTTTTCCCATATGGTAGTAGAGAAAAAGTAGATCCTTGCGCCCCTGTGACACAGTAATGGTGGGTTAGTAAGGTAATAGAACAGTACTAGGCTGTTCAGATAAGTCTTGCTGCTGCTCTTACCCAGTGACCATCCAAAACTAGTTTGGTGGTAACGTAATACAGAAAAAAGTAGGGAGAAAAGTGGGATATTATGGTTGAGCACTGCAAGTAAGGGTGTATCAATAAAACGTTTGCAGAGAGAATGCTTGTGAATAAAAACACACATTTTATTGGTTCCACACCGGACATATAACAATAAGCTACGCGTTTCGATGCTGGTTCTTGGTTCTCTTCCTGCCCTGGACTCTGCTATATTTTATGCTCTGATGAAGACGCTAGTACAGCGCTGAAACGTGTAGCCTATTGTTGTACGTCCGGTGTGGAATCAATAAAACGTGTGTTTTTATTCACAAGCATTCTCTCTGCAAACATTTTATCGATACACCCTTACTTGCAGTGCTCAACCATAATATCCCAGTTTTTTTCCCTACTTTTTTCTGTTTTCCGATATGGGACACCTTAGTACTTATCATTAGTAATGGCTGGGAGTGCATAGCGCTGTACATTCCATCATGACATTTGCCATTTATTCGTCATCTGAGGATTTATATTTTATAAAAGCCCTGCACCAAGACATGATTTTGGTCACTAACATACAATTATTTGACCATTTAACACAGCTGTTTGGCACTGGGATTTCTCATTAATACATATACCAGAATCTATAAAGTATTTAATAATATATTACTATGTCCCTCAATATATAGTGGAAAGGAGGTCATATTATATAAATTAGGGGCTCCTAATCACCTCCCTATCCCTCCTTTAACTATCCTGTTATGTATATTTTATATTTTCCATGGTATAGATTTTAATGCATTATTTTTTCATAAGTTTTAATATTTTTTCCTCTTTTCTTATGCCCATCTGCTTTCTCCTTCCTTATTCTATATATATATTGCAACTATTCGGTGGTGTACACCTGGACTATGCATAGGAGACATTGCTGTACCCTCTGGGAAATTATTTATTAATATCTGGTTCTAGTCTACAATGCAATTCAAATAAGATACTATTTAGAAGATGCCTAGATGTCAGCAAGAAGTTAATAAACAGCATCATGTGTAAGGATACACATTCATGTTTCATTATTCAGGTTTGAAGCCAAAACAAAAAGTTGTGGATCATAAAGGGCAGGAACCAACAAAGTAGACATGCACTTCTCTTTTTTTCAATTCACTTCTGGTTTTGACAATGCAAAATAACTGGACCATGTGTCATCTCCTTTATAGAGTTATAGCTATTTGCGATGCTTCATAATCAGAATGGTTTGTTAGGCTAGAATATTTATAAGTTTTATACATATACTTTGCTTAGGCTAGGTTCATAGGTTTATGCATCTTGTTAAAAGGACCTGTTTTTGTGATGGGACAAACCATAAAAGGCTAGGGCCCCACGTAGCGAAGCAAAAAATGCAATGGAAACGCAATGTGTTTTTGTTGCAGTATTTTGTATTGCCATTTTGCAGAGTTTTCCTCTGTGGACTTTCTTCCCCTCTATTATATCTACACGGAAAACGCCAGCGTTTCCACAGGTATAATTGACATGCTGTGATTTTCAAAAACGCAACTTTTCCACTGTGGATTTTTTTCTGCAATGTATGGATGATATTAGCCATTATCCCATCCACTTTGCAGGTACTGTAAAACGCTGCGTTTCCACAACGTGGGGCCCCAGCCTAAAACAATAGGCAAATGGACACAAAATGATATTGCGTTCCTATTTCTGCCCTTTTTAAGTCAATGGCAACAACATGCAATCTGTATAAAGATACCTTTTTTTTCAAAAGTGTGAAAAAAACCAAAAAACAGCGGGGTGGTATGGTGACTTTTTTTGTCACAATAAGTGGAGAGAAAAAACAAACACAAGACAATCAGACAAATTTACCAGAAAACATTGAGTAATGGGCAGGACTAAATCTCCTGACCAGGAGCTGAGAGCAAGTGGTAGAGGAGATGAAAGCAAACTAACCAAAAGGGCCCAAAAACTGGACCCCCAACTGGGTAAAGCCCCCACAGTAGGGGAGTGGAAGGGGACCATCAGTAGAAGCCACAGGGATAGAAAAGGGGTGGTGGGAGTAAAAACCCAACTAAGGGCAGGAACTACAGAGGCAGGGGAAAGGGTAGCTACCTACCCTGCCCGCAAAAACTGGAGAACCGCTAGAGAAAAAAGCCTAAACTATTAAGGGATCAAAAAGTGAGCAAAAAGAAAAGGGAGAAAACATAGAAAACACATGCACAATAAATGTGTAAAACCACTAAGTCCACAAGTAGCAATCCGAAATTATGAAGACAGGTTGCAGTCTGGGACCTAAGAAAATGGTAAGAAGAGAGAAGGGACAATGCAATCATGGGGTTGGCAGGTCCACCCGTTGTCTTCGAGGAGCAGCATCAGGTGACAGCAATTGACATCTCTTTGACTTCTGGTGAAACCAGGGGAGGTGGCGGTGGAACGGCCAATTCCCAATCAGGAAGATCCGGAGGAGGTAGCCCTTAACCCTAATGTTGTAGCGGCAGCCTCTATTGTCTAACTCCTCAATATGGCGCTGCATGTCATTAGACAAGTGACATTGTGACACAACGGAGTCCTGAAGCTGGGAGTATGGGTTTGGTCATTATCATTCTCCATGGTATCGACACATGATGCAACATGATGAAGGTTCAGCTGTAGCAAGGAAATTTCAGCTCGAATCTCCGTGCAGATTTCCGCACGACATGCCTCAGTAACTTCTGTGACTAGCGAGCAAGTGAGGAAATGGAACCACTGAGGCGGGAGAGAGGATGGAGGCAAAGCACTGTGGTCTTGCTGCTGGAGCTGTGAAGCTGGAAGAGGTGAGGAAGGTGATGGAGCTGCATAGGGGGACATAGATGGTGTTGCCCCCAAATACATCTCCCCCCCCCAGGAGTGCACTGGTGAGGAGTGCTCAGGAACCAGAGTGTGCACTTGTGAGGAGGACACTGGTAAAGGCAAGGCTGTGAGGGGGGTCTTCAGGAGGGAGAGCTGAGGTAGTGGGGCAACCACCGTCAGACATTGAGGCAGGAGGTGCACATGTCGTAGCCTGAATGGGGAGAGGGTGAGAGTCAGTGCGCTGTGATGGAAGAGCAGCGCTGAGGCTCTGAGGAATCTGGGAGGCAGCGGGGAGAGGAGCCGCCAGCGACGCCATGTTGGATTCCAGCAGTAGCGGAGAGGTGAAGGAGAGCGCTCTGCTTGTAGCAGTCCCCGGAGCCTGGGAGAGAGGACCCACCTGAGAGGCTGAGGGAAGGTCAGAAGAGAGCGGAGAGACGGTCTGGCCGTGTGGAGGGATCAGTTCAGCCATCAGAGCACCAGAAGAAGAGGCTTGCGGGGCTGAAGCGGCCTGGCAAGATGGCCGACGTCTCGTGGATGCACAGAGGGGTGCAGAGGCTGGCACCAGGTAAAAGGCTATTTTAGATTGTCCCGGGCGGTCAGAGGAGGCAGGAGTCCCAGAGATAGAGGCTTTAAGCATTTTCTTCCCCATGGGGGGAGCAGGAAAGCCAAGATGATCCCTTAGCAGACAGGCAGGGCAGGAGCCATAGAGAAGCACGTCCAACTACATCGAGTCGCAGGCCATGCCCCCTGGCCTGATCTCTTAACATCTCTTTAAGATATAAAATTTTTTTTTTTACATTTTACCACTTTTGCTTAATAAAAGCACTTCAGGTTTTTTTTTCTAAGAAACCAAAATCTTTGATTCTCTAATTGTTTCTCTACAACACTGCAATAAAAGTTAATGAAATAAGAGAGCCTCCTCTCTCTGTCAAACATTTAAGTGCTTGCAGTTGGTTTTGATCATAACATCTAAGGAAGTTAAATGACACTCGCTGCAGAAGTATGCTGTGTGTAATTTACAGAAACCACTCATAAGTGACACTAGGTTCACACCTGCGTTCAGGTTTCCGTTCATGGAGTCCCCTTAAAAAAAAAGCGCACACATACCAGATATGCATGTGCTCAGCACACTTATCTACTCATATATCTATTTTTAATAATATATGTCTTGTTACTGATTTATTCCTGCACCATGGTTGTTGTCTTTAATTTATAATACAGATTATACATTTTTTGACGTTATCTTTGACAAAAGATTTGAGATGTTGTCACTTAGTAGATTATATCCTTGATGTCCTTGTTCCACCTGTCACCTGCCCCATGAAAATACTTATATCTCTCCTTATCAATCATTATTGTATGTGACTGATGTATATTACTAATTTGTACATAATGTAATTATTGTATATATTTATTGTCACTGTTCTTGTCAATTGTAGAGCCTGATGAAGGTCTACTGTGACCGAAAACGTTACCGTACTCTATACATCGTTTCAATTAAGTGAATAAATCACACTGTTTCCGCATCCAATAACATGTCTATAGAGTCTATTAACTGATATCTACCAAGCATTGGGACCCTACTCTGTATAAGATATACGAGTGCTACCCATCCCACAACTTCAATACCTGCACTTTATAGACATATTAATACAGAGAAGGGAAAAAAAAGAATTATTTCACTATAGTTTATTCACTTCAAAACATTATCAACTGACAGAAGTGCAATGCCAGATGCAGGTTGATCCATCTTGCTAAGAAACAGTGAGGCCTGTAAAGTTAGCATGGGATGTTTCTAAACACACAATGGTGCTGATTTATGAAATTGTCTAAAGAAAAGCAGTGTTTGTAGCCATAGCACATAGCACTACAGATATTGTTTCTAAAAATCAGAATATGAAATGCAATCTGAACTTTCATAGGTTACTATAAGACTGAGACCCAATGTTGCGGAAATGCGTTTTTTGTTGCAGATTTTGCTGTGGTTTCTAGAGTCAAAGCCAAGAATGGCTAAAAAAAATGAATGGGAAATAAAGTACTTATACTTCTACGTCTTCCTCAATCCACTCCTGGCTTTGGCTCAAAAACTGCAGCAAAATCTGCCACAAAAAAAGCTGCACTTCTACAATGTGGGGCCACAGCCTTAAGCCTCTTGCAGACGACCGTGTGCACACGGTCATGTGTGCGGGCCGACAGTCTGGGCCACAAATATGGAACAGGTCCTATTCCTGTCCAATTTTGTGTCCCTGCTTCCGTGGCTCCTATTCATTTAATGAAAGGGACCGCGGAAGCACGGGCCGTGCACGGGTGGCACACGGGTGACATCCACGTGTCCCCTGTGCACCGCTTGTGCCTTTAATTCACGGTTGGCGGTAAGCACACTGTCGTGTGCAATCGGCCTAAGGGTAAGTTCACAATCTGGATTTTGAGGCAGATTGCTGACTCTCTCAGATTCATTTCAGTGGGAGTCAGTGACAGATCTTTTCCTCTAGCTATTATTTTCAGGTAGAGGTGAAAAAGCATCATGCCCTATCTTCAGGGGGCTCCTGCCTGAAACTCCCATAGAAATGAATAGGAGGCAATAAAAAAAAAGCTGATGTGTTTGAGACAGTTTTGGAGGTGATTTTTGCAAAAAAAAAGTGCTTCAAAGATGCTAGAGGTGTTAGGAAACAGAACCTTGTGTACTAGGCAAAAAACTGCTTCCAAACACTGCTTCAGGCAGGGTTCCCTTGAAGTGTAAACGCCGCAGAAAAAAATGTGATGTTTTACAGTTGTGAATTCGCTGTGAATTCCATAACCATCGCAGTTTTGGAAATCACAGCATGTCAATTATATCTACGGAAACACCAATGGTTCCCCTATAGGTATAATGGAAGCAGAAAGTCCACAGAGGAAAGCTCTGCAGACTTGTTTTGAAAAGCGCTGCGGGGAGAAACCACAATGCTTTTTTGCTGCGATCCGCTACGTTGGGCCTTAGCCTCAGGCTGTAACCCCACTTTGCGAAAACACTGCATTTTACAGTACCTGCAAACTGAATGGTATTCTGGCTAATCCCTTCCACACACTGCAGAAAAAAATCTGAAGCTGAAAAGCTGCATTTTGTCAATTATACCTGCTGAAAACACTGGTGTTTTCCGTATACCTATAATAAGTCCACAAAGGAAAACTTTTCAAAATGCCAGGAAAAGAACACGTTGTATTTCTGCTGTGTTTTTTTCCGCAGCGATTTTTTGCTGTGTTTCGCTATATGGGGCTTTAGCCTAAGGTTAAGGCCCCACAATGGCAAAATACAGCATTGATGGCTGTTGTGCTAACACACAGAAAAAAAAATGCTGCACTTTACAATATAAGCAAAGTCATCCTGACTAATCCCACCAACACAATGTGGGGAAAAAACCCTGTGAAAAATCTGTGTTTTCAAAATGCAGCATGTCAATTTTAGCTGCAGTAAGACAAACATTTTCCCTATAGGTATAATAAGGGAAGACTGAATCAGCTATTTTCTACCTGACATAAAACTTTGTGTGAACCTACTGTAGTTTAAGTAACAAAGACAGGTTTACTTTTACTCTTCACTCTTCCACAACATTATACTACAGGTTTTCTTTTAGACATTTTTATAAATCTCCCAATATTTAAAAAAATCACAGAACTCTCAATGGCAATAAAGTGTTTTTAAAGTCAAATGTAATTAAGTTTTGCAAGTTGTAATTATAGTCAGCTAAAAAATTTGACAAAATTTTTCTTAATGTTTGGTAATCTAGAGCCTGGTTTACATAGTTAATGTAAGGAAGTTAAAACAAGATCCTCAATCAAAAAAACTAATTCCGAACAAATATGTTGCTCTGATACAGGAAAATATGTCATAACTATGGAACAGAAGCTTCAGATGTCTCTGTACATCTTAGGAGTACAATTGATGCATACTGTATGGTAAACACAGTTAAAACTGAGATATCAGAGAAATGTGAAAGCAGGGACAGGACAATTAAGGGTGGGTTCACACCTGCGCTTCAGTCCGTCCACTGCCAATCCGAGTGAAAATCTCAGGGAACGGGATAGGCATCGGATAGCGGCAGGTTAGCGACGCATTGGTTAAAAACCCATTCATTTGAATGATTTGAATGGGTTTTTAAAGCAGTGCGCGGGTGTGCGCTTACACCCTCTGCGCTGCGAAACCGTTTTTTTTCATCGGAAATAAAGTCGGACATGCAGAACTTCGTGTACGACGAAAAAAAAAAACGGCTTCGCAGCGCAGAGGGTGCAATCGGACACCCGTGCACTGCTTTAAAAACCCATTCAAATGAATGGGTTTTTAACCAATGCGTCGCTAACCTGTCGCTATCCGATGCCAATCCCGTTCCCCGAGATTTTCACTCGGATTGGCAGCGGACGGACTGAAACGCAAGTGTGAACCCACCCTAAGCAGAGGGGTGAACAAAGTGTGTCCACTATCTCATAGGTGATAATGGACATTACTATGGCAACCAGACAGATGATGTATTTCACTCCATAGGGAAATAGCTGAACATACATCTTGATTCTGCTGTATTTGCAATAATGAAGGGCTATTATACATTCATGAGTTACCTGTATGTTTTGTGTCATGTTTCTTTTGCTTTAGCAAACTAAAGCAAAATATAAAAGCAAAAGGCAGAATAATGCCTTGTCATATTTCCTTACAGTGACTATGTAAAGTCTGAGAGGAGAGAATTTTGTTACGTTTTCACTGTATATAATCACAACTTAGAGAATTCTATAAAATTTCACTTCAATTGCCTTTTTTGCCCTGAGAAGGTTGTGATGTGATTTTTAAAACACATGTCCACTTTATAAAAGAAACTTGTCTGTCTTTATATTTGACTTTTCTTATGCATATATTGGGGTATATATTGGATCATTCAGCAATGGAAAAACACCGGGCGGGCGGAACATTCACTTAGCACACCCTGGGTCCTTGTCATGTGTATGCTATGACAAACTGCTGCCGTTCTGAAAGCCAAAGGAGGTCTACTGCATTACTTGATAAGTATACTATTAAGGAGGCAATTTGGTGTGAGTCCAACCATGTAGTTACTCAAGTAGAGATCTCTACTGAAAACATTTTTGCTAACTTTCATAATATTCAAGTCCTGTTGTTTAATGGATGATCAAAAGAGAGGATTTAGATTAGAAGAAATGAGTTACATTTTATTTTATTTTTTACCTGTAACCACACTATTTGACTTTCATAAAGTTGCGCACAGCTATTTTGCTTATTTTGGTCCATACCATATAAAACTGTTCAAAAATGTGTTTAGATGTAAAACATTGCTAATGTTAACTACTGTATCTTTCATTTTCCACCTGAAGAGTACTACATTTTTGTTATTATTTAATATGCTTCCTCAATGCACAGCATTTTCAAAATAAAATCTAATCTGAGTCATCATACAACAATAATGTATATTTCACGTGCTCACAGATCTAAGGCACCTGGTCGTAAAATACAACAGAGATTGCACAAATCAATGTAAATGAATGATTCTTCTTGGTTGATCCATGCACTGTATACAAAAAGGCGATATGCTGTTTAGCATTCTGGAAATGCTAAGTCCAAAGCACTATTATAAACATGATAAACATGTCTATATTATGCCAAATAAGTAAAGAAAATATAAGCAATGTGTAAGATTAAACGTGATCACATAAAAATGACAAATATTCACACACATGCAGACATAACATTAATGCACTGTCGATCTTTGTTTTGGAAATACACATTTGGCAAATATAGATGACAGATCAATTGCAATTTATTTCTTTTAACACTGTATCATCATAAGGAAAACCAGTAAAAATGAAAAAAAAAGTCTATTTCAAATATCTACATGTAAAATTTTAGGCATTGAAAAAAAAGCTCTTTGTCGACAGAGTGTAGGATGATTATGTTATTTGCTAGACATTACTAGTGTGTTTAGTTGTCACAAAAAATAAGATCACGTACTAGACCATACAATACTGCAAAAAAGTACTATTAGGCTGAGGCCCCATGTTGTGGAAACACAACTTTTTTAGTTGCAGAGTTTTCTGCGGTTTTTGACCCAAAGCCATAAATGGTTACAAAAGTAATGGAATATATATATAGGAAGTACTTCTACTTCTACCTTCTGCTCAATCCACTTCTGGATTTGGCTAATAAAAACGCAGCAAAATCTGCAAAAAAAACCCCTGCGTTTCCGCAACGTGGGGCCTCAGCCTTACTCTTTTCAATTTTTTTTTTTATCTCAATAGAACTTACAGGGGCAAAAGAAAACAAAATATATTGACATTTTTTGATTTAATCTTGAAGAAATTAAGCAATATATAGAACCACTCATGAAGAAACACTGTGGCATTGGTGTAATTTACACAGTCCACTCTCCCTTTTCAGTAATGTACATCAAATACTTACAACAAAGCATTAACAAAAGGCAAGAAACATCTTGCTATACAGAAGAAACCTCTAATGCAACTTTAAGCCTAGGTTCACAATGAGGAAAGTAAACAAAATGTGAAGAACTGTTCCCCATAAATTATGTAAACTTCACTCTTGTGCTTAATGTACTATGTCAACACACCTTAAATGTGACTTCTTCCCACTATAACCATTTTAATTATACCTGGTGTATACCTTTGTATACCCAGATGTTCATTACTAAAGCACCAGTAGATTAGAATACCTCTGTTTACAGTACACTAGGCATCTGTTTTGCTTTAGCATCCATTTCTTCACAATGCTCAAATTCGTATACTATCTCATGGCAATTACATCTTTCAAGAAAGTGTTTGATTCCATTCCACCAGCTTTCTAAAACACCATAGCTAATATTCCACAATGATATCCATAGCCTTTCTAAGGAACAGGCTTAACAAATTAAATCTGCAAGGAAAAATGTCTTATGTTATGCATGCACATGCACAGATTTTGAATCTGCGTCTCAAACCCACGAGTCTGGAGAGGCAGGATAGTGGCTTGTTTCGTAGTTAAGTTCACTATAGGGGCGAGCAGCAGAATAAAAGTCGACATAGTTGCCAGTAGATTTTAATCCCAGATGCATATTATATTCAGTGGCAGGAGGTCGATGGTGCACTTGATCCTCAAAGAAGGAGTCATCAAAATTTCTTGTTGAATTCTGAAATGGTTGATAGTTTTCATAGTCTTTTCTACCAGTTTCTTGTGGAATTGGCTGCGTAGAAATCTATTTAAGGAAGATTAAATCAATGTTTTCTTTGCATTAACATATAAAAAAACAAGCAAAATATAAACTTGATTTAATCAAGAGTATTATAAATATTGTTGCTGGCATAGCTTGGAAAATAGAACTATTGTTAAATATAAACACCAACACAATTTAAATAAAAGGTTTAATGGTAGGCAGACACCCTAACAGTTGAGCCACAGACACATTCATCATTAACTAGAAGATTTTCTCTCAATAGTAGTTCTTTACATTCTTAATACACAGGTATAAAGATGTCACAATATATTCCAGTCCACTGCATGTTTAAATTATTATTTAAGCATACTTTGTACTGCCATATAGAGATATATTTCTATATATTTGAACATTATGCACTTAAAGAAGAGATGTAAAAAAACTTCTCATTGATAAGTTTAGTCTGTGGCTCAATTTCATCAAAAAATAAAATTAAACCCCTTAATGTACACAGAACCATTTTTCAAATCTTGTGCCTTGTGTGGTAACAACTTTGGAATGCTTTAACTTACCCCAGTGATTTTGAGACTGCTTTTACATGACACACTGTACTTCATTTGAATGGAAAACCAAGAAGACAAATTTTACTCTTTCCCTTCCAAGCCCCGCTGTGTGCTCATACAGCAGTTTGCAACCACATATGGGGTATATTTCTGTATTCAAGGATATCCTTTGTAAAAAAAGCACTGTTTTATTGGAAACATTTAATTTTTAATTTTCATAGTCTAATGTTAAAACATTTTAAGAAGAAGCAGTGGAGTCACAATGCTCAGTATATTCATTTAAAAAATTCCTTGAGGGACGTAGTTTCCAATATTGGTTCATTTAATTAGGGGTTTTCATTTTTCTGGTACCACAACGGCTTGGGAAATGTGTCATGGTTCCTGAAAATTATTCCAGAAAGCCAACTCCACCCCTTCTACTGTAAATATAGAAATCCCCAAATAGTACCTCATTTTCAAAACTACACCCTTCAAATAATTTAAAACAGTATTTAGGAAATTTTGCAAACCTTGAAGACACTGACAAGAATTAAAAATTAAAAAGAATTAACCCCTAGGCGACAAGTGCAGTAATAGTACGGCGCAGTCGCCAAGGGCTTAAGGCTCACTGCCATACTGGAGCTAACAGCCCCTGGTCAGAGCTGAGCTAAGGTGTTTACACAGTTATACTGTCCCCCATCGGCCCCCCTGCTGTGTTTTTGGGGTGTGCTGATATGTATTTTTGGCAGTTCAGTGTCTGCCAGAACAACATACCTGGTTGATCCTGCCCAGAGAAGAGGAAGTCTGCATAGGCTGACTTCCTGTATACAACTGCAATACACGTGTATTGCAGTGTAAACTATTTAACTAGCGATCAAAAAATCGTTGGTTCAAGTCCCACACTGGGACATAAAAAAATGTAAAAAAAAAAAAAAAAGTATAAAAAAAATTAATAAAGCTCAGAAAATGCCCCTTTCCTATTTAAAATGAGTTATGGAAAATAAAAACTAAAATTTAATTAAAACAATACATAGTTGGCATTGTCACATCCATAATAACCTGTACAGTAAGACTGAAACATTACTTAATCTGCACAGTCAACATTGTGGGAAAAAAAAAATGAAAAAAAAAAATGCCGGAAGTAAGGATTTTTAGTCACCTCACCTCACAAAATATGGTATGAAAAGTGATCAAAAAGTCATTAAAAACACAGCTGCAACACACTGCAAAAAAAAAAAAAAAAAAAAAATAACAATAAACTTTACAAAAAAATAAGAAGTCAACCAACTCTGTCAACAGAAAATAAATTAAACGCACCTCAGAAGATGGCAATGTAAAAACAATAGATTTCTTTACCCAAATGGGTTTTTTTTTTCTGCAAAATTAGTAACACATTAAAAAAAATATAAATTAAGTATCGTTGTATTCATACTGACCTATAAAATAAAGGTAACATGCTGTATATCGCATGGCAAAAAAATTAAAAAGTAAAAACCAATTGCAGAATACATTTTTTTTATCCACCAAGAAAGAGTTAATAAAATTTAATCAATAAGTTATAGACACTCCAAAATTGTGTCATTACAAAATGCATCTCATTCCACAAAAAAACAGCTCTCAGGCTACATCACCAGAAAAAAAAAAACATAGCTTTCACAGCGTGAAGACAAAAATCGCCAAATCTTTAAGAAAAAACTGGGTGCGGCAGGCAGGGAAGGCATAAGCTATGCAAGCGTATATCAGGGTACAACTCAGATTTAGGGCTTACGAGTGCTTAAAAGACACCAGAAGTGACCCACAGAGCTGGACCTCCCCTAGGAAAATAGAAGGGATTTGGTGTTCCCAATGTACTCTGCACAGCTTACATATTCACTTTCAACAATCCGCTTTGCATTCACATCTGGGACAACTAATGTTCACTACGTTCCTTGATAAATTCTTTCATGGTTGCAGTATTCAAAATTGGGTCATATCATAGGGGCTTCTATTTTATTGGCACTCAGCGGCTCTGCAAGCATGATATGGCATCAGTGGCGTAAATGCCGGGGTAGCAGCGGGAGCAGCTACCACAGGGCCCAGAACAATGGGCCCTATTTACTTACCGATCCCTGCTCTTGCTCACGGCTGCCTGCGCTTCCCATTCTGTGGAAGCGGAGGTGGCTGTGAACAGGAGCAGGGATTGATAAGCAAGTCCGTGAACCCCACAAACACTGCTATCATTATACTCTGGGGTCTTTGCAGACCCCAGAGTATAATGATAGGAGGCCCAGGGGAGGTGAGGGAACATAAAAAACAATGTTACTTACATCTCCTGCGTTCTAGCAGGCTTCGGGTCTCCTTGGTCACGTCCCAGACATCAACATGGGCCAGACAGATGTCATTACGGGTCGCGATGCATGCCTGGCTCACGTGATGTCTTGTCCAACATTGAAGGCGGCCGAAAGTAGTGGGGAGTGCACCGGAGCCAGGGAGAGTTAAGTAACACAGTTTTTTATGTTTGTATCCTTCCCTGGGTCTCTGATCATTATACTCTAGGGTCTGAAAAGACCCCAGAGTATAATAATTGTTCATGGGTGGTCCACAATGGGGCATAATACTATTAAAGGGGCCACTATGGGGCATAATACTGTGTGCAGGGGCCACTATGGCACATAATAGTGTGTGCAAGGGCCACTATGGGGCATAATAGTGTGTGTAGGGGCCACTATGGCGCATAGTAGTGTGTGCAGGGGCCACTATGGGGCATAATAGTGTGTGTAGGGACCACAATGGGGCATAATAGGGTGTTCAGGAATGCGGGGAATGTGGTTTGTTTTGGGGGGGGGGGACACCATGTCAAATGTTCACCTGGGGGCCCAGCCATTCCTAGTTATGCCACTGTATGGCGTCCAAATACCAAACATCTAAATCTGCGCTCCAAAAGTCACACAGAGCTCTTTCACATCTGTGCCATCCTGTGTGCCCAAACAGCAGTTTATGCCCACATGTGTGACATTTTTGTACCCAAGATAATGTACGTAATGTCATATGTGAGTATAAACTGCAATTTGAGCTCACAGCAGGGCGCAGATGTGAAAGAGCGTTATGTGGCTTTTGGAGCACAGCTTTAGACTGTTTGGTTTTTGGATGCCATGACACTTTTTTAGAGTCCCTGAAATGTCAGTAAAGTGAAAACTCCTGACATCAGACCAGATGGTGAAAACTGAAAATGGCAATTTTCCAGAAACATGTCTTTTCAGTGTGCAGTATGTTGTGCCCAGCTTGTGTCAGCGATGAACGCACTGCTGTGCCTGGGATAAAGTATTAACAGTTTTTAGAGTGTGTGTTTCTGCTGACTCAAGATGGATGCAACATATTGGACACTGAAATAGCAAATCTCTGGAAAAATTGCAATTTTCATTTTTCAGTTGCACATTCATTTCTGGAAAAAAATAATGCAGCACATAAAGGTTAAAAATACTTGCTACAGACTGGGAGGGTCTCTTGTTAGCGTCAGGACTCGGCAAACGTGGACCCCTCTCTGCTCCACCAGCTGTACATGCTACGGTTGGGGCATGGCGTGCCTTCTGTGCTGTTTCGGACAGTGATATCCCTGGGGTCACATTGAATTTGCCTCTTACAAAGCTCACTCATGAAATCCCACATTTGTCCCTTGATACATGGCGCAGCTGTGGGATAAGGTATATTTCCGACCTCTACAGAGGCCATACCATTTTGGCTTCTCTACTTTGGAGGAGAAGCATAATCTACCTGCCAGGGAGACATTTACCTATGCTAGATTAGTTTCATATCTGTCTGACACTCCCTCGGCTCAGCTGCGCTTGCCGCAGCTGGCCACTGACCTCTTACACCCACAGACTTCTTTAGCTGCTTACAAAGTATTGTACTTTGAACATGGATTGTACTTTTCGGAAGACCAAACACATGTGTCTTTGGGAAGACTATTTGGGATGCAGATTTGAGGCCAGTTGCTGGCAGGAGGTGCTTAGATGGGCTAAGCAATCTACAGTATGTGCCTCACACTGGGAGCAATATAGCAAATTGCTTTTACGCTGGTATTACCCTCCCCTTCGTCTAGCTAAGTTCTATCCTACTTGTCCCTCTTGCTGTTGGAGAGGCTGCGGAGGGATTGGCTCATTGTTCCACGTGTTCTGGCACTGCCCACTCATCCAGCTCTTTTGGGTATCTGTTTTTTCACTGATTAATAAAATGTGTGGTGATGGGGTGGGATCTACACCTGAGATGGCGCTGCTCCTGCTGGGTATTCACACGACACCGAGCAGACACAGGACTGTCGTGTGCCAGATACTTGGGGCTGCTCGCCTATTTATTGCACGTAGATGAAAGTCTACCTCCTGTCCGACATTGACGGAGCTGATTTCTGTAGTGTCGTTGAATTACCAGTTTGAACAAATTTATTCATGCAATGGTGGTAACTTGGACAAGTTCAGGAGGAACTGGGAGATATGGGCGACATCATTCCCTCCACCAACTGCTCATTGACAGCCTATACGTATTGACCTTTTTCTATGTGACTATTCTTAGAATAACCTTTAAACTATCTCAAATGTCGATAACTGGTAGCGGGTAAGTCTGCGCACAGGCCTCCGTGGCAGACCACCAGCCTTATGGGTCGTTTTAGAGTGATTCGATTCATTCATTTTATTTTATTTTATTGTATTTTGCTCCATAGGCCTGTCCGTTTGTTTATTTATTTATTTTCCCGCCTGTTCCGATCTCTCCCTCCCCCCCCCCCATGGCTACCATTTGAATAGCACTTCTTAACACAGCTCTACGAATATTTGGCTAATAAATACGACTGGATTCAAAATTATTAGTATGCATTTCCATATGTATCCTTGTTCATACTGTATTTATACTGAGTATTCTGTACTCCCCCTTTGTATATGTAGATTGTGAAGCCATGAATGTATCCCATGTTTCCTATTCTGTTTTGATTTTCTGTATTGCATTCATGTACAAATTCAATAAAAACTATTGATAAAAAAAAAATACTTGCTACACTGCTTGATAAATCCCTTTAGGGGTATAGTTTCCAAAATGGTGTCATGTGGATTCCCCTGCACTGCCAGTTTAGGGGCTCTGCAAAAGTGGCATGATGTCCAAAAAGTGGCATTTGGAGTATAAATTTAGATTGGTTGGTTTTTGGAAGCCATGTCATGTTTGCATAGACCATAAAATAGCCCCTACAAAATGGGGTCACTTCTTAGGGAATTCCAATTTACTGGCTCCTCTGGGGCTCTGCAAAACCAATATGGCATCTAGAAACCAGTCCCTCTAAATCTATACTCCAAATGCTAAACGCTGCAGTGCTGTCTCCCTTCTGAGCCCTGCTGTGTGCACAAACAGCAGTTTAAACCCACACATACAACTTTTTTGTACCAGGGATAACCCACTTAAATGTTTTAGGAGTGTTTATCTCTGACACAAAGAGGGCAAAACATATTGGGCACTGAAATGGCATATTTCATAGTTAATTCATTTTTGGAAAGCACTCTTGGGCTCAAAATGATAATATCCCTTGATAAATTCTGTGAGGGGTGTAGTCTACAAACTGGGGAGTTTCCATTGTATTAGTACTCTAGGGGCTCTGCACATGGCACCTGAAAACTATTCCTGCAAAATCTGCCCTCCAAAAGCCAAATATCGTTCTTTCAATTCCTAGCCCCCCATATACCTATACAGCAGATTACGACCACACATGATCTGTTGATGTGTACACGAGAAATTGTGTAACGAAAAATTTCGGGATAAAGTGCCATTTTAGTAATTTTTTCATTTTCATGTCCAATGTTAATAAAATCTGTGAAACAGCTGTGGGGTCAAAATGCTCACTATACCCCTTGATAAACTCCTTGAGTGGTGTAGTTTCCAAAATGGGGTCACTTTTGGAGGGTTTCCACTGTACTGGTACTCTAGGGGCTCTGAAAAGGAGCCCCTATTCCAACAAAATCTGCTTTTCAAATGCTCAGTGATACTCCTTCCCTTCAGCGCACTGCCTTGTGCATAAACAGCAGTTTATATGTTTTTTTTTTTAAATCCCCTTCAGAACTGAAATGGTCCCTAACAAATGGGTTTAGGAAATTTTCTTGTAAATCTGGAAAATCGCTGTTATACTTGTAAGCCTTCTACCATCCAAAATAAATTGAAAAGCAATTAAAAGATGATGCCAATATAAAGCAGAATATGGTAGATAATATTTTTTAACGTATTTGGGCGGTATGACTGTCTGAAAAGCAGAGCATTTCCCATTTTGGAAATTGTGAATTTATCGAAAAAATTCCATCAAATATTCCTATTTTTAAAAAAAATATAAATGCAAAAAAAATTGATTGTTTACCACTAACATAAAGTACAATGTGTAGCGAAAAAACAATCTCAGTTGAGTTGAGATGGGGATGTTACCTGTTCAGATGTAATAATTACAGTAAATAATAAAAGAAGAACATTTACGAAGAACAAACCTTTGGTTCTACAATATAGCAAACAATTTGATATTATTAAAAGGTATGGCTCATAAATATTTACCTATGTTGTTTGAGGATGAAACTTTATAATCAAATACTTGGGGATGGATGCCAAGATAGAAGTGGTTTACAGGAAACAGATAATGTTAACCCTTTAGTGACACAGGGCGTAATATTACGTCCTGCATCGCATGGGGATGTATGGATTAGAGCTCAGCTCTCTCCATACAGGGCGTATGCTGGCTGTTTAATACAGCCAGAACCCGCCACTAATAGCTGTTAACGGAACCGCGGCGTCTAAACTGTGCAGGCGCCATCGACGCCGCCATTTTTCACTGATCGCCGCCCTCCTGAACGTCATCAGAGGGCGGCGATCGGTTGCCATGACAGCTGGGAGCCTATTGAAGACTCCCAAGCTTGCCATTGCAAGCCAGAGGCAGTGTGTAATAGAGAGGTAGGCATTTTGCTATTCACTGCACTACAATAGTATTGCAGTGAATAGTATGAGCAATCAGACCCCCTAGGTTTCAAGGTCCCTGGGGGACTGATCATAAAAGTAAAAGAAAAGAAAAAAAAAAAGTTTTTAAAAGTATAAAAAAAAAAAAATAACATAAAAGTTCAAATCCCTAGATCAGATATAAAAGTAGACAGGGGCGTAAATATCAGGGTAGCAGCGGTAGCTGCTGCCACAGGGCCTGGGACATTTGGGGGCCCGGAGCCCTGTGGCAGCCGCTACCGCGAACCCCACAAACCAGTGGCGTAACGATCGCGGTCGCAGGGGGTGCGACCATGACCGGACCTGGCAGGGTACGGGGTCCGCGGCCAGCTGGAGATAGCCGGGCCCCGGACCACTATGATAGCGGTCGGGGAAAGCCTGGTTCCCTGACCGCTATACATACTGTTATTGGAAAGGGGCCCTGGCATATTGCAGGCCCCTTTCCAGTAGATGGCAGCCCATGGGAGGTGACTGAAAACAATAAATACATATTCTCACCTCTCCTGGGCACAGCGTTCTCTACTGCGCTCTTCCATCATGTGACTGAGGCCTGTGATTAGGCCCCAGCGGTCACATGGGGTGCAGCCACGTAATGACGTCAGTGCGCCCTCACGTGACCGCTGAGGCCCAATCACAGGCCTCAACAGCGACGTCGGAAGAGGGCCTGAAGATACTGAAGATGGCAGGATGGAGCAAGGATGACAACGAAAGGTAAGGCAAGGTGAATATGAATGTTTGTTATTTTTAATCACCTTCCCTGGGCCTCTGATTACTCTGGGGTCTATGGAGACCCCAAAGTATAATAATAGCACCGAAGTGGAGGGGGGGGTGTTGGGAGCTTATAATACTGTGTGGGAGCCACTGTGGAGCATATACTACTGTGTGGGGGCCACTGTAGAGCATATACTACTGGGTGGGGGCCACTGTGGAGCATATAATACTGGGTGGGGCCCACTGTGGGGGGCATATAATACTGGGTGGGGACCACTGCGAAGAGCATATAATAGAGGGTGGGGGTCACTGTGTGGAGCATATTATACTGTGTGGGGCCACTGTGGGTAGCATATTATACTGTGTGTGGGGGGAGCAATGTAGAGTATATAATGCTGTAAGGGGGCCACTGTGGGGCATATAATGCTGTGTGAGGGCCACTGTTGAGCATATAATACTATCTGGAGGCAATGTTGAGCATATTTTACTGTTTGGGGACCCGTCACAGCTTCGGGGGGGGGGGGGCATGCCAAATATTCGCCTTGGGGCCCAGCCATTCCTAGTTACACCACTGAAAGTAGATAAACAAAAGTAAACAAACACATTAGGTATCCCCGTGCTCCAAAATGCCCGAACTATTAAAATATTTATACCATACGGTGAATGGCGTAGCGGCGAAAGAAATCAAAATAGCCAAATAGCATTTTTTTCAACACTTTGCCTCCTATAAAAAAATTGAAGAAAAAGTGATCAAACGATCAGATTTTTCCTCAAATGGTATCAGTAAAAACGTCTTTTTGTCCTGCATAAAAAGACATCTTACCCAGCTCCATACATGTAAATATGAAAAAGTTACAGGTGTCACAATATGGCGACACATTTTTTTTTCTATTTTGCAAAGTTTTTCATTTTTTAAAAAGTATCAAAACATTACAAATACTATATAAATTTGGTATCACTGTGCTCGTACTGACCCGCAGAATACAGGTAACATGTCATTTTTACCACACAGTGAACACCGTAAAAATTAAACCCATATGAAATTGGAGCAAATGCATTTTTTCTCCAATTGCACCTCATTCTGAATTTTTTTCTAGCTTTCCAGTACATTGTATAGGATATTGAATGGTGGAATTACAAAGTACCATTGTTCCACAAACAATAAGCCATCATGTGAGTCTGTGAACTGAAAAATGAAAAAGTTATGGCTCTTGGAATGTGGGGAAGGAAAAACGAATTTGCAAAACGAAAATTGGCCCAGTCCTTAAGGAGTTAAGTAACATGCTATCTCCTAGCCTTTATCGACTCAACTCAACACTCGTATTATTAATAACACATGGTGCAAATGTTTTAACAGATTTGGTTCATCTCGCTGCAAAACTTATAGATTTTTGTGCGTGTCTAAGTCTTATTTTGCTTTGGAGTTCAATATAAAAGATTACATCAATAGGAACATATGGTGTGTGGTATATCACGTGTGTCAATTGATGTATGTGGAATGTACATCAAGAAAACTTAAAATTTAAAACTGGGAATAGGAACTGACCTGGTCCTTAAGGCTAAGGCCCCACGTAGCGAGCCGCAGCCAAAAAACTCTGTGGAAAAGACCACGGTGAAAGCACGTTTTTCTCTGTGGACTTTCTGCCCCCATTATACCTATACGTAAAACGTCAGCGTTCCCCACATGTGTTGTGGCACACGGGAGGATGCAGAAAGGCACCATGATGCACTTGACGAGCCCTTAAAGGATCAGAACAGTGGAAACCCCTATTAAATTAACAAATTTTGGAAACTATGTCCCTCAAGGAATTTCTGAATGGATACTGAGCATTTTGACTCTACAGATGCTTCATAAAATTTCTTACCATTAGGCTGAAGAAATAAAAAAAAAAAAAATTTTCCACAAAAACTATGCTTTAACCCCATTTTTTTTATTCTTATAAGGGGTAATATGAGAAAAAGCAACCCAAAATTTGGAACACAATTTATCCTTTATATGGAAATATGCCCCATATGTGGTTGTAAACTTCTGCATGAATACACAGTGGGGCTTGGGAGGGAAAGAGTGAAATCTGACTTCTGGAGTGCAGATTTTGAGGTGCCATTTGTAGAACCCCTAAACAACCAGTAAAATGAAAACCTCTTAAAAGTGACCCATTTTGGAAATTAAACCCCTCAAGAAACTTATCAGGGGCTATAGTGAGCATTCTGACCCCAAAGGTGTTTCATAGAATTTACTGGACCATGAAAATGAAAAATAGCTTTTTTAAATATAACGTTGCTTTAACCCCAAATTTTTTATTTTCACAAACAGTTAAAGGAAGAAATACACATCGCAATTTGTTACACAAGTAAAGTAAAACCCTAAAAAGTGATTCAATTTTTGAAACTATACCCCTCAAGGAATATACCAAAGGATACAGGGCGAATTTTGATCTGACATGTGTTTCACAGAATTCATTAATATTGGGCCATGAAAATGGAAAATTACACTTTTTGCAATAAAATGTCACTTCAGCACCAAATATTATTTTTCAAGGAGTCATAGGAGAACGTGCACCCAAAAACAGAAATACTCAATTTGGGGAGTAAAAACTGCTGTTTGGGCACATACCAGGGTGCAGAAGGTGAGGAACGCCATTAGGCTTTTGGGGGTCAGATTATGCAAGAATGATTTTCAATCACCATGACATATTTGCAGAGCCCCTAAGGTGCCAGTGCAATGGAAAGTACCAAAACGTGACCTTACTTTGAAAACTACACGCCAACCATGCCAACCATTATTCCACTCCAGCCCTGTTACTGAGCTTTGATGCTGAAAAGGCCTTTGACCGCCTAGACTGGTCATTTATGCTGGCCACTCTGCAGACTTTTGGGCTCTCGGGGCCGTTTCTAACAGCAATCAAGTCTCTCCATTCTAAGCCCATGGCGGAGATAAAACTCCCTCATTCAAACTCCTCTCCCCTCCCTATTAGCAACGGAATGTGGCAAGGTTGTCCCCTTTTTGTCCCCTTTCCCCCCTTATTTTTGCTTTCTGTATTGAGCCGTTAGCGGCCATGATCCACCGCGATCCTAATATAAAAGTGGTTGCGGTTTGGAATAGGGAGTTTAAAATATCGCTTTTTGCAGATGATGTGCTCCTTCCCTCCCCACCACACTGCCTAACCTTATGCGTGTCCTGACGTTATATGGGATTTTTCAGGGTACAAGGTTAAGTCCTCCAAGACTGAGGCCCTACCTCTTAATGTCCCAAGTGACCTTCTAGCTCTTCTCCGCAGCAACTATAACTTCCAGTGGCGCTCAGACTCCATTAACTATCTGGGTGTCCGAATTACACCATCCTATCTGGCACTTTATGCAGGAAACTACCTGCGCCTCTTCCAGGAACTCCAGTCCCTGCTGGATTCCTGGAGGTCCCTCCCAGTTTCCTTTTTAGGACGCGTCACAGCGGTGAAGATGACCTTGCTAAATTGCTATATTTCTTTCAGACATTGCCAGTTGTGGTTCCCAAGGGTGAGCTTAGAAGCCTACAGAAAGCTATATTCCAATTTATCTGGAATGCCAGACGCCACCATATACCCCATTCTGTCATGTTGGCTGGGAGGGGGTGTGGGGGCCTGGCCATCCCGCATCTTCTCCATTATTACTGGGTGACTCATTTGCGTTGTATCCCTTTTTGGGCAACCATCCCAGCTTATATGAAGTGGATGGAAATAGAGAAGTTGTGGATTGCACCTGTGCACCCTAATTCCTTTTTGTGGGTCGGCTCCCAACCCCTCGTCCCCTCCCTCCCGACTTGTTGGGTCCTATTCGGTTTACGAGAGCTATCTGGCTGGAGTATTCCCACTGTTTTCCCCTGGCCTCTGATAGGTCTTCTATGATCTTTATTTTGTACAATCCTCTACTCCCGGAGGGTATGACCTCCAATATGGTCTGGGTGTGGTCGAAGACAGGTCTCTATCGCATTGCGTACATAGTTGACCCTTCTACATTGGAGCTCAGGCCCTTTGCTTTTCTCACCTCTACTCTTGGTCTCCCATCCTCAGAGTGGCTTTGCTATCAACAGGTGGTCCACCTGGTCTGAAAACTCTTTGGCTCACTCAGTCACCCGACTGTGAACCGAGAGCAAGGCAGGTGGTTTGGACTCCGCAACCAGAAATGAACGCACACGCGGTAGTTCAAGAAAAAAAAAATATATTTACTATAAGTTAATAAAGGCTAGTTAAAGGTAAAATGACAGGGCTAAAGACAAGCAAAATATACAATATAGCATGAACAATTTCAAGGCAAATTCTGCAATGGTTTCTACTTTTACTCTGTCCACTTCTGCAGTATGGACACTGAATGAACAATATACTCAAAACTATCCCTAACTGACCCTGACATCACATTTGGGTGCACCCCCTTTTCCCCAGTGGTCCAGGTGGACCGCTTACAGTCCGTAGAAGCGCGCGGTGGGGCCCAAAGTCGGTCCTTTCTTTTATAGTGAAGCGTCCTCTCCTCACTGTTATCAGGATCTCAGGAGAAATGAAGTTCTCTTTAACAGGGAAACCCAATGAATGCAATGTAATCCAACAGCAGATTCCACTCAGCACACTGACAGTCCTGCCGAATCCATACACTGAGCTGGGATGTAAGCCGGGATTTAGCAGGTGCCGTCCAGTACATCAACAGCACTGCGAGTCTCTATCTGTGGTATCCAAATACACAGTCACAATGTCAGTCTCACTGATCAGCCACTGAGCACAGTTCCTTTCACGTGGACTCACTAGTCCTGTTGTCTCTTTACACTCTGTTTGTCTCTGGACCAAGATACAGCTTAGCTGTACAGAAAAATCTCCACACCAGTTCAATACAACACTTGCCAAGATGGCTGCTGCTCTCTGTCTCGTCACTTCCTGCTTCTCTGCTCACACTCTGTCTGCAGAACAGACAGGCTGATATAAAAGGGGGGGGGGGTCTCACTCCAGCATCATGTCACAATTACAATGGCTGCTGTCTTAAAGGAACAGAATCACAGAAATACATTCAACATTAACAATTTATACAGACAAATAAAGCTTAGGACAACATTGGCTGTCTCTTACATATTCCCCCCCACTTTAAGATTGGCAGTCCCTGCCTATGACTGTATATCCAGAGGGTTGTACTTTTATGCACAGGGTGGTAGTATACCGATGTATGGCAGGCCAAACAAACTCATCCTGCGCATACCGAACAGGGGGAATACCAGCATTTGGCCTAGTGGTCCGTCTGAGGACCGGTGGTATATTATGGGGTGCTGCAGCTATGGGCTGAGAAGGACCAGCGGATTCCGCACCAGAGGGGGCACAGGCCGGAGATACAGTAGTCACAGGTGGAACATCCCCAGGAGCAGGGATCGGCCAACAATCATCCTCCTCGTCGGAGGCCCATTCCGCACCTCCATTCTCTGACTGTGGGAGCTCATTCACATTGGCAGGCCCATCATGATTTGTCCCTTCAGAATGACACAGGCGCAACATATTTCGGTGAAGTACTCGAACACAATCAGTTCCTTCTTTCTGGACCTGGTACACTGGCCCATTCGCATACTTGCGGCCAACAACACGATACGGCAAAGCCTCCCATCGGCTTTCCAATTTCCCTTGGGGTTTCTTGACACGAACTAGCACCAGGTCGCCTGGTTGCAATGGTGCTTCTTGCACTGGGGTCTTATCAGGATGGGGATGTTCTTGCAGGCGCTGCCACACCAATCGATGGATCGCCTCAAGTCTCTGCCGGTGCGCCCGCACCCAAGAGGTTGGATCCCTCGGAGGGAACCCATCCACATCATTCAACTGTAATTCTCCTATACTTCGCCCAGACCGCCCAAAGAGAAGTGTATAAGGAGAGTACCCCGTTGTAGAATGGACCTGATTGTTATAGGCCCACACCATTTCAGACAAGAACTGAGGCCACTGTAACTTCTTGTCTTCCTCCAGAGTCCGCAGCATCTGTAGCAGAGTTCTGTTGAATCTTTCACAGGCCCCATTTCCCTGAGGGTGGTATGGAGTCGTGTGCGACTTCTTTATCCCGTAGATACGTTGAACTTCTTTCATTACGTGTCCCTCAAAGCAGGCGCCCTGGTCGGAGTGGATGCGTTGGGGGCACCCATATACTCGAATGAAATCTTGGCACAGAGCACGAGCTGCTGACTCAGCTGTCTGGTCCTTGGTGGCGGTTACCACCGCAAATTTGGTGAAGTGATCCACCATTACGAGGCAATACTGGTGTCCGCTATTGGATGGGCCAACCATTAGATAGTCTATCATGACGATTTCTAAAGGTTCCTGGGTCACGATGGCTTGCAGGGGAGCTCTCTGTTCTAGTGCCTTATGGATCTCACAAGTTCGACAGCTGCGGCATACTTCTTCGACCATTTGACGAAGACCAGGGCAGTAAATCAGTCGCTGTAACCAACGAAAGGTCTTCTCATGACCAAAATGTCCATTCTTATTATGAGCCTCAACTGCCAACGAGCGAGCCAGTTCACTAGGCACCACAATTTGGTATCGAATGTCGATCTCAGAAGGTAAATAGACCTTTCGGCATAGCACTCCATTTTTCATCTCCAACTTTTCCCACTGACTCAGAACAGATAATATCTCACGTGTCAGTCGTTCTCTTTCCTCTCTACAGGGCTTCTGGCCTTTCTCAACACACTTGATTATCTGCGCCAGCCCCTCATGGGTCTGTTGTATCTGTGCCCATTCCTGTCGTGAGGGACCAAAGAAAGGAGCCATTTCAGTCCCCTCCATCTCAAACTGATTAGTGGCGGTCAAGGCCTGTGAAAATCTGCTGAAGTCGGGCACCTCCACATGCTCAAACTCATGATCCACGTCTACTGTGGGGGTCTGGGCGGTTACCCTAGAAAGTCCGTCAGCATTCTGGTTCTCTGTCTTGGACCGATACTTAATGCGGTAATTGAACTTAGACATTCGGGCTATCCACCTCTGCTCTAACGCCCCGAGCTTGGCATTTTCCAGGTGAGCTAGTGGGTTGTTGTCAGTCAGTACTAAAACTTCAGCACCGGTCAAATATTCAGAGAATTTCTCGGTCATGGCCCATACCAGTGCCAACAGCTCCAACTTAAATGAACTATAATTCTCGGGGTTTCTTTCAGAATCTCTCAAAGACCGGCTGCCGTACGCTATGACCCTCTCCTGGCCATCCTGAAGCTGGGAAAGCACTGCTCCAAGACCATACAGGCTTGCATCTGTATATAGCTGGAACGGCAAGTGGTAATCAGCATATGCCAAGATTGGGGCTGTTGTCAGTGCATCCTTCAATGCCTGGAAGGCTTGTTCCTGTTCAGGTCCCCACTTCACGGACCGGTTCTTTGGACCACCGGATGTGCCTCGTAGGAGAGCATTAAGTGGTGCTGCTACCTTGGCGAAATCCTTAATAAACCGTCGATAGTAACCGGCTACTCCAAGGAACGCCCTCACTTCTCGCAGGGTAGTCGGTATCGGCCAATCTTGAACAGCCGCTATCTTGTCTCTTGATGGTCTCACCCCTTCTCCTGATACGCGGTGACCCAAGTAATCAATTTCAGATTGGAACAACCGACATTTACTGGGTTTCAATTTGAGCCCATGTTCCCGCAATCTTCGAAATACTTGCCCCAACTGGTGGAGATGGTCTTCAAAGGTCGCAGAATACACTATAATGTCATCCAAGTAGATGAGAGTGAACTCAAAGTTGAAGTCACCGAGACATTTCTCCATCAACCGCTGAAACGTTCCGGGTGCATTTGTCAACCCGAAGGGCATCCGGTTAAATTCGTATAGTCCCATGGGCAAGATGAATGCCGTCTTCTCCTTGTCTTTTGTGGCCATCGGCACCTGCCAATACCCACTAGCCAGATCTAGTGAGGAGAAGTACCGGGCTCTCCCCAGCGCTGAGAGAGACTCCCCAATCCGTGGCAAGGGGTAGGAATCTCGTACGGTGCAAGCGTTTAACTTCCGATAGTCTACGCAAAATCGGATGGACCCATCTTTCTTTCTTACTAACACCACAGGAGCCGCCCAGGGACTTTGGCTTTCTTGGATGATCCCACCCTGTAGCATCTTAGCTAACAGTTCTTTCACTTCCTGATACAACTGTGGAGGAATTTGTCGGTAGCGCTCTCTAATTGGAGGGGTGTCTCCTGTGGGAATCTCATGGTAGATCCCTGTGGTACATCCAAAATCTTCAGCATACCGTGCAAAGGTGGCTCGGTTCTCCCATAACAGCTCATCTACCTTCTGCACCCATTCCAGAGAACATGAACTTACATCCATCTTCATCTGTTCTCGAATTGCACAGCCATTCCATTCAGAGGTGGGTTCCTCATCTTCTCCCATGGACACAGTTACGGTCCACTCATCCCTTTCAGTCGGCTTCAGCTGCATTGGAGTTACTTTCCTTACTTCCTCCGGAGTCACATAGATGTTAGCCAGCAGCCTCCCTGGGGTCAGGTCCACACTCTGGTCCTGAGTGTTTACACATCGAAGTGGTACTCTTCCATTGCGAACTATTGCCAAGGAACGGGCCACTAGCGGATCAACACCTCCTTCGGCTGCCTGCAGTGGTTCTACCAACACAGCTATGCCCTCTAGTTTCCGACAGGTGCCTACGGGCATGGACACTATTGTCTCCCGACTGGGTGGCAGTGTAACTTTTGTATGCAAAGGAACTGAAATTCGAGCCAGAGGACGATGTGCATCTGAACTTTTCTGTAAGCCACATGTCCGGATCAGCCGCTGGAAAGCTGTTTGAGTAGGCCGATGGGTGGTGGTTTCTTTCCAATAACCGTGACCTTTCTTTTCAAAGAGGATCTGATCTAATTCTTTTAACACATTCATCCCCAAAATGACAGGGACCTTTACTTCATGTGACTCCTGTACCACCACAATGCCTTTCCTACCTAGATCTTGGCCACATACCCGGACATTCATCCAGGCCACTCCCACGACCGGAACTGGTAACTGGTTAGCTGCGACCACTCGTACGAATGTATGGGGATCATATTTCACATGTTGCCGGAAGTACCGTTCATAACAGTCTCTACTCAAGGTCGTTACTTGGGAACCCGTGTCAATCATCCCGGTAACCGGAATACCCTCCATTTCCACCTGTATGACAGGACTTGCAGCGATCAGGTCATCATCAGGGCATTCTCCCCACATAGTCTCCTTGTCAGTCTCCCCTACTACACGCCCTTCAGCAGCAGGGGACTTCAGTTTAACGGCGGTCTCTCATAAGTTTGTCGCTGCTCTGGACATCTAGCAGCAACGTGGCCCATCCGTCCACACTCCCAGCAGCGTATCCCCCGTCGTTCTGGCCATCTGTTTGGGCCCCTTCGGTAAGCCCCTTTGATTTCTCCTGAGCACTGCACTAAATGATTTGGACCCCTTCGGTAGGTCCTATCCTCACCCCTCCAGCGGGGTGGTGGGTGATTCTGACTTGCTGGGTGTGGATGGCTCACCCTTTCATCTCCAGTCTTCTGGAAGTCTGCAATTTTCATAGACTGCTCATCACAACGAGTGTGCAAGTGTTCCATTTGTTCTTGCAGTTTCTGCATTACTGTGAGAATTTCTTTAACCGTCCCTTTTTCTACTGTCTCTGAGCCAGAACTAGCCCCCTGTGACAAAGTAACTCCAACTGCGGTCTGCGGCCTCGGGACCATACTATTGGCACGGGAGATGGCCTCTACCTGTACATCATGGAATTTAGCATCAGTCTCTCGTCGTATAAAATCCTGCATAGTCACAGTTAAACTGCCGTCACGTATCCCCAGGACAAACTGGTCACGGAGAGTCCGATCAGGGTTACAGAAGGCTGGCGAGCCCCCTCTTTCCTTCCTTTGAATATCTCGGAGCAGTTCTTGTAGGGCATTTGCATATTGGGGAAGGCTTTCATTCTCCTGTTGTACCCTCTGGAAGAACCGAGCCTGCAGAGACCCCAGCAATGCAGTTTCTCCATAGATGGTTTCTAGAATCTGGACTACTTGCTCAAATGTCTGCCTTTGTTCAAATGGCCTCAGTATCACCGTGGTCTTAGCATCCCCTTGTAATGTCAATATTGCTAGCTCTACTAGTACTTCTGGTGCGGTCTGGTACATTCGCTGTATCATTCGTATCTGTTCCACCCACATACTCACTGACATATTATTGCCATCAAATTTAGCTAACTGACTCATTATAGCCCCTGCTGGCATTCTTCCTCCAGCACCATTCTCCCGAACGGGTGCGTCACCGTCCATTCTGGTAAGCGGATCCTGCCGACTACGCCAATTTGTGAACCGAGAGCAAGGCAGGTGGTTTGGACTCCGCAACCAGAAATGAACGCACACGCGGTAGTTCAAGAAAAAAAAATATATTTACTATAAGTTAATAAAGGCTAGTTAAAGGTAAAATGACAGGGCTAAAGACAAGCAAAATATACAATATAGCATGAACAATTTCAAGGCAAATTCTGCAATGGTTTCTACTTTTACTCTGTCCACTTCTGCAGTATGGACACTGAATGAACAATATACTCAAAACTATCCCTAACTGACCCTGACATCACATTTGGGTGCACCCCCTTTTCCCCAGTGGTCCAGGTGGACCGCTTACAGTCCGTAGAAGCGCGCGGTGGGGCCCAAAGTCGGTCCTTTCTTTTATAGTGAAGCGTCCTCTCCTCACTGTTATCAGGATCTCAGGAGAAATGAAGTTCTCTTTAACAGGGAAACCCAATGAATGCAATGTAATCCAACAGCAGATTCCACTCAGCACACTGACAGTCCTGCCGAATCCATACACTGAGCTGGGATGTAAGCCGGGATTTAGCAGGTGCCGTCCAGTACATCAACAGCACTGCGAGTCTCTATCTGTGGTATCCAAATACACAGTCACAATGTCAGTCTCACTGATCAGCCACTGAGCACAGTTCCTTTCACGTGGACTCACTAGTCCTGTTGTCTCTTTACACTCTGTTTGTCTCTGGACCAAGATACAGCTTAGCTGTACAGAAAAATCTCCACACCAGTTCAATACAACACTTGCCAAGATGGCTGCTGCTCTCTGTCTCGTCACTTCCTGCTTCTCTGCTCACACTCTGTCTGCAGAACAGACAGGCTGATATAAAAGGGGGGGGGTCTCACTCCAGCATCATGTCACAATTACAATGGCTGCTGTCTTAAAGGAACAGAATCACAGAAATACATTCAACATTAACAATTTATACAGACAAATAAAGCTTAGGACAACATTGGCTGTCTCTTACACGACCCTCCCCGTTTGAGAAGCTTTGCTGGGCTGGTATATCCACTAAGGGGGTTCATTTCATACATATACCAACTTCTCTCTTCCCCGACAGATGGCATACCCTTAGTTCATCGATACATGACCTGATGGGAGGAGGCCCTGGGCCACATGATTACACTGGGTCAATGGCAGGTGGCCTGGTACCAAGCGGCGAAGTCCTCTAAGTGAATAACTCATAGGGAGGCCCAATACAAGCTACTTATGCATTGGTACCATACTCCTGCTCTCCTCCACTCCCTCAATCTGCTATACCATCTGTATGCTGGCGGTACCTCTTGAATCATGGTTCTCTATATCATATATTTTGGACCTGCCAGCTCATATTGGGTTTCTGGAGGGAGGTCAAGGCAATGACGGATACCCTTTTCCTCCAGGGGGTTCCACTGGAGCCACTGATTTATCTCCTCGGCCTCTCTCATAGACATCTTGGTAAGGCATCATCCCAGCTCTTCCTTTATCTCTGTACAGCTGCAAAGACACTTATAGCAAGGAATTGGAGGACAGTGTCTCCGGCATCAGGCCGGACTTACTTGGAAGAATGAAAGACATTCGCACTCTTGAATAACTGACAGCGAACCTTAATAACACTATGGAGGTGTTCCAGTCTCTCTGGTCATACTGGGATACATATTGTACTCTCCAGGGCCTCTAAGTCGCTGACAGGTCGTTTTCTCCTCCCCCTACCCGTTTTTTCCCCTTCTGTTTTTTCCCTTTTTTTTGTCTATGTCCCCCTCCTAGTTTTCTTTTCTTTTGCATTTTGTATTTTTTTGTTGCATTCTTGTTATTGTATTTTTCTTGTTGTTTTTTTGCCATTTGATGGGATGTTTGTAATTATTTCTCTTTGGTTTATCTCCTGATTGATGTCTTGATACTTCCTTTCTTTATGACAAAACTTTAGAAAAAATGAGTTTTAAAAAAGAAAAGATACAAACACGAGCCACAAAACTGATACGAGGCATGGAGGACCTCAGTTATTGAAAAATTCAAAAAAATTAATGTATTTAGTCTTGAGAAGGAATGCAAAAGGGAAAACATGATAAACCTGTAAAAATATAAAAATGGCCTGTACCTCCATCTGGATCAAAAGAGGTTTATTCTCCAGAGGCGACAAGGCTTTTCTACCATAAAAACTTTGAATTTGTGGAGAAACCTACCCCAGAAACTGGTCAGCTGGCAGCCTCAAAAAATGTTTATACAGGTGCATCTCAATAAATTAGAATATCTTTGAAACGTTTATTTCTTTCAGTAATTAATTTTAAAAAAGTGACCTCCTATATTTTCTAGATTCTTTACACACAGAGTGTTCTATTTCAAGTGTTTTATATCTGTAAAATGTTGATTATGGATTACAGCTAATGAAAACCAAAATCTAAGAAAATATGAATATTGTAAAAAAAAGTTCAGTATTGTAAATTCAGTGTGTCACCTGTCAAGATTTCCTAAGCCTTTACATGGTCCCTCAGTCTGGTTCAGTAGAACACACAATCATGGAAGACTGCTGATGATGAATTGAATTACTTAATTACTGAAATTAATGAACATTACAAAAATATTCTAATTTATTGAGATGTACCTGTATGTCTTGTTACAGCAAAATAGCATTGATGTATAGAATGCTTGTTTCCATCGCACTTTCCCTTCAGCCATGTCCTTTCCCAACCCTTTTTTGAACTTGATGGACATGTCTTTTTTTCAATCATACAATCAGTAGCAGATTATAATATGGCCTTTTTGGGTGGCGTCTGGAGTCTGAAGCTCCTGGGGGGCCCCTGGCTGCCCAGAATCTTTCACCAGCTCCTCCTCAGGCCTACAAATTAATTGGACTTGGTGGTAGTGGATGCCTTTAAATATCTAGGAGCCTTTATGACAAAGAACCCAGCTCTGGCCTATACACTGAATATATCCCCTCTAGAGACCCTATTTGTGAAGAAATTTAGAGTCTGAAGGACCCTATCCATATCAGTAGCAGACCACATTAACTTACAATGATTCTGCTGCCAAAGGTTTGCCTGCTTAAATTCACTCATGGCATCCTTCATTTGGGGAACCTCAAGGCATAACTCTTTTACAATGTTCAAAGGTCATGCTGGGAGCTGCCCTGCATTTATGAAAAGTTGTTTATAACTCGAGGTACACTTTAACTCCTCCTGTCCAGTGCTCCTTACACCGGAGATTTGTTTGTTGGGCATCTTAAATGAGAAAGTGTTGCCCTACTATACCCTTTTATACTTAGGGAATTTCTCTTTATGGTTAGGAAAGCAAATTTTGACTTTGCTGGATGGAGGGATGCCCTCCATCTCTATCCCAGTGCAGATCTTCAATTAATAATTAATTAATTATCTTAATGTGGTCTACAAGAATTGTAAATGCCCTCAGAAATTCCAAAAGGTGTGGGCACCATGCAGGGGCATTCTTGGCATATTGGAAGCCAGAACTTGTGGAACAAAAAAAATTTTACCTGGCGACCCCTTATTTAAACTTTTAGGCCATGCTCTCTCTTTACCAGAAACGTCACCATTTGCAGGTCAAAAAATCTCACCGTAATAGTGCAGCATGCTGCGCTATCTTATCCATATGTCGGGCTCCATATCCTTGATATTTTACACTGGACTACTCCACACAGTATAACTCCCCTTTCACTGGCCCCAACACAGTACATTGCCCCATTAACTGGCCCCCACACAGTCTAACTCTATAGTGCAGATGTTTCTGTGCTTTGAGGAGCTCTTCTCTATCTCCCCTATGTCCTCTCCATAGACTTCTATTGTACAGACTTGATTTGTAGCAAAAACAGGCACTTTTCTTTAATAAACTATAATACAAGTTTGTTCCTTTTTTTTTAGATTTTTTTTTAATGCTAAGTGTGTGGGGTAAAATAACATTATAGTTATATTGCTCATGTCATTATGGAAGTGGCAATACCCAATATGTGCGTTATGTTTCAATTAAACATTTTGGGATGGGAGGATTAATGTGGTATGTTGTAACTGTGTTTTCTTTTAATTGAAGTTATTTAAGTTTCATTTTATTTCAGATTTTTTAAACCACTTGGTTTCTTTAACCCTTTAAGGACGCAGGGTAGTTTTTATGTTCATGCTAGGCAACTTTTTTCATATTTTCCTTCCTCACCTTCCAAATTTCATAACTTTTTTATTTTTCTGTCGACATAGCTAAGTGTGGTCTTATTCTTTGCATGAAGAGTTGTACTTTCATTTTGCACCATTTTGGGGAGCGTATAATGTTTTGATTAGCTTTTATTAATGTTTCTGGTGTGTCCATTTGAAAAAACCCACAAAATTTAAAGCTTTGTTTATTTTTATACTTTATGTTTAACTTTTTGAACCTTTTTACCTGTCCCACAAGGGGACTTGAACCTGGGATCTCTGATCCCCAGTGTAATGTAATGCATATTATTGCAGCACATCGCACACAGGGTCACTATGTATGATGGGCATAGGCAGACAGGAAGCTGTTGCTCAGCCTGCTGGCTGCCATGGCAACTCTTTGAACCCTGCCTACTGATTATGGCATCTGAGGGGTTAATCTGCAAGAGTTGGAGTATCTTCTGACTCTGGTGCCTAGTCCCAGGTATCGGCTGTGCATACCTTTAAAGTGTAACTAAACATTTAATTTTTTTTAAAATCATAAATACATAGTGTGCCAGAAGCCAAAGGATATGACCGCATATAGCGAAATTGCTTTTGAATGTCTGAAGAGACATTCAACAGTATTTCCACCTGAAATTGGGTGGTTTTTCCTGCAGCTCACCTCCAGATTTCTCTGCAGTCTTGACACAGCTTTCAATCTCTGCATTGAAAACGTTGAAATCTGCAAATATAACCCTAGCAATAATGGACATGCTGCAAGTTTAAAATCTAAAAAGTAAGTTACTTTGCATTGCAGTTTTTAAATCAGCATGTAGATGGGATTTGTTAAAGTTCTATCCACTATGTTGAAACTGCAACTTTTTAAAGCGTAACTAAACTTTCAGACAACTTTTGATTTTCTGGCAGTATTTGTGTCAATACATTTTGTAATATACTTAAATTTTGGATCCTTTCTGTGAAATCCTGCATTTTTCACTCTTTCCCTTTCTTCTGCATTGACAGCTGTTCCTGCCTTCCACTGAATGTTACTGTGTATGGAGTACAGGCTTGAAGTACGGTGCTGTGTAAAATGTAGAGAAAATGAGGGTAGCGGAGGGTCACTTCCAACAGTTATATCTTGGACATTATAAAACGTACAAACTTGCTTTTGGTGTAACAATGAAAAAGGATTCTCTTCTTTCATATGACACTGGCTGCAGTGCTATCTATATTATTTCCAGAGATATCACTGGTTGAAAACACAGTCAAATTTAGAATATTTATATGGAGCTGCATAATATATATGATCTAAATATGCCAATCCCGACTTTGCTTTCAACCAGTGGAAATAATATACAGTGGGGAAAAAAAAAAGTATTTAGTCAGCCACCAATTGTGCAAGTTCTCCCACTTGAGAGATTCTTGTAATAGACATCATAGGTAGACCTCAACTATGAGAGACAAATTGAGAAAACATCTAGAAAATCACATTGCCTGATTTTTTTAAGAATTTATTTGTAAATTATGGTGGAAAATAAATATTTGGTCACCTACAAACAAGCAAGATTTCTGGCTCTCACAGACCTATAACTTCTTCTTTAAGAGGCTCCTCTGTCCTCCACTCATTACCTGTATTAATGGCACCTGTTTGAAATTGTTATCAGTATAAAAGACACCTGTCCACAACCTCAAACAGTCACACTCCAAACTCCACTATGGTGAACACCAAATAGCTGTGGAAGGACACCAGAAACAAAATTGTAGACCTGCGCCAGGCTGGAAAGACTGAATCTGCAATAGACAGGCAGCTTGGTGTGAAGAAATCAACTGTGGGAGCAATAATTAGAAAATGGAAGACATACAAGACTACTGATATCTCCCTCGATCAGGGGCTCCACGCAATATCTCACCCCGTGGGGTCAAAATGATCACAAGAACGGTGAGCAAAAATCCCAGAACCACACGGGGTGACCTGCAGAAAGCTGGGACTAACATAACAAAGGCTACCGTCAGTAACACACTACTCCGCCATGGACTGATCCTGCAGTGCCTGATCCTGACATGTCCCCCTGCTTAAGCCAGTAAATATCCGGGCCCGTCTGAAGTTTACTAGAGAGCATTTGGATGATCCAGAAGAGTATTGGGAGAATGTCATATGGTCAGATGAAACCAAAGTAGAACTGTTTGGTAGAAACACAACTCGTCGTGTTTGGAGGAGAGTGAATGCTGAGTTGCATCCAAAGAACACCATACCTACTGTGAAGCATGGGGGCGGCAACATCATGCTTTGGGGCTGTTTCTCTGCAAAGGGACCAGGACTACTGATCCGTGCATATGAAAGAATGAATGGGGCCATGTATTGTGAGATTTTGAGTGCAAACCTCCTGCCATCAGCAAGGGCTTTGAAGTTGAAACGTGGCTGGGTCTTTCAGCATGAAAATGATCCCAAGCACACCGCCAGGGCAACGAAGGAGTGGCTTTGTAAGAAGCATTTCAAGGTCCTGGAGTGGCCTAGCTAGTCTCCAGATCTCAACCCCATGGAAAACCTTTGGAGGGAGTTGAAACTCCATGTTGCCCAGAGACAGCCCCAAAACATCACTGGTCTAGAGGAGATCTGCATGGAGGAATGGGCCAACATACCAGCAACAGTGTGTGCCAACCTTGTGAGGACTTACAGAAAACGTTTGACCTCTGTCATTGCCAACAAAGGATATATAACAAAGTATTGAGATGAACTTTTGTTATTGACCAAATATTTATTTTCCACCATAATTTGCAAATAAATTCTTTAAAAATCAGACAATGTGATTTTCTGGATTTGTTTTCTCATTTCGTCTCTCATAGTTGAGGTCTACCTATGATGTCAATTACAGGCCTCTCTCATCTTTTTAAGTGGGAGAACTTGCACAATTGGTGGCTGACTAAATACTTTTTTTTCCCCGCTGTAGGTAGCATTGCAAACTAGTGTTTGAAGTACCCTCCCCATCCTCATTTTATCTACATTTTACACAGCACTCCATTCATAGTAACATTCCGTGAGAGGCAGGAACTGCTCTCAATACAGAAGCAAGGGAAAGAATAAAGAGATGCAGGATTTTGCAGAAAGGATACAAGCTGTGTTAATAAAGTATATTACAAAATGTATTAATGACACAAATAGTGGCAGAAAATCAAACGTCCATAAGTTAGTTAGGCTTTAAAAGTCACTAATCTCTTCATACTGCTACATATTGCTACTCATGTTTGTTCATGAAGATTATATTTCTTTGTTCTTGATTCTATGCATCTGTTTGCAATAGGTGTGATTAAAATACCTAAATTCTAAAGCTCCATTTACACAAACATGGAAAACGGACATATAACGGACGTCTGTTTTATGAGACATGGAAGTCAATGTGGACATTCGTATGTCCATTTTTTTTAACGGACGATTATAACAGACAATTAAATAACACAATATGTTCTATTTTTGTCCATTTTTAATGTCTGTCAAAACGGATTTGCATCCATTTCATGTCCATTAAAAATGGATGAGTGGGTTGGGTCAAAAAAAGTAAACCAATGAAGTTCATCCCTTTTTTTTAATCTGTCAGTTAAAAACGGATGACAAGCTGATAGACACTGATAGAAATTGGACATTAAAAACTGACAGTTTCATCTGTTTTTAATGTCTGTTTAGTTCAGTGTCGCATGTAGCCTAAGGGTGCTGATACAATTCAGGATGGGGCCGCTGATGTTTTCACTTAAAGGGGTTCTCCAGAACTTATTCATTGATAAGCTATCCTTAGAATGGGTCATCATTTGAAGATTAGTGGGGTCATCCAGGACTCCGACAGATCAGTTGTCTGAAATGGCAGCGATGTTCCCTGAGCACCAATTCTACTTCACAGGCTATGTAATGACACATTCATCAGTTACATTGCCTGTTCTCAGCTCAGCCCCATTCATGGGAATGGGCAGACTGGTGAAACCAAGCACAGGCTCTTTACAAATGTATGTCCCTGTGCTTGGTAGGTAGTAAAGAGGCCACACTGTTCAGGTGACTTCAAACAGTTGATTGGGAGGAGGCCTGGGTGTCATAACTCCGCTAATGCTAAGTCATCAATTATAAAAGGGATGCTGTGAGGTGTTTTTTCCACCATAAACTGACTCCATCATGCGCAGGACCAAATAATTCCCTCTCTATTGGTGCCCTTCATAGTCCTTTTACCCCCTGACACTAGGGAGATGTCAATCAGGAGGTGTGATTAGCAAGGGGACAGCATGAGTAGGCTGAAGCTGCTCATTGCTTACTGTGACTACTTAGGTTAATTTTCATATGACTTTTTATGCAGTCAAACACTTTGCTACAATAAAAAGATAACATAGGGGTAGCAATGGAAAGTTAATTACTTGATTTTGCACATGATAGGGAGAGTTTATGATGGAAATATCACATGATAGGTTTCCTTTAAGCTTGAAAACTCAGGATTTTGGCAAAAAATGCTGTATTTTACCCTGCAAAGTGAATGGGATTCTGGCTAATCTCATCCACACATTGCAGAAAGAAATCTGCAGTGGAAAAGCTGCGTTTTCAAAAACATGTCAATTATACCTGCAGAAACACTGCTATTTTCCATTTTTCCATATAGGTATAATAAGGGCAGAAAGTCAGCAGAGGAAAACTCTGCAAAAACACAATGAAAAACGCTGCAGAAAAAAACGCAAAGCATTTCTGCAGCGGTTTTTTGCTATGTTTCGTTATGTGTGGCCTCAGCTAAAGGTGTTTTTTTGCTACGTTTCGCTATGTGGGGCCTCAGCTAAAGGCGGAAACGCAGCTTTTTTTGCTGTTGTTTGAGCCAAAGCCAGGAGTAGATTTAACAGAAGGAATAAGTATAAGAGCATTCTTTATATTTGCCATTCCTTTTCAAGCCACTCTTGACTTTGGCTCAAAAAAAACCAGGAGAAGCTACAACAAAATACGCTGTTTTTCCTCAATTTAGAGCATTTGCCTTAAAAAAGTTGTCCCATTTTGAACATTTATCCCCTATCCACAGGACAGGGGATAAGTGTCTGATTGCTGGGGGTCTGATCGCCGGGTCCCCCAATGATCAGGAGTACAGGGGACTGAAAGTTCCCCTAAGGCCTCCATGTGAATGGAGCACCAGTGTTCTTGCATGACCAGCCTTCATAATAGTCCCAGCAGCCCCATAGAGGTGAATGGAGTGCTGGTCACACAAGCGCGCTGCTATTATTATACTCTGGGGTCTCTTCAGACCCTCGAGTATAATAATTGGAGGCCCAGTGGAGCTGATCAAACATAAAAAACAGTGTTGTTTACCTCTCCTGGGCTCCAGCCCGACTCCCTGATGTTTTCGGGCCTCTTTAGTGATGTCACAGATGTCATATGGGTCAGGTTGGCGTCACAACGCATAATGACGCTGGTGTAACCCACGTCTGTGATTTCATTGAAGAGGGCCGAAGACCTGTGTCTATGCTATGGGGCCCAGTCTTTGCTAGCTATGCCCCTGTCCCTAATCAATCAGTGATATCACCTCCCTATCACCATCCTCAAGTGCAGGTACAGTACAACATGTAGCACTACCCTTAACAAACTGCTTCTACAGTGGGGACTGCTTCCTCTCTGCAGTCCACACTAGCGGCACTGGTATGTACTGAGCGCACACTCCATGGGAAGTACATGGGAAGTAGACTTGTCACATTGGCCCTACAGCGCCAATGTGAAAAATTGAGGGTGTGATAGAAGATTCTGGCCATGCACATCATATAGATGGCACTGTTCAATGCGTATGTGTTACATTGCTGTGCAGCCCAGAGGTGAAATTTACTGGAGTTTCAAGAGACAGATATCAAGAACCTACTTTTTAGAGATCAAGAATGGGGGCACCCAGCACTTCTGGAAGTACCTGGACAACACTTTCCAGGTGAAGTTCTCCAAACTGGAAAATAGGGAAAGAGTCAAAAGAGTTGTTGAGTCTGCTCAAAGAGGGGGATAAGAAAGGACAGCACATATCAATGTGACACATGTCCCAACAAACCAGGGTTCTAAATGAAAGAGTGTTTTCATATTCATCATACATCCCTTGATTTTTTAATTTACCCTGATGGACTCCCTACAGGTTATCCCTCTGCCACATGCCGCTTCTTTCCCTTCTGAGCCCTGCCATGTGCCCAGGTATCATATAACAACCACATGTAGGGTACTGCCATATCCAGGAGAACCAACATTACAATTTATGTAGTTAATTTCTAGAGTGGCATATGCTGGGCACAAATCTATCATGCACTGAAATGGCATAAATGATTAGAAAATTGCAATTCTCACTCTGCACCATCTGCTGATGGTACCACTTGGAAACACCTGTGAAGTTAAAATGCTCACCATGCCCCTAGATGAATGCCTTAAATGGTGAAGTTTTTAAAAGATTGATCACAAAGTAAATATAACTGGAAAAAATTGTCAGTTTTTCAAATGCAAATTGACAGCAAAATTAAAATAAATTTAGTGAAAAGTCTGTGGGTTCAAAATGGTCAAATCAGCCATAGATAAGTTCCTTAAATGGTCTAGTATACAAAATGTAATTTTTGGTGGGTACCTCTGGGGCTGTGAAAATGTGACATGGTGTCTGAAAATCCTAATAAAATATCCTAATAAAATGTACCAAAATCAAAGTGCTCTTTCATTTCTGACTACTTTATTTGAGTCACGTGGCAAAGTAGGCACACATATGGTATATTTCAACAGACTGCAGAAATAGATTAATAAATAATATGGTTTGTTGTTAACCCTGTCTTTGTTACAGACAAAAACTGTCTTTAAATGGAAAAATATTAAAATAAAACCATTTGGAAACTTCACCTCCATTTTGCTTTAATTCCTGTGGAAAACCAAAAGGGTTAACACAGTTCCTATACACTGTTTTGAATAATTTGAAGGGTACAGTTTCTAAAATCGGTCATTTAATTAGATACATTGAAAAAATTATGCCAACATAAAGTAGACATAGAGTAAATATTAATTATTAACTATTTTGTGTTATATGACTTTTTACCGTAATAAATCAAACTTTCAAAATTGATAAGTTTATAAAATCTTCTGTAATCTTCTGTCCTTTTTTAAACAAACAAATGCAAAGTATAATGATCAAACTTTATCACCAACATAAAGCACAATGTGGCACAAAAAAAAAAAAGGGTAATAGGTAATTGCATTATAAAAATATTCTAACATAAATTAAAAGATGTCAGGTTTGAAAGACACAAACTATCCTGCGTCCTTAAGGGTTTAATACATGACAATATCCTGCTGGCCTTAGTAGCAGCTGATTGATATTGTATGTTGTTATTTAATTATGACCAACAAGTGCACCCAGGTCCTTCTCCACCTCTCTCCTACTGACTCTCTCACTTTTTCTCCCCCTAGGACACGTTTTGTATGCAGATTATTTTTACCTAGATGCATAACTTTACATGTAATCACATGGCTAAGGCCTAAGGGGGGGTATTAGCATTTGTAGATTTGTTACAAAAATATCCTTGACTGAATGAGGCTTTCAGAAATTCTTGTGAAGGAGGGTGTATTAGAGCAGTGTGGTGCACCACAGTTTGGATCAACAGAGCCACCCTCGTTGCTCTACATTGCTCATTTGCATATTTTGAAATAAATGAGTTTCTCAGCAACAGAGGCATGAATTTTCATGGGAAAAAAGGCAATACATTCAGTTGACCTATCTGTATTGCTAGTTGCTCCCTTTAAGTCTTTCTAAGGCCGGGGCCCCATGTGGTGTAAACGCCACGGTTTGGCTGTGGTGTTTTACAGTCCTTGCAAAGTGGACTTGCAAATCCCATTCACACATTGTGGAAAAATACGCGCAGCATGTCAATTATACCTAGGGAAACACTGGCGTTTTCCCTATATGTATAATGGAAGCAGAAAGTCCGCAGAGGTTTCTGTGAAAAGCACTGCAGGAAAAAAACGCAATGCATTATTTTCATTTTAATTTTTGGGCTGTTCACCATATCGCATAAACAACATGCCATTTCCTTTATTCTGCAGACCAGTGCGATTGATTACAGGGAAAACAATTCATATTTTTTTTCAACCATTTCCTGACATCTGCTATAATAGATGCTGCATTTATTTAAATATGGTGGCTGATCCGGAGCTTTGTTTTTGATTTTTCAAATAGGGAAAATGGGTATTTATGTTTTTGTTTTAATTTTTAGAAATATTTTTATATATTTTATATTTTTTCTTAATTATTTTTTGTTTTGTGGGGGTTATATTGCGTGATCTTCTGATCACCCATATAATACACTGCAGTACTAGTATACTGTGGTGTATTATGGCTGTTAGCATAAAAGCTGACAGCTATTAGGGCCTGCCTTCAACAGGATCTAATACAGGGTTAATAATACCAGAGGTAGTGGCCAGTGGAACCCCCCAATCATGTTACTGGGTAACATTTCAAGGGATTTAACGGTCTGAAAAACCTTAGATTCCGTGGTCATTATTGCCAGTGGCATCTATGGGGTTACACATTAGCAATAAGCTTTAACTAGAACAGCTAACACCTGCTGCTAATGGCACTGGCTCACTGCATTATATTCATGATGTAATAGTATGCCATGATGCACTAACCTGCTACTTGCCAAGAAGTACTCTAACATCATGGTGCAGAAAGGAGTTAAAGGGCCTGTGCCGCCATGGTTGGTTTCATACACAGTAGTTTTTTGGAAAAATGCTGCATTTTTTGTGATTTTTTTTTTTGTTAGCTGAAAGTCAATCGTGAAAAGTAAAATGCACAATAAACATTGCTTTTTTGTTTGCGGTCTTTTTTTACCTTTAGGTGCAATTTTTGGGTTAGTGACTTTTTTTTAAAATGCAGCATGCTCTAGGTATAGCATTTTTCTGGCATTTATCCTATAAGCTACTCAACAGGATTTGAAAAATGCCATAAAATGCATATTACAAATATAATTAATAGAAAAAAAAAACACTAATTGACAAAAAAAAAAAGCATTGAAACTTGGCAGGTTCTCAAAAAGTTGACTGAAAAAACTGCATGTGAAGAATCCATTACTATTGACCTTTATAAAAATAATGATAATAATATCAAAATAAGTATGATCATTACCATTTGAAAGATAATCTATTAAATTCAAAGAGAATTTTTTCAATTGCTTACATAGAATGAAAAACTTACTTGGTTGTGTTTCACATCATCACCAGGTGCTCCAAATGAATTCCTATATATAGTTGTGGATCCTGTGCTCGGAGCTAAAAAAGATCATACATAAAATTTAATAAAAAAATTAAACAAAATAACATTTTGTAACATCTTATTTAAAAGTGTTTTCATGACACCACACAAAAAAAGCTGTATTGAATTGTATACCTTAAACAACTGTTCCACTACTGTTTTCTGATCCTTTGTGGGTTTTCATGAAGTTTGCAGCATTTTTATTTTATGGCAGCAATATTCTTGCCGTAAAAAGCACATCAGTAAAAAAAGGAAGGAAGACAATATAATAATACGGCCATGTTCCAATTAAATCACCGATGACATCAAAGTTTCAAAGGAGTTTTAAAGAGGACCTTTCACCATTTCCACCAATTCAAGTTCTTAGCATCTGTTAATAGGCGCGGCTCCACTGATTCCAGGGCAGTTGGAACTTTTTCTCTAGCCTCCTCAGTTCCCAAGCAACAAGCACAGTTAGGTTTGGTGCATGATGTGCTATTTAAGCTCTGTGATGTCAGAAGGGCGGTGTCCTGCAGGGGGACATGATTCAGAGCTCCAATCAGAGGCAGCCAGTGTCAGACATCAGAATTACACTCCTTGCCTGCTCTTTCCTGACAGTACAGAGACTAAATAGCTTATCAGGCACCAAAACTAACAACATTAATTGCTGGGGCTAGAGAAAAAAATTCCAACTGTGCCAGAATCAGTGGAGCAGCACCTACTAAATTGATGCAAAGAGCTGGACTTGTTGAAGGTGGTGAAAGGTCTTCTTTAAGGTGAACATTAATCATTTATATCAGATTGACAGGGGGGTCTGAAAAATGGGAGCCCCACTCCCATTTAAAGGTCCTCTACCATGCTTACCAAACACAGAGCCATAAATAGTATAGTAGAAGTGCTTAGTATTGCAGTTTAGCTCTAGTCGTGAAGTGGAAGTGGTGCTCACCCAATGTTAAGATTCTTAATATGCTTTATCCTACTTGCAGCCATCATACTTTTCACTTCTCACAGCTGACAGCAATGGACATTAACTGCAGCAGAGTAGCTGACACAGACACAGCCCTCTCCATCTGTGTCCATTCCCATTGTCTGTAATGTAAACAACATGCTGTCTTTCATCATGTTTGTCCACTTGTAATGAAAGAAAAAGCCCTACTTGCATGAGGTAAATGCAGACAGACACCCAACTCAGGGGGTTTGTCTGCATCTGTCATTTAATGTCCATTGCTCTCATCCTGTGACGGATAAGAGCAACGGACATTAAATAACAGTAGTGTGAACCTTACTGAATTGTCTTTGTCTTGGAGTTGACCCTTGGCTTGAACACATTTATTCTTCTGCTAATGATTTGGATACTCCTGTGATCTCTTGGATTGACCTGACTTGTTTTCTTTTCTTTTTGCTGTAGGTTTATCAGTTCTGGTTCTTGTCTGCAAGTGAACCTATTTTCTTACACTAAACTCTGGTATGGTAACCTGGGTTCTAATTCTGCTGAAGTCCAAATGGCCACGTAAGTGAAGCCTTAGACTGTATCAGCCGAAGCAGTGTGGTATTTTAGGTATCTTATTTTACTTGGTATCTGATCCATTACTGAGAATTGCTCAAGAGGCAATTCCATTACAGAATAGCAGGCCTAAAAAAATAATTTTTCGCAATATGGAACAGATGAGGAACCTTGCAGTTCAAATGCACTCTCTGACAGAGCTGGTTCAAAGACTTGCTGAAAAACTTCAACATTTTCAGTCCGTACAACTTCAGTGGCTGTTACTGGCTCCATACAAGTTAAATCTAATATTAATCTGCTTGATCGCTTTTCTGGAGATTATAATTTAAACATTGTAAAAATATTATATTTTTGTTTACTTGACTGAGGAAAAGGGGAATTGGTTAAATGCAGCTCTAATGGCCAATGGCTAAATCACATAGTTTTGGTTCTTTTTCCACTTTGACAGCAAAACTATTGAGCTGGAAATGGAATCTAACAAATTGTGCATTATCAGGGATCAGGATCAGTTGAACCTGAAGAAAGAAAGGTGTAAGAAGGAACACTGATTGTATGGTTAGAACTTGTTATAAGAAAACTCTGCCGCGATCATTAAGGCACATGGGGCCAGTCCCCATTAAGGCTCCTGGTACCATTTTTGGTAGGATCACTGATGCCTGGAACGAGTATCGGGGCCGGCGTTGTGTTGCCATGACAACCGAGAGCCTATTGAAGGCTACCAGGATTGTCTGGCATTCATTTATATGACAGGCTGCAAAAAGTATTTTGCAAAGACCCTAGGGAATCAAAAAATTACAGTGTAAAAATAAATAAATAAAAAAATAATATATATGAATTAAAAATTCAAATCACCCCCTTTTCACAACATATAAAAGGAAAATTACATTAGGTACACGTACACATTAGGTATCCCTGTGTCCAAAAACTTATAAAACTATTTTTCCCGTATGCTTTTTTCACTGTTTCGTGTCTGCTAAAAATTTGAATAATAAGTGATCAAAGCAATAACCATATCCCCAAAATGGTATAACTAAAAAGTACACCTGGCCCTGCAAAAAAAGACACCTTATGCATCTCCATATATGAAAATATAAAAAAAAGATACAGGTGTCAGAATATGGTGACTTTAAGAAAAAAAAATTTTTTTGCAAAGTTTTACATTTTTATTAAGGGGTTAAATGTAAATAAAACTATATAAATTTGGTATTCCCGGAACCGTACCAAAACATAGAATACAGCTGACATGTCATTTTGGCTGCACAGTGAACGCCGTAAAAAAAAAAGCCTGTAAGAAAGTCATACAAATGCACTTTTTCTCCAACTCCACCCCAGAATTTTTTTTCCAGCTTTCCAAGTACATTGTACAGAACAATAAATGGTACCACTATGAAGAACAATTTGACTCACAAACCTTAAGCCCTCATATGGCTCTGTGGGAAAAAAATAAAGTTATGGAGTTTGGCAGACACAGAAGTCAAAAACGAAAAATCGAAAAATACCAACAGCGGGAAGGGGTTAAACAACAAGAGGCCATTTGCCAGGTGTCCACCCCACATTGATCTGATCTGAGAATAGATCATCAATATCTAAGTCCTGGAAAAGTTCTTTAATTTGTCAAAATGGATTTATATCCTACTTCCTATCTGACCTCTAACTGTATAGCACTGTCCCTTTAGAAAGCTTTTGGCTCCTTATACTAATTTTAATATTTCTGTTAAATGTAATTGTTATATTGAATTTCTGTGACAAATTAAAGAAGGCCTCCAATAAAAACACAACGTCCATTCATTGCATCCCCATGCATCACCTGGCCATCTTGAACCTTCCACTATAGGTGCATATCAATAAATTAGAATATTTTTGAAATGTTCATTCATTTCAGTGATTCAGTAATTCAATTCATAATCAGCAGTCTTTCATGATTGTGTGTCCTACTGAACCAGACTGAGGGACCATTTAAAGGCTTAGGAAGCCTTGGCAGGTGACACACTGAACTTTTTTACAATATTCTAATTTTCTTAGATTTGGGTTTACATTACCTGTAATCCATAATCAACATTTACAGAAATAAAACACTTGAAATAGAACACTCTGTGTGTAAAGAATCTAGAAAGTATAGGAGGTCACTTTTTTAAATTTAATTACTGAAAGAAATAAACGTTTCAAAAGATATTCTAATGTATTGAGATGCACCTGTATATCTGCTTGCTGGGGGTATATTGTGATTGTTCTCACCTCTTTATTCTCTTATATAAGCTACATATACATTACATACACAGTGAAGAGGCTGCATTATGATCTTTATATCATTATAAGATTGTGACTAAAGCCAGTCTAATCATTAGCAGTAACTGTGATGGGAATTCTTGTGTGGTACAGGCCATACAATTTTATCATACAGGAACCGTTGCAGTCTGTTATTTATGTGTCACGTATAGTAGCTCTCAACAGACACAATAAAAATGTGTGTCATCAGAGCCTGACACACAGGCTTTCTAGGCAATGGCCCAAGTCTAATAAATAGGGATACAAGCAGCAAAAAGTATAGATATAAGTCTGACACATGGGAAAGCATAATGGAGCACATGCGACTCTAATTTTGGGAAGTGTCCCTTTAATCATTATATTTAGAGATGAGCGAATCGATTCTGCAGAAATGGAATTCGATCCGAATTTCAGGAAATCTTTTTGATTCGGCACGATTCCAGATTTCCTCACGCTTCGATGCATCGAATCGCAATGTTTTTATAAAATGTCCGCCGCACATGTTAGGATAATGGGGAAGGGATTCAGAGCGCGGGATCACCCACAATGCCAAACGTGCAGCTAATCAGCAGCCAGCAGAACCTGTGATGTCACAGCCCTTTAAAAACCCTCAGCCATTTTAGGTACAGTCATTCCACATCGCACTTACTGTAGGAACAGATATCTGCAGGAGCTAGGGAAAGACTTAGAAAACATATAGAAGTTCAGGTAAAGAGGCTGAGCCTTAGAACTGTAGGCAAAGCATAGGGAGGAATTGAGAGAAGAATTTGGGGTGGTTGCAGGGTCATTTACAGCAAGAATTTGCAGCATAATTCACACTGCAGCACTCACTGCCGTTATACTGCTGCTCATTACTCATATCTATGTCTTCAAAGTCGAACACAACAAGCCTTTTGCAGTGCAGTATAGCAAAAAACAGTGAATCATCATACACTAATATCTGCATGTATCTGTAAAAAAAAAGCCTTTTTAAAGGCTTTTATTATAAGGGGCTTATTCACTGTTCTTACAAGGCATAACATTATTCAGTACTATTGCGCCAAAGAAAACTGAATTATCATACAATAATATATGCACTTATCTGTAATAAACGCCTTTAACGTGGGGAAAAACATAACAACCATATTCGCCATTTTGTTACCAGTATAAAGTTGCAGGCCATTTTTAAAAACAGTATTGTCAATAATAATTCAATAATTCTTAGCGGTTATCACTTATTTAAAGGTGTTTATTAGTGTCTAAACCCATAAGGAGGACCATATTCGCCATTTTGTTACCAGTATAAAGTTACTGGCCATTTATCAATAGTATTGTCAATAATTCAATAATTCTGAGCCACAAATCTCTGCCTTTATCACGGTTTTTTTTATTGGTGTTCATTAGTGGGTGAAAAAATAAGGGGCATATTTGCCGTTCTCTTAAAAGTAGAAAATAACATTGCTTTTTGACCTTTACCATTAAGTTTTTTCATCGAACAGTATGACAGACAGAGAAGCGGGAGGCCATGCACAGGGGAGAGCCGCAGGCCTAAATGTTTCTGGCACAGGCACATGTCGCAGCAGAGTAAGGGGGCATGGCAGCAGGGGTCAGTTACAGAGGCCTGAGCTCCCAGTGTCAAGTAGCGGTCGTTTCTTGACCAGAAACCCAACAGTTGTAGAATGGTTGGCGGTAGCAGTCAGTTATTGCGGAGTGTTGGGGTAAAATCACCTACTCGGCGCTGTGGCAGTTTTTTGTAAAGCCGCCAGGGGAGGTGAACATGTCCATACGTTCTATCTGTGGGCAGAAGGTGAAGCGTGACCAGGATGCCATTGTTGGAACCACAGCCCTGCGCGAACATATTCAGCATCACCATAAAGTGGCCTGGGAGAGCTGTGCCTCCAATATGGTGGTCCAGCCTGCCGCAGCAACCGCTACGGCATTCAGTGGCACGCACCCCATTTCAGGCAGTCAAGCCTCCACCACCTCAGCTGAAGGAAGCTGTGTGTCCTTCCCATCATCTGCTGGTCACGATGCTCCTGCTCCTCCTCCTAGTCACTTATTGCGTCAGCAATCGATCACAGAATCTATATCTAAGAGACAACAGTATGCGTGCAATCATCCAACAGTGCAGAAGCTGAACATGCTCCTGTCCAAGTTGCTGGTGCTGCATTCACTCCTTTTTAACTTGGTGGACTCTGCACCTTTCAGAGAAATGATGGTTTGCGCCAAGCCGAGGTGGAGAGTCCCAAGCTGTAATTTCTTTGCCAAGAAGGCAGTACCAGCCCTGCACAAATATGTAGAAGAGAAAGTGGTCCAGTCCTTGATCCTATGAGTGTCTGCAAAAGTGCACGGCAGCGCCGACGTGTGGAGCTGTAACTACGGTCAAGGACAATATATATCATTTACGGCCCACTGGGTTAATGTGGTGCCGGCCCAGACACACCAGCAACTTGGACAGGTGACGCAGCTTCTGCCTCCACGTTCTCACGCCGTTGGTCCTGCAACAATGTCCGCCTCATCCTCCACTGTCTCCTCAGCCTCCACTGCAGGGACAGTTCACAGTGCTCCTCCAACATACCACATGTGCAGGGCACAGCGGTGTCACGCTGTTCTACAACTTGTTTGCCTGGGCGAACAAAGTAACACAGGGGAGGAACTGTCCATGTCCTTAATCAAGAAATCGAATCCTGGCTTTCTCCAAAAGAACTTAAAATCGGAACAATGGTGACCAACAACGGGAAGAACATGGTGTCGGCGCTGCGTCAAGGAGGGCTGAGCCATGCGCCCTGCATGGCGCACATGTTCAATTTGGTTGTCAAGCGTTTCCTTAAGTATTCCACCCATCTGCAAGACATCCTAAAAATGTCAAGGAACTTTGCATACACTTCAGCCACTCGTACACCACTAAGCACAGCCTTCTTGACTTGCAGTGGCAGAATGGCCTCGCACAACATAGGCTGATATGCGATGTTTCCACCCGTTGGAATTCAACCCTCCATATGTTGGATCGACTATATGAACAGAGAAAAGCCATAAACGATTTCTTGATGATCCAAGCGGACAGAGGTACTCCCCTGTGTAACTTTAACGTTAGCTAGTGGCACCTCATGCGTGACACCTACCGATTGCTAGTTCCCTTTGAGGAGGCCACTTTGTTAGTCAGTCACCAAGACTATGGGATGAACAACATCATTCCACTGATTCACATCCTGGAAAAGATGCTTTTCAATCTGGCTGGACAGGGGACTAGAGATGTGGCATCTACATCTCAAGGCCACATGAGCCCTGTGGGGGCTGAACTGGAGGAGGAGGAGGATGAGGAGGACATTGGAGCACAAACAATGTGTAGCCAAATGGGTGGAGAGGAGGAGCAGGAGCAACCAGAACAGCCAGAGGGAGATGAGGAGGATGAGGCAGATGACCCAAGACACACCGTGGCAGTATGCAATGGAGATGGATGCAGGGAGTCCCTTAGAGTCACTTACGCAAATGGCCCGATGCATGCTGACTTCCTTGTGCAGTGACAGCCAAATGGTCACCACTCGGCAGAGGGATGAATACTGGCTCTCCACCATGTTAGACCCTCGCTACCGGGGGAAAATGGGGGCCTTTTTTACACCCGCTGAGAGGGAGGACAAACTGAACTACTATAGAGACATGCTATGTAGTAAGTTGGCTACTGCTTATTTGCGTCATTGTCCATCTTCTCGCATGTCTAACTGGGGGGGCCCTGAGCACTCAACTTGCACTGGCATGGCAGCTGTGGGAGGGGGTTGGGGTGGCAGGAGCAATATCAGCTCCATCAGCAGCAGCCTGAGCCTATAGTCATTGATGAGCAGTTTTCTTCAGCCGCATAGTGAAGAAGCTGCTCATCGGCAGCTAGACACAGAGCAGTAGTTGAACCAGCTGGTGGTGGCATACTTAGAGTGCACCCTGTCACCTGTCATCGAAGATCCGCTGGACTACTGGGCAGCCAAACTGGATTTGTGGCCGCAACTGGCCGAGTTTGCCCTGGAAAAGCTGTCCTGCCGGGCCAGTAGTATGGCATCAGAGTGGGTGTTTAGTGTGGTGGGGGCCATAGTTACCCCAAGGAGAACTCGCCTGTCCACCCAAAATTTGGAGAGACTGACCTTTGTGAAGATGAATCAGGCATGGATGAGTCAGGATTTTCACTCAACAATGCCTCATGCAGCAGATTAAATGGTCCATGCTGCCTCACCACACTCTGCCACTGGGTGACTGTATGGCCTCCTAAGGCTGTTGCTACCTACACATTATATCACCTTGCCACTCTGTGGCCTACTCACGCTGCTGCCACCTCCGCACTCTGCCACTGGGTGACTGTACGGCCTCCTCATGCTGCAGCCATTGAGTGACTATATGCCCTCCTCATGTTGCTGCCACTGGATCACTGTATGGCCTCCTCATGTTGCTGCCACTGGGTCACTGTATGGCCTCCTCATGTTGCTGCCACTGGGTGACTGTATGGCCTCCTCATGCTGCAGCCATTGAGTGACTGTATGCCCTCCTCATGTTGCTGCCACTGGGTCACTGTATGGCCTCCTCATGTTGCTGCCACTGGATCACTGTATGGCCTCCTCATGTTGCTGCCACTGGGTCATTGTATGGCCTCCTCATACCGCTGCCACTGGGTCACTGTATGGCCTCCTCATGTTTCTGCCACTGGGTCATTGTATGCCCTCCTCATGTTGCTGCCACCGGGTCACTGTATGCCCTCCTCAAGCCGTTTCCACTGGGTCACTGTATGCCCTACTCATGCCGCTGCCACCGGGCCACTGTATGGCCTCCTTATGCCGCTGCCACTGGGTCTCTGTATGCCCTCCTCATGTTGCTGCCACTGGGTTACTGTATGCCCTCCTCATGTCACTGCCACCGGGTCACTGTATGCCCTCAAGCCATCATTTCCACTGGATCACTGTATGCCCTCCTTATGCTGCTGCCACTGGGTCACTGTATGGCCTCCTCATGTTGCTGCCACTGGGTCACTGTATGGACTCCTCATACCGCTGCCACTGGGTCACTGTATGGCCTCCTCATGTTGCTGCCATTGGGTCATTGTATGCCCTCCTCATTCCACTGCCACCGGGTCACTGTATGCCCTCCTCATTCCACAGCCACTGGGTCACTGTATGCCCTCCTCATGTTGCTGCCACTGAGCCACTGTATGCCCTTCTCATGCCACTGCCACCAGGTCACTGTATGCCCTCCTCAAGCTGTTTCCACTGGGTCACTGTATGCCCTCCTTATGCTGCTGCCACTGGGTCACTGTATGGCCTCCTCATGTTGCTGCCACTGGGTCACTGTATGGCCTCCTCATGTTGCTGCCACTGGGTCACTGTATGGCCTCCTTATACCGCTGCCACTGGGTCACTGTATGCCCTCCTCATTCCACTGCCCCCGGGTTACTGTATGCCCTTCTCATTCCACAGCCACTGGGTCACTGTATGGCCTTCTCATGCTACAGCCACTGGGTCACTGTATGCCCTCCTCATGCTGCTGCCAATTCCATATTGTCACCTTGTCACCAGCAACTTGTCCAGGTGGTGCCGCTTTCGCCTCCACGTTTTCACACCATTGGTCCTGCAACAATGTCCACCTCATCCTCCACTGTCTCCTCAGCCTCCACTGCAGAGACAATTCACAGTGCTCCTCCAGCATACCACATGTGCAGGGCACAGCATTTTCACACTGTTCTACACTTCGTTTGCCTGGGCGAACAAAGTCACACAGGGGAGGAACTGGCTCACTGTATGGCCTCCTCATACCGCTGCCACTGGGTCACTGTATGGCCTCCTCATGTTGCTGCCACTGGGTCATTGTATGGCCTCCTCATGTTGCTGCCACTGGGTCACTGTATGCCCTCCTCAAACCATTTCCACTGCGTCACTGTATGCCCTCCTCATGCTGCTGCCACTGGGTCATTGTATGGCCTCCTCATGCCGCTACCACCGGGTCTCTGTATGCCCTCCTCATGCCGCTGCCACCGGGTCACTGTATGCCCTCCTCATGCCGCTGCCACTGGGTCACTATATGCCCTCCTCATGCAGCTTCTACTGCATTACTCTGCGTCCTCCTCATGCTGCTGCCACTGGGTGACTGTATGGCCTCCAAAGGCTGTTGCTACCTACACATTATATCACCTTGCTACTCGGTGGCCTACTCACACTGCTGCCACCTCCACACTCTGCCACTGGGTGACTGTATGGCCTCCTCATGCCGCAGCCATTGGGTGACTGTATGCCCTCCTCATGTTGCTGCCAGTGGGTCACTGTATGGCCTCCTCATGTTGCTGCCACTGGGTCATTGTATGGCCTCCTCATGCCACTGCCACTGGGTCACTGTATGGCCTCCTCATGTTTCTGTCACCGGGTCACTGTATGTCCTCCTCATGTTGCTGCCACTGGGTCACTGTATGGCCTCCTCATGCTGCTGCCACCGGGTCACTGTATGGCCTCCTCATGCTGCTGCCACCGGGTCACTGTATGCCCTCCTCATGTTGCTGCCACCGGGTCACTGTATGCCCTCCTCAAGCCGTTTCCACTGGGTCACTGTATGCCCTACTCATGCCGCTGCCACCGGGCCACTGTATGGCCTCCTTATGCCGCTGCCACTGGGTCTCTGTATGCCCTCCTCATGTTGCTGCCACTGGGTTACTGTATGCCCTCCTCATGTCACTGCCACCGGGTCACTGTATGCCCTCAAGCCATCATTTCCACTGGATCACTGTATGCCCTCCTTATGCTGCTGCCACTGGGTCACTGTATGGCCTCCTCATGTTGCTGCCACTGGGTCACTGTATGGACTCCTCATACCGCTGCCACTGGGTCACTGTATGGCCTCCTCATGTTGCTGCCATTGGGTCATTGTATGCCCTCCTCATTCCACTGCCACCGGGTCACTGTATGCCCTCCTCATTCCACAGCCACTGGGTCACTGTATGCCCTCCTCATGTTGCTGCCACTGAGCCACTGTATGCCCTTCTCATGCCACTGCCACCAGGTCACTGTATGCCCTCCTCAAGCTGTTTCCACTGGGTCACTGTATGCCCTCCTTATGCTGCTGCCACTGGGTCACTGTATGGCCTCCTCATGTTGCTGCCACTGGGTCACTGTATGGCCTCCTCATGTTGCTGCCACTGGGTCACTGTATGGCCTCCTTATACCGCTGCCACTGGGTCACTGTATGCCCTCCTCATTCCACTGCCCCCGGGTTACTGTATGCCCTTCTCATTCCACAGCCACTGGGTCACTGTATGGCCTTCTCATGCTACAGCCACTGGGTCACTGTATGCCCTCCTCATGCTGCTGCCAATTCCATATTGTCACCTTGTCACCAGCAACTTGTCCAGGTGGTGCCGCTTTCGCCTCCACGTTTTCACACCATTGGTCCTGCAACAATGTCCACCTCATCCTCCACTGTCTCCTCAGCCTCCACTGCAGAGACAATTCACAGTGCTCCTCCAGCATACCACATGTGCAGGGCACAGCATTTTCACACTGTTCTACACTTCGTTTGCCTGGGCGAACAAAGTCACACAGGGGAGGAACTGGCTCACTGTATGGCCTCCTCATACCGCTGCCACTGGGTCACTGTATGGCCTCCTCATGTTGCTGCCACTGGGTCATTGTATGGCCTCCTCATGTTGCTGCCACTGGGTCACTGTATGCCCTCCTCAAACCATTTCCACTGCGTCACTGTATGCCCTCCTCATGCTGCTGCCACTGGGTCATTGTATGGCCTCCTCATGCCGCTACCACCGGGTCTCTGTATGCCCTCCTCATGCCGCTGCCACCGGGTCACTGTATGCCCTCCTCATGCCGCTGCCACTGGGTCACTATATGCCCTCCTCATGCAGCTTCTACTGCATTACTCTGCGTCCTCCTCATGCTGCTGCCACTGGGTGACTGTATGGCCTCCAAAGGCTGTTGCTACCTACACATTATATCACCTTGCTACTCGGTGGCCTACTCACACTGCTGCCACCTCCACACTCTGCCACTGGGTGACTGTATGGCCTCCTCATGCCGCAGCCATTGGGTGACTGTATGCCCTCCTCATGTTGCTGCCAGTGGGTCACTGTATGGCCTCCTCATGTTGCTGCCACTGGGTCATTGTATGGCCTCCTCATGCCACTGCCACTGGGTCACTGTATGGCCTCCTCATGTTTCTGTCACCGGGTCACTGTATGTCCTCCTCATGTTGCTGCCACTGGGTCACTGTATGGCCTCCTCATGCTGCTGCCACCGGGTCACTGTATGGCCTCCTCATGCTGCTGCCACCGGGTCACTGTATGCCCTCCTCATGTTGCTGCCACTGGGTCACTGTATGCCCTCCTCATGTTGCTGCCACTGGGTCACTGTATGCCCTCCTCATGCCACTGCCACCGGGTCACTGTATGCCCTCCTCAAGCCGTTTCCACTGGGTCACCGTATGGCCTCCTCATACTGCTGCCACTGAGTCACTGCATGGCCTCCTCATGTTGCTGCCACTGGGTCATTGTATGGCCTCCTCATGCCGCTGCCACTGGGTCGCTGTAAGGCCTCCTCATGTTGCTGTTACTGGATCACTGTATGGCCTCCTCATGTTGCTGCCCCCAGGTCACTGTATGCCCTCCTCAAGCTTTTTCCACTTGGTCACTGTATGGCCTCCTCATGCCACAGCCACTGGGTCACTGTATGCCCTCCTCATACTGCTGCCAACTCCATATTGTCACCTTGTCACCAGCAACTTGTCCAGGTAGCGCCGCTTCTGCCTCCACGTTCTCACACCATTGGTCCTGCAACAATATCCACCTCATCCTCCACTGTTTCCTCAGCCTCCACTGCAGAGACAATTCACAGTGCTCCTCCAGCATACCACATGTGCAGGGCACAGCGGTGTCACACTGTTCTACACCTCGTTTGCCTGGGCGAACAAAGTCACACAGGGGAGGAACTGGGTCACTGTATGGCCTTGTCATACCGCTGCAACTGGGTCACTGTATGGCCTCCTCATGTTGCTGCCACTGGGTCACTGTATTCCCTGCTCATGCCATTGCCACCAGGTCACTGTATGCCCTCCTCAAGCCGTTTCCACTGCGTCACTGTATGGCCTCCTCATGCTGCTGCCACTGGGTCATTGTATGCCCTCCTCATGCCGCTGCCACCGATTCACTGTATGGCCTCTTCATGCTGCTGTCACTGGGTCACTGTATGCCCTCCTCATGCCTCTGCCACCGGGTCATTGTATGGCCTCCTCATGCCGCTGACACTGGGTCACTGTATGCTCTCGTCATGCCACAGCCACTGGGTCTCTGTATGCCCTCCCCATGCAGCTTCTACTGCGTCACTCTGCATCCTCCTCATGCTGCTGCCACTGGGTCACTGTATGGCCTCCTCATGCTGCTGCCACCAGGTCACTGTAGGACCTCCTTATGCCACTGCCACTGGGTCATTTTATGGCCTCCTCATGCCGCTGCTACTGGATCACTGAATGCCTTCCTCATGACGCAGCCACTGAGTCGCTGAATGTCCTCCTCATACCGCAACCACGTCACTGTATGCCCTTTTTATCCCGCAACCACTGGGTCATGCCCTCATGCCACAGTCACTGGGTCACTGTATGGCCTCCTCATGCCGCTGCCACTGGGTCACTGTATGGCCTCCTCATGCCGCTGCCACTGGGTCACTGTATGCCCTCCTCATGCCGCAGCCACTGGATCACTGTATGCCCTCCTCATGCTGCTGCCACTGGGTCACTGTATGCTCTCCTAAGACTGCTACTACCTCCACTTCTGCCACTGACTCACTGTATGCCCTCGTCATGCTGCAGTCACTGGGTCACTGTTTGCCCTCCTCATGCCGTTTCCACTGGGTTACTGTATATCCTCCTCATGCCGCTGCCACTGGGTCACTGTATGGCCTCCTCATGCCGCTGCCACTGGGTCACTGTATGGCCTCCTCATGCTGCTGACACCTCCACATTATGTCGCCTTGCCACACTGTAGACATCTATGTGGAATCGACAGACGATGGTGTAAAAGGAGTGCGCTCGTTCACGCTACAGTAGGATGTTGGGCACGGTTCTTTCTACCTGGCACTAACATGGACCTGTAAGGCTAGGTTCACACTTCAGTTAGTTGGTCAGTTTTGGCCCCGTAACTGTGTGAACCGAGAGCAAGGCAAGTGGTTTGGACTCCGCAACCAGAAATGAACGCACACGCGGTAGTTCAAGAAAAGAATATATATTTACTATAAGTTAATAAAGGCTATTTGAAGGTAAAATGACAGGGATAAAGACAAGCAAAATATACAATATAGCATGAACAATTTCAAGGCAAATTCTGCAATGGTTTCTACTTTTACTCTGTCCACTTCTGCAGTATGGACACTGAATGAACAATATACTCAAAACTATCCCTAACTGACCCTGACATCACATTTGGGTGCACCCCCTTTTCCCCAGTGGTCCAGGTGGACCGCTTACAGTCCGTAGAAGCGCGCGGTGGGGCCCAAAGTCGTTCCTTTCTTTTATAGTGAAGCGTCCTCTCCTCACTGTTATCAGGATCTCAGGAGAAATGAAGTTCTCTTTAACAGGGAAACCCAATGAATGCAATGTAATCCAACAGCAGATTCCACTCAGCACACTGACAGTCCTGCCGAATCCATACACTGAGCTGGGATGTAAGCCGGGATTTAGCAGGTGCTGTCCAGTACATCAACAGCACTGCGAGTCTCTATCTGTGGTATCCATATACACAGTCACAATGTCAGTCTCACTGATCAGCCACTGAGTACAGTTCCTTTCACGTGGACTCACTAGTCCTGTTGTCTCTTTACACTCTGTTTGTCTCTGGACCAAGATACAGCTTAGCTGTACAGAAAAATATCCACACCAGTTCAACACAGCACAGACACCTGTCTTCTCTCTTGCCAAGATGGCTGCTGCTCTCTGTCTCGTCACTTCCTGCTTCTCTGCTCACACTCTGTCTGCAGAACAGGCAAGCTGACATAAAAGGGGGGGGGGTCTCACTCCAGCATCATGTCACAATTACAATGGCTGCTGTCTTAAAGGAACAGAATCACAGAAATACATTCAACATTAACAATTTATACAGACAAATAAAGCTTAGGACAACATTGGCTGTCTCTTACAACTGTCCAAATAAGAGAAGTGTGCAGTGGTTCTAAGAGCAACGCCTGTCATGTGCGTGTCATTCAGACTCACAGTATAGTTTGACTACTACAGTAGGCTCACTATGCGTGTTACTGCAAGGCACAGTGTTCTACACCACTATACAGACTCTCTGAAGCTAGGAAATAGGTGTTTTTTAGTAATTCGGATCGAAGCGAATTTTTTTTGGAACTTTGAATCGAACTGCCGAATCGAACTTTTGAGAAATTCGCTCATCTCTAATTATATTATATATTATTATATTGTTACCATCAATGATTTCTTAGAATATTTACATTCATCTATTTCGACACTTTGTAGCTCAAAGCCTCTGAGTCAAACTCATCTGGACTACCACTTGTCTACAGTTCAAGTTTCATTCTGCATCACCAGAAAATAGGTAATCAAGTTGATTATGCATCCTTTCTGGTGTGAGAGGCACATTCAACATTTTCCTTGGATCAAGGGGACTGACTGAATGTAAAACTGTGAAATGTTATGCCTAATAAGCTACATAAGTCATGTGCAAACTGGTTCATATTCAACATATTTGCATTAGTCAAATAGGGGTACTGTGTCTATTTGTGGAGCCCGCTATGTGCCGTAGATGGAAGCAGAAAAAGAGAATGGTTTACTGGAAAAAGAAAACTGTGCCTCTAGTACCTGCTAATGAAAGATAGCAACCCTGCAAGTCAGTGTCTGACTCTAAGGCCAGGGTCCCACGTGGCGTAAATGCCGTCGATTGACCGCGGTGGAAACGCTGCGGAAAAAAAACACAGCGTTTTACAATCCCTGCAAAGTGGATGGGATTCTAGTGAATCCTATCCACACATTGTGAGAAAATACACACAGCGGACACACTGCAATTTCCAAAACCGCTGCGGTTTTGGAAATCACAGCATGTCAATTATACCTACGGAAACGCTGGTGGCTTCCCTAGAGGTATAATAGAAGGAATCCTCTGCGGACTTTCTGTGAAAAGCGCTGCAGGAAAAACATAACCTTAGCCTCAAAGAGGTCTTGCAGCATGATTAGAAATATAAGGTACACCAGAAAATCTCTTTCAAAATGAAAAGACACTCATCTTCAAGCAACTGTTTGGGGTTCTGGCCCCTTGTCAGTGCAGAGTAAAGTAACAGTTGCAAGGTAAGAGACCATTTATGTGGGTCAGGAATGGTTACTGGTTCTTCTCCTTGAAGACTTTGATGTAGACATAGGGAGATTTAAAGGGAGTCTGCCACCAGAACCCAGCATATCAACCCAACCAAGGGTTGCTTCAAAGAGGTAAGCAGCAAAGCCCTAGTTGCTCCAAAGAGCTCATTTGCATATTTTTTGGTTTGGTTTATATGCCTAGTCATGTTGCAAGACCTCTTTAAGGACGGGGGCTCCACGTTGCGAAAACTTAGCTTTTTGGCTTTTCTCTCTGCATTTTTCGGGCGGAAACCGAGCAGAAACCACTTGGACCCATAGTCTATGGGGTCCGCGGGTAACCGCTTTTTTAAGCGGATTACGTTTCTGTTCGGGGGTCCCCGAATGCAGATGTGAACCTAGCCTTAGAGTGAGACATTGAAGGTTGCTACCTTCCAAAATGTGGTACTTAAAGGGACATTTTGGCTTTCATTCCAGCAAGGTTGGTTTTATGTAGGTTTATAGGTTGGACTTGATGCCTTATCTACTATGTTACTATGTAAAATGACATACCTTTTTCCTACTAGTTACATAACTATTATTCAATAAAGAATAAATACTGAATCACAGAATGAGTGTATTCAGAAAGTTTTTTTAGATCTTTCCACTGTGTCATGTAGTCATTTTTGCAATAGTTCTGCTTGAATTAAAGGAAATCTGTCACCAGGGTAAGGCATATTAAACCAGAAACACAGTTAAATAGGTCAGGCTCACCAGAATGTAACACCATTTTCCCCATGAGAATTTTCAGGAATTTATGCCTCCACTGGCAAGATATTCAAATGAGCAAACTGGAGCTCTGAGAGTAGCTCCATTGCTCCAAATTGCTATGCTCCAAACTTCTGTAATATACCCTCCTCCTCCCCTCACTGACTGATAGGGCCAGGGAGCTATGCTGAAATCATGCCTAGCTCAGCGATTTCACCAGTGTATTAGGGCAGTGTGAGACGTAGCAGTTTGGAGCAATGGAGCCACCCTCAGTGATCCAGACTGCTCATTTTGCTCACATTGTCAAATAAATGAACATCTTGGCAATGGAGGCACACATTTTCATGGGGAAAAGGGCATAGCATTCAGAGAAGCCTGATCTATCTAACTGTTTTGCTGGTTTACTATGCTTTACCTTGGTGACATATTTCCTTTAACTGTCCAGGTCCCCCCTTTAAGTAAAGTTTGTGTGTCTTTAATTATGTGACAATTATCTGATCATCTTTTCCTTAGTGGGAGTTTTTTTTATACTGAATGTCAGGAGTCACAATAATGCTTATACAGACATCATCTCTGCCTCTAGAAGCTTCTAAATGCTTTGACATTAGTCTCATGCTTATTCTAACAAAAAAAGAATGAATTCAATTCAGATAAGAAAGCTGTGATCAATATTAGGCTGAGGCCCCACATTGCGGAAACACAGCTTTTTTTTTGTTGTGGATTTTGCTGCAGTTTTTTGAGCCACAGCCAGGAGTGGATTGAGCAGAAGGTATAACTATAATAGCTTTCTATATATTTCTTATTCATTTTGTAGCTAGTATTGGCTTTGGCTCCAAAAACCGCAGCAAAATCTGCAAAAAAAAAAAAAGCTGTGTTTCCGCAATGTGGTGCCTCAGCCTTGAATGGTAAAAAGTAGTGCATGCATAAAGGTTTTTAAAACAGTACTTCTTTAAATTCTTGAACCAAGCAACAGGTGCAGGACTGCTGAGATGCTTCTAATAAAGAACTGCTATGTACAGTGCCTTGCGAAAGTATTCGGCCCCCTTGAACTTTTCAACCTTTTGCCACATTTCAGGCTTCAAACATAAAGATATTAAATTAAAATTTTTTGGTGAAGAATCAACAACAAGTGGGACACAATTGTGAAGTGGAACGAAATTTATTGGTTATTTTAAACTTTTGTAAAAAATAAAAAACTGAAAAGTGGGGTGTGCAATATTATTCGGCCCCTTTACTTTCAGTGCAGCAAACTCACTCCAGAAGTTCAGTGAGGATCTCTGAATGATCCAATGTTGTCCTAAATGACTGATGATGATAATAAATATAATCCACCTGTGTGTAACCTGCTCTGTGATAGTCTCAGGGTTCTGTTTAAAGCGAGAGAGCATCATGAAGACCAAGGAACACACCAGGCAGGTCCGTGATACTGTTGTGGAGAAGTTTAAAGCCGGATTTGGATACAAAAAGATTTCCCAAACTTTAAACATCCCAAGGAGCACTGTGCAAGAGATCATATTGAAGTGGAAGGAGTATCAGACCACTGCAAATCTACCAAGACCCGGCCGTCCCTCTAAACTTTCATCTCAAACAAGGAGAAGACTGACCAGAGATGCAGCCAAGAGGCCCATGATCACTCTGGATCAACTGCAGAGATCTACAGCTGAGGTGGGAGAGTCTGTCCATAGGACAACAATCAGTCGTACACTGCACAAATCTGGCCTTTATGGAAGAGTGGCAAGGGGAAAGCCATTTCTCAAAGATATCCATAAAAAGTATTGTTTAAAGTTTGCCACAAGCCACCTGGGAGACACACCAAACATGTGGAAGAAGGTGCACTGGTCAGATGAAACCAAAATCCAACTTTTTGGCCACAATGCAAAACGATATGTTTGGCGTAAACAATACAATGCACATTGTACCTGTACATACAGAAATACTGGCTGGTGACTGACCCATGCAGTTTTATTTGTAGCACAACATCTTGGTTCATAAAAGGTGTCTTGACCTTATTGTACTGAGCAATTTTACTTCTTGCATATCCCTATTGTTTGATATGTTTAATTTGTAATTATGTAATATGATTTTGCTTGTACATGTATCCTCTCATTTATAACATTCTACAGAATATGTTGACACTATATAAATAAAAATTATTGTTATTGTTGTACTTTTTTATTTTGAGGAATTATGGCTGTTATATACCTGTTACGGTGTCTTTTCTAGAAGTATGTTCTCCTTTATAAGTAGAGTTTGATGCAGCTGATTCATAGTCCACTTTTTTTTTCCTTCAGGCTGATTACCTCTCGAGGGGATGCAGGGGCACTTGCTTTTAACAGAAAAAAATACACACATTGGAATATTATATGTGCATGTTACTCCTTTAATGCTTAATAACATCTGTGTGCACTGAATCAATTGCACAAAAAGTTATTTATTCATTGTAAAAAAGAGCAGTTTTAGCCTAAGACCCTATATAGTGAAAGGCATCTTAAAAACACTGTGGAAATTGTGTTTTTTTTTCCACTGCATTTTTCATTGAGTTTTTGCTGCATTTTCCTTCCCCTATTATAAAGAAGACCTTTGACCTTAGAATCTTTTAATAGATGCTGCTCCACTGATTCCAGCACAGTTTAATTTTTTTTCTCTAGCCTCCACTGTTCCCTAGCAATCAATGCTATTAGATGTGGTGTCTGACATGCTATTTACTGTCAGTTGGGCAATGTCAGGCAGGAGCAGACAAGAGGTGTGATTCTGAGCTCTGATACAGGCTGCCTCTGATTGGAGCTCTGCATCAAGCCCCCCAACCTGTCACACCCCTTCTGACATTCCAGAGCTTAAAGGGAATCTGTCAGGGCAATATGGGACACTAAACCACCCACAAGTCCATATGGACCTGGGGTTTAGTGTCCCAAATCACCCTGTTATAACACAATCCATGGCCGCATTAAAAATAAAAAAGCTTTATACTCACCCTGCCTCTGTACTCCCTGCGCCTACGCAGTTCTTCAATGAAGCCAGAGAAGTACACCTGGGCTTCAGTGCGCATGCCCCGCAATTACGCAGTGAAACCAGGGTGTCCATCTTTGGCTTCGCTAAAGAACAGCGCGGGTTCCGGGAATAAGCCAGACCGATCTCACCAAACAGCATCGATCGGACCCTTCTCTAGATAAGTATAAAGGTTTATTTTTAATGCACCTGCGGATTACATTACAACAGGCCGATCTGGGACACCAAACCCCAGGTCTATAAGGACCTGTGGGTGGTTTAGTGTCCCAGACTGACCTTACAGATTCCTTTTAAATAGCACAGCAGAGCACCAAAACTACCTGTACTTGTTGCTTGGGAATGGTGGAGTTTGGAAAGAAAATTCCAACTGCATTGTAATCAGTGGAGTGCCACCTATTAACAGATACTAAGAACTTGAATTGGTGGAGGTAGTAAAAGGTCCTCTTTAAATTTATAGGGAAAACATTTGTGATTCCGCAGATAAAATTGACATGTAGCGTTTTTCAAAACTCACCTTTTCCACAGCATTTTTTTTTTACAGTGTGTGGATGAGATTAACTACTGTAAAACCCAGCTTTTTTTTTTCCTGCAGCAGTGTTTCCGCAACTTACACAGTACACTGCTCCTGAATTTCTTCCTTCTACCCCACTGTGATTTAATTCTCAGATGGTTATAGAGTCATTTCATTAGGATGATGATGCAAACGAATAGAAGTAAAGTAATGTTTTCGTTTGCAGTGCATTCAACACTTACACCAGAGGTGTCTCATGGAATAAACTGGAGGACAGCAATCTTTTTTTTTAGTCTGCTACTTATTGTATTATTGCAATAGGTAGCGGCCGATAATTTACTCACCCATCTATCCTTCTGTCCAGGCTGGCCTCCGCTTCTGCCTCCAGGTGGCGCTGCACTTTCGTCATGATGCTGAAGAACGCTACAACACTACATCCAGCGTCCAGGTGGTTTTTTTTTTAGCATCGGCCACAGCGCACCCTGGAGGTGGCAGGGAAGGCTGGCTGGGACAGGAGAGTAAAATAACGTTACCTATTACAATAATACAATAGGCAGCGGCCTAAAATATACTGTGGGGGGGGGGGCATAAAAAAAAGTGAGATGATATCAAGCGGGGGAGGCAAAAAAGGGGGTCACATACTGTGTTGTGGCCCAGAAAAAGGAGGTTATATTGGGTATCTTTTTTTGGGGTGGGGGTGCCTTTCTATAGTTTGCTTCAGGCAGCAGAGGCGCTAGGTTCACCCCTGACTCATACACGGGCTGTCTGTAGACGATGTTGTCATGCCCATAGAAACCAGCTTTCCTTTAATTAAACTGCTTGGTTCTGTGATTGGTTGGTATGGGCAACAAAGACAGTTTCTCTTTTGGACTAAGGCCCCATGTAGCAGGCAGCAGCAAAAAAGTGCTGTAGAACACATCACAGTTTTTCCCACAGCAATTTTCACAGAAAGTTCGCAGATGTATGCAGCTCCAAATATCTGTTTGCTGCTTTGTATTTTAGCAGCTACTCACTTAATTCAATGAATTTGTCTGGCAGAAAGTTCCTCATTAAGACTTTAGATGAATTTGTCTGGCATCTGAATCAGTCACAAAGCTCTTCCCAGTACGATGATCACGCTTAAGTTTTCGTGAAATATGTAATGTTTTCATACCTTGGACAAGGCATTGCACTATTTGACCCTTTTCGATAGCAGTGAGATCCTCTGTGGAATGTCCTTCTTAGTCTAAGGTCCCGCGTAGTGAGCCACAGCCAAAAAACTCTGGGGAAAAAACTGCGGTGGAAACACATTGTGTTTTTTCCTGCAGCTCTTTTCACAGAAAGTCTACACAGTTTTCCTTTGTAGACTTTCTACTTCAATTATACCTATATGGAAAACTCCATAGGTATAATTGACATACTGTGATTTTTTTTTAAACTGCATGTCCACTGCGGATAATTTCTGCAATGTGTGGATGGGATTAGCCAGAATGCATTTGAATGCAGAATTCCCACTTTGCAGGTACTGTAAAGTGCTGTGTTACGCTACGTGGGGCCCCGGCCCTGGAGGCTAAGGCCCCACGTGGCGTCCGGCAGCAAAAAAGCACTGCGGGAAAAGCCATGGCGGCAATGCATCGCGGTTCTTCCCGCAGCGCTTTGCACAGAAAGTTCGCAAGACACCAATATACCCAAACCACGCACCAATAGCACCCCAAAAGGTAACAAGTCTAAAGTGCTATTTACTCTCTTTGGGGATGTTTAGCGCAAAGGAAACCCTTATTAAATTTGAAATTGAATATACACAAAAATACAATGTTTAACAAATAAAGGTGTAATACGAAAAATACATGTACATGCAAACAACATAAAATAAAAAGGGAATAACAAAGAACACATGTGTTTGTATGCCTGGCCATAGAAAGTGTTTTCAAAGACTATTTCATGAAACTGGGCAGCCTAATGACATTTGTTAAACCCAGAGAGAAATGATTTGGAAAAAAGGCGCACTGACCTATTCCAGTGAGCAGTCCCCACAAGCCCATTAATAAAAACATTGTTCCCAAAAAGGTACACAGGGATGCCCCTCCGCCTCAACCAAATATGAAGGGATTACAAAAAAGGCAGAACAATCAGAAAATAAACAGTCATATAATATTAAAACCTGAAGAGCACCACGAAGGCTCAGGTAGACAGAGAAACGGCTTGCAGTGGATGTTGAAGCTTCTCTCTTGTCATCATAAAAGCTCTTCCCACTTGCAACAACCTGGATACTGAAGCACAAAACATGTGCCTTGTTTACGTAGCCAATAAATTATCAAGCTGAAAACTTTCTACTTCACCATAATTTGTGCAGACCTCTACCTTGAGGTGGGAATCTAGTGCTGGCAAGGCCAAGGCCTCAGGGAGCCAAACTGTGGTTACGTACATCAGATCTTTAACCTCCACTGGGAACCTAACTATTCTTAGATCGTTATGTCAGCTATGATTTTCCAGCTCATTTTTCTTCAAGACACTTTATGGTTTGTTATTTATCCGCAAATAGCTCACTTTTGTTTTGGCATGAGTCCTCCAGGTTGGATATTGTTCAGCGTCAGAGATGATTTTGTTCTGCTCCGTAACCTAGGAGACAATGAGATCCAGAGATATCTGGAAGGACTATGCTGTCTAAGGCCAGCATTAGAATATCAGAAATGGTTGAAGCCATTGTTTGTACATGTAACTCAACTACGAAAAGGTCTTCGGGAATGACATGGGGTAGGGTGACTTGTTTACCTTGGTTTTTGGTTATGTGCTGGGCATAGTAGATCTGATGGTGGTGAATTGTACAATTCTGTCAATTACAAGCCCTGGACTGTGATGGAGCCAAAATAGCACGGTGAGGGTGCCCTTTAAGAAATGCTGAAGCTGTTGCTAGATGAGTGAGAGCAAAAATTTGCAGACAGACACCCTGTAGTTAAGGTTGCAGTGGGTCAGAATTGAAGACAAACAGCTGGCAGCTGGTATACCCTGAGACGTAGCTCATCCAGCAATGCATGAGTGAAGCACCTCTGTTCACTTCCTCCCCAAGCAGCAGCAGAAAATGGCGGGCCTCTAAGAGAGAAGGAAGGGAACAGGAGTATATGGGTCTAGCTGTATCAATACCTGCAGCAAGGCACCTGCGCTGTTTCTGAAGGGCGAGTAGGTCAGTCACCTTTTCACTGCTCAGGTTGGAACATGGCAACAATAGCACGGGTAGGAAGTGGCTGGTCCGAAGCTCCACAACCCATAAGTTATCTCTATATTTGCATATAACAATAAAGAGTCCACTGGAGCACCATAACATGAGGTACAGTAACAGGATCCTGATCCACTATCCAATGTAAATAAACAAAGAAATAGGCAACACTCCAAAAATAAATGTGAAATTCGGTGGAGTTTATTCCAAGTGTGAAGTTTCAGCTCCTGAATCTGTAGCTTTTCTCAAGCAACGTGCACATGCAAGTACATAACATATTTATACAAATTCATCAATTATGTACTGTATGTGATCACATCAATTAATCTCTTATACTGTATATATAAAAATGAATTTGTCTGTCTGTCTGTCTATCTGTCTATTCTTTATGCGCGACCAAACATCTGCACCGATCCTCAACAAATTTGGCACACAGGTACATCAGGTGTCCAGGAAGATTTTAGACCAGGTCTCAGCTCTCTAGGACGTACCGTTCCTGAGATACAGTTTTCCCAAAAAATGACCTGAATCAGTCAATACAAGCCTGCAAGTCTTTCACTCATATTCCTACTGCCATACACACGGTCACATGTCTCTTATCAGCCAATAGAAGCTCGCAGGTGCTTAATCTGCACAAGCACACAGCTTTACTCCAGGTTTACATAGCAACCAAGCTATTTATGACCTGTATTAGTCAATAGCAGTTCGCAGGTCCTTAACCCCTCAAGGACACAGCCCAAAAGTGCGTTAAGGACCAGGCCTTGTTTTTCAAAACTGACATGTGTCACTTTATATGGCAAGAACTTTGAGACGCTTTAACTTACACAAGTGATTTTGAGATTATTATTATTATTATTGTTTATTTATATAGCACCATTAATTCCATGGTGCTTTACTTATGATGATTTACATACGGTACACAAGATATACAAAACAGATAATACAAACATTGACCAACTGGCACAGTGGGATAGAGGGCCCTGCCCGCAAGGGCTTACAATCTATGAGGGAAAAGGGAGAGAGACAGAAGGTGGGGGTAGAGGCTGTTCAGGTGGTGGTGTGGTGACAGTAGCATTATTGGAGGTTGTAGGCCTTCCTGAATAGAAGCTTGTGAGGGTGGGGGACAGTCTTATGTGTCTTGGTAGTGAGTTCCAGAGTATGGGGGATGCACGGGAGAAGTCTTGGAGACTATTGTGTGAAGAGCGGATAAGAGCAGAGCGGAGTAGGAGGTCTTTAGAGGATCGGAGGTTACGTGTGGGCAGGTAGCAGGAGATTAGGTCGGAGATATATGGAGGGGACAGGTTGTGGATGGCTTTGCATGTCAGTGTTAGTAGTTTGAACTCTATTCTCTGGGCCATGGGTAGCCAGTGAAGGGATTGGCAGAGGGGAGCGGCCGATGAGGAACGGGTGAGAGGTGTATTAGGCGAGCAGCACAGTTTAAGGTGGACTGGAGGGGGGCAAGAGAGTTTGCAGAGAGGCCATGAAGAAGAGTGTTACAGTAGTCTAAGCGGGAGATTATGAGGGCGTGAACTAGCATCTTTATAGTTTTGGGGGTGAGGAAGGAGCGGATTCGGTGAATGTTCTTGAGTTGGAGGTGGCAGGAGGTGTTGAGGGTTTGAATGTGCGGCTTGAAGGATAGGTCAGAGTCTAAGGTTATCCCAAGGCAGTGGGCCTGTGGGAGTGGGGTGAGAGTGGTTCCATTAATTTTGATAGATGTGTCAGGTAAGGGGGTCGTGCGTGGAGGGGTGAAGATTATGAACTCCGTTTTCTCCATGTTGAGTTTGAGAAAGCGGGAGGAGAGAAAGGAGGCTATGGCTGCTAGACATTCTGGGACTCTGGACAACAGGGAGGTAATGTCTGGTCCAGAGAGATATATTTGAGTGTCGTCAGCATAGCAATGGTAATTGAAGCCATGGGATTCTATGAGTTGGCCAAGGCCTAGGGTGTAGATGGAGAACAGGAGGGGTCCTAGGATGGAGCCTTGGGGGACACCAACAGAAAGATGGCGCGGCGGGGAGGTGGTGTGCAAGTGGGAGACGCTGACTGTGCGGTTGGTGAGGTGAGGAGATACAGGAAAGGGCCAGGTCAAAGATGCCAAGGGATGAGAGCGTTTCTAACAGGAGGGAATGGTCGACTGTGTCAAAGGCAGAGGAGAGGTCAAGGTGGAGGAGGACAGAATAGTGACGTTTGGCTTTGGCAGTTAGGAGTCGTTAGTGGCCTTGGTTAGAGCAGTTTCTGTGGAGTGATGGGGTCTGAAACCTGACTGTAGTCTATCAAAGAGCACATTGGACGAGAGATAGGAGGACAGTTCGGAGTGGACGTGTTGCTCCAGTAGTATAGAGGTGTACGGGAGCAGTGAGATGGGGCAATAGTTGGCTGGAGAGGACGGGTTGAGGGAGGGTTTCTTAAGTATAGGGGTGACGGTAGCAAGTTTGAAGGTGGAAGGGAAGGATCCATTGGTTAGGGATAGGGCTGGAATAATGACTTCAGAGATTTTGGGGATGAGATGTGACTGGATGGGGTCAAGCGCGCAGGAGGTGAGGTGGAATTTAGATATTAGAGTGGAGAGCTTTTCATCAGTGACGGCGGAGAAGCAGGTTAAAGATGAAGTGCACAGGACAGTTGGGTAGAGTGGTTGAAGGGGGTGTAGGGTGAGTCTCTGATGGTGTCGATTTTGCTTTTGAAATAAGAGGAAAAGTCATCAGCTGTGATAAGTGATGTCGGAGGGGGCACAGGAGGACGGAGAAGGGAGTTGAAGGTAGTGAATAGCTGTTTGGGGTTGCGGGATAGGGCAGATATTAGTGTGGTGAAATAGACCTGCTTTGCAGAGGTGAGTGCGTTCTTGAATGTGAGTACTGCCTCCTTGTACCTAAGGAAGTCCTCCTGGGAGTGGTTTTTCTTCCAGAGGTGTTCTGCAACCTGTGAGGCACGTCTCAGTTTTTTAGTCAGGTCAGTGTGCCAGGGTTGCCTATTGATCAGTCGGGCTCTGGTGTTAGTGAAGGGGGCTACAGAGTCAAGGGCTGAAGTAATGGTGGTATTGTAGAATTCAGTGGTGGTATCTATATCCTGGAGTAAGGTTATGTCAGAGAGGGGTAGGAGAGAGTCTGAGAGCATGCAGATGTCCAGGCGATTAAGGTTTCTGTGGGGGTGTGTTGGTTTAGGGGTTGGAGGGTCTATTACAGAGGAGAGGGCCGAGAATGTCAGCAGGTTGTGGTTAGAGAGCGTGGACAGAGAGCTAGAGAGGTTGACTAGAGAGCAGAGGTGGGTGAATATGAAGTCCAGCGTGTGCCCCTTTGTGTGGGTGGCAGAGGAGGACCATTGAGAGAGACCAAAGGAGGAAGTGAGGGACAAGAGACTGGAAGCGGGGGGTGGTTTGTGTTAATGGGGATTTTGAAATCCCCCATGATGATGGTGGGGGTGGCTGTGGATAGGAAGTGCATTAGCCAGGTGGTGAAGTGGTCGATAAAGGCAGCAGTAGGTCCTGGCGGTCGATATATGATGGCCAGTTGGAGGTTGGAGGGCGAGTAAATGCGGACAGAGTGCACTTCAAAGGAGGGGAGGGTGAGAGCAGGTATCGGTTTGATTGGGGCAAAGGAGCAATTGTCAGACAGGAGTACGCCTACACCTCCACCAGGTTTATTGTTAGGGCGGGGAATGTGTGAGAATTGCAGACCTCCATAGGAGAGGGCAGCAGGGTAGGTGGTGTCTGAGGGTGTTAGCCACGTTTCTGTGATACCAAGAAATGATAATTTATGAGAAATGAAGAGGTCGTGGATGTAGTCAAGTTTGTTGAGTACAGAGCGAGCATTCCATAGCGCATCAGGGAGGGTATGGGGAGGGGCAGGAGCGGGTGAGATAGGGGTAAGATTTAGGGGCTTTCGTGCGCTGTTGCCGGTTGTGCAGAAAGATCCTACAGCAGGGGAGTACTGGGGCGGTCCAGGATTGGGAGATATGTCGCCAGAAGTAAGGAGTAGCAGGGAGAGGGATAGCAGGTGTAAATAGGAGAGAGTGTGGGGAGGTTGTGTGTGTCTGGGGCGGAAAGCTTGTAGGTGTGTGAGTAGCTGTGCAGAGAAGGTCAGATGGTGGGGTAGGATAGATGGAGAGATAAAGATATTCTTAGTGACATGGCTGGTTTGGGGTGGTAGAGTGATTTTAACAAGTATGGGAAGGACAACAGTGATTCTAGTGAGAAGCATGTGGCTAATTGTTTGGTTTTCATTTAGTGGGTTGTTTTTACCTTCAGTTCCCTTCTGGTCCAATTCTGGCCTAATTCTGGTCTATACACTTAAAAGCAGCACTTGGAAGCAGCAAAATGACCAATACACTTACATTTATACTAGCTAGCAATACATTTGTTTCATTATGATCAGGTGTGAAAAAGGGGGGTGGGAATACTGAGATAGAATCAAAGAATCTAAGGAAGGCCCAGGTGAGAAAAAAAGGGGGAGGAACCAGCAGGAAATGGAGACAGTGGCTACAAAGCTCAAATAGTTAAATCAGAGTGCATAACTATTGGATAGTATAACATATACAGATAACAGATAACCATATGTGTAACAGATGGATTACACATACCAGCAGATAGATATAATAGAATGAGCAAGCAGAGGTATATTATGAATGGAGTAACAGATGCATTCAGTATATGGGTCCAGATGGATTACACATACCAGCAGATAGATATAATAGATATAATAGAATGAGCAAGCAGAGGTTGTTTTCTTGTGACACATTGTACTTCATGTTAGTGATAAACACTAATCAATATTTTTGTATTTATTTATTTAAAAAAAATAGGATATTTGATGGAAATTTGAAAAAAAAACAAAACGCAATTTTCAAAATGTGAAATTCTCTGCTTTTCAGACAGATAGTCATACCACCCAAATACATTAATAAATATTATCTACCATATCTCTGCTTTATATTGGCATAATCTTTTAATCGTCCTTTAATTTATTTTGGACGTTAGAAGGCTTACAAGTGTAACAGCAATTTTCCAGATTTACAAGAAAATTTCACAAACTAATTTTTTAGGGACCACTTCAGTTCGGAAGTGGATTATAAAGGCCTATATATTAGAAACTGTGATGATTCCGCTTAAATATGGCTATAACTCAAAGCTGTATTTTGATCTCTGGGTAGCATATTTCTCTCTTAGTTCTCTTTACTCATAATGTGCACAGCCTACTCATAGGTATATTGCCAATAGTGGCCGGACTGGAACAATAGGGCTTTATATCCATCCCAGCAGGGCTCCATTGAATTCATACACAGCCCTGAGTGATCAAAGAAACATGCATTGATCAGTCTGGGCTGGTAGATCAGACATGGTTGATAACATTGTATCCTTTCACTTGGTCTCAGCTCAATACAAAGAATCTGGACTTGAGTGCGTTAGTCAATCAGACTTGCTGTCGCCGGTGACCTCATTCTGGTAGGTGGCATAAAGGGTATATAAGATGAGGTAAGAGGTCAGTGGGGGGAGATTGTGCTGGGACTACAAGAGAACACTATGAGGAGTTTTTTACAGACCATCACAGACTACAGAAGTTATTACAGACAGACCACTGTGAAGAGCATGCAGTCTGGATTGTTGTATTGATGTTACATGCTAAGAAGCCTCCACTGGTTATTCACACATGACAGAGCATGTGTGAGTGTTGGATTATAGAGCCACATCAAGGAGATGCGTGGTAAAGTAATTATTTCACTTTTATGCCCTTTTATTTTATTGCACTGTATCTTGTAACTAGTAACTGGTAATGCTTGCATATATCTACATATCTGTTCTGAACTGCATGTGTTAGATGTTAATACCGACCCATTTAGGGGTTAATAAATATATAAAATTTAGAAAGCTTGTCTTGTATTTATCTTGTGGACCCAGCACTCACTGGTGGTGAGTGTGGTTTTTTATGAAAGAAGACTCAGGTGTGGGCCAGCACGGTGTTGGCGCACTGAGGATCTTTCACATTGGTGACAGCATAGTGGGATCTTAGGATAAACAGCGTGTGTTGGTGACCTTTGTCACTCACACGCTGGGGATTGTAGTAATCCTATGAGACAAGCTCGGTATTAAAGCAAGCATTAAGATACAGTGAAAGTTTGATACAGTGCTGTTCCCCTCCCTTACTCTTTGTATTCTATCCTATCTTTTATTTGGCAAATACCAGTGGATGGCTAGTGGGCTCAGAAGCAGAGCTCCAGAGTTGCTGAACCAGGCTTTTGGAGACCCTGAGCGTATGGCTGAAATGGAGGCAGCCACAGCCATGCAAAGAATCGAGCAGAGTCCTGTTTTTTGGGGCTAGGCCAGGAAGTGCGGCAAGCAGCCCGGTCCCAAGGATTACTTCACCAGGAGGGTCCAGTAGCCCCAGCCTTGTGGGGGGGAATGGCTTCATACTGGCAAATGGCCCTGCAGCAAATAGGCACCAGTGACCCTAACATATACCTGCAGGTGATGTGCCATTTTCAGGAAGCTGTAGAACAAGAACGACAGGATGCTGAGCGACAGGCAGAGAGGAAGGCTGCTGAGCGACAGGTCGAGAGGGAGTATCAGCTTTAGCTCAAAAGGATGGAGCTCTCCCAGCAGGCGCAAACTCCAACAACCCTGCACAGCCCCTCAAGTTGGAAGGAGAAGCCAGGCCGGAGGTCACCACAGCCGTCTGTCGTCAGGTCGGGTGAGACAAACTATGCCCCGGGTGGTCCCTCCCCTGTCCCAAGAACTCTGGGCGTCCGGGTGACCTTTCCCAAACCCCAAGGGGAGGTGCGGCGGGGCCATGCCTGTAACCAGACAGGACATTTCAAGGAGGAGTGCCCCAACCGCTCTGAGAACTTCCCTGCTGCCCAAGCCACAGCAGGTGGCCCATCTGTGTATCTGGACTGGGGTGCAGGAAAAGGAAAGCGGACTGTGGGACTATTGACTGATTTGCTGGCTAATGTACTGTTGGGATCTGATTTAGGACCTATGATGTCCCAATATGGGGTGGGGAGCACCCCAATTTACTGTGATAAACTGTCTATGACTAATGTTGATAATGTGTCTGTCATATCTGCAGAGAGGTCCCGTAACCCCCCCTCTGAGATACTTCCCATGGCAGTCAATGTAAATGCTAATGAGTTGCCTTCAGCTGAGAGCAGGGAAGATGCAAATGAGCTTCCTGCAACCCAGCTCAGCAAAAATGTTATTGATGCTTTGTTCACCCCCGTGCTAGGAGCCAATGAGACTAAGTCTGTAGACACACCCACATCTGCGGGGGCGTCGCCCTCCCAGCTTGTTAATCTGTCTACCACAGATCTCATTGAGGCCCGGTGTGAATTAACAATTGCTAATGAATGTACTGTCAATGTAATTGCCAATGCTTGTTGTGAAAGTGTACAGGGTAGCTCTTCTGAGTCACTGGAAGCGACTTCTACTATTTCGCCCAGTGCATCCGATAAGCACCCAACTGCTGACCATGTGCCAGGTGGTCAGGTAGCTATGGGGATCTCATGGCCGATCCAGGTGAGGGACGGACTGCTGGTAGTGCGGTGTTAGCCCGCAGCCAGAGTGCTACAAGGGTGGAGGGCGTTCCGACCCTTGAACCATTGCCTACACCACCTGGAGTCGGTGCTGAGACCGCCATGACTAGCCTCACTCCCTTGAAGCCGGAGGAGTCCGGCCGATATGAGACATACACGTCTCTTCTGTCCAGTTCTATTCCAGGAGTGCCCATGGCCCAAGTGCAGATGGCATGGGGTACTGGAGGTGTGATCCAAGAAGGGGGTATGTCAAATGTATTACCTGTCAATGTATTGTGGGGGGATGGTTTGGGGAAGCATGATCTCAGTCATTTGCCTAAGGTATCACCATCACCCACCCAAGTACAGGAGGAACAGGGTCCAAACATACCTGTGCCAGAACCAGAGGTGCCCCTAGGTTTGGAAGCAAAAGGGGAGGTGCAGAATCCCCTAGAACTCTCCCAACTAGCGGCTAGTGTGAGAGAGACTCTGAGAGACCGCCGGGATGGGGTCTCTGAACTGGTATCCCAAAGACTTGGGGTTATGAGTGTGGCTCCACAGGGTGCCAGCACTCAGAAAGCGGACCCAGAACAGGCAGGAGGTAGCCAAGTCTACGTGGATCAGGGCCTGAGCCTTAGAAGTGTCCCTAGTCAGACTAGAGAGCCAGAAGGGTCCGGCAGCTATGTAACATGCACCTCTCTTTTGTCTCACTCCAGCCAAGAGTTCAGAGAGGCTGTCCAAGCTGACCCTAGTCTGGACATATTGAAGGCGCGTGCCGCCCAACCACTCTCGGAGTCTGACAAGGCCCGAGTCTGCTGGGACCCCGGGGGGGGGGGGGGTTTGAAGCCTTGGGGCCAGAGCCTGAGGAGCTGAAGCGGCAGAGGTGCTCTCAGAAGAGGGGCACAGGCCCCTACTTCCTACAAGCCCCATCTAAAGGGGGAGGTGTGATGATTCCACTTAAATATGGCTATAACTCAAAGCTGTATTTTGATCTCTGGGTAGCGTATTTCTCTCTTAGTTCTCTTTACTCATAATGTGCACAGCCTACTCATAGGTATATTGCCAATAGTGGCCGGACTGGAACAATAGGGCTTTGTATCCATCCCAGCAGGGCTCCATTGAATTCATACACAGCCCTGAGTGATCAAAGAAACATGCATTGATCAGTCTGGGCTGGTAGATCAGACATGGTTGATAACATTGTATCCTTTCACTTGGTCTCAGCTCAATACAAAGAATCTGGACTTGAGTGCGTTAGTCAATCAGACTTGCTGTCGCTGGTGACCTCATTCTGGTAGGTGGCATAAAGGGTATATAAGATGAGGTAAGAGGTCAGTGGGGGGGAGATTGTGCTGGGACTACAAGAGAACACTATGAGGAGTTTTTTACAGACCATCACAGACTACAGAAGTTATTACAGACAGACCACTGTGAAGAGCATGCAGGCTGGATTGTTGTATTGATGTCACATGCTAAGAAGCCTCCACTGGTTATTCACACATGACAGAGCATGTGTGAGTGTTGGATTATAAAGCCACATCAAGGAGATGCATGGTAAAGTAATTATTTCACTTTTATGCCCTTTTATTTTATTGCACTGTATCTTGTAACTAGTAACTGGTAATGCTTGCATATATCTACATATCTGTTCTGAACTGCATGTGTTAGATGTTAATACCGACCCATTTAGGGGTTAATAAATATATAAAATTTAGAAAGCTTGTCTTGTATTTATCTTGTGGACCCAGCACTCACTGGCGGTGAGTGTGGTTTTTTATGAAAGAAGACTCAGGTGTGGGCCAGCGCGGTGTTGGCGCACTGAGGATCTTTCACAGAAACCCCCCATAAATTAATCACCCCATTTTCAAAACTGCACCCCTGAAATAATTCAAAACAGCATTTGGGAAGGTTGTTAACCCTTTAAGCATTTCACAAGAATTAAAACAATATCAAGGTGAAATTTAGACATTTCATTTTTTTCCACTAATCCCTTCATTTAGCCCTAAAATTAACACATTCACAAAGGGTTAAAGGAGAAAATGCATCTCCCAGTTTATTATACAATTTCTCCAGAGCACAGAAATAACCCACATGTGGGTGTAAACTGATGTTTGGGCATTCGGCAGTGCACAGAAGGGAAGGAGCGACACTGGACATTTGAAAAGCAGATTTTGCTGAAATAGTTTTCAGGTGCCATGTCTTATTTGCAAAGCCCCTAGAGTACCAAAACAATGGAGACCCCCTAAAAGTGACCCCATTTTGGAAACTACAACCCACAGCTGTTTCACAGATTTTACTAACATTGGGATGTATAAATGAAAAATTACTAAAACGTCACTTTACCCCCAAAGTTTTCATTTTCACAAGGGGTTAAAGGAGAAAAAGGACCCCATAGTTTGTTAAACAATTTCTCCTGAACTCAGCAATACCCCATATGTGGTCGTAAACTGCTGAATGGGTACATGGTGGGGCTCGGAATGGAAAGAGCACTATTTTGCTTTTGTAGAGCAGATTTTGCTGGAAAAGTTTTCAGGTGCCATGTTGCATTTGCAGAGCCCCCAAAGTACCAATACAGTGAAAACCCCTCAAAAGTGACCCCATTTTAGAAACTACACCGTTCAAGGAATGTATCATAATAATAATAATAATAATAATAATAATAGTCCTTTAATAGTCCCACAATGGGGAAATTCAGTGTGTTACAGCAGCAAAGATAAGCAGATACAAATACAAATACAACATGTACAGGAATCAAGGGGTATTATCATTTTGAGCCTAAAATGCTTCCCAAAAATTAATGTACAAAGTGAAAATTGAGGTTTTTGAAGAAATATCCAATTTCAGTGCCTAATACGTTGCGGCCACTTTGAGTCATCAGAGACATGCACTCCTAAAACTATTAAGTGGGCTATCCCTGGGGAAAAAAAAAATTATATATGTGGGTGTAAACTGCTGCTTGGGCACACAGCAGGGCTTAGAAGGGAAGGAGCACTGTGTTTTTTTTAGCTTTTGGAGTATAGATTTAGAGGGACTTTCTGGATGCCATGTTTTTGCAGAGCCCTAGAGGTACCAGTAAACTGGAACTCCCCAAGAAGTGACCCCATTTTGTAGGGGCAATTTTAGGGTCTCTGCAAATGTGACATGGCGTCCAAAAACCAACAATCTAAATCTGCGCTCCAAAAGTACAGTACATAGTGCTCCTTCACATCTGCACCCTGCTGTGTGCCCAAATGGCATATGTGGGTATAAACTCCTGTTTGGGAACAGCCGGGGACAGGAGGGAAGGAGCACTATTTTGGTTTATAGAGCACAGTTTAGTTTTTGGCCACCATGTCACTTTTGCAGAGCCCAAGAATTGCCAGTAAAGTGGAATCCGCAGACATGTCACCCCATTTTGGAAACTACACCCTTCAAGGGATTTATCAAGTGGTGTAGCGAGCATTATTAACCCTTAATTGTTGCATTCTTTTAATTTCCAGAAATGAATGCGCAGCGGATAATGAAAAGTTAAAAAATAACATTTTTCTAGAGATTCGCCATTTCAGTGCCCAATATGTTGTGCCCAGCTTATGTCTGCACAGACACACACTCCAAAAACTGTTAAGCGGGAATCCCGGGCACAACAGCTTTTGAAGCGTTTGCCTGTGATGCAAGCCGGGCACAACATATTATGTACTGAAATGACATATTCCTGGAAATATTGTCATTTTCACCTTTCACCATCCGCTGCGTATTCATTTATGGATAATAAATTATAGCAACACTTGGGGGTTAAAAATGCTCACTGTACCCCTGGATAAATTCCTTCAGGAGTATAGTTTCAAAATGGGGTCACATGTCAGGGGATTCCACTTTACTGGTGTTTCAGCTCTGCAAAAGTGCAATGGTGTCAAAAAATCAAACCGTCCAAGCCTGTGTTCCAAAAACCAAATAGCTATCCTTCCATTCTGTGCCCGGATGTGCCCAAACAGCAGTTTATACCCACATATGACATTAAGTACATTACCCTGGGTACACCAGTGTCATACATGTGGGCATAAACTGCAGTTTGGGCACACAGCAGGGCGCAGAAGGGAACAAGCGCTATGTGGCTTTTGGAGTGCAGATTCAGGTTTGGTTTGTTTGGTATCCGGACGCCATGTCATGTTTGCAGGTACCATAAAAGTGGATTCCCCAAAGGAGTGACCCCATTTTGAAAAGTGCACCCCTCAAAGAATTTATCAAGGGGTGTAGTGAGCATTAGTATCCTAGACGTGAATACACAGTGGATGGGGAAAAGTGAATAGGTAAGCTGTGCGGAGTGCATTGGGAACACCAAATTCCCTACTATTTCCCCAGTAGTTTCTATTATTGGGGAGGTCACTCTGGGGGTCACTTCTGCTTTATTTTCCCTCATAAGCTCTAAATCTGGTTTGTCCTCTGATATCCGCTCGCACAGCTTATACATTCCCTTCCTGCTGCAGCCAGTTTTGTTCTAATGATTTGGCGATTTTTGGGGTTTTTGTCTTCACATTGTACAAGCTATATTTTCTTTATTTCTCTGGTGATGTAGCTATATGAGGGCTTGTTGTTTGCTAGCTGAGATGTATTTTGTAATGACATCATCTTTGGGTGCCTATAACTTATTGAATAAATTTTATTAACTCTTTCTTGGTGAATTAAAAAAACCCCCATCAATTCTGGCACTGCGTTTTACCTTTTAAATTTTTCACCATGCAGCATAAAGCATTAATAACATGTTACCTTTAGTCTACGGGCTGGTACGATTATGGCGATACCTAATTTATATTGTTTTTTTATGCGATACTAATTTGGAGAACAAAAACCCATTTGGGAACATAAATTGTTTTTGCATCGCCATCTTCTGAGATGTGTAACATTTTTATTTTGCGGTTTACAGAGTTGGTTGAGGGCTTATTTTTTGCAGGACAACCTGTGCTTTTTATTGGTACTGTTTTGGGGTACATATGACTTTTTGATCACTTTTTATGGCATATTTTGTAAGATGAGATGGCGAAAAATCATTACTTCTGGCGGGTTTTTTCGGTTTTTCTCCCCCGATGTTCACCGTGTACATTAAATATTGTCTCAGTTTTATTGTACAGGCTGTTACGGACGTGGCAATACCAAATATGCATTGTTTTTATTATATTTTAGGTTTTTTTTATATAATTCATTTTATATAGGAAATGGGAATTTCTGGGGCTTTATTATTTTATTAATTTTTTTCACTTTTTTTTTTTTTTGATTGCTGGCTCTGTACTATAGACTGCAAGTCACGAGCATACAAGTGTCTTGCAGTCTATGTAGGAAGTCAGCGCTATGCAGACGCATAGCCTAACTTCCGGAGGGCTCGGCAGGATCAACCAGGTAGTGGGGTCTCCAGGCAGCCTGAGGTCACTGGGCAGACCCCGGGCTGCAGATTATAGATATCGAGACCCCCGATCTCACCGCGGGGGGTGCCGAGGGGAGCGGCAACATGGCGGAACCCCTTGGATGCCTCGGTGATGTTTGACCGCAGCTACAGCTAACACCCGGTTCCGATGCCACCCACTCAGATAGTGAGCGGGCGGCCACCCTAGGGTGTAGTATTACATGCTGTTGTGCGCAGGACGTAATAGTACGTCCAATGTCATTAAGGGGTTAAATATTGAGTCATATCACGTGTATCAGCCAATATAAGTTCACATTTAATTTACCAGGTTTCCATAACAACACAGCCATAAATAGACTGTACCTATGGCTGGGCCCCAAAGGTGAACATTTGACATGGCCCCACCCCCAAACCGCCACCCCCAACCTCCCCCGCACAAAACACATTCCAGCGCACACTGTTATGCGCCATAGTGGCCCCTGCACACAATATTATGCCCCATAGTGGCCCCTACACACAGTATTATGCCCCATGGTGGCCCCTACACACCATTACACCCCATAGTGGCCCCTGCAAACACTATTATGCGCCATAGTGGCCCCTGCACACACTATTATGCGCCATAGTGGCCCCTGCACACCATTATGCCCCATAGTGGCACCTGCACACACTATTATTATGTCCCATAGTGGCCCCTGTACATAGTATTATGCCCCATAGTGGCCCCTACACACAGTATTATGTCCCATAGTGGCCCCTGCACACAGTATTATGTCCCATAGTGGCCCCTACACAAAGTATTATGCCCCATAGTGGCCCTTGCACACAGTAGTATGTCCCATAGTGGCCCCTGCACACACTATTATGCCCCACAAGGGCCCGCCGGGCCCCCTAATGTCCCGGGTCCTGTGGCAGCCGCTACCGCTGCTACCCCGGTATTTACACCACTGACTGGACTGCCATACTGAATGTCAGCATTCCTATAAATTGAAATGTTTTTAAACTACTCATGCCTCCTGCAGCAAAACGCATGGCTGCTGCTTGAGCTAATGAAAACTTTCAGCAGACCCAAGCCCATCTCCAATCTGACAAGGCATTGTCAGCCACATGCACACAGCTGCACTCCATGTTTCCATAACAACCCAGCCATTTTTCTTCACTGCTGTAGGTCAGCTTTAAAGGGGCAGGGCGCTGTGGATGACACTGTTATACAAGGTCACATACACACAGCTTTACTCCAGGTTTTCCATAACAACCGATTGCAGGTTTTTCACTGATATCCAACACATGATCACACGATGCTTATGGACCAATGGAAAATCGTAGGTTCTTAAGTCTTGACATACACACAGCTTTACGCCAGGTTTCCATAGCAACCAAGCTATTTATGACCTATATGAGTCAATAGCAGTTCGTAGGTCCTTAAATATTCAGTCATATGATGTGTATCAGCCAATATAAGTTCACATTTAATTTACCAGGTTTCCATAACAACACAGCCATAAATAGACTGTACCTATACTGGACTGCCATACTGGATGTCAAGTGCAAAACTGGCCAATTCTCATGGTGCCACTATACAAACAAAAAATGAACTATACTTGTCCAAAGCCGGGTCCTGCTGCTAGTATTAATATAAAATTATAAAGTGCAACAGTGATAATTCATGGTTATGTGCAAATATACCATATTAATATAGAAATTACATATCAGAATTCATGAAAATAAAGTGACAAAAATATTGTTAAAATAGGGTCAAATACATAATTAATAGTAAATTAGCCCAGGTGAACCATATTAATAAATTACACACACCTCTCTGAAAGCTTGCTCTCCCGGCGTGTCATCCGTTACACGCCTGATTGGCGTCTACTATTCTATACTGCGCATGTCCAGAAGAGGGTATACAAGTGAGTGCTAATACCCCAAAGTCAGGATAGATTATTAAAGAGAAATAAACTCAATCCCTGATCTGGACATCGCTCAAAAAATAAATATTCAAAAAAATCATTTTATAAAAAGAGAATATATTTATAGAAAAAATTGCAGGGAGTAAGCAAATCACTTTTGGTGTGGTCTTCCAATAATATTCTATACCGTGATCTACAAAAAAAGAAAATATGTATAAAATAAGTATATACAAAAAGCCATTATACAAAAAAAACCTAATAGAAAACTATTATCAAATTAAAACCTATACCCACTGAAGCAAGAGAAAACAAGGACCCAGGGATAACCCCAAGGCAAACTGTCCCCTAAATCGCACCCATAACTTTAAAATCAACATTTAATCCATGTGGGTCTAAGAGTATTAAGGTGGAAGATCCATTTCAGTTCCCTTTTCTTCAAAATACAAGTTCTCTCACCACCCCTACATAACAATGGGACATGTTCTATTATTCTGAATTACAAATCCCATTCTTTGTATCTATGGACAAGCACAAAAAAAAACGGGAGGGGGGGATGAGGTTAGTAAAACAGGAGGAGGAGGAGATCAGATCCCATGTGTTGTACTGTAGGTGTCCAAGTGAGACCATACAGCCTGAACAGTATTGTGGAGGGTAGCAGTCAGAAACTCAAGGCTGTGAACGTCCTTCATCCTGGCCATCAACTCGGTGCCTGAAGGGGGAAGGGATTCCTTCCAGTGGAGGGTCTTGGCAGCAGTGCAGAGGTACAAAAATAATTTAGATGTTTTCTTACTCAGGTGTCTAGGCGGCAAATTAAGCATGTACATAAGGGGGTCTAACGGGACTGAAGAGAGCAACAGTAACCACTTTAACCTCCTGCCAGAAGGGGTGCATGGCCGGGCAGTCCCAAAAAATATGGAAAAGGGTAGCCAGGAAAGACAGACACCTCCAGCAGGAGGGGGTATCAGAGGAATTGAGAGCATGGAGGAGAGCCGGGTTGTGGTACTAGCGCATAAGGAGTTTGTACTGGGTTTCCCAAAACATTATACAGGTGGAAGACTTAGCTGCCCGAGATCAAATGATCTGCCATTGACCGGGGAACATCCGCCTCACTAGATCCTCATACCATTGAACCATGTATTTGTGAATATGGGGAAGCTGTCCCTCCGGAGACGAGAGAAGTTTGAAAATGCCGTAAATCAGGCCTCTGGTGGAGGTACCTGTGCGACACAACCTCTCGAAAGTGGTGGGAGTTTAGACCCGATGAGCTCCAAACAGGGTGGTCATAAAATGAGCAATCTGACTGTAATGGAACCATTCCAAGGTAAGTAAGTGTAGGCTAGAGGTAAAGTAGTGAAAGGGTCTCAGCTCCAGAGTTAGCGGATCAACCAGGTCCGCAAGTTGGAAAAGACCCAACCTGCTCCAAGGATGAACCATAGCGGCAAGAGTCAGGTTATAGAGGAAAGAAAGCATAGAGGAGCACCAGGAGGCCAGAGGGTAAAGCCTTGAACACTCCATCCATATGTCCCTGGTAAAACGGATAAGCCCTAACATGGGGAGAGTCAGAGGGGGGAAGCGGCGGGACCATAAAAAGGCATCAGGGTGGGTCGGGGCTAACCAAAGCTTCTCAATCTCTACCCACTTAAAATATGCCTGGGGTGCTGCCCAAAATGGAAGGCAATGGAGCTGGGCCGCCAAGTAATAGTGGAGGATATTCGGCACAGCCAGTCCTCCATCCGCCTTGTCAGCTAGCATGACAAAGCTTGGGATGCGATGACACTTCCCATTCTATATAATCTGGAAAATAGCACTTTGGAGGAAGCGCAGTTCAGAACAGGGAACAGCCACAGGAAGAGTCTCAAAGTAATAGAGAAGCTTCAGGAGGAGGGTCATTTCGACTGCCGTTATACGGCCAATGAGGGAGATAGGGAGGGGGAGCCATTTGTCTAAGAGAGAGCGGAGTTCGTGAAACAGGCAGGGGTAGTTATCCGAGTACAGGGAGGTGTATGATGAGGACAACTGGATTCCCAGATATCGAATAGTGCAGTCTCTCCAGCAAAAGTCATAGTTTTGACGAAGTAACTGTACGTTTGCAGAATGAATATTCAGGGGCATGGCCTCTGTTTTGGTATGATTGACTTTATAGCCCAAGAGAGAGCCATACTCTCTAAGAATAACCGTGAGGGAGGGGAGAGTCATGTGGGGTCTTGTGAGGGTGAGAAAGACATCGTTGGCAAAGAGGCTAATCTTGAATTCCATATCTCAAACCACCACTCCCGCAATATCAGGGTTGGAGCAGATTTTAGATGCCAGGGGTTACAGAGGGCGATAATAAGCAGGGACAGAGGGCAACCCTAGCGTTTCCCGTTATGGACAGAAACGCGTGGAGAGCTAGTGTTAAGGAGTTTAACAACCACCGAGGGGAAGGAGTGCCTTAATCGCAGTCAGGAAGGCTCCTGAGAAGCCAAATCTCTGTAGTGTAGCAAGCATAAAAGACCAATCTATCATTACACAGGGAAACTGAGACCGGAGCATAATAGGACAAGGAAATGGACCCAATGTCAGCGTCAGTGAAAATGCAGAGAGAGTCAGGGTGTTACCAAAAAAGTAATCTATCCTAGAATGCGTACTGTAGAGGTGAGAGAAGAATGTATAGGAGTGGGCCATTCGGTTATGGATGCGCCAGAGATCATACAAAGCAGCGGATCTGATCAGGCGACGGAATTCCCTGGCTAAGCGAAGTTGGGATGCACTCATTTAGCCGTCGAGGAGGGACAATCGGTCCACGTGCTCAGAGAAAATCATGTTGAAATCTCAACCCAATAGCCATGCCGAGCAAGGGCAAGAATGTAGGCACTTCATTATCCATTGAAGGGAAGAAATCTGGGACGAGTTGGAGGCATATATATATATTACAGAGGATTATGGGTTGGCCATGCAGTAGGCCTTCTAAAATAATAAAGCGGCCCTGTGGCTCTAGGTGGGAGGTAGTAACCGTGATAGGGTAGGTGCAGGAAAGCGAGATAGAGACGCCCCCTTTGCAACGGGAGTGAAAGGCTGAGTAGGCAATAGGGAAAAAAATGATGGACAAAATGGAACGTGCCAGTGTGGTCATAATGGGTTTCTTGAAGGAAGGCGACGTCCACCAGCAGGGACCTAAGCTCATGCAGCACCATGTGTCTCTTGGAGTTGGAGCCGAGACCATTAACATTTAACGTAACACACTTAGCCATGGTCAGAGATCACAATCAGAATAGCATAAGCAAAGGCAGATCTCACCCAGTGAACGCCGAGCCCGGTCGGACCAGAAGACAAAGTGGGAATAAAGCCATCCTCCAGGAGCAGTGGTGGCAGGGACAGACCTCCAGACCTATGTGGGCGGAATGAGAAAGGAGAGGGAGGAGGAGGGTGGTAAGAGACAAACAAAAAAGAAAGAGACATAAAACAGTCAAACAATGCAATATGAGCAGGACTAAGTGTCCCAATCGGGAGCAAAACGCAAAAACAAATGCAGTCAAGGTAGGCAACAAAGACCAAGTGTGTCCAGATCATGGACACTGAGCTGGTCATGGCTCCCAAGGCATAGAGGCTTCCAGGTAGCATCAGGGGAGCAAGATACAAGTCTCAGAAGAGAGAGAGAGAGAGAGAGCTAAGTATAGCAAATGAGGAGAGGAGATAAAGAAACAGGCAGACAGAAATTAGCAGTGGAGGGCGAAGCTACCCGCCCCTTCCTCTGTAGAGGCTAATGGAAAGCAAAAGGATAAGGGTGGGAGGGGAGACAAGAATGTGAGAGGGAAATGGGTAAAAGAAAGGGGGGGGGAAGGGCAGAGAATAATATATATATAATATATATATATAATAATATATCAGAAGCAGGGCATCAGGAACCTAAGAGAACGAACAGAGAAAGATTGACAATTATAAGTCACTGAGGAGACAGCTCCAGCTGTGGCTTCCTAGCAGATGATCCGGGAGATGGTAACAGGCACCTTTTGGACTTCTGTGTCTGCCAAATCTGCGGAGGAGGAGGGGAGCCAAGTTTCCATTCAGCGAGTTCAGGTACAGGGATGTCCATAGAGTCACAGAAGGGCCGAAGGTCAGCATAGGAGCGGAGTGTGGCAGAACGGCCATCTCGCCTGACAGTCAAGGCAAACGGAAAACCCATAGAATTTGCATCAAAGGGCGGAGATGTCTACGCTTCTGAAGAGTAACCCAAGACAAGTTCTGATTAATGGAGCTAAACTCCAACTGTATGTCAAAGTCCCTGAGGCGTCTTGAGGCGAATTTCCTCTTTCAAAGTAAAGTCATGGACACAGCAGATGATGTCTTGGGGGGACGGACCCGTTCCCTTGGGTCAGAAGGCTCTGTGGGCACGATCCAATTTAATTTTGTGAGTAGCAGGCTGCTGCAGGATAGAGTTAAATACGACTTCAAGAGTGGCATGTAAATCTTCCTCACAGGTGGCCCGCGGAAGCCCCTTTACACAGATGTCGTTGTGCCGACTCCATTTATCCAAGTCCTCTAAGTGGCGCTGCATCTCTCTAAATTGTTGGCTCTGGGTGGACACTGACCCCTGGAGTTGGGAGACATATACAGTGGGGGAAAAAAAGTATTTAGTCAGCCAACAATTGTGCAAGTTCTCCCACTTAAAAAGATGAGAGAGGCCTGTAATTGACATCATAGGTAGACCTCAGCTATGAGAGACAAAATGAGAAAACATATCTAGAAAATCACATTGTCTGATTTTTGAAGAATTTATTTGCAAATTATGGTGGAAAATAAGTATTTGGTCACCTACAAACAAGCAAGATTTTTGGCTCTCACAGACCTGTAACTTCTTCTTTAAGAGGCTCCTCTGTCCTCCACTCATTACCTGTAGTAATGGCACCTGTTTGATATTGTTATCAATATAAAAGACACCTGTCCACAACCTCAAACAGTCACACTCCAAACTCCACTATGGTGAAGACCAAAGAGCTGTGGAAGAACACCAGAAACAAAATTGTAGACCTGCACCAGGCTGGGAAGACTGAGTCTGCAATAGGCAAGCAGCTTGGTGTGTAGAAATCAACTGTGGGAGCAATAATTAGAAAATGGAAGACATACAAGACCACTGATAATCTCCCTCTATCAAGGGCTCCACGCAAGATCTCACCCCATGGGGTCAAAATGATCACAAGAACGGTGAGCAAAAATCACAGAACCACACGGGGGAACCTAGTGAATGACCTGCAGAATGCTGGGACTAACGTAACAAAGGCTACCATCAGTAACACACTACGCTGCCAGGCACTCAGATCCTGCAGTGCCAGACGTGTCCCCCTGCTTAAGCCAGTACATATCCGGGCCCATCTGAAGTTTGCTAGAGAGCATTTGGATGTACCAGAAGAGTATTGGGAGAATGTCATATGGTCAGATGAAACCAAAGTAGAACTGTTTGGTAGAAACACAACTCGTCGTGTTTGGAGGAGAGTGAATGCTGAGTTGCATCCAAAGAACACCATACCTACTGTGAAGCATGGGGTTGGAACATCATGCTTTGGGGCTGTTTCTCTGCAAAGGGACCAAGACAACTGATCTGTGTACATGAAAGAATGAATGGGGCCATGTATCGTGAGATTTTGAGTGCAAACCTCCTTCCATCAGCAAGGGCATTGAAGATGAAACGTGGCTGGGTCTTTCAGCATGACAATGATCCCAAACACACCGCCAGGGCAACGAAGGAGTGGCTTTGTAAGAAGCATTTCAAGGTCCTGGAGTGGCCTAGCCAGTCTCCAGATCTCAACCCCATAGAAAACCTTTGGAGGGACTTGAAAGTCCGTGTTGCCCAGCGAAAGCCCCAAAACATCATTGCTCTAGAGGACATCTGCATGGAGGAATAGACCAACATACCAGCAACAGTGTGTGACAACCTTGTGAAGACTTACAGAAAACGTTTGACTTCTGTCATTGCCAACAAAGGATATATAGCAAAGTATTAAGATGAACTTTTGTTATTGACCAAATACTTATTTTCCACCATAATTTGCAAATACATTTTTTAAAAATCAGACAATGTGATTTTCTAGATATGTTTTCTCATTTTGTCTCTCATAGTTGAGGTCTACCTATGATGTCAATTACAGTCCTCATCTTTTTAAGTGGGAGAACTTGCACAATTGGTGGCTGACTAAATACTTTTTTTTCCCCACTATACATGGGTCTAGTCATGGTTCTGCTCCAAAGTTTCAACTCTAGTAGCCACCTGGCGAAAGTCCTATCACAGAGCTGCGACCTCAGCAGGAAACGCCTCCATGACTTCAGCAACCAGCACTTGAAAATCCTGCCGTGAGGGTAAATGAGCAAGTAGCCTGGCCCATTGATGTGGCATTTGTGATAGAAGAGAAGTGCTGTCCCCACCAGCATGTGGTAGGAGAGGAGAGAAGGGGGCCGCTTCGCTTGGTGCAGCATAGGGGGACATAGAAAAGGTAGTTCCAATATCAGAGTCCCCCCCCCCCCCAGGAGGACAGCGGGGGGGGGGGATTAGCTGGCAGAGCTGGTTTCTTAGGTTGTAGAGAAAGCTGCGGGCTCCGTAACAGCTGATGTTACGCTGAAGAGGGGCCCCCTGCCGTGCAAACTGAACTCTGGAGGAACGGAAGCGGGACTGGAGACTGTCACTTGAGATGCCAGAGAGGAGGCCGTCACTGGCATCCCGCCAGGGGAAGATGTGGACTGCCAGGTCCTGGTGTGTGGCGGAGGTGGTCGGCAAAGGCTGGGATAGTGCTGCTTTGTCCATGGCTGGGACAGAGGAGGCTCGTCGGAGCTGAAGCTATGGGCAGTGATTCAGTAATTCAACTCATAATCAGCAGTCTTCCATGACTGTGTTTCCTACTGAACCAGACTGAGGGACTATTTAAAGGCTTAGGAAGCCTTGGCAGGTGAAACACTGAACTTTTTTACAATATTCTAATTTTCTTAGATTTGGGTTTTCATTACCTGTAATCCATAATCAACATTTACAGAAATAAAACACTTGAAATAGAACACTCTGTGTGTAAAGAATCTAGAAAATATAGGAGGTCACTTTTTTAATTTAATTACTGAAATAAATAAACGTTTCAAAGATATTCTAATTTATTGAGATGCACCTGTAATGTTTGATTCTAAATGTTTCACCAGTTGTAGGATTTATGAATGTATTACCTTTGATTATAGACCTGCAATTCTGACAGGATAAACAAGGATAACAACCCTTCCATTCACAACCTATAATAGGGAGTTGTATAGACTTTTTCTAAAATATACCCACATCTGAGTTTACTACTCTATCCCCAATATTTTGGGACCTTCTATAGGCAAAAAGTGGAGGATTCCTGAATTCACTCACACCAGGGCAACAGTGGCTCAATATTGGCCAATGTCTAGGTATAACGTTGGCAAATGTCTGACTATTCGAACTGTAAGTTGAAATAAATGGCACCCTGTTTACTCTCTCTTTTAGGACACAAATAACATTTGTCTATCTTTTGTATCAGCTTTAGGTCTATTCAAGTCAATAATGTTCTTTGGAAAACCTCGATATCTGAATTTCAAGGCCATATCATCCATAGTCGCCTAACTTGTGCATCACGACTAACAATCCTTTTAATCCTTAAAGGGAGTCTATCATTGAGATTTTCAATTTTTAGCTAAGGTTATATTCATGTAGCCTTTAGAAATGCTATTGTAGGCATACCTTTTATTTCCTGACTCTTGCCGACATTTTTCAGAAAAAGCCTTTTTTTTGTTATGTAAATTAGCTTCCATGGAGCACAGGGGGCGTTCCCCCTGTGCGCCGAGCACCCCTCACATCATCATTCTCTCCCTCCATTGCCGCCCCCTTTTTGTTGACGCCTTCTCCTCCTCTTCTTTGCTTCTTCCTCCTGTCAGCTCGAACATGGAATCTCGCGCATGTGCGAGATTTCGTTGACGGCGATGGAAGAAAGCAGCAAAGAGGCAGAGGAGGCTTTAAACAAGAAGGAAGAAGGGGGCGGCAATGCAGGGAGAGGGTAATTCTCGGGGGGTGCTCGGACAACAGGGTGAACGCCTCATGTGCTCCGTGGAAGCTAATTTACATAACAAGGAAAAGGCTTTTTCTGAAAAACGCCAGCAAGAGTCAGGAAATAAAAAGGTATGCCTACAATAGCCTTTCTAAAGGCTACATGAATATAGCCTTAGCTAAAAATTGAAAATCTCAATGATAGACTCCCTTTAAAAATTGACTATAAGGTAAAGAATTAATCATCGCTCTAGTATGGGCACTCTTAAATCTAAGTAGTTGATTTTTATGCATTGGTATAGTGTATAAACTAAAATTAATGGGTTTGTGGGGACTGCTCGCTGGGATGGGTCAGTGCGGCTTATTTCCAAGTCATATCTCTCTAGGTTTAACAAATGTCATTAGGCTGCCCAGTCACAGCCTAATGACATTTCATGAAATAGGCAGGGCAGAGGGTCTTTGAAAAAGATGAGGTACATGAATGAATGGTGTCAGATTTCTGGGGCACACAGCTTAGCGTAATCTGTCCATTTTTTTTTTTGATGCTCTCTATGGCCAGGCTTACAAACACGTCTTCTTTGTTATTCCCTTTTTATTTCATATTGTTTGCATGTATATGTATTTTTCGTATTAAACCTTTTCTTGTTAAGTATATTGTAAAGTCGCAGGTGGTGTCAGCTATTTGTGTGGATGTGTGATTGTAGAGGTTGCTTCACGCCTGTGTTGCCTAGTGTGATAGATGAGTTGAAAGGGAGTGTGGAAGCAGAGACCCCCTTTTATGGTTGCATCCAGGGGATTGGTATTGAGATCCACAGTCTGGATATGTATTGGCACTACAGTTATTGCAACTGTATTTTTTCTATAAACTTTAACCTGGTTGCCGATATTATCCCCTGATGATCAGTAGCATGGTAAAGCCCTTTTCCAATATGCGTAGAGTTAGAATGTAGTGGGCATATTGCTCCTAACAAAAATGGAATATTATTGTGGTAGTAAGCTAGCATTGGCATTCCCTGTTCCTGTTCTGGAAATGCAGTATAGAATATTCAACGCTGATACAGGTGTGTATTGGATGACATGCGAGGACAGCAAACTTTCAGAGAAGTGTGCATAATTTATCAATATGGTTCACTTGGGCTTATTTACTATTAATTGTGTATTTGACACTTAATACACTATTTTAACAATATTTTTGTCATTTTGTTCCCATGAATTCTGATATGTAATTTCTAAATCGATATGGTATATTTGCACATAACTGAATTAGCACTGTTGCACTTTATAATTTTATAATAATATTAATTTATGTGATCATATATGTAATAGATGAACTTAAATATCTTATGTACTTGCACTTTGCTTGAGATAGAGAGAACAGCATTGAAGAAAAATAATTGTTACAACCATGAAAAGGGCTCTCTAGCTGAGTACCAGTACTATACAATGGCTCCTATTCACTTCTACAAAGTAGGAAAGAGATGTGGACAGAGAGCACTGTGCAATGTTTTTTTCCCCAAGAACCCGGCCAGCCTCTCTGAAACACACACTCAGTAGAAGCTGAGCAATCAGTGAGGGACCATTATAAATACATGCAAATAAATGCAGCGAAAATCGATCATAGGTTTAAGTGCCTTTGTGGGATTGAAACTTTTTGTTTTTTAAGTGTCTTAATTTAAAAAAAATATAAATCACTTATGAGAAAAACAAAATACACCCTCTTTGAATTTTATTATATGTATCAGGACTTAATAAAAAAAAAGATCTGGCCCTTAGATGGACTTATAATCAGGAAAATAAAATATCAGACAAAAAAAACAACATATGACAAATTACACTGTGTCATAATTTATTTTACAAGAACTGGACCAAAATGCAGAAGCAGTATGTAAAAAATTAAGCACACCTTTACTGCTTCCATATGAATTAAGAGAATAAGGATCAACTAGGTGCTGCCATGCAAACAGCCTTGATTAACTGATTATCAGCAATGGTGACCACCTCTCAGAAAACAGAGGTTTTGGCAGTTTGCTGGTCTGAAGTATTTAGCTGTGTGTTTACACAATGTCAAGTCGAAAAGACATCAGCAATGGTATTGGAGTAGCAAGTGTTGCTGCCCATCAATCTATGCAAAGTTATTAGATCATTTCTAAACAATTTGAAGTCATCATTCTAAACTAAAAAAAATTATTCAAGTGTGGTAAACTTTCATGACAGCTGACAATCTTCCCAGGAGCTTCCCAGCAGGTACCAGGTTTGTGTGGACTCTGGGGAAACAATTTCAGAAGGCTCCTTTGCAGCACAACCTATGCGGCAGCAGTGTGTTCCTCTAAATTGGGTGTTTTTTTGCTGTGGCACTGGAATGCCTACAATTTCAACCTTTTTATCGTACCCATAGCTATTAATGACATGCACGCACACTTGTAATGGCCCTCTCATGCCCCCACACAATATAATGACCTTATATTATTCTCTAATATAGTATAATTGCCCCTTTATTATTCTCCAAACTGTATAATTACCCCTTTATTATGGCCCACACAGTATGATCCCCCCTTATTCCCCATATAGTATTATGACCTCTTATTTCCCTACACATTATAATGGCCTCATTATGCCCCCAAACAGTACTATGACCCCCCTATACCCTATAAAAATATTATGGCCTCTTTATGCCCCTCACAAAGTATAATGTCCTCCTTATGCCCATATACAGTATTATGGCCTCCTTAAGCTCCTATACAATGCCCCCATATGCCAACATACCGTATAATGGAACAGTATGCCCCCAAATAATGGCCCCCTTCTGCCTGCCACCCTCTTCCTGTTTACAATGTCTTGCAGTGCTTCAGACTCCCCATCCCTTCACTCTGCTCGAGTCCTATAACACTTAACTTTGTTAGTGCCAAGCAAGGAAGGGGTGTGGGACCAAACTTCTAAGACTGGTGAGTTATAATGAAATTTGCACTTATCGCTTGCTCCTGTTAATAGTGAAATGAATGCTTCCATCTGTATTGATGAAAGTGCTCATTGTAGAAAAGAGTGGGTCTCCACAAGCGCCGCTGCCTGCCTGTTATACTCACCCAGGTCTGCCTGGGCTGCTGCTGGCTCTGCATGCAATACTCTATTTAACTGAGAAGCTAGAAAAAACAGGAGCTACATCTAAGACTGTACAGGCCTCAGTTACAGGCCTGTTAAGTATTCAACAATACAATTAGAAGAAGACTATACAAGTTTGGTTTGTTTGGAAGGGTTGCCGAGAGAACTCCTCTTCTTTCTAAAAAGAATATGGCACACAGGTAAAGTTTGCAAAGTTGAAACAACCACAAGACTTTTAGAACAATGTCCGTTGAACAGATGAGCGTAAAGTAAGAGCTATTTGGCAATAATGCACTGTACCCTTTATGGTAAAAAACAAACACAACATATTAGAACAAACATCTCACACCATTTGTAAAATATGGTGGTAGAGGGGGGTGAGGATTTGGGCTTGTTTTGTAGCCACAGATCCTGGGCATCTTACACTCCTTGAGTCAACCATGAACTCCTTTGTATACCAAAGTATTCTAGTGTCAAATGTGAGGCCATTTAACCAACAGCTAAAGCTTGACCAAAATTAGGTCATTCAACAGGACAATAATCCCAAGCACATTATCAAATCTGCAACCGAATGGCTAAAAATGAATAGAATCACAACGCAATTGCCCAGTCAATATCCAGACCCAACCCACTTGAACTCATACTTGCCAACTCTCTTGAAGTGTCTGGGAGGCTCTTGAAAAGGAGAATAGGCAAGTCTTCTAGCACTAGAAGTCCCAGAAATTTGGAGCTCCCCCTTGAAGTCCTGAAAGAGGGTCAAATGACCCTTAGTCCAAACTGACAACTCTGATGGCTCCAATTAGCATTTCCTTTCATTTGTAAATGTGGCCATTGTCTGAGGAATCTGCAGGGGGGAATTGTGTTGATCCACCTCAGGTCTTGTAAGAGAGTGTAAACAAAAGAATGTAAGCTGCTCTTGAGTGTCTGCCCACCCCCCAGCTGCATTGTTGTGCTGGGAATATTTGCTAACACCTTAGCAAATTTGCATGCAGCCTTTTGTGCTGTGGGGGATGTGACTGCTTCTCAAAGTAGTCTGCGACTTGAAATCAAAGTACATCTGTAATGTCCTCCCATATCTTGGCAAGGACCCCAGTCGTCCCAGCGGGGAGAGACTGTCCGAAACTGTAGTGATGAGGCTGATGGAATCATTCATGGACAAGGGCAGAACTGTTACCACGAACAATTTCTTTACATCATTGTCACTTGCACAATGACTGCTTAGCCGGAAAACCACTATCCTCGGCACAGTCAACAAGAGTCGCCGGGAAATTCCTCAATCCGCTAGACAGATGGACCGCACTGAATTCACCACTCAGGTGTTTTCAACCACTGGTGCCACACTGACAGTGTATGCACCCAAACGAAAGAAGGCCGTCTACATTCTCAGCAGCATGCACAGCGTGGTTGAGACTAAGGATACCAACAAAAGGAAGCCAAACACGGTCACACAATACAACCACACAAAGTGCGGTGTGGATGTAATGGACCAAATGGTGCGGGAGTACAGCCTGCATGCAGGAACACGGAGATGGCCAGTCGCCGTGTTCTACAACATGATTGACATGGCAGCACTGAATGCTCATGTTCTTTATCAGGCATGCACTGGGGTGCAGGAGAGACGGGTGGACTTCCTGGTTGAGCTTGCAAAAGAGTTAGGTGGCTCTCATGTGACTGAAAAGAAGGCACGCAAGGAGAAACTCCTTCGGCGACAACCTTCCACACCCAGCCCTGGCAAAAGGGCGAAGTGTCAGGTCAACCATCGATGCACGAACAATTGTGCAAGTGAGAGATGTGTTTACTGCTACAAATACACGTGTGGCAAATGTACCAGGGACATACCCAGGCAGTGCCAGGTATGTTCCGACAGTGCAGACAGACTGCTGAGTAAGTGCTGAAATGCTAGTCACACAAGAAGGACATGCCACTCACACACACACACGCAGCCCCCCACAGCAAGCCTATTGTAAATATGTGTGAAATTGTTTTATTCCTTGTATTTTTTTTATTATTTTCATAACAAAAATAAAAAGCATAGAAACAAATAACAGTTGTTCTTTTGTATATTTACATTTTTGTATATTTAGATTCAAGTCAATGGGTGCAGAAAAAAAAAAAAATCGCAAAAAAAATCACAGCTACTTGCGATATATTTGTGATCTGTCCCATTGGTCATATAGATCACTCCTCTGGGATTTTTTCGCACGAAAAAAATCGCACAAAAAAAAAAATCGCAGGAAAATCGCACCTATGAAAAAAAATCGCACGAAAAAAAAATCGCAGGTGTGCTTGGTGCCATTGAAATACATTGGCAAATCGCAGAAAAAAATTGCATCGCATTGCGATGCGATTTTCGCGCAATTTTTTTTCGCTAGTGTGCTTGAGGCCTTAGACCAGGGGTCGGCAACCTATGGCACGCGTGCCACTCTTGGCACGCGAGGCTTATTCCCCTGGCACGGCAGCGGACTCCTCACCCAGCAGTTTCGATCGGACCAAACACGGCCGAAACGAAACTGCTATTATTATACTGTGGGGTCTCTTCAGACCCCCGAGTATAATAAGCGGAGCCCCCGGGGAGATGATCAAACATAAAAAACAATGTACTCACTATTCCACGCTCCGCAGCCGCTCTGTACTCTTCGGGCGCTTCTGCCTGCAGGGGCCACTATAGAGCATAATACCGTGTGCAGGGACCACTATGGGACATATACCGTGTGCAGGGGCCACTATGGGACATATACCGTGTGCAGGGGCCACTATGGGACATATACCGTGTGCAGGGGCCACTATGGGACATATACCGTGTGCAGGGGCCACTATGGGACATATACTGTGTGCAGGGGCCACTATGGGACATATACCGTGTGCAGGGGCCACTATGGAGCATAATACCGTGTGCAGGGGCCACTATAGAGCATAATACCGTGTGCAGGGACCACTATGGGACATATACCGTGTGCAGGGGCCACTAACGGAGCATAATACCGTGTGTAGGGGCCACTATGGGACATAATACCGTGTGCAGGGACCGCTATGGGACATATACCGTGTGCAGGGGCCACTATGGGACATATACCGTGTGCAGGGGCCACTATGGGACATATACCGTGTGCAGGGGTCACTATGAAGCATAATACCGTGTGCAGGGGCCACTATAGAGCATAATACCGTGTGCAGGGACCACTATGGGACATATACCGTGTGCAGGGGCCACTATGAAGCATAATACCGTGTGCAGGGGCCACTATAGAGCATAATACCGTGTGCAGGGACCGCTATGGGACATATACCGTGTGCAGGGGCCACTATGGAGCATAATACCATGTGCAGGGGCCGCTATGGGACATATACCGTGTGCAGGGGCCGCTATGGGACAAATACTGTGTGCAGGGGCAGCTATGGGACAAATATCGTGTGTAGGGGCCGCTATGGGACATAATACCGTGTGCAGGGGCCGCTATGGGACAAATACCGTGTGCAGAGGCCGCTATGGGACATAATACCGTGTGCAGGGGCCACTATGGAGCATAATACCGTGTGCAGGGGCCGCTATGGGACATATACCGTGTGCAGGGTCTGCTATGGGACATATACGGTGTGTAGGGGCCGTTATGGGACATATTGCTGTGTGCAGGGGCCGCTATCGGACAAATACTGTGTGCAGGGGCAGCTATGGGACAAATACTGTATGTAGGGGCCGCTATGGGACATAATACCGTGTGCAGGGGCCGCTATGGGACAAATACCGTGTGCAGAGGCTGCTATGGGACATAATACCGTGTGCAGGGGCCACTATAGAGCATAATACCGTGTGCAGGGGCCGCTATGGGACATATACCGTGTGCAGGGTCTGCTATGGGACATATACGGTGTGTAGGGGCCGTTATGGGACATACTGCTGTGTGCAGGGGCCGCTATGGGACAAATACTGTGTGCAGGGACTGCTATGGGACAAATACTGTGTGCAGAGGCAGCTATGGGACAAATGCCGTGTGCAGAGGCAGCTATGGGACATATACCATGTTGAAGGGGCCGCTATGGGACATAATACCGTGTGCAGGGACCACTATGGGACATTATTCTGTATAACGGTGTGTTTTCTATATTAAGGATGTGTTTTTGCACAGAAAACTCCGGCTTTGTTTTTTTTTGTGCAAAAATGCACCAGTTTTACATTGAATGAAAAAGTTCCAAATATAGCTGCATCCAGATACATAGTGTGTATTCACCATAAGGATGCTGCCATACGGGGCTCCTGGACACAATAAATTTACCACTAATTGGGGGCTGCACATGGACTTTCATAAAGCATCTGGTGGCAGCACTTCTGTGTTATGGTTTGTGGTATATGACTTTAGTTTAAGGGTCGTCAGACTTACAATTATTGACCGGCACTCCGAGTACCTCATCTTTGATTTTTTTATTAAAATCGGCACGCCGAACAAAAAAGGTTGCCTACCCCTGCCTTAGACAAATGCTTCTGGTCATTACTCACAGCTGTACCTTGCTCTAAAATTTCTAATTCTATTTAAAATATATAACAAATGATTAATTGTTTCAGTGCTTTTTTGCTCAAATAAAACTAAACTAAATACAATATGTATAGTCTTTATATTATCAAATACAATAAACTGAATAGAACTAACTAGAAACTAAATGGCTAAACTCAATGGAAAACAACAACCTCCTGTGGTGTGACAGTAATGGCCTTAATTACAGAACAAAAGACGGTGATTATAGGATGTTAGATAAAATCCTTCAGGTCATTCGACCCGTCTCTGGGTTCCAAAGGTAGAAATGTTAAATGACCCCTCTCTGGGACTTCTAGTGCTAGGCCCGGCGGAATTCTCCCCACCGGGCTAGCAGTTCACCCCACAGCTTTGAACGAATACTCGTCAGGGCTTAAAGGGAATCTGTCAGAGCGATTTGGGACACTAAACCGCCCACAGGTCCTTATAGACTGGGGGTCTAGTGTCCCAAATTGCACTGTTATAAAGTCATCCTTACCTGTAATAAAAAATAAAAAAAGTTTTATACTACTAGCACTGGTGCAGTTCTTCAGTGAAGCCAGAGGAGTAAACCTCAGCTTCAGTGCACATGGGTTGTACCTCCAGAACTTGCGCAGTGATGCCGGGCTGTACATCCTTGGCTTCACTGAAGAACTGCGCAGGAGCTGGGAGCACCGGAAATGAATCTGATGAGACTCATCAAACTCATCTCTAGGTAAGTATAAAGGTTTATTTATTTTTTTAAATGCAGAGGAATTGGTCTATAAGGACCTGTGGGTGGTTCGTTGTCCCAAATTGATCTGATAGGTTTCCTTTAAGCAAAGTGCCTTACAATGTTCCCTGAGCAGAATATGTTCAGGGATACTCCAAAGATAGCAGTCACTTTAAACAGCTATAACTATAGGGAATAGAGCCACAATCTTGTCAAGAATCATGTCTGTAGCCCACATAGATTTTGAAATATCATTATCAGGTATCATTTAATTAGTGAGCAGGAAAACACGTGCAGCTGAGACTGTGCAGGTAGAGAAGAAGGATTTTATTATTTTCCTGCCCCTGTCACTTCAGATAAACCCATGGGAGGGGGTACCATAGATTTTTGTTCTTGATCACTCCCCCCATTATTAATCAGATAGCATTCTTGCCATTTAACCCCTTATATGCTGCTGTCAATGCAGACTGCAGCACCTAAGCTGTGTCACAGAAAAAAGTAAAAATACACATTTTTCCCTTGTTGATGAAAAGAAAAAACATGGAATTGGTATCAACACATCTGTAGCAGCCCCTAAAATAAAATTAGTATGTTATTTATTCTACATGCCGTAAACCTTAACATTTATATGCCAGAATTGACATTTTCTGATCATCTCACCTCTTAAAAACAAAAAGTAAAACTGATAATAAAAAATCTCATGTACCCACAAAATACAAGGTCTCGTAATCCTGTAGTGAAGTAAAATTTAAAAAGTTATGAAAACAGCGATGCAGAGAGAGATAATATGTTACTGGTTTAAGGCTAAAATGTGTTGGATCGCTTAAGAGTTAAAATATACATATGGCACAGACATATGTGCCAGCAATATTTATTTAAGCCATAAATTCAAAATCTATAATAAAAAAGTGACATTTGCAGGAGGATTTTTGCAATTTTAATGCGACTGTTAGGGGGTTAATACACAACTTAGCCAAGTGTCCAGGTTACAAAATGGGGGTGCGTTGAAGCACAAAAGACCCACCTATAAGAGGTGTGTCTCCATGTCCATAGGTGGACATTCCCAATATCCCAGCCCTCACTGACCAAATGCTGGCATACAGTGTCCATATTTACAGTGTCCATATTACTACATCCTCAGATATCAGAGTCAAACATCAGATTAATAGCAGTTTACAACAGTGATACCTGACTTTGATACCTTACTCTGATACCTGACTTTGATACCTGACTTTGATTCTGACACCTGACTTTGATACCTGACTTTGATTCTGATACCTGTCTTTGATTCTGACACCTGACTTTGATTCTGACACCTGACTTTGATTCTGACACCCGACTTTGATACCGACACCCGACTTTGATACCGACACCTGATTTTGAGTCTGACACCTGACTTTGAGTCTGACACCCAACTTTGAGTCTGACACCTGACTTTGATTCTGACACCTGACTCTATGCAGTTTCTGGGCTGGTTGTAAAACCTAGATGACTTCTGACTTTCATATATGATTGAGTCACAAGTCAGCAGTCATCTATGGAGCACATACAATGTTACACTGTGATCGGCCAGGATAATTGACCTCTGAGTGAACTCACTGCTCGCACTCAGTAGAAGATACTTGTATAAGGCTGCAGGCTGAGAGCTTCATGAGTAATAAGTTGTCTGACACAAAGTTGTCTGATACCTGACTCAGTCAGAGATCAGACTCACACATCATCTGAGTTTTTCATATACATACAAGCCAGCCAGCACATACAATGGTGGAGATTTATCAAGTAAAATGCTCCATAATTCTGGTATCATTTTCACCAAATAACCTCTCTAACATGTTGTGTGCCACATTCATAAAGTGTTTTAAATACTTTTATTACTTGTAAAAAAGGGGCGTGGTCTCATAGTAAAGGGGCGTGACCTACAACACTGTGCTGCAAAAATACATCCAAATAACCTCTCTAAGATTTATCAAGTGTTTTAGGCTGAGGCCCCACGTACCAGGCTGCAGCAAAAAAGCACTGTGGGAGAAACCTTGGCAGAAATGCATCACAGTTTTTCCCTCAGAGATTTTTGCAGAAAGTCTGGTGAGGTTTCCTCTGCGGACTTTCTGCTTCCATTATTCCTATAGTGAAACCGCCAGCATTTCCGTAAATAGAAATAGTCAGGTATAATAAGTCAGATGTCAGAGTCAGGTATCAAAGTCAGTTGTCAGAATCAAAGTCAGGTATCAAAGTCAGGTGTCAGAGTCAAAGTCAGGTATCAAAGTCAGGTGTCAAAGTCGGGTGTCAGAATCAAAGTCAGGTATCAAAATCAGGTGTCCGAATCAAAGTCAGGTATCAAAGTCAGGTGTCAGAATCAAAGTCAGGTATCAAAGTCAGGTGTCAGAATCAAAGTCAGGTATCAAAGTCAGGTGTCAGACACTGTAAGAATGGATTGTTTCAGCCAAAAAGCAGAAAGTCCAGCAACACAAAACAGTCTTTAAGACAGAAACAGTCCAGCAGGCTCACCAAGTTAGCAGTTTTGGTCTCCACTTTCTGTCCTCCACACAGGTAGTGTGTTTGTGGCTCTGAACCTACATCAGAAGAAAGCCACACTCTCCTACCTGGTCAGCGTTAAAGGGGTATTCCCACGAACATAACTTTTTTAAAATTTGTAGATACTAAAAAGTTCAACATTTTTGCAAATATAAATAATTAAATATTTTGCAGAGTTTTAAAGATTTTCTATAATAATTTAAGATCCCAGTCTTGTTGTCATGATCGGTTGCCAATGGATACGAACATGAATACAGGACCTTTCTAAGGTCAGAAAATCAGCAATGATGTTCCTTCCTCATACATGTCGTGTCCCTGCCTGATAACCTTCCCACAATAAGAAAATTATGGCTGGGTTTTTGATAAGTCCCACACCATAGAAAGTTTCTGCATTAGTGGTCGTATCCTTTGGCAACCGATCAAGACAACAGACTGTCACCACTAACATAGTTAGATAAAACTTTAAAACTCTGCAGAATTTTTAACTACTTATATTTGCAAAAATATTTGACTTTTAATTATCTACAAATATAGATATGGTTATGTTCATGGGAATACCCCTTTAAGGCTTCAACCTGGCTCTAACAAAACACAGGACCAGAGATTTGAGCCCGGGTCTGTAATCACACCCAAACCCTGGACATAGATTCCAGTCCATTATCTAGTGGAGAGGAGCCACCTTAGTGGGAGGTATCATTCCTTCACAATCTTTCCCTCTGCCTGCTTACAATATATATATATATATATATATACACACACACACATTCCAGATTCATAATGAACACTCTTGCAGTGCCAGAATTGTTTCTGGTCACCTTGCCTCCCCAAAAAGTCATACCTATCCAGAAATTGTACCAATAAAAATACAGCTTACACACAATAATCATACAGCTCCATGAACCAAAAACGTAAAAAAATTATGGGAGTCAGAATGAGATGCTCAATTGAAATTTTGTTTTTTAAGGAAAATGGGGTTTTATTATGTAAAAAAGGAGGAAAATTTGTTTGACATAAACTTACCCTTTTTCAACATCCCCCATACTATTAGAGCAGATGTGGGGTCTTTAACCCCTTAAGAACAAGGCCAAAAAAGGACACAGCCCCATTTTTCAAAACTGACATGTGTCAGTGTGGCAATAACTTTGGAAGAGTGAAGAAATCAGGCGATATCTTTTAGAGGCTAACTGAGTATATTTATAAGTAAGCTTTCAGGAGTACTAGCTCCCTTCATCAGACATGGTGTGATACAATAACTGAAAATTCACAGATTTTTATACACATGGTCTTCAAAGCATTTTAGAGTCCTTAAAAAAAAGCCAAAACAAAATGCAATCTAAGTAGAGAAGTTATTTACAACAGGTCAAAAAACAATCCAGCATTAATAACAACAGAACCGATCTCCCAGTGGCCGCACATTTCTCCGGAGAAAACCACTCTATTGAAGATTTGCGGGTTGTGGTTTTAATGGGACATTTTAAGAAGCAGGAAAAAAGGAAAGAATCAGAATACAAGTTTATGGAAAAATTTCAAACTCTGCAATTTGGACTTAATATTCATGCCAGCTTCATGTCACACTATGTATGACCTGTGAGGGTCACAAATCACCTCCTGATAGCAAACAGATAACAGATCCCTCTGTCACGCACCACAACTTTCCAGATTGTTTTTTGACCTGTTGTTAATAACTTCTCTACTTAGATTGCATTTTGTTTTGGCTTTTTTTTTAAGGACTCTAAAATGCTTTGAAGACCATGTGTATAAAAATCTGTGAATTTTCAGTTATTGTATCACACCATGTCTGATGAAGGGAGCTAGTACTCCTGAAAGCTTACTTATAAATATACTCAGTTAGCCGCTAAAAGATATCGCCTGATTTCTTCACTCTTCCACTACTCTCAATGGCTAACACGGTACAACATTATACTACTGGCAATAACTTTGAGATGCTTTAACTTACCCAAGTGTTTTTGAGGTAGTTTTTTCATGAAACATTGTAATTCATGTTAGTGGTAAACATTGATCAATATTTTTTGCATTTATATATGGAAAAATAGGAAATTTTGTGGAAATTTGGAAACATTTGCAATTTTCAAAATGTGAAATTCTCTGCTTTTCAGACAGATAGTCATACCACACAAAAACAAGAATATTATTTATCATATCTCTGCTTTTTATTGCCAATATCTTTTAATCATCCTTCAATTTATTTTGGACGTAAGCCGACTTACAAGTGTAACAGCGATTTTCCAAATTTACAAGAAAATTTCCCATACTCATTTTTTTTCAGTTCTGAAGAGGATTTTAAAAGCATATATATTAAGAACTCCCACTAAATCACCCCATTTTCAAAACTACACCCCTCAAATAATTTAAAATAGCATTTGGGAAGTTTGTTAACCCTTTAAGTTTTTCATGGGAATTAAAACAATATGGAGGTGGATTTTAGACATTTCATTTTTTTTTTCGTTCATTTAGCCTTAAAATTTACACATTCACAAGGGGTTAAAGAAGAAAATACATCTCACAGTTTGTTATGTCATTTCTCATGAGCACAGAAATACCCCATACGTGGATGTAAACTGCTGATGGGCACACAGCAGTGTGCCAAAGGGAAGTAGCGCGTTTGGGTGTTCGAAAAGCAGATTTTGCTGAAATACTTTTCAGATGTCATGCTTTATTTGCAGAGCCCCTAAAGTACTAGCATAGCGGAAACTCCCCAAACGTGACTCCATTTTGGAAAATACACCCCTTGAAGAATTTATCAAGGGGTATAGTAAGCATTTTGACCCCACAGCTTTCACAGATTTTAACATCATTGGAACTTGAAATTGAAAAATTTCTAATACGTCTTTTTATCCCCAAATTTTTCATTTTCACAAGGAATTAAGGGAGGAAAAGCACCCCACAGTTTGTTAAACCATTTCTTTATGAACACGGCAATTACCCTATATGTGGTAATAAACTGCTCTATGAGTACATGGCAGGACTTGGAATGGAAAGAGCGCTATTTGGCTTTTGGAGGGCAGATTTTGCTGGAATAGATTTCAGATGTCATGTTGCATTTGCAGGTCCCCTACAGTACCAGTACAATGGAACCCCCAAAGTGTGACCCCATTTTGAAAATTAAACTCCTCACAGAATTTATTAAGTATAGTGAGCATTTTGACCCAAAATAAATGTGTACTGGATGATGCAAAATGAAAATTGAAATGTTCCCAGATATCTGCTACTTCAGTGCTCAATATGTCATGTCCAGCTTGTGGCACTGTGAAAGGTCAGCTCTCCAGTTATTATGCTCTGTTTCCTGTTTCCTACATGTGTTGCTAAACTTTTTCCTGGAAATACAACACAGTTCAGAAGTCTAAGAGCACCGTGCACATTTAAAGCGAAATAGAAATTTGAAGTGAAAATTTAATTTTATAAAGAAATATGCCAATTCTGTTCCCAAAATGTTGTGCCCGCTTTGGTTCAACAGTGGGTTATTCTGGGTAGAAAAAATTTGTATATGTGGGTGTAAACTGCAGTCACACAGCAGGGTTCATTAGGGAAGGAGCATTGCGCTTTTTAGTTTTTGGATTATAGATTTAGAGGGACTGGTTTCTGAATGCCATACTGTTTTTGCAGAGCCCTGAAGGTGCCAGTAAATTGGAATTCCTCAAGAAGTGATCCCATTTTGTAGATCTTCAGCTGCACTCCATAAGCCACATAGTGCTCCTTCACATCTACACCCTTCTATATGCCCAAACAGAAGTTCTTGCCCACATGTATGACACTGTTGTACCCAGGATAACGTACTAAACAACGTATAAACTGCTGTTTGGGCACACAGCCAGGAACAGAAGGGAATGAGTTTGGTTTTTGGATGTCATGCCACTTTTGCAGATCATCTACCAGTAAAGTGGAATCCACAGATACGTGACCCCTGCGACTACACCCCTGAAGTGTATAACGGCCATGGAACAGACTTGAGCTGCAGAATAAGGATCACGGCTCCCCCCCAGAGGCGGCATGGGGGGAAGGCATATGGGTATCATTAATCATGGCATCTAAGGGGTTAAAACCCATGATAGGAGCTTAGATCTGGCCGCAGGTGTTACTGGCAGGTGTCAGCGATTTTTTACAGCTGACACCCACTCTCGATGTCACCTGCTCAGCTTCTGAATGGGTGCCATTGCCATGATGTAATAGTATGTTATGGTGCGGGAAGTTAGCCCTTTCCATGATGTACTTTATGGTGCGGGAAGGGTTTAAATATGGTATTATACAGCGGAGACCCATCATTAATGCATGTGATCAGAGCCTGCACTAAATGCAGACACTAATCCTAAAGATGCCTTGGTCAAACATGACCGAGTCATGTTTATAATAGTGGCACCCATGCTGACGAAGATCGCCACCCCTGGACCTCGTTATTATGACAGCCGGGAGTCTACTGAAGGCTGTGCTAGGCACACTGAAATAGAAGTATATGGATTTTACAAAACATTGCAATGCAGTAGCATTGATCAGACCCTATGGGGTTCAAGACTTTCAGGAGGTTTAAAAATAAAAGTTAAAAAAAATAAATAAAAGCTATTAAAAGTTTAAATTACCCCCATTCCCTAAAACAGATTCAACAATACATACATTATGGGAATTTTTTTTTTTTTACCATACAGTGAATGCCACAGTGGGGATGCTGTTGTTTCACCTCCCCAAAAATTTTTAATAAAAATCACCAAAACCTCAGGCATTCCCCACAATAATAAACATAAAAATACATCTGACCCACAAAAAAAGAAGCACTATGCAGCCTTTTATATGGAAATATAAAAAAAAAACATTAGTGTCAGAATATGGTGATTTTTTTTTTCTAAGACTTGAATTTTTGTATAAATTTGGTATCACCATAATTGTCACAAAACACAGAGTACAAGTAACGTCATTTTTGCCTGTACAGTGAATGCAATAAAAATCAAAACCCATAAGAATATGATATAAATCCAGTTTTTCGATAATTCCACCCAATTCTGAATTTTTTTTTCAGCTTCCCAGTACATTGTATAGAATATTAAATGGTATCATTATGAAGTACAATTTATTCTGCAAAAATTAAGGCACCTGAATTTTAGAATAAATGATGTACAAAAATTTTTTTAGGGCTTGTTACGGACATGTTGATACCAACTGCATGGTTTTTATTTATATTTTTTCCCATTAACAAGAGGAAAAAAAAGTGCATTTTTACTTTTGTTTCTGTAAAACAAGTTAGTTGCTATGGTCAGCATAGACAGCAGGACATAAGTGGTTAAATGACAAGTATGCTCTCTGATTGATGGGATAATATAATGAATAAAGAGTTTATGGTACCCCTTCCTCTGGGGTTATCTGAATAATAAAATCGTTCTCCTGATTTACTCTTCTGATCTGGTTTTGATCTGTCTTGTGAGTTTATCATGGGTTCTAGTTAGACTTCAGTTTGTGAAGCATTTATTTCTTATACCAGTTTCTGTGGTGATATCTTGAGCCCTAAATTCAGCACAAGTCTATTTGGCTTCATGGCCGGCACTGGTGAAGATGTTTGGGTGCCCAGAGTATATCTCTCAGTGCTGTGTGAAATTAAAACAACTTGTTATACTGCTATATGTTGTCAGACAGTTCCTGCAATTTCTGAAATTTGCTCCAGAGATACTATCATAACAGTAGCCATTGTTAAACGAACATTAATTTTGCTCTAACGAATGTTTGAATGTTTGCTCACATTGTATGACAGTGGTCATTTCGTAATGCATGACAGCTGTGAATGTTCAATGGCTGCTATATCTGTGCTTGAATAAGAAAATGCATTGTATTTATACATACAACTCAAGATGACTCTGGGCTATTCACAGCTGACTGATCCTCTAATCTATTCAAACTCATTTAAAACTCATATAACTATTTTGATCTTTTTCAAGTAATTAACTAAAAATGTGTCTAAAAATTATTGGTACTGTATCTCTTATCCTTGATAGCTTCAGGTACGCCCCTTAGTTTTCATCACCTCTTTCAACTCCAATTCATTGCACAGTTTGATTTTTTTCTCTAGTATATTCTTTGAACATATTTCTAATGCATTCCATTGTTGCAAAGTGCTTTGATATATTCCTTCAACTGATGTGTCCAACGCCCTTGATGTCTGCCCAGCTATACGTTGAGTAATTATCACAATATTATCATTATGAAAATCAGGTCTTGCTTTGTTTCCTTGGTTAAATCATTTAGTACATTGCCCTTTCCTGGGCATTTTGCTGCACTCATATTGGTTGCAATTTGATGGGCTTGAGGGTTTCTCCATTATTGATCAGTTTTTCCTTGAACTTGCTGGGAGAAATGTACATGTGTGTTTTGCTACAAACTCTGGTAAATGTTTTAAGGCTGAGGCCCCATGTTGCGGAAACGCAGCTTTTGTTTTTGCTGGGGTATTTTTTTTTAGCCAAAGTCAATAGTGGATTGAGCAGAAGGGAGAAGTATTAGTACTTCCTATATATTTGACATTCCTATTGTAGTCACTCTTGACTTTGGCTCAAAAAAACATAGCAAAATCTGCAACAAAAAAAATCTGCTTTTCCACAACTCGGGGTCTCAGTCTATGGGTAAGGCCCCAAGTAGCGAGCTGCATCTAAAAACGCATTGCGTTTTATACTTGCAGCGCTTTTCACAGAAAGTCCGCAGAGGACTTTCTGCCTTTATTATGCCTTTACAGAGAACACCAGCGTTTCCGTAGGTATAATTGACATCCTGCAATTTACAAAAACGTAAATTGTTTTCTGCAATGTGTGGATGGGATTAGCCAGAGTCTGATCCACTTTGAAGGTAGTGTAAAATGCAGCGTTTTTGGTGTGGCCTTTCCGCATTTTCACAGTGTTGACCGCTGTCATCAGATGCGGTCACACTCTACCACCAACGGACCATGATGTTTTCTTGTCTGTTGTGTTCCTTACTGACTGGATTGCTACCAGTACTTAGAATCTGATCCCTGATAATTTGCTGAAAGAAACGTGTAGGGTCCTTTTTTTATTAGTTTAGTGGTCTCACTCCCCCCGCTCTCCGTTGTATACCTGCGCTGCTTAGGGGCTGCAGATGGTGTTGGTGTGGCATTAGGCCAGTAGCCTCACCATCTAGGTCCCTGCTTCAATATATTGCAGCCTGGTTTATTCATCTGTGTCAGTCGTATAGCGATACCGAGTGATTTTCAGTATGTATATTGGTTGAGGGAGATTAGTTTGGTAGTGTATCAATATCAACACACTGTACTCCCCCTGTGACCTACCACTATATAACATTACCTTGCTCATAGACACACTGTGTTTTTATTCATTATTTATTAAAGGTTAAGTTTTAACTATTATTTTTGGTATATTTAGTGGCCTGTCCTACTTGTTAGATTTTCTCTGTGAAGTGTTTTATGTAGGAGGCAGTTTTCTCTAGCCATCTGTGAGATGACTTCCTACTGGCCTTTCTGCCATTCCTACACACTTTAATCTCTTCCCTATTTCTTTGACTTACCCATGTGTAATACTGTTGGAATAATGTTTATTATTGCCTGTATTGCAACAACTACTGTTTATATGTTTATAACTGCATAAGCTTCTGTCTCTAGGCATAGTGTTAAGTTGTTAATAAAGCTCTGTTAAAAAGGTGGGGGCTAGAGTAACAAAACCAGGAAGTTCCTCTCTCTGTTGTAACTGCAGCACAGAGCAGAGCACATGGAAGCTCACAGACAAGAAGCTGAGATCATAAGCTAAGAAATACTAATTGTAAAGTGTACTATCCTTGTTCCTCAATAAATATCTGTTTACTGTTGAACGTCTGGACAGTCAAAGATTATTCCGCTGCGAACAAATACTGTCTACAAGGTGTTGATGAGGCATGATCATGAGCCTCACTGCATGCTTTACAACGTGACCTGCACCTCTATATACTGTCGTTATCATATTATAAGCTATTAATATTCCATGGCAGCCTTTTGATTTATACTGACTTCTCCACAGTCTTTTGTTTTCGTCTTGTATTTTTTCTTTATTTACACACATTATATACTTGTACACAGTAGCGTAATGATTGCGGTCACATGGGCTCGGAAGAATACGGGACCCGCAGCCAGCTGGAAATGACCAAGGCCCCGGACCGACATGATAGCGGTCGAAGAAAGCCTGGATCCCTGACTGCTATACATATTGCTAACGGAAAGGTGCCCGGCTATCCCCAGGCCCCTTTCCAATAGATGACAGCCCAGGGGAAGTGACTAAAAATACTTATACTCACCTCTCCTGGGCTCTTCGGGCCTTTGACTGAGGTCATGCGCCCCGGACTTCACTAATGGGACCTGTGATTGGGGCGTGCTGGCATAATAACCTCGTCACAGGCCCTAGAAGTGATGCCCGGGAGAGGTGAGGCAAGGTGAGTATAAGTGTTTGTTATTTTTAATCACCTTCCCTGGGCCTCTACTTATTATAATCTAGGGTCTGAGGCGACACCAAAGTATAATAATGGCACTGGCTCGAGGGGGAGGGCTCTTGGGAGCATATAATACTGTGTGGGGGCCACTGTGGAGTATATAATACTGTGTGTGGGTCACTGTGGAGCATATAATACTGTGTGGGGGCCACTGTGGAACATATAATACTGTGTGGGGGCCACTGTGGAGCATATAATACTGTGTAGGGGCCACTGTGGAGCATATAATACTGTGGGGTGGGCCACTGGGGAGCATATAATACTGTGTGGAGGCCACTGGGGAGCATATAATACTATGTGTGGGCCACTGTGGAGCATATGATACTGTGTGGCGGCCCCTGTGGAGCATATGATACTATGTGGAGGCCACTGTGGAGCATATGATACTGTGTGGGGCCCCTGTGGAGCATATGATACTGTGTGAGGGGCCACTGTGAAGCATATAATACTGTGTGAGGGGCCACTGTGGAGCATATAATACTGTCCCAGTATTGTTTACATGCTGGGCGCTGCGCTGCTCACTCACCGTATTCTTGATAACTGCAGTTGTGGGTATTAAAGCTGTATCCCTTTCAAGTATCTAAGATATCGCTGAAGCACCAGTAACCATCACTATCAAGAATTCATTCTAGGGAGGAGGTAGGGGGCCCCGGACAAAAAAGTTTGCCCACAAGACTTTAGTTACGCCACTGTTTGTACATTTATGCAATATTTCCTTGACACTGTGTCTATTATATATATGATGTACAAAACGTCTGTAGGAGGTTCAGGCTGTACTGAAGCATCACGCTGTCATTCTGTATATGGTGTGACAATTGGGGGTAGTTTAGCATCAAAGGTAGGAGCTTCCTGGACTTAACAGAGGTGTTTGTGGCACTGGATGCCAAATAAACCACAGAGCAGGTAACAGCAATCCAAAAGAAATGGCTTTATTCAGCTAGTAAGTGATAACAGGAGCAAAAATAACAAAACAGCCTAGCCCACACACAGGGCAATACCTCACTTCTTAAACCCTGACTAACTTCTGGGGGCAAGAAGCTTTACTGAGGTTACTTCTTTGCAGTCTGGCTCACACTGAGCTTAACCAAGTCCATTGTGGAATCCAGTTCTCTTGGGACAGACCACCTGTCTGTCTCCAACTGGTCCACCGTCCACCTGCTCCCTGCAGGTTACCAGCAGCACTCTCCTGCTGTGTGCACTCCCTCTGGAGTGAAGCCCCCAGGTATGGGTGTGGTCAAGGTGTTTTTCAACCCTGTTTTTGGTTCACTCTCCAGCGCCCTCTACGTTCACACCCTCATATTTCCTCCCCCTCAGCTCACCACTTATGGGGTGAGCAACAATGGGACAAGACATACAATGTCGACATCCCTCTTTAATCACGTAAGCTTGTCCAATGTCTCTCCAGATGTCCTTATCTGGTGGTCTCAATTTCCAAGTGCTGGTCAGTCGAGATTTCCGGTTTCTCAGCACGTTTATTTTTTTTGTAGATAAATTTAACATTATATCTCAGCCTCTTCTTCTTGTTATTAGCATCCGGCAGTAGAACAATTTCTGCCTCTTCTCCTGTTGGACCTTCTTTGGACACCTTATATTTTGCAGGAAGTCCACCTTTAGCAGTTACTATAACAAGAACCTGAAGAGGTTGGAGTTCTCCCAAACTAATTGGCTGTTTATCAACTTGCAATGTTATAAACTGTGTATCATCCACTTTACCACCATCTTCCTGGGGAACTATACCGTTCACCTGAAGTTTTACACAATCACGCTGCTTCATTATAATCTGATCACTGGTATCACCATCACTGGACAGGTCACTCATATCTGCCTGACTTTTTGGCTCTCCTGTAACATCAAGACAGAAACCAAGAGATGAACACAGATTACACGCCATTTTTGTTGACTTTACAACCTCATTCATTACATACGTCTTCTTGTAATTCCACTTTCCTTTCTCTGCCTCTATGCCAGAAGCTTTCTCAGATTTTAACACCTTTTGTAGTGCACTAATCTCTAATTCCAGCTCCAGAACTTTCTTCATTGCCACATTTTTCTGCGCAGCCTCCATCTCAGTTTTTACTATCGCTTCTTGCAGCTTTAGTTTAGCAGCAAGCATCTTTAGATCTACAATCTGAGCAGATAAATTAGACATTTTTTCCTCAAACTGAATCCTCATGTCTTCTATCTAGAGGTCCAATTCTCTCTTGGCCTTTTCCAGCTTGTCATAAGCATTGGCTTTGTCCTCATACAATATCTGCACAGATTTCAGGTTTTTTTCAACTTTTTTGTGACTCTCGTGTAAGGTTTGTAAATTCTGAGCATGGACAGACAACATCTCCATCAATTCTTTGTCCTTATTTTGCACCTGAACAGACAATTTTTCCTTATCTTCACAAGATCCTGCAAGCGCCCTCTCCAGGCTACATATTCTAGCTTGGAGTTCCATTTCTCTTTGTTCCAGAACTCCAGCTCTGCTCTGCCATTCCTTCACTTCATCGTTTAGTTGAAGCTGCTTTAGTTCATGCAGGTTCTGCCCTGACTGCAATGTCTGCACCACAGATTCCAATTCATTCTCTCAGTCAGACACATACTTCCTCAGCTGTGCCACTTCATTTTCTTTATCAGTTAATTCAGCTGAAAGTTTTTCACACTTAGTGACTTGGGCCTCCAAGTATTCTGATTGATGTTGCAAAAATTCACTTTTCTCACGTTTAGCACTTTCAAGGTCATCTCTTAATTTTTCAATGACACACTCTTTGGCACTGGAATTTTGGACATGCTGCTCCTTTAAATCCTGCAATTGCTTCTCAAGCACTTGCTTTTGTTCCACACTCTGTGGAACTTTATTGGATAGAGCACATTTCATTTCAGCAAACTCCTTAATCTAATTTCTATACACATTGCTTACTTTCTTGCCATCAGTAAGCACTTTACAGACTTCTGTGCCACAGTATACACAAAGTCTATTCCCTGGATTCCTCTTCCAGAGTTTTAGTTTCACCAGTTTTGCACACAATTTGGTATTTTGTAGTTTCACTCACCCCTCCTGGGTTTCTTACTTGAAATCACAGACTTCTTTTTCAACTGTAGGCCACAATGCACATTTAGCGATACTGCAGTTTACCAAACACTTGCCTTCCAGGACTTCCGTGGATCTCTTTATGCTTGCATCCGAAGCACCATATGTGACAATTGGGGGTAGTTTAGCATCAAAGGTAAAAGCTTCCTGGACTTAACAGAGGTGTTTATGGCGCTGGATGCCAAATAAACCGCAGAGCAGGTAACAGCAATCCAAAAGAAATGGCTTTATTCAGCTAGTAAGTGATAACAGGAACAAAAATAACAAAACAGCCTAGCCCACACACAGGGCAATGCCTCACTTCTTGAACCCTGACTAACTTCTGGAGACAGTGAAGCCCCCAGGTATGGGTGTGGTCAAGGTCCTTTTCAACCCTGTTTTTGGGTCGCTCTCCAGTGCCCTCTAGGTTCACACCCTCACAATGGATTGAATTACCAATAAAACCAATTACTTCTTCCTTCACTACACTTTAGTGCCAGCATCTTACGTGTTGACAGGAAGTCAGTTTCTCTATTCATTCCGATGAGTTTTATAGGAATGAATAGAGAAACTGACTTCCTGTCTACACATAAGAAGCTGTGTCAGAGTGTTTTATAGGCTATAGTTGCAGATTGTCTAAAGTCACAGATAAAAAAGTCATTCGGGCACCCCTGCCAATCAGCTGTTTGAAGCAGCAGTGGCACTTGTTTCACAGACCTGTGCAGCGTCGGACTGGCCCACAGGAGGATCCACCGCTGGGCCCAGGTAACTGTAATTGAGCTTCAGCAATCACGTGGGTAAAGTCAGTGTCATGACATCAGTGCAACCCACGTGACACGTGAGGCCCAATTATAGGCCTCAGTGGGGACCCTGGCATGTGTGACGTCAGCCACAGACCTGAAGAGGACGCTGGAGACAGCCTTTGCCTTGAGGATGCTCAGGAGAAGTGAGGACACCCCAAAGTAAAATAATAGCACTGAATCGAAACAGAGTGCCAAACATTTGAATGAATACTCGTTGAAACACATTTCATGGGGTTCACCTGAAGAGACTTGAGGCTTCCGGGGAGTATATTATTATGCAGGGAGCCACTGTGGAGCAGACTACTTTGGGAGGGCTCTTGCAAGCATTTTATATAGTGTGGGTGTTGCTGTAGAGCATTATACTGTGTGGGGCCGCTGTGGAGCATTGTACTGTGAGGGACAGCTGTGGAAAACAATACTTTGGGGAGGGCTCTTGAGAGCATTTTATACTGTGTGAGGCCACTGTGGAGAATTATAATGTGTGGGGCCACTGTAACGCATTATACTGTGTGGGACAGCTGTGGAGCATTATACTGTGTGGAAGGGCTCTTGTATGGATTGTATGCCATGTAGGGCTTCTGTGGAGCATTATGCCGTGTGGAGTCTCTGGGAAGCATTTTATACTCTATACTTTATGGAGAATTATACTGTGTGGAGGGTTCTATGAAGATATATAATTATATTGTGTGGGGAACACTGGGGCATATTATATATACTGTGCAGGGACCACAGGACAGAATGCTGAAATATACATTGGGGAGGATGGTGGCCCACAAATGTTGCCAGTTCATGCACAGCACTGTATGGGGAATGACAGGGCCATGGAGCACTCCACACATTCTCAAGATTATAGTGAGGGTGCTGTGATGCAGGCATAGCACACAGGGCTGTGATCAGGAATTGGGGCATGCACAGTACTTTAGGGGAGGATGATAAAGGGAAAATACTCAGTGATGAGCAGAGCTGGTTGCCGGGTAGTCAACAAATATACAAGATTTCAGTGGGATATTACCAGGAAGCTGTTGGGTGGGACCTAGAACAAGTTCCTCTGGTAGGCACTAAGCACTTCAGTCTGACACTAGAAAATGGAGTGTAAAAACTAAACAAAAAATAATTCAATAAACAAAATAACAAACACTATCAAATACATGCATCTTATTTTTATAAAGTTTACCTAAAAATAACATACTTACCTGATCTATTATTAGGAGACATGCGAACTGGAGATATGGAGGGAGTTCTTGATGAAGAATAAGGTCTTTGCCTGTCCCTTTCAATTGTCGATGTAGCTACAAAGTGGTACTGAGACCATCCGTCCTATGGACAACCGAAAAAAAAAATTACAAATCAGTGTTTTATGATTAAATTGTTAAAACTACTACACATGGTTATTAATAATAATAATAATAATAATAATAATAATAATTTTATTTATATAGCACCAACATATTCTGCAGAATTTTACAAATCAGACGGTACATGAACAGACAATATCTGACATTACAATGTGACAAAAATTAAAATATCAAATATTAGGAGTGAGCGCCCTGCTCATGAACTTACAATCTATGAGGAAATATGGGGACACAAGAGGTATGATGGTCCAACCATCTATTAATAGATAAGCTCATATAACTGAAGCTGTATGAGCCCGTCACCAGGCAGTGTCTATGAATATACAGATACTAAGTGCATAGATGGGTCAGGTTCTGAGAAATAGAACAGGAACAGGGGCTTTTTTTTTTTTTTTTTTTTTTTTTTTTTAATAGGCCGTTACCTACTGGAGTAACCCCAGAAGGTAACGGGCTCTATTTACTTACCAATCCCCGCTCCTGCTCATGGCCAGCTGCGCTTTCCATTCTGCGGAGGCGGCTGTGAGCAGGAGCGGGTATCGGTAATTGAGGCCGCAGGCCAAACCCCACAAACACTGCTATCATTATACTTGGGGGTCTTTTCAGAACCCCGAGTATAATGATTGGAGGGCCAGGGGAGGTAAGGGAACATAAAAAACAACATTACTTACCTCTCCTATGCTCTGCAGGCTTCAGGCCTGTTTGGTGACGTCACATGGACCGGGCCTGCGTCATTATGCATCGCGACGCCGGCCCGGCTCACGCGAGATCTGGTCCAATGTTGAAGATGGCTGAAGTAGTGGGGAGTGCGCCGGAGCCAGGGAGAGGTAAATGACATTGTTTTTTTTGTTTGTATCTTCCCCTGGGTCTCCGATCATTATACTCTGGGGTCTGAAAAGACCCCAGAGTATAATAATTGTTCATGGTTGGTCCACAATGGGGCATAATACTGTGTGCAGGGGCCACTATGGGGCATAATACTGTGTGCAGGGGCCAGTATGGGGCATAATACTGTGTGCAGGGGCCACTATGGGGCATAATACTGTGTGCAGGGATCGCTATGGGGCATTATAGTGTGTGTAGTGGCCTCTATGGGGTATAATAATGTGTGGAGGGGCCACTATGGGGCATAATACAGTGTGCAGGGGTGAATATGAGGCATAACACTATGTGCAGGGGCCACTATGGGGCATAATAGTGTGCGCAGGAATACGGTTTGTGCGGGAGAGGGGGTTGGGGGGCAACGGTTTGGGGGGGGGCATGTCAAATGTTTGCCTTGGGGCCCAGCCATTCCTAGTTACGCCACTGAGTAGGAAGGAGTGTGAGGAAATGTAGGACAATGCAATCAGATCAGGTGATAAGAATGCCTAAATAGATGTGACTTTAGAGCATGTTTTAAGATACTGTATTTGGGTATTAATTGTTGAGAAAAGTGAAAAGTGTTGGAGACGGGAGTGGAATATTCAGATAACAGAGGATACAAGTCTAATGTCATTGGCAGAATAGAGAGGACGGTTAGGGTGGGAGACAGTGATGAGGGAGGTGATGTAGGGAGGTTCAGCGCTATGGATGGAATTGTCGGCGAGTGTGATAATTGTGTATTGTATTCTGTGGTGGATGGGTAACTAGTGCAGTGACTGGCACAAGGTAGATGCATCTGTGCATCGGTTCAACAGAAAGAGAAGTCTGGTGGTAGGAAGAAGCCCAATTAGTAGAGAATTGCAATATTCAAGATGAGATAGAATCAGAGCGACAATGAGGACTTTTGATATTTCCACAATGAGAATAGATTGTGGAGATGTTTGAGGTGCAAGTGATAAGAGCATGCAGGTGTCTGAATATGTGGGGTGAATGTGAGATCCAAGTCAAATACAACCTCTGAGACAGAAGGCATTCTGCCTCTGTATTACAGTAAGCCCACAGATCAGGGTTAGGTCGATTAGTAGATGGAGGGAACACAAGAAGTTCCGTTTTTGAAAGAATCTGTTTCAGATAGAGAGATGTTAGACAGCAGAGAGAGTAGTAGAGCAGGGATGATATCACAGAATGAGGTATATAACTGGGTGTCATCAGTATAAAGATGGTATTAAAAGCCAAATATGTTGATGGTTTGACCAACTGGGGCTGTGTGGAGAGAGAAGAAGAGGGGGCCTAAGAACGAGCCCTGAGAAATCCCAACACCTTCCTGGGAGAAGAGGAGAATAAATAGCACCAATGAATGATACACTAAGCTGTCATAAAGATAGGAAAAAAAACCAAGAGAGCACAGTGTGCTTGAAGCCAATAGAGTGGATCACAGTGAGGAGCGGTTGGTGGTCTATTTTTTTCTTTTTTTAATTCTCATGTTATTTTGATTTTTACATTTTAATTTTGTACAATAATATTTGAAGAGGAAATGAAATGCAGTAAGATACAAAATGTGCACTAATATGAAGAATCTATGACTCCGGAGGTCTTCCAGAGTCAGAATTAACAACTAAACTGACAACACTTGCACAATACAGTGCCACCAAGCAATGACAAGATGCAAATGAAGTTTACAAATGAACTCTATTACACTAACACTATTCAATGAACTAACAGTGCAAAACACTATGTGTTAAGTTGTATGAGGAAGAAGGGAGGTATACTAAGGGAAATCTAACAAAAGCTCAACTCTAAGGTTAGATGAAAAAGGCAAGGGGCGGGGGGGAGGGATACCATACAGAAGAGTGGAGGAGGGGGGGTTGAGAATGGAGTGTGGACAGTAGGCATAATGACTGTGGGCCTGATGGGTAACATACTAGTTGAATCCTAGGAGCTTGCCTTACTGCTCCGGACCTGCGGAGGAGGCCAGAGCCCTCTCTCGCCATGGGGACCATATTTTTAAGAATCTATCATGTGTTCTGTTCGACCAGCTGATTAGCTCCTCAAACCGCATGATTTGGTTAGCTTTGTCTATCCAGACCTGAATGAGAGGGGTAATGGATTGCAGCCAGAACAAAGGAATAACAGCCTTAGCAGCTTCAATCAAATGGGTTACCAGATTCAGCTTGGAGTGCCGCATACTATGTCTGGGACAGGAGAGAAGTACGCACTCCAGGGAGAGGGTGACCTTGTTTCTGAGCATGGGTTGTAAATGAGCCTGTGTGGAGGATGACTCAGCTATTGTATCCTCCATTTTGGATTCCAGGGCCATGTGGGCCATATTTGTAACCATTTTACATTCCTCCTTTGTTCAGAGAGCTCATCCCCCACCAGATGGCTTAATGGAATGCGGCCCCTCTTTTGTTTCTTATCCAATAGCCATGTGCCAGAACTGTTTTACAACTTTGCCACCAATCATGTTATGCTAATTATAGTAACCTGACCTGTTCTTTGTCCACACTGTACTTAAAAATTACATTTTTCCCTCCATTAAAGCAGAACCCACTATATACACAATAACTGTGTATGTGTGTGTCTCTCTCTAAGCTAGCTTATACATCAACTTTATGAATTTGAACTTCAATTCGGTGATACTTAGAGCGGATTGCGCTCACAGAAATTGGCATCCCTTAGGTGAACCAGAGGTAAATTACTACACATCCGGACAAAACAAACGAAAAGGACAACGGGACAAGGAGACATTGGAAACTGGTTCAAAAGCAGCTGCAAGGTAAGAAGCTTTATTCTTACAATTTACATTTTCCACTCCTCCTTGTCTTATGTGGCCTCTCTGGATGCCGGGTGAGTTGTAAGGAAAGTAAATCCTCTGGTCTTTTTAAGAACCCTGTTTATGAAGTATCCGTATTTGAAGAATAACTAATGTAGAAATTTTCTGCTGTGTTTTTTGTATACATCCCATTCGGTATGTTTATGTGTTGGACCCTGTGGAAAGTTATTAAGGAAAGATTAGCCAGGAAAGATTACCCCAATGCCCATCTCCTAAGTTAAGGTAGAGGAGAAAGTAGTAGCCTGGGGCTACTGTATGAGTTCCTTGTACGTAGTTAACACTTTTTGGATGCCGAGAGATATCCTTTGAGGTTTTAAAGGAAAGACGTTGCCTTAATTTAAGCACTGGGTGCCCGAGAGATATCCTTTGGAGGTTCTAGTATAAGGAGTGTGTTGTTAAGCGTGGAGCACCCGAGAGGTACCGATACCGTATTTTGTACCCTTTGAGGTTCATCACAGAAGATTATGCAAATCATGGAGAAATTGTCTGGGCGGTGTGAGGTTGATCCTAAGAATAGAGGAATTCCAGCTATAGAGATTGTGAGAGCAAAAAAGGGTGCTGATGTAGTGCAGGGATGCTCTATTAGGCAAGTGAAGGCGCCAAAACAGCAAGATAGTTGGTAATGATAGGATGTGAAAAGATGGGTTTCTGCATGTTGAAAAGTGGAGTAAGTGGAGTGAAATGGAGAAAAGTGGAGTGACTCTCAGAAAACAAAGTGTTTCAACAAGTTAGTAACTGAAGGTTTCAGAGGAAGTTGAGCTTGGTGCAATAAAGTGTGTTTGGATATTGTTTAAAGATTCCTCAGACTGGTGAGGTAGCAATTGTTGATTTTGTACTCCATCCCCCCTCTTGAACAAAGTGCACCTTAAACAAAAGCCTAACAAAGGCCTAATCTACAGTCTTGTGTACACGTTTGTAGAAGAAAGTCGATTGTTTCAGTGAATTAGAAGTAACTCGCATATCTGTTTTGTAATGTCTTTTTGTTTATAATGCACATTTGAAGGAATTTATGAGTTTATGATAGACTCATGTATATGGTTTAGAAATCCTGTATCTGCTTAGGATTTGAGTAGATGTCTGACTAGTTGAACAGATGTTGTGTGGTGGATGGATTGGGAGACCAAGTGGCCACGATATAAATTGACTTCATATTATTGAATCCATATTATAAGCTCTCCCATTTCTTCTGTCTGCTTCACTGATTGAGGATATTTTGTGTATTTACTAAAGTCATTGAATTGTTTGTAATTGTGGAGTGTGTAGGAGCTCGAGAATACTAGATTTACTTGTACCGGATAGTCTGAATGAGCTGACAATTTAAAAGATGGCTTATCTATGAATTATAGTGTATAAATTATTTCTTGTCTTGCTAGGCCATGTAATTCTAAACTAGTTTGATGACACAGGAAGGAGAGATAAAAGCCAACTGTGTGTATGGTAATGAGGTGGGGGTTGCATTTTAGACACATGAAGGAATGTCATTGTCTTTGAAGATGTCTGAATGTTTATTGCCTATAGCATGTGCTGGAATGTGTTGAATCCAGATGTTTTGCCTGGAACTGCAAAGTTCCAAGATGGGAGAACCAGAGACCGGAGAGATCTGACAATAACCTTCAATAGGAAATAGGTACTCCAGTAAGCAAGCATTTAATATCAGAACCTGATATACTGGGGCCAGCCTCTATGATCTCCCTACAATTGCCTGAGGGGAGAACATGTGAATTTTTAGTGGATACTGGAGCTGCCAAATCTGTTTTGCACGCTGACAATGTTTTCCTCTATGAGATAACAGATGATTTTGTTTGCTGTATTGGGATGGATGGCAAATCGGTGGATAATTCTGTAACCACGTCCATGAAAGTCATATTTCCCACCCCTTTCTGCACCATTACCACTAGATTCCTTGTCAGTGAGTCTGCCTCAGTTAACTTGCTGGGATCAGACGTTTTACAAGCCCTAATGGCTCACATTGTGTATGAGTCAGATGGGACAGTCTCATTGATACCAGTACAGTGTCAGAAGACACCTTATGTTCCCTACACTCCCTGTTTTTCCTGACAAAGAAAAACAATGCAGAGGTAGTTAGTGTAGAGGAACATCTAGGTTGTGTGCCTGATTATCTCTGTGCAAAAGGAAAAACAGATATAGGCAAATTGCCAGTACCCCCAGTAATGGTCACATTGCATTTGCCTTCAAGGGTAAACAATATGCCTGGACAGTGCTACCACAAGGGGCGCAGAATTCTCCCACCCTGTATACTGCAGGGTGTGGTGCTACTCCAGTATGTGGATGACCTGCTTTTATGTTGCCCCTCCCAGGAGATGTGTACAAGCATCAGTATCTCGGTTGTGCTTTTTTTTTTTTTTTTTTTATAAGCAGAAACTGGATGTAAAGCATCTAAGTCCAAATTGCCTTACTAAAGTTGTTTTTCTAGGTCATTGCATTTTACAGGGACATCTGACCCCTGATAGACTTCAGGCCACACAGGAGCTCAAACCCCCGAATGGTGTGGCACAACTTAGTACATTCTTAGGCCTTGTGTCCTACTGCAGACAGTGGATCTGTAATGCATCCTTGTTAATGCAACCTCTCTATGACTGCATTACTAAACCAGAACAGGCAGTGGAAAACTTCCACTCCATCAAGTTGGCACTTATTTACACAACTTTTAGGACTTCCTAATTATGACAAGACTTTTTCTCTTAACTGTCGGTACAGAAATGTCGGGACATGCAACAGCAGTGCTTACTCAGACTCATGGACATCAACAAAGACCATTAGTTTACTATTCTGCTAGATTAGACCCAGTGTCCAGAGGAGCACCTTCTTGTGTTAGGGCAGTAGCTGCGGCCCAATTGTCCCTGGAGAAAAGTGCCGAAATCGTACTGGACTTCCTTGTCACATTACTTACTCCTCATGATGTACATGGCATATTGTCCCAGGTCCAACCTAAGCACATTTCAATGGCTAGACAACTCAGATTACAGTGTGCCTTACTTATGCCTCCTAATGTCACCCTTGCACTCTGCACGACACTCCATCCCTCTACCCTGTTACCAATAGATTCAGGGGGGGGAAAAGGAAGAACAACAGTAAAACAACCTGTACACACATGTATTTTCTGATGAACTGTATATAAGTGATGCAGCAAGAAACTGTAGGATTTGATCATGTAAATGATGAATCTATTGCTAACTCTGATTTTGATTTCTTTTGTAGATGGCTCTCGATTTGGGAAGGATGGCAAATTCTATACCAGATATGTCACTGAAGATGAGATAAACAAGCAGAACCATTACCCCTACAGGACTCAACTCAAGAAGCTGAACTGAAAGCACTCACTGAAACGGTGTAAAATAGCTGAGGGTAAGCCCGCTATGCCTTTGATATAGAATACGACTATGGTCCGATCTGGAGAGTAAGAACTTACCTTAGTTCTAATGGTATGCTTATAAAGGATTTCCAAGCTATTCATGAGTTGATGAAGATCCTGCTGCTACCCAGGCTGATACAAAAGAAAGCAGATGTAACGTGTGGGCAGATGCTGCATATCAACCTAGGCAACATGCCTCAACACAGGTGGTCAACATACTGGACCAAAACTCTCAGATCTCTTTTCAGGTTCTAAAAACATTGCAGGACCAAGGTGGTCCAGAAGAAAAGAAGATTTGGCAAGAACAGGGTCTGTGGTAAGAGAGTATGTTTACTGAGAGTATTGTTCCCAATGATGGCGCAAGCAGCTCATTCCCTAGTGCACCACTCAAAAACAGCCATGACAATGGGTAGCTCCAGAATTTAGCATCACTGCAGACAGATACATCTAAGCCTACATAACATATGCCAAGCTCAATGTAGGCCAAAAAGTAAAGATTACTCAGAAACATACCCTGAAGCCCTTGTACCCATACCAGAGATTGCAGGTTAACTATATAGAGTTACCAAAGGTGGGAAGGTTTTGAGAACATGCTTGTGTGTATTGATCTCTTTTCAGGATCGCCTGAGACATATACGGTACAGAAAGCCACCGCAAAATCAACTGCATATAAACTAATGAAAGAAGTAGTGTGCAGGTATGGGATCCCCAAGACCATTGAAAGTGATAATGGCACTCACTTCACTGGACAGTTCTCTTCTAGATCCAAACCATCTACTGGGAACACATTCCCTAAAGGCAGGAGACTGGGTGGTGGTAAAGAGCCTTGATCTACGGTTTGATGGTCCTTTCCAAGTGCTTCTGACAACATCCCCTTCATTCAAGTTAGAAGGAAAGTCAACGTGGATCCACGCTAGTCATTGTGAAAAGGTGACCTGCCCAGAAGAGGACTGAAAGGATCTGGTACCTACTGGTGTTCCTAGCCCTGGTGACACAACCAGTGAGCTTGATACATGATGCTCTAAAAGAAGAATGGGACAATAAATTGATTAAACACCATCAGGTGTTAACTGTTAAGTAGGATGAGTAGGAAGAACCCAGGGATTGTTGGATCTGTACTCACAGCCCTGGTTCTGCAAAGACTATGTTTTATCTAGTACTCCCACTTGACCTAGATGAGTTTTTTTTTTTTTTTTTTAACGACTCCTGTTTTCAGAATTGTTCTTGGAGTCCAGTGACTTATAAGAGAATGAACATCATTAATAATCACTTTGTTCCAATTCCCATAGCAGGTTGGGTGACCCTCCCAAGGTTACAGCTATACCTGACAGGGAGACCAAGCAAGTGGTATGATTGAAGCCTGGTAAAAGGAAAATTTGAACATAAATCCAAAGTCCCATTTCATGTCGGTATCATTCCCACAGAAGAGCTTAATATTAGCTTTAGTCTGCCAAACACCTCTATTATACGGTCAGGTAAAGTGGAGTTCATTTTTAAGAAAAAGATTCATGCCCCCTTACAAGATAGTGACATATGGTTCATAAAGGGAATAAAGGGTTGTCCAGAGCACAACTCCTCATTAGAACGGGACTAGTTAGGGATAGTCAGGGGTATCTGATACAGAGCACTGGACCCCAAAGAGACATAGAGACGGGGATAAGTGGTGTGCAAAACCCCCATGCAGCGACTCTTTAGCTACCTCTATTGCCTAGTTCAGCTTCGGAAAGCATGCATATTGCCCAATGATGTATATGTGGTATGTGGTCATCAACAATACAAGTGGCTACCCCCAGGGGGAGAGGGGACTTGTACTCTAGCTAGACTAACATCAGCAACTTTCATAATTGCCCAAGAACATGTGAAACCTGAGATGATACCTGTGATGATTCTGCTTAAGTGTGGCTATAACTCAGATGTATTTTGATCTCTGGGTATAGGATCTCCCTTCTTGCTTGCACTCATTCATACTGTGCGCAGCTATAAGCCTAGGTGCATATTGGCAGTAGTGGCCAGGCTGGAACAATAGCCCTGGCTGATCAAACAATAGTGCATTGTTCAAGCCTGGGCTGTTGATCAGATATGTCTGATAACAATGTATCAATTCACTTTGTCTCAGCTCTATACAAAAGATCTGGATTTGATTGAATTAACTCATCAGACGTACTGTCGCCGGTGACATCATTCTGGGAGGTGGCCTAAAGGGTATAAAAGATGAGGTAAGAGGTCTGTGGGAGGAGATGACACTATGGAGTTTATGCTACAGGATATTACAGACTTTGACTGAGATGCTACTATGAGCAGGCAGGTTGGAATGCTGCTGCTGACGATGATGAACCTACAAGAGACTGAGAGATATTACAGAGAGACTAATGCTGAGATTCCTGTGAAAAGCATGCAGGCGGGATTATTGTATTAATGCCACATGCTAACAAGCCTCCATTGGTGACTCACACATGCCATGTGTGAGTGTTGGACTATAGAACCACATCAAGGACATGTGTGGTAAAGTAATCATTTCACCTTTAATCCCTTTTATTTTATTTGTACTGTATCTTGCAACTAGTAACTGTTAATGCTTGTATACATCTGCATATCTGTTCTGAACTGTATATGTTAGATTTTAATACCGACCCATTTAGGGGTTAATAAATATATAAAATTTAGAAGGCTTGTCTTGAATTTATCTGGTGAACCCGGCACTCACTGGCGGTGAGTGTGGTTTTTATATGAAAGAGGACTCAGGGTGTGGCCAAAGCGGTTTGGCGCACGGAGGATCTTTCACAATACCCCGTAATACTTTGTACAAACGTGCAGCAGACAATCACCCTGGGAAAGATGGGTGACCCCATGTGGTTTCAATGGGTGCAAGTAACAGAATTATCTGCATGATATTCTTGTACTCCATGGTTATGCAAACCTGGGACAAGTTGGTAGAATCCACCAATTATCTAGATGAGCAGATATACACGATTTTAGGCCTGTTGAATGACACTAAAACGATACTAGGACAACTCATAATAGTCACCAACACCATAGTCCTCGGCACAGGGGGGAATGTGTCAGATTATTGGACCTTCCTATTGTCACTATATCAACTCTGAAGGGAATCTTCAAGTGCGGGCAGGAATTGATAAGGTCAGAAAACTTAGAGAAAAATGGATCAAAGAACATCAGAAGACAAAGGATAGTTGGTGGTTAGATACCTTTTCGTTCTTAAATCCTGCCAATTAGTTTAAGGGATTAGGTGGATGGTTTATGGGAATATTACAGGGAATATTTCAAATATTATTGCTGTGTTTTTGCATCTATTTGAATATAAAGTTTATATTGTAGCTTGTAAAGAAACTTGCTAGAAAGAGGTGCAAACCCAAGATAGTGGGTTTGCAGGTTGTAAAGGTGTTTGGACACACTAACAGACATGACGGTGAAGGCATCCCTCTGAGTGTATTAGACCGATAGGTATGTAAATGGTATAACATATCCATGGGGAATGAGGTGAAGTCTACATAAAAGTCCTCAGGATCTGATTAGCAGATCCTAATGTACCCTGGGTATGAGTTATATAATTTACATAAGGAGGGAAATGTGGAGGATGACTGAGCAATTGTATCCTCCATTTTGGATTCCAGGGCCATGTGGGCCATGCTTGTAGCCATTTTACATTCCTCCTTTGTTCAGAGAGCTCATCCCCCACCAGATTGCTTAATGGTATGCGGCCCCTCTTTTGTTTCTTATCCAATAGCCATGTGCCAGAACTATTTTACAACTTTGCCACCGATCATTTTATGCTAATTATAGTAACCCGACCTGTTCTTTGTCCACACTGTACTTAAAAACTACATTTTTGCCTCCATTAAAGCAGAACCCACTATATACACAATAACTGTGTATGTGTGTCTCTCTCTAAGCTAGTTTATACATCCACTTTATGAATTAGAACTTCAATATGGTGATACTTAGAGCGTATTGCGCTAACACCTGGACCTGGGTCCAGAACAGTGTGACCATCTCACACGACCACCAAATATGGGAACATGTTCCCGACACTCTTTTGGCACCTCCATCACAGGCCCAAGACAGCCAGACCATGAGCATTTAGCCACTCAGGCGTTTTATACCATCTAGATAAAATCTTATAATGGGATTCTTGCATCCTAACATATGTGGAGAAACCATGTGAAGATCTGGGGACGAATTTCAAGTCCTCAGGCGACAATGAGATATTGAGTTCTTTTTCCCAGGAATGTATGGGAATGGAATCAGTGCAGTGGAATCAGCGGTAGAATGGGACAAGTATTTTTTACAATTTGCAATTTTTCATGTCAGAGGAAGCTTGCACGAGAAGAGTTTCTCAAACTCTGTGAGATGCCTAGTCATGGGACCCAGGGCCTGAACCACAGCAATAATCTTGTTATAATGTTCATAATGAAGAAACGTAAATTGGATATCGGGGAACCTAGACTTAAGCTGGGCTTCAGTCAGTGGAGAACCATCTTGTAACAAATCGCGTAATGTATGAGCCTTAAATCTAGACCAGAAATCCCGGTAAAAGTGAGCTGGAGGAGCCTTGATCATGGGCAGGAGGTCCGCAGGTAAAATCAGTGAGGGAGTGGGTGAAAGTACCTGGCCAGGGTCAAGCCACACCTCACATGCACCCCTAATAAGAGGGTCAAAATCATGTCTGGATAGTTGGCGTTTTGAGGGGAGCCACAAGTACTGTCTGAAGGACAAGCCATTATATGCTTCAGCTAGTGCCCTTACTATGGGGCATTTTAGAGGAAGAGTCAGGAACAGCCACCTACACAATTGAATGGCCTTATGATAGCTAAGGATGTCTGGCTGAGCAATGCCTCCCTCTTCCCTGCACCTAATCAGGAGGTTATATGCCAACCTTGGAGGTGTGGATTTCCACGACAACGAGGAAAATATGCTGCTTATGGACTTAAAGAAGGAGGAGGGAGATAAATGGGGAGAATTTGCAAGACATAGGTCTCTAGAAGGTTCTTCCTTCCGAACCATGACAGATAAGGAAAGTCATAGAATTTTAAAGTCTCTTTTAGGTCATGTAGACGAAATTGTGGAAATTCAAAGGATAGATGGAATCTAAGTTGCAGGGGAGTTTGATACCAAGGTAGGTTATGAAATCTGATTTCCAACTGGTTTTCTTTAAATCTGCCACTGAGTCAGGCGGAACCGTTATATTTAGGATTTTCAACTTGGACTCATTTACCTTGTAGTTTGACAGGGCCCCATACTGTGTCAAGAGGGACTGCAGTGTCGGCAATCCGTCCCCTGGATTCGTGATCAGAAACATAACGTCGTCTGCGAATGCTACAGACTGTAGCATATGTGAGCCTACGCTGAAACTGTGTATGACGGGTTGTGACGGACCGCTTGCAGTAGGGTCTCAAGTGTGAGGATAAATATTGTGGGGAAAAATGGGCATCCCTGTCTGGTGCCGTTGGCAGAAATGGTAGGAGTGACTCCAAAAAAAGAGAGGTAGGGGACCGCGCTTCACCAAGGTTGCTTTAATAAACTCTAAAACACAACGCGTTTCGAGGATCAATGGTCCTCTTTATCAAGTGTACAAGAGACTGGTTAAAAAAGGAAATAAACATGAACAAATAAGAATAGAAAAACAGATAATGTTCATCAAATAATCAATGTGAAATTAAATAATAATAATAATAATAATAATACACATATACAGTACTTATAAATTGATTAAAACTGAGAAAAGTGGCTATGAATGTGTATCAACCACAATATGAATTATTTAAAGGCTATGTGTAATAAATAAGGCGGACAATAAATTAACAATTAAAATCGTATAAAAAGTGGCTATGAATGTGTATCAACCACAATATGAATTATTTAAAGGCTATGTGTAATAAATAAGGCGGACAATAAATTAACAATTAAAATCGTATAAAAAGTGGCTATGAATGTGTATCAACCACAATATGAATTATTTAAAGGCTATGTGTAATAAATAAGGCGGACAATAAATTAACAATTAAAATCGTATAAAAAATTAAAACAATTAAGAGAAATATTTATAAATGTGGGTAACATTAACAATATTGAGTATAAAGGAATGTTAATAAGTAACAAAGATACACATAGCCTTTAAATAATTCATATTGTGGTTGATACACATTCATAGCCACTTTTTATACGATTTTAATTGTTAATTTATTGTCCGCCTTATTTATTACACATAGCCTTTAAATAATTCATATTGTGGTTGATACACATTCATAGCCACTTTTCTCAGTTTTAATCAATTTATAAGTACTGTATATGTGTATTATTATTATTATTATTATTATTATTATAATTATTTTATTTCACATTGATTATTTGATGAACATTATGTTTTTCTTTTCTTATTTGTTCATGTTTATTTCCTTTTTTAACCAGTCTCTTGTACACTTGATAAAGAGGACCATTGATCCTCGAAACGCGTTGTGTTTTAGAGTTTATTAAAGCAACCTTGGTGAAGCACGGTCCCCTACCTCTCTTTTTTTGGAGTCACTCCTACCATTTCTACATTTGGAATACCGTTTGGATCCAGGAGATCCTGACGCCTAGAGGTCCCGCTGCTCCCTCATCCTGTGACATAGTTTGGACCATTCCACTAAAATATACGACATTATACCATACCTAACCATTCAAGTCTCTTGTACACTTGATGAAGAGGACCATTGATCCTCGAAACGCGTTGTGTTTTAGAGTTTATTAAAGCAACCTTGGTGAAGCGCGGTCCCCTACCTCTCTTTTTTTGGAGTCACTCCTACCATTTCTACATTTGGTGCCGTTGGTGCCATTGTTAATGCGAAAAGGCTGAGAGAGGGTGCCATTAACCTTCAGGCGCGTGTGTGGCTGGGAATAGAGGGAGAATATGGCTGAGATGAAAGGCAGTGGAATCCCGAACGCCGAAAGGGCCACCCTCATGAAGGACCAATCAACTCTATCAAAAGCCTTTTCACCGTGCACTCCCAGCAACACTAGTGGGCGTTTGGTACGTCTAGCTAGGGCAATAACATGCAACAATCTAGCCATCTAGTTGGAGCCCTCTCTACCCTTCACAAACCCGGTCTGTTCCTCGTGGAGTAGCTTGGGTACTAGGTTTTGTAGTCTCAGAGCTAATACTTTGGCACAAATTTTAAAATCCAAGTTAAGTAAGGATATGGTCTGTAGCTCCCACAGGCGTGGGGGTCCTTACCCTCCTTTGCAATCAATGTAATGTATGCCTCTTGAGTCTGTTTAGGCAACTCATGGCCTTGTAACAATGAATTACACGTTAGCTAAATGAACTAAAAGAGTGGCTTGGAATCTTTTATAACAAATCAGGGGAAAACCATCAGGCCCCGGATTCTTACCTACCGGGAAGCTGTTGAGGACTCCAGTTAATTCAGAAATAGTTACTGGGGCCAATAAAGGATCAGTGTCAGAGGCAGTGAGTTTTGGGAGGGAAAGGGAATTAAAAAAGTTCTGAATTTGGCTTTGCTTAGAAGTGGGGTCTAAGGGAGAGGAATTAGCGGCGTTCAGATTATATAGGTTAGAGTAGAACTTCTGAAAAGCGGCAGCAATCTTGGGAATGTCGCTAACCAGTGATCCATCCTCTATTTTAATTGCCGCTATATAGGACTTGGCCTTATCTTTCTTGATCATCGCTGACATCAATTTGCTTTCCTTGTCCCCATGGGCATATAGTTTTGCTCTAAAATTGAGGAGTTGCTTCACCGCCGAGCAATTTAGGGTCTGTTTCAACCGTTCTCTTAAGACCAGCAAGTCCTCATGCACTCTACAGAAATCCTAAAATTTGTGCAGACGCTCTAACGTGGCAATCTGGGCTAACAGGGAATCTACCTCCTTTTGTTGTTGTTTCTTAACTGCCGACGCCTTAGAAATGAGGAAGCCCCTAATATAGGCTTTATGTGCCTCCCACACAGTGGACTCCGAGACCTCAGGCGTACAATTGGCCTCAAAGAACTGAACCAGCGCCCGATTTGTCTCCTGGCGCACAGACTCCCTAACGAGCAAAAACTCGTTGAGCCTCCAAGTCCACTGCACATGTGTAAGGCTGGGAACATTCAGGACCATTGAGACTGGAGCGTGGTCAGAGACGCTGATACAATCAATACTTGATTTCAAGGAGTGGGCACTTAGAGAGGACAAGCATAGGAGGTAGTCCAACCTCTGATAGGACCTGTGAGTTATAGAATAAAATGAGTAGTCTTTGGTATGAGGATTATAAAAGCAGCACATATCAATGAGGCGCATCTCGTGCAGAGCAGAGTGCACTCTTCTCAGACCCCTCTGAGTTATGGGAGATCTCCCTGAGGAGGAATCCAATAGTGGGTCTAAAATCAGGTTCAGATCTCCTCCCAACAGGATTTTGCCAACTGCAAAACAAGGAGAGGTCCTGAAGTGCCGCTACGATCTACTCAACCTGATTATGGTTGGGTACGTATAAGTTCGCAATGGTCAAATGAACCATCAGTGTGAGTTTGCTGGCAAATGAATGGAGTAGAGTGTCGAATCGCCACAGCAACTCCTTTCGAGGCCGAAGTGGGGTGACAGCTATAAAACTATTGGCTAAAGGGTCCTTTGGCCATATTAGGAACCTTTTTGTTTCTAAAGTGGGTCTCCTGCAAAAGGAGTATATCAGTTTTAAGTTTGCGTATCAGGCGCATAATGGAGTGGCACTTGTTTGGGGAGTTAAGCCCCTTCACATTAAATGTGGTTACAGTAACTGACGACATCTCTGATTCTCATTTAAGCTAATAATAGAACTGATGGAGAGGCTTAAAACAGTCAAGAGAGGGGAACAGGGGAGGGGGAGGGTAACTGCGAGTTGCAGGGGGGGGTGTAATGCAGATGGGAAGCAGTTGGGGACTATATCAGTGCTTAATTAACAAGTAGTGTGTGCAGTGCAACAAAACAATAGTTTCAAACTGCCTGTGTGGCAAAAGAGGTGTCGGTGTCGGTGTGGAGCCTGCATGACATCACTCTTAACAGAAGTTAGTTATCTAGTAGGGACATTTGATAAAACCTAGAGTGGACACTAATAATACCTAGGAATCGTCTCTGGACCCAGGGAAAGGTCAAGAAGAGAGGGGGGGGGAGGAAGGGCAGACAATAACAACAGTAATAGGGGCTCCAGCGTCCAGCGGAGAACAGAAGGCCCAAGGGCCAACCTAAAATGACTCGAACAACCCAAGGATAATTCTGCCAACTGCAATGGAGGCCAGAGTCACCCTAAAAAAATACAAGGGAAAAGAAAAACATAAGGCACAAGAGAAATTAAGGCTAAACAACAACATCTAGTGTATATGTCACACTATACCCGTCTGTAAAGTAAAAGAAGAGGTACTGTCTCCCCAGGGTCCAGCACTGGCAAAGACCATGGCTCACCGCTGTGAAAAAAGGCTATATCTGGACGAAGTCGAAGAAATCAGGATAAGTCCAGTCGGGGTTTCATGACCAGCTTCTTTCCCTTTGGAGACTTGTGCTTCAGCAGGTTCAGATGGGGTAACACAGGCAAATCTCTCGTAGCAAGGCCCGCAGATGGCAACCAGGAGGGAATGGCCAGTGGTTCGATATCAAGGTAGGACCACTCAGCCGGGAGGTCCGGAGGGGTATGGATGACCAGTCTCTTGGTACCCAGCAAAATAGCAAGACCAAACGGGTATAACCATGTGTACTGTATGTTATGAGTACGCAATTCCTCCAACAGAGGTTACAACAACCTCCTCTTGAACAGGATAGATGGAGCGACATCTTGGTACAGGGATAACTCAGTGTCTTCATATAGGATCTTTTGTTTATTTCTGGTGGCCGCCAGTATCACCGCCGTATCAACATACGATAGTAGGCCACAAATAATATCTCGTGGCGGGTCACCTTGTTTGGGGCAAGGACACAAGGCCCTATGTATCCTTTCTATCACCACCTGCGCAGCTCTTTCAGGGCCTAGTAAATCAGAGAAGAGCTTGGCGGCCATATTGGGGAGGGAATGTGGTAGATAGGATTCTGGCAGGCCTTTCAATCTTATATTCTTCCTCCTGCTTCTATTTTCCTAATTTTCTATCAGGTTAAGTAATCGATCTATTAGATCCTTGTGTAGGTTAAGATGCTCAGAGATCACTTCTGTGTGAGACTTAATGGAGGATTAGGCCTCTTCCAGGCTAGATACTCTGTAACATGTGGACTGGATCTCAGCTTTAATGTCAGCAAGCTCAGTGAGTACAGGACTCGCCGCCTTGGCAAGTGCTTTCTGGAGGAAGGATTTTGATATCTGCAAAGTGTTGCCGTCTCTCCTCTCATAGCCTATCACGTTATCACCGTCTGAATCTTCCCCAGTCTCCTGCTCCTGTCTCCTCTCTCCTGTCCCATTTTGATCGCTGCCAACAGGGAATGCGTGCTCTTCTTTTTTAAGAAGCGCTGGAGGTCTCCTTGTAGTTTGGGCCCCTTAGGTGTGCCAGGACGTTCCCTGCTCCTATCTCTCCTCGATTTCACCATGTCTGCCTGAAAAAGCGCAATGTAGTGGTGGTTCTAAGTGACCGAGCTCTAGCTCTAGCAGCCATCACAGCGTGCGGTCAAGCTCTGCCCCCCGGTTGGTGGTCTATGACATCAAATACTGTTGAGAGATACAAAAGAATAAGTAGTGCGACAATTTGGGGGGATTAGTCTCAATGGCGACAGACTCCTGGTCCCGACAGCAGTGCTTATTGGTACTGGGCGCCGGAAAGACAGCGTTCAGACGGTGCCAATTTAAAGTAAAAATGGCTTTATTTCAGCTTAGGTGCAACATAACAAAACAAAAAACAGCCTGGGCCACATTTAGGGCACTAACTGACTCCTTGACCCCTATCTAGCCTGACTAATGCTCAGCTCCAGCAAAAGTCCCCTGTGGACCCCAGCCCTCCTGGCACAGACCATCTATCTGTCCTTGGCTGGTTCCACAATCCCTGCTTCCTGCAGGGTTCAACAGCAGCTCTGCCGCTGTAACCACTCCCTTTGGAGTTATGCCTCGCCCAAAGGTGTGGCTGAGGGCCTTTTCAGGGCTGGCCCTGGGTCGTTCAATAGCGCCCTCTGGGTTCACATACTCACATACCCTCCCCCTCAGCTCACTACCCATGGGGTGAGCTACAATGGGACAAGACATCCTATGTCGAAGTCCCTCTTCAACCATGTATGCCTGTCCTGTGATTGTCCACATGTCCCAATCTGGCGGTCTCATTTTCCAAATTTCGGTTACTCGACATTTCTGGTTTCTCCGCCCTTCAAACACTACGCGAAGATCCTGGCCATTTTGTGCAAAGGCAAGTTCTACTTCATCACTTTCAAAATTCGCCATACAGGGGATCACATCATTTTCATAATAATAATAATAGTCCTTTAATAGTCCCACAATGGGGAAATTCAGTGTGTTACAGCAGCAAAGATAAGATAAGCAGATACAAATACAAATACAACATGTACAGGAATGTTCCAAAGTGAGAGGCATTACATTAATAGCAGACAGACAGATAGAACGTAGCAGGGGGGGGGGGGGGATTTAACAGGCAGAGAGAAATTTCAGTTCTCTTTATGTAATGATCTCCGCTTAGGTCGGTGTTGGTTGTACAGCCTAACCGCGGTGGGGGAGGAAAGACTTCCGATAGTGTTCCTTCTCATACCTAGGGTGGAGCAGTCGGTCACTGACAGTACTGCCCAGCGCAATCACAGTCTCATGCATGGGATGGGACTTCTTCTTCTGCATGGAGCTCACCACGGACAGTATCCTTCTGTCACCCACCACCTGCACTGGGTCCAGTGGGCTCCCCAGGACAGAGCTGGCCCTTCTAATCAGCTTGTCAAGTTTATTTCTGTCCCTGGTTGATATGCTGCTCCCCCAGCGGGCCACTCCAAAGAAGATGGCTGATGTCACTACCGAGTTGAAGAAAGTCCTAAGAAGTGCCCCCCGGTTTCCAAAGGCTCTCAGCTTCCTAAGCAGCTAGAGCCTGCTGTGGCCCTTCCTGTACAGGGCCTCCATATGATCTGCCCAGTCCAGCTTATTATTAAGGAGCAAACCCAGGTACTTATAGGTGTTCACAATCTCGATGCCCGTCCCCAGGATGTCCACTGGTTTTGGAGGGCATCTGCCTTTACGGAAGTCCACCACCATCTCCTTGGTCTTCCCCGCGTTAATCTTCAGGTGGTTCTGGTGGCACCAGTCCACAAAAAAACGGTTCAGTTCTCTGTACTTCCTGTCATCATCGTCTGTGATGAGGCCTACTATTGCAGAGTCGTCAGAATACTTCTGTAGGTAGCAGCTAGATGAGTTGCACCTAAAATCAGCAGTGTACAGTGTAAAGAGGAAAGGGGCGAGAACCGTACCCTGAGGTGCCCCCGTATTACAGATCACGGTACCTGACACACAGTCTTGGACTCTCACGTATTGAGGTCGATTTGAGAGGTCGATTTGAGAGGTCGCTTTCATCACATTTCTCACCATAGTCTTCAGCCTTCCCATTGCATGATTTTGATCCCTTTAGTGAATAGCCGTAAGAATCTTCATCTTCACCTATCACAAATCCACAGGAGCTCAGAGACCAAATAACACGTACTTCATGCACATCAATGTCTTTAGAGTATAACTGTTTCACGGGTACTTTTTCCATAACCTTCATCTCAAAGCAAACTTTGCCATCACCATCAAGGCTTAGAAGTTTAGGAGACATAGACTGCTTGCTCTCCTCTTTGTTTGAGATACACAAGCTCTGTACCGCAATATCTTCTCCTTCTGCACAAGGGCCATACAGAACACCCGCACAGAATAGATCACGCTGAACTACATTTTCTGGTACATCTTTAACAACTGCCACATCATATATTGGAATGGTTTCTGTATAATGCTTCCACACCTGTACGGCAGCAGGAGAACCACTTCCATACTCTAGTCTTACCTCCTCTTTCTCATACGCATAACTTTCTGGAGGCATGTTGCGGTACTGTGATAGATTGCAAGAATTTTCGTGCCAACCCCTTTCTGACAGTATAGGAGCTGGTGATATCGTCATCTCAACATTCTCCAAGTTATTTTCATTCCCTGTGCTAACACCGGAGGACTGGGATACCAAGTTTTCAACATCACAGTTTTTACTGTCAGTACCCAGATGTTTTTTGGTTACAGGTTCTGGCTGCCTTAATGTCTCTACTTTCTCTGCCTCTATGCTGGCATCTTTCTCCAATTCTAATGCCTTCTGTAGCGCACAAATCTCTGATTCCAGCTCCAGAACTTTCTTCATCGCCACATTTCTCTGAGCAGCCTCAATCTCAGTTTTTACTACTGCAACTTCCAGATCTTCCTCAGTCTTTCGCATTGCATCTTCTATGGCAGCAGATGTAGATGCCATATCTGTATCCACTATGTCTCCTAATTCTGGGATATTCTGCAGTGTTCTTCTAACATTTGTCAGCACCCTGGGTATTTTCGGCTTCCCTCACTGTTTCCTGAATTATATTGAACTGACCCTCCAACATCTTCTGATAAAGCTTCTGCTCATCTGCAGACTTTTTGTCAAGACTTTCATTCAAGTCCCGTATCTCAGTGGCTCTCTTATCTTGCTCTTGGTTGAATAAAGACTCTGTTTCTTGAATCACATTTTTCAGGGATAACAGCTCTGATTCTTTAGAGGTTAACAGGCTCTGCAGCGAGTCCTTCTCAGCTTCTAGAGCTGCCAGCTTTGAAGATAGTGCAGATGCCGACTGTTCAGTATTGGATAAAGACTGCTGCAATCGATCCAATTCTTCTCTTTTAGATTCACCTTCGGTTTTTAACTGTTCTATCTGAAAAGTGTGCTCTTCCAACTTTATGTCTGACTCGCGCTTCACTTGATCCATCTGAAACTCCAGCTGTTCCTTGATGTGTACAACTTCCTCCTGTTTGTCCACTTGCAGCTTTAGTTGAGCAGCAAGCATTTTTAGATCTACAATCTCAGCAGATAAATTAGACAGGTTTCCCTCAGACCGAATCCTCATGTCTTCTATCTGGAGGTCCAATTCTCTCTTGGCCTTTTCCAGCTTGTCATAAGCATTAGCTTTGTTCTCATACAATATCTGCACAGATTCCAGGTTTTTCTCAACTTCATCCTTGGAGCTAACCAAATCCTCCATTTCAGTGCGCAGTTGCTTGTTGAGCCTCTCTAACTCGGCCTTCAATTCAAGGGCCTCTTCTAGGGAGCGAGCCAAGGCAAGATCTTTGGTCTTTTTCTACGAGCCTCTGCTTCAGCACGGTCACGTTCTTCTGCATATCTAGCAGAAAGAGCCTTCTCTTCACCAAGCAGCTGATCAAACTTTTTCTGCTTCTTTTCCAAATTTGACACAAATCGACGTTGATGATCAAGATCTACACCAATATCTTCTAGTTCCTGCTGAAGTCTAATTTTCGTCTTCTCAAGTTTGTCATAAGCAGCAGCCTTCTCTTCAAAACTGTTGATTTGTAGCTTCTAGCTCCTTTTGCAACTTTTCCTTTAGTTCTTCAACAGAGCCCAAGGACCCAATACTATCCTCCATTTTTTTCTTCAGATCAGTCGCCTGAGCCTGCAGTGTTGAAATCTGTTTTGTCAAATCTCTTTTTGCTTCCTCCTCTTCCTCTAGTTGTTAAGGAAACCATTTTTCTCATCTTCCATTTGTTTTAGTTTTGTACTAAGGTCAAGCTTCTGACGAGTTTCTTCTTGCAAAAGTTCCTGAGTGTCCTGAAGCTGAGATTCTAGTGTAGAAAAATCTTTGGCAAGTTTGATAAACTTGCTGTCTGCTTGAGAAAGAAGCCCTGTGACATTATTCAACTCCACCTGTAGTCCGTTTGCCTTGTCTAGCAGTTCTGCTCGAAACTTGTCCCCTTCTGTGACTTTTAGTTGCAGCTCTTGAAGTTGAGTCTCTACTTTTTTGTGACTCTCCTGTAAGGTTTGCACTTTCTGAGCATGGACAGACGACATCTCCATCAATTCTTTGCCTTTATTTTGCACCAAAACAGACAATTTCTCATTATCTTCACAAGATCCTGAGAGCGTCCTCTCCAGGCTACATATTCTAGCTTTGAATTCCATTTCTCTTTGTTCCAGAACTCCAGCTCTGCTCCGCCATTCGTTGACTTCACTATTTAGCCAAACCTGCTTTAGTTCATGCAAGTTTTGCTCTGACTGCAATGTCTGCACCATAATATTTTCATCTTTGGTGCTTTGATGCACTCCAGTATGAGACACACAGTCAGCAGGGACATATTCAATCATAGAACAGAGGTGCTTCAGAAAAACTGAGTCACCGTCATGCAACCCATTATCTTTACTTGCACTCCACATGCTCTGTTCCGGGTTTTGTGTCTCTCTGCATTCAGACTGCTGCACTAATAAACCTGTGCATAACTTCTCTGCTTTTTTACAAGCTGAAATTCTCTTTTTCTTGCCCATGGTTTACTAACAAGATTACACAATATTCCACAGCAACCTTGGGTTCAACCTGCAGCAACTTTTTGCTATCTTCTGCAGTCACATGTATTCAAACAGTTAACTTCTGTGGCACTACAACAACCAGCATTTTCTTCTGTCTTCCACAGAAAACACCAACATGGCACCATAGCCTTTCACATAGACTGTTTGCAATATCCAGCTTCTACACACATTGCTTACTTTCTTGCCATCAGCAAACACTTTACAGACTTCTGTGCCACAGTATACACAAAGTCCATTCCCTGGATTCCTCTTCCAGAGTTTTACTTTCACCAGTTTTTACACACACTTTGCTATGTTGCAATTCCACTCACCCTTTCCTGGGTTTCTCAGTTGAAATCACAGATTTCTTCCAGCTGTAGGCCACAATGCACACTTAGCAGTACTGCAGTCACCAACCACTTGTCTTCCAGGACTTGCGTGGATCTCTTTATGCCTGAATCCGTAGCACCATATGCGACAATTTGGGGGGATTAGTCTCAATGGCGGCAGACTCCTGGTCCCGACAGCAGTGCTTCGTGGTACTGGGCGCCGGAAAGACAGTGTTCAGACGGTGCCAATTTAAAATAAAAATGGCTTTATTTCAGCTTAGGTGCAACTTAACAAAACAAAAAACAGCCTGGGCCACATTTAGGGCACTAACTGACTCCTTGACCCCTATCTAGCCTGACTAATGCTCAGCTCCAGCAAAAGTCCCCTGTGGACGGGTCGGTAGTTAACAGCACAGGATGGGTGGAGGGAGGGTTTTTTCAATAGTGGCGTTATGACAGCATCTTTGAAACAGTAGGGAAAGATTCCAGAAGAAAGAGAGAAAAGTTAAAAATATTAGTAAGGTGAGTTGTAACAGCAGGGTACAGAGACTGGAGAACGTGTGACGGGATAATCACTAGTACAATTAGTAGGGCGAGAAAAAGAAAGGAGCTGGGAGAGTTCTTCCTCAGGGTCAAAGAATGAGTAGAAACCAAGGACAGAAAAGGACAGATACTGCTTGGAGATTGGGTTATTTCCTCATGGATGTTGTCGATTTTGTCTTTAAAGTACAGTGGGGAAAAAAAGTATTTAGTAGCTACCAATTGTGCAAGTTCTCTCACTTAAAAAGATGAAAGAGGCCTCATAGGTAGACCTCAACTATGAGAGACAAAATGAGAAAACATATCTAGAAAATCACATTGTCTGATTTTTGAAGAATTTATTTGCAAATTATGGTGGAAAATAAGTATTTGGTCACCTACAAACAAGCAAGATTTCTGGCTCTCACAGACCTGTAACTTCTTCTTTAAGAGGCTCCTCTGTCCTCCACTCATTACCTGTAGTAATGGCACCTGTTTGAAATTGTTATCAGTATAAAAGACACCTGTCCACAACCTCAAGCAGTCACACACCAAACTCCACTATGGTGAAGACCAAAGAGCTGTGGAAGGACACCAGAAACAAAATTGTAGACCTGCATCAGACTGCGAAGACTGAATCTGCAATAGGCAAGCTGCTTGGTGTGAAGAAATTAACTGTGGGAGCAATAAATGGAAAATGGAAGACATACAAGACCACTGATAATCTCCCTCAATCAGGGGCTCCACGCAAGATCTCACCCCGTGGGGTCAAAATGATCGCAAAAACGGTGAGCAAAAATCCCAGAACCAGAAGGGGGGACATAGTGAATGACCTGCAGAAAGCCGGAACTAACGAAACAAAGGCTACAGTCAGTAACACACTACTCCATCAGGGACTCAGATCCTGCAGTGCCAGATGTGTCCCCCTGCTTAAACCAGTACATATCCGGGCTCGTCTGAAGTTTGCTAGAGAGCATTTGGATGTTCCAGAAGAGTATTGGGAGAATGTCATATGGTCAGATGAAACCAAAGTAGAACTGTTTGGTAGAAACACAACTTGTCGTGTTTGGAGGAGAGTGAATACTGAGTTGTATCCAAAGAACACCATACCTACTGTGAAGCATGGGGGTGGCAACATCATGCTTTAGGACTGTTCCTCTGCAAAGGGACCAGGATGACTGATCCGTGTACATGAAAGAATGAATGGGGCCATGTATCGTGAGATTTTGAGTGCAAACCTCCTTCCATCAGCAAGGGCATTGAAGATGAAACGTGGCTGGGTCTTTCAGCATGAAAATGATCCCAAGCACACCGCCAGGGCAACGAAGGAGTGGCTTTGTAAGAAGCATTTCAAGGTCCTGGAGTGGCCTAGCCAGTCTCCAGATCTCAACCCCATAGAAAACCTTTGGAGGGACTTGAAAGTCCGTGTTGCCCAGCGACAGCCCCAAAACATCACTGCTCTAGAGGAGATCTGCATGGAGGAATGGGCCAACATACCAGCAACAGTGTGTGCCAACCTTGTGAAGACTTACAGAAAACGTTTGACCTCTGTCATTTCCAACAAAGGATATATAACAAAGTTTTGAGATGAACTTTTGTTATTGACCAAATACTTATTTTCCACCATAATTTGCAAATAAATTCTTTAAAAATCAGACAATTTGATTTTCTGGATTTTTTTCTCATTTTGTCTCTCATAGTTGAGGTCTACCTATGATGTCAATTACAGGCCTCTCTCATCTTTTTAAGTGGGAGAACTTGCACAATTGGTGGCTGACTAAATACTTTTTTTCCCCACTGTACCTGGACATGTCTTAAGCACTGAGGTCTATGACAGATGCCTGCAAGTTTGGCGTAAGGATGGAATGAAAGTTATCAAAGGGTTATTTAGGTTCAGTGGAGAGAGAAAAGATGAGAGTGGTGAAGTCGGCTTGTTTGGCGAGGCGAAGGGTGGAGTTATAGGCTTTAATCATAAGTTGGAACTGAAGAAAAACTGCAGATGTGTTTGATTTTCTCCACAGACGTTCAGCACATCTTAAGAACCTGAAAGTGTGCCAAGGTTGCCGGTGTCTGTGCTGGGAGGGTCAGAGGGTCAAGGGTGCTACTTTATCCAGGGTAGTTTTAAGGGTCTTGTTGTAGTGCTTGGTGGCCAGTTCAGGACAAGGGAGAGAAGAGATGGGGGACAGTGATGATTGTAGAGTGTCTGAGAAGTGTTGAGTCTTTACAGTGCGTAGATTCCTGTAGGTGTGTTAGGTCGATTTTGAGGTGTTTTGAGAAGGACAAGAGCCTTTGATAATAAAATGAAAGAAGGTTGTGGTCAGAAATTAAAAGACGAGAATTTGTAAAGTCAGTGACAGAGCAGAGCCATAAGAAAACCAAGATCAAGGATATTACCATCTTTGTGTGGGAGCGGTGGTAAGCTGTTAGAGACCTAGAGAGGTGGTTAGTAATAGAATCCAAGAGGCTGATGGGTATGTTAAAATCACCCATGATGAGAGTAGGAATTTCTCAGAATAGAAAATTGGAAGTCATGAAGTAATAAAAAACTGATACGGTAGTCTGTGAGTAATAATAGATGGGGAATTTCATAATGTGCCAAAGCACAAATAAGAAACAATATCCAGTTATAAACAACACATGACAATAACTGATGAGGCAATTCAATGTAATGGAATAAAAATAGCAGCTGCCGGTACAAAAGTGCAGAATTACTGCTAGATGCACAAAAACCCAAAGCCTAAGGGTACTGGAATTTAAATAGTGCTACAATAAGAATATAAAATAAGAGATACTATCCAATAGTAGCAATGGAGTAAATATAATAATAAATGAACATTGTCACAATTCATTTCAATATAGTACACCACTTGAATCACCCCAGATAGTAGCATAAATGCAGTCAAAAGCACCAAAATACAAATACTGACCCTGTATAGGGAAATTTAATACCCCAGCCACACTGGCCCTCAGACCACCCACTCCAACGTGCGTTTCACCATGCTTCCATTGGTGTGGTGACCCAAAGAAGGCTACTGGGCTAATGAAGGACTGTAAATGGTGAGCTGATCCTCCAGAAAGACAAAGAACACAAGTCCAGTTCTGAGTGGTGGGAGTCCGAAATTGTCTGGAGCTTCTTCATGGATGCAGGGAAGGGGTTCAGAGAGTAGAGGTGCACCTGGTAGTGAAACAGATGTGGCAGGCGACTGTGCAACTTGCACATCAGGGAACAGCTACTGGAACAACCAAACAGATTGGTAGCAAGCCCTGTAGGTGAAATAGCATTGCCCCTATGTAAAGACTCAGCATCTCACTTCAAAATATGGAGATAAGTATCCATAATGACACAACCCTTTTAAATGGTTTGCAACGAGTAGTGACCTCAGACCCATAGAACACCTTTGGGATTAATTAGAATGGAGATTGCAAGGTAGACCCTCTTGCCCAACATCAGTGTCTGACCTCACAAATATTTTTCTTGATTAATGGACAAAGATTCCTCCAGACACATTTCAAAATCTAGTAGAAAGCTGTTGTATAAGACTGGAAACCTGAACCTAACGGACACACCTAGAACCCATATATACAGCTGGAAACAGAAGTTTACATACACTATATAAAAATACATATGGATGTTTTTCTCACTATCTTACATGAAATCAGAATAAACCTTTCCCTTTTTAGGTCAATTAGATTTACCAAAATTATTTATATTTGTCAAACGCCAGAATAATAAGAGAGAGAGAGAATTTTTTAAGGCATTTTATTACTTTTTATTACCCAAGTCAAAAGTTTACATATATTTCATTAGTATTTGGTACCATTGCCCTTAAACTGTATGAGTTGGGTCAAACGTTTTGGATATCCTTCCACAAGTTTCTCACAATAGTTGGTAAGAATTTGGATCCATTCCTCCTGACAGAATTGGTGTAACGTCCTTGCCTGTCCGGGCTTTGGCGCCGTCCTCCGGGCGCACGCTGTGGCACAGGAGGCGTGCCCGGTTGTGATTCTTTCCTTTGGGTTTTTCTTGTATTGTCTGAACACTGTCCTATTCCCTCACCTCCTTAATTGATTTTCCACCACGCCCTTCTCCTTCACCTTGCTCTCCCCCTGCTCCACTAAGAGTTAACTTTAGTCCTCCTTTGTGATTGACAGCCTATCCTCCTATCAAGTCTGGGGCAAGTTCTTTCTCCCTATTTATTGTTTGCTCGCTTTCCCATTGGCGCCTGCTATTGCATTTCGCTTACTGGCTATACTCCTTGTTCCTTGTTACCTGCTCTTCTGATTTTCTGACCACTGGCTTACCTTTGACTATTCTCTTGGACTTTGATTCTGTACTGCATTGCTCGATTGTTACCGACCCCTTGGCTAGCTGACCTCACTTTGTTGTTGTGCGTCTTGTCTGCATTCTGTGTTATCACTTATTATAAGGAGGGATTGTCAACCAGTTGCTGGCTGTCACCTAGGACAGATTGGGCAAGTTAGCCAGGGACAGTGGGGGGATTCAGCTTAGGGTTCACTGTCTTGTTGTGCCCCTCCCCCCTAAGTTCTCCAGCAGCTACTGGGGAATCGCTCCTCTAGTGATTCCCTTACAATTGGTGCAACTGAGCAATGTTTGTAGGCCGCCTTGCTCGCACCTGCCTTTTCAGCTTTGCCCTGTTTCACAGTTGGGATGGTGTTCTCAGGCTTGGCCATAATGACCATTGTTACATTTGGAGGAAAAAGGGAGAAGCTTGCAAGCCTGAGAACACCATCCCAACTGTGAAACACGAGGGTGGTAGCATCATGTTGTGGGGTTGTTTTGCTGCAGGAGGGACTGGCGCACTTCACAAAATAGATGGCATCATGAGGAAAGAACATTATGTGGCAATACTGAAGCAACATCTCAAGACATCAGCCAGGAAGTTAAAGCTTGGGCGCAAATGCCAAACTGATTACAAAGTGGCTTAAGGATAACAAAGTCAATGTTTTGGAGTGACCATCACAAAGCCCTGATCTCAATCCTATTGAAAATTTATGGGCAAAGCTGAAAAGGCAGGTGCGAGCAAGGCCGGCCTACAAACATGGCTCAGTTACACCAATTCTGTCAGGAGGAATGGACCCAAATTCCTACCAACTACTGTGAGAAGCTTGTGGAAGGATATCCAAAACGTTTGACCCAAGTCATACAATTTAAGGGCAATGGTACCAAATACTAATGAATACTAATAAAATGTATGTAAGCCTTTGACTTTGCAGAAAGTATTAAAATGCCTTAATTCTCTCTCTCATTATTCTGGCATTTGGCAAATATAAATAATTTTGGTAATCCTAATTGACCTAAAACGGGAAAGGTTTATTCTGATTTCATGTCAAATAGTGAGAAAAACATGCATATGTGTCTTCTCATAGTGTATGTAAACTTCTGGTTTCAACTGTGTGATTTCATCAGCCACACTAAGCACATTGGTCATGTATGTACCTCAAAACAGTTTTGAATTGCACCATAAAATTCTTCCTAGAGTTAGAACATGAGGGCTGAAGGATCAAGTGGAAAATGTTTCAGGCTGCCTACAAACATGTCTCACTCAGATCAGTATAGGATTTTGATATGATTACTGCTGCCATTTTAACCTGGAGATGCAGATATGTACCTCTTCCTGTGACAGGTACGATTACATTTATGTTATCTAGCATATATTGTTGTTCAGATTTGTCAGTATACAATACACTTATTTAATGCATTCTATTTGGGTATTGAATACCCTTTAATTACAGACTGAATTACTTTGGACTATAAATCCGTACTGTAATTAATATTGGATAGTATGTCGCTGGGAGGCAGATACTCCTAGCATCATAGATAACTAGGATGCTAGGAGTCCTGCACCCAGCACGAAGTTCATGCTGGTACATCTGGCTAGCACACGGGCCATGTTTCACGGGTGAAACACGGTCATGTGTTGCTGCCCTAAACCTGCAACACTTTTCTGGAATTCTGTACCCTGGACAATCAGATTAAGTCCCAAATTCTACAGCTTCAAACAAATCCTGAAGAAACATCTTTTTAGAAAGGCCTATCACATTTATTAATCTAAATCATTCCACAGTTAGAATTCCTAAAACTAACCCTCCACTGTTCACGCTCCCGTATTATCCCACAAGATATAATGCCATATCAGACTGTAACTTTATATGTCCATGCACCATCTGCACATTATAGGACACTGACACTGATAGGACACTGACTGGTGTCGGCTCATACAACGTAATCTATATGCGTGATGAAAATAACCTAATCACAAAAATGGCTGCACCACTGTATAAGCAATGCTACCTCCTATGCCGCTCCTACTACCTCTTGTGTCACCCCCTCTATCTCATAGATTGTAAACTCTTGTAAGCAGGGCCCTCAGTCCCATTGTGTGAATTGACTTACTGTACTACTCTAATGCCTCATTTTGTATGTACTTGAACCCTACAAATTGTAAAGAAAAACATGTATTTAGGTACCAGATTTAAAACTGTATATAAGATAAAGCCTGAGGAATTGGAATTCTGGAAACAACTTCCCAAAGTGGTCCTGCCTGGTGCCAGCTGTTCAAAAAGATACATTTTCCTTCTGAGGAGTCACTGCTCAAAGAGTGAGTGGATTGAAACGCTGATTTTTTTTTTTTTTTTCTTAAAAGGGATTATGTTGTAGCCACTTCTACTTCCAAATTGGCATTGTCCATGATTCTGGTTTCTATGGCTCTTAGTGTTTGGCTTAGGCACCTCACCAATGATCAAAATGATGGGATTCTCAGAGAGAATATTTTAGAAAATATGGATCTTTTAAAATCTGCCTCCAAATTTCTATGTGATGCTCCCATTGATGTTTTAAAACGATCATCTTGGTCTCAAGCATCTAATTCAGCCAGGTGGTTCCTTTGGTTGACGCTCTGCACAGCTGTGTATGTTCCTTCCAAAATGTTGTTCTTCGCTATTTCCACCTGCACACTTGCTAGATCCCTAACTAGTAGAAATTCTGAACAATCTGGTCACTGGTGAAGATTGTGAGGATGTGAAATACTTGTAGGTGGGATTGCATAAGGCATAATCTATAGTCCCCCCCAACATATTTGAAGAGTTAGAGGATCAGTTGTATAAACAAATTGAGTGGGCGGCACAGGCGGATACAATGGTCTTTATGGGGCATTTTAATTACCCGGGTCAGGGTCCTGCATCGTCTGCAAAAGGGATAAAAAGCAATAATTTTTAGGGATTCTCTAGTGACTGGTACAGTTTCAAGGGGCTGGCGCAAGGCAAATGTGGTGCCTATTTTCAAAAACGGCTCTAGGTCTTACCAGGTGATTACAGACCAATGAGTTTAACATCCATTGTGGGGAAACAGTTTGAGAGGCTCTTAAGCGACTATATACAGGAGTATGTGACTATAAGTAATACTATAAGTGACAGACAGCATGGTTTTACTAAAGATGGAAGTTGTCAGACTAACCTGATTTGTTTTTATGAAGAGGTGAGTCTGGACAGAGGGAATGCTGTGGATATAATGTTCCTGGACTTTGCAAAGACGTTTAAAAGGATCATATACAGAGAGATGTGGACAATGGCTTCAGGTCAGACTGGTCCTCTTTTTAAGTGGTGTACCCCAGGGTTCAGTGCTGGGTCTGCGGTTATTTAAATTATTTATTAGTGATATAGAATAAGGGATTAATAGCACTTACTCTATTTTAGCAGATGACACTAAGCTATTTATTTTTATTTTATTCTGCTTACTTATATAGCCCTATTATATTCTGCATCACTTTACAGATACTGTATTGTCAACACTGTCCCATATAGGGCTCACAATCTAAATTCCCTATCAGTATGTTTTTAGAGTGTGGGAGGAAACCGGAGTACCGGAGAAAACCCATGCAAACTCCTTGCACGTGAACCCAGATGAGAATCTCATCTTATTATCCCTGTGGTGGTGATGGGGGGGACCCACTTATGAACCCACTGCACTGAACCCACCAATGTGTTAAAACAGCCCTGCTAAGGAGCATACTGAGGAGGAACAATAATGGGGTATTTTACTGTGTGGGAGCACTAATGTCAGTACCCACAATATAAAGTTCCTTAATGCCTCCCTACAGTATAATGCCACATTAGTTGCCCCCCACACCATGTAATGCCATGTTAGTGCCCCCTACACAGTATAATGCCACGATAGTCACAACCTGCACAGAATAATGTGACGTTAGTCAACCCTGATCTAATCCTTATTTTTCTTGTTTAAACCAGGGATGCGTCTTATAGTCAGATGTGTCTTTTTGTCCGAAAAATACCGTAAATAATGGACGTGTTCAGCTTGGACCTTTACTTGATGGTGGATCCCGGTCAATAGAAATTTACTAAAAGTAGTTGAGTACCCCTACTCTATTGGCCTCGGCAGCCCATCATGCCTTGTGGTCCATCTTGATAAAAACAGATAGTCAAAACTGATGACAACTTATAGTTTTGGACTAGAAATTTCTAAAAAAAAAAAAGCTTGATGACAGCTGATGCATTTTCGCATCAGTTTTTGCATCAGTTGTAATGACTAAGGGATAATAAACTGATTCTGATGCAACTGATATACATACATCAGAACCTCCCCTAACCTTAATGAAAATAAAAGTACTTATTTTCCTCAGCCCTAAAAATCCTCCAGATCTTATTTCTAGAAAGTTTCCAAAATCCTAGAGAAAATTCACAGGGAAGAGACAGTTCAAGTCCAAGTCTGACTTGAAACTCACCAGAAAGAAGTCCTTTGAAGGGCATAAAACAGGTGATTTATGACACCAACTTCTCTTCTCCTCTAATAGAAGCAGTATTGCTTCAATTTTTCCTGTCTGGTCTACCATCTTATCAGACGAGTGGGTCATGTTTGTAATCAGGAGAGGTTATTCTTCACTTTCCTCCAGACCACTTTATTGTCCATCATTCCCCTTTGGCCCCTTAGGTCCTGGTTTCTGCTTGTGTTCTCACTTTTGAAAGGTGGGTAATGGAAACTGTCTGTTCAGCCGGACCTTCTCTCATAGGGCAGCTTTCTAGTAAAAGCTCTGCAAATTCCATCTCACTGCCTGGAGATTGAGTACTGTGATGAACATATCTTCAGTTACATATCTGTCTTTGAAATGTATCAGTCCTGATTCATAGTAGTCGTACCTACTTTCAGGAATGCTGTATTGAAGTTGTGTTTACAGTGGTGTTGTGTGCATACCATGGGGGATGGCCTATCTAGCCAGCCAGTTTTTATTACCCCCACCCCTGGCCAACAGATGCCATGGGGGAGGGAGGGAGGGCGAGCGACTCCCCCCAGCTCAACCCCAGACACACATCTTTCTCTAGCTAGGCAAACAGCATCCTTTTCTTAGGTCCTGCAGGGTGTGGGGAGGAGGGGGGCTGGGGAAGGTGTGGCTGGACACTCGGTATATACTCAAAGGAGAGGCAAGGCTCTTTGTCTTCTGAGTCTGGCTAGCATGTAGCAGGGACATGCTTTTGTAACTTGCTGAAGAAAGGACCCTGAGGCCTATCACTTGGGCTTAGAGAAACTGACTACAAGCCTGTGCCGGTATTTTTTTCTATCTGATATTTCCCTTTTTATTTGATGTGCTGTATTTTACTTTTATCCGTGTTTTGCTTGGTAATTGATATATATATTTCTGTATATGTTAATGCTTAGTACTGACCCACTTGGGTTAATAAATATATAAAATTTAAAAAGCTCATTTCATATTATCCTATTACCCGATCGGCTCACGGGGTGTGAGTGGGAGGTAAAGAAGGTTGGTCACAGTTGTGCCAAGCGGCTTGGCAAGGCGAGATCCTTCACAGCGGTGGCAGCTGTGTGGGATATAGGATAAACAGCGTGTGGGTGTGTGGTATCACTCAGATACTGGAGACTTGCGGCAAGTCCTATTAAGCGAGCTCGGTACTAGAAAAAGCTTAAAAGATACGGTGAAAGTTGGTATGGTGCTGTCCCCTTTTCATTTCTCTTTGTTTTTCTATTCTGTCTTTTACTTGGCAATGGCTTCCAGTGGATGGCTAGTGGGCTCAGAAGCAGAACCAGAGGTCTGCAGCAACTGGCTTCTAGTGAACTCCAGGAGATGGCTGATATGGAAAGTGCCACAGCCATGCAGGAGGAGGGGCAAAGTCCTGAGGTGTTGGGACAAGAAATCATTGCCAGGCCAGAAGGTGCAGCAACTAGCCAGATCCCAGAGATCACTACGCCTGGGACCAGTAGCCCCAGCCCTGTAGGGGGAATGGACTTATGTTTGCAAATGGCCCTACAACAGCTGGGCCCCAGTGACTCTAATGCTCGCCTACATTTGATCCTCCAATATCAAGAGAGGGAAGCTAAAGCAGCAGAACGGCAGGCCGAGAGGGAGGCTAAGCAACGTGAATGGCAGGCTGTGAGGGAGGCCCAGGAACATGAACAGGGGGCCGAGAGGGAGGCCCAGGAACAGGAATGGTGGGCCGAGAGGGAGGCCCAGGAACGGCGGGCCGAGCGGGAGCATCAGCTTGAGCTAAAAAGGCTAGAAAACTCAGGTGCAATCTTCCCCTGCGCAAACTCCAGAAGCCCAAGCACCAAGGCCCCGATGCGAGGACTTTCCAGTCTTAGAACCAAACGGGGACTTGGACTCTTTCTTGTGGGGATTTGAGAAGGTGTGTGGACAGTATCAGCTACCACAGACCGACTGGGTCCGATACCTGGCTTCCCGGCTCAGGGGAAAAGCTCTGGATACTTATAAAAACTTACCAGCTGACCAGGACAAGGATTATGAGTCTGTCAAAGCGACTCTGATCTGGAGATACCAGCTCATCCCTGAGGTGTACCGCCTAAAGTTTCGGGGCCTGCAGACAAAACCTATGTAGAACCATGAGGATGCAGCGTCCCAGCTGTGCATGTCCACCACCAGAGAGGACCTCGCGGACCTCATGCTCCAAGAACAGTTCTTAAATATCTGTACCGAGGAGGTGCAGAAGTACCTCCTGGACCGGGAACCCAAGGTCATTCACGCGGCTGCAACAATGGCAGATCATTATGTTACCAAACAGATGTCACGGAAACCTGCCAGCGACGGCTGGAGAGGGGGGTAAGACAAACTCTGCCCCGGGGGGCACTTCTCGAGGCCAGAGGTCCCCACAACCTCCTGTTTCCAAGTGGGGAAAAACAAACTCTGTCCCGGGGGGCCCCTCTACTTCCCCTGTCCCTAGATCTCTGGGCGCCACGACGACCTTCCCCAAGCCCAAAGGGGATGTCCGGCGGTGCCATGCCTGTAACCAGCCAAGACATGTCAAGGCGGAGTGCCCCAACCACCCTAAGAACCCCCTGCTCCCCAAGCCACAGCAGCTGGCTCATTTGTGTATTTGTTTGGGAGGGAGGGGGTCCAAATCCAATGCCAACAGGTCACTGTGGGGGATAAAGTGGTCATGGGATTTCGGGACACTGGGGCGGATGTTACTCTGGTGCAACCTGATTTGGTCCCTCCGGACAGTATTATTCCCGGGAAAACCCTGACCCTGAGTGGTATTGGATACGAGCATTTAACGGTACCCATGGCTTGTGTTCATTTGGACTGGGGTGCGGGATTTGCATGCTAACGTACTGTTGGGAACGGATCTAGGACCCATGGTGTCCCAATATGGGGTGGGGAGCACCCCAGCTTACTGAAATAAACTGGTGGTGCATGATGTGGATTTTGTTGACTTGTCCCAACCTGTCATGTCTGCAGAGGGGGCCCGTAACCCCCCTCTGCTCTGGGCTGCTTTCCACTGCGGTCAGTGTAAATGCTAATGAGCTGTCTGCAGCTGGAAATAGGGAAAATGCTAATGAGGTGCTGTGTAGTGCTGACCTGGCTGTAGACACGCCCACAGCTGCAGGTGGTCATACCCCCCTCACTGTGACCCTGCCTCCACCAGACAACACTAGAGCTCACTGTGAATCAACAATTGCTAATAAATGTACTGTCAATGTAATTGCTAATGCTTGCTTTGAAAATGTACAGACTAACTCCTCTGAGACACTGGGGGCAACTCCAACAACCTCACCCAGTGCCTCAGATCAGCGTCCCACTGTTGACTATGTGCCACATGGGCCGGTGGGTCATGGAGATCTCAGGGCCGATCCATGTGAGGGATGGACTGCTGGTATTGCGGTGGTAACCCTCAGTCAGAGTGCTAGAGGGGTGGGAAGCACACCGACCCCTGAGCTGTTCCCTATAGCACCCAGAGTCGGTACTGAGACCACCGTGACCAGCCTCACCGCACTGGAGCCGGAGGAGTCAGGCGGGTATGGAACATGCACATCTCTTCTGTCTAGTTCCAGTCAGAAGTTCAGGAACGCTGTTCAAGCTGACCGCAGTCTGGATGCATTGAAGGAGCGTTCCGCTCAACCTCCCTTGGAGTCAGACAAGGACCACGTGTACTGGGAGAAAGTCGGCTCAGGGAGAAACATTTAGTGGTACCCCAACCCTACTGGATGGAGTTGTTGCGGATTGCTCATGATATTACTCTGGCTGGCCACCTGGGGAACGCTAAGACCAAGGCTTGCCTCAGCCATTTATTCTACTGGCCCAAGATGGGGAAAGATGTAGCTAAAAACTGCCATTCATATGACACTTGTCAGAGGATGGGCAAGGCTCCAAGGCCCCAATGATACCTATGCCCATCATAACCAAGCCTTTCCAGCAAGTGTCTGTGGATCTCATTGGACCCCTGTCCATTCCCAGCCGCACTGGGAAACGTTTCATATTAACGGTAGTAGACTACGCTACTAGGTACCCGGAAGCTGTCGCTCTGTCCTCCACTGGGGCTGATGTAGTGGCCAAGGCTCTGGTAGGCATCTTCTCCCATGTTGGGTTTCCACGAGAGATGCTCATGGACCAAGGTAGCCAGTTCATGTCTGCCTTGATGCAAGGCCTGTGTAAGGTAACGGAGGTGCAACATCTGGTGTCCAGCCCGTATCACCCACAGACCAATGGCTTGTGTGAATGGTTCAATGGCACCCTGAAGAAGATGCTCAGGATGTTAGTTGAGTCAAACAGGCGCGCCTAGGAGCCTTATCTCCCGCACCTGCTGTTTGCTTACCGGGAGGTGCCTCAAGCCTCGACAGGGTTCTCCCCGTTTGAGCTCTTGTATGGGAGGTGTGTACGTGGGCCCCTAGCTCTCGTGAAAGAGTCCTGGGAAGGAGAAACAGCCATCCAAGGTGTGCCAGTCGTGGAGTATGTCCTGCGATTCCGTGACTAAATGCAGACTATGGCGCAGCTGGTGCATGACAACATGGTCCAGGCTCAGGCCGACCAGAAACGCTGGTATGATCAGAATGCCAGAACATCAGAACATACCAGCCGGGGCAGAAGGTATGGGTCCTAGTCCTTGAGCCCCAGGACAAGCTTCAGGCCAAGTGGGCTCGTCCATATGTCATGCACTAGCAGGTCAACAGCGTCAGCTACCTGGTCAAAATTGACCCAGGCCGGAAGAGGCATAAGGTCTTTCATGTCAATATGATGAAGGATCATCATGACTGGGAAGCTAGTGCCTTTCCGGTGTGCAGTCTGCTAGAGGAGGGGGAAGAGGAAGACCTTGTTGACTTGCTCGCTCATTTTAGGGAGGAGGGGTCCAACAAGGAGGCCCAGGTGAACCCACTGCTGACTGAGGCCCAGAGGTCCAAACTGAACGAGGTTCTGTTCCCCCTCCCCTGTCTGTTCTCCGGGAAGCCCGGGAGAACTAAACAGGCCAACCACCATGTGGACACCGGGAATCATGACCCTATCCAGCAGTCGCCATATCGCATCTCCTCAGAGGTACAGGCCCAGATGCGGAAGGAGATTGACGAGATGCTGGAATTGGGGGTGATTCAGCCCTCTCACAGCGTCTGGGTTTCACCTGTAGTCCTTGTGCCCAGAAAGGTCTGGACTACCAGGTTCTGTGTGGACTACAGGGAGCTCAATGTGGTTACAGTCGATGACTGTTTATTATTTAACGCTCTGCTCTCTGATCTACAATGTTTCTCTATGTTGGAAATTTTGTACATTTCTTTTATGTAACATTTATTTTATGTAACATTTGTATTATGCAATTTCTCTACCACCTGTAAGGAATTAACTGTCTCTAAACATTTATTGAGTGACTAACTGCATATTGCTGTGAAATATATGGAGGCGAGTATACCTTACATTCTGACTGACCAACAGTATTTCACGAAATTGTGTTTCACATACAACTGCGATCTACTATGTCTCAATTTGTCCATTCCTTTTGCAGGTTCTTTACCAGGATCATTTCTCCTGGGCCCCACAAGAAATATATTTGTGCTAGATTTGCAGCAGCCATCATGCCTTCATATTCATATTCTAATTGGTATGAGCAGAATCCTCACATAGAAATATATTTACTGAAGCATTGTTGATTTTCCTCCAATTCCCCACTCCCGTTTATATTCTGTAGACTTGTTCCGCTTTATATTATTAAAACTGACACCTACATTTTTGGATCCTTCAAGCTTGAGGAAGGGCTCTTGCAGCCCGAAACGTTGCTCTTAAAATATCTACACCTTGTATATGATATTGCTCTAACATGGAATGAAATAAAACTTACAAGCAAGCTCACCTACCTGGAGTGCTGTACATCCTTTAAAACAAACTTCTATTAAAATTGGTGGGTTCCGGTCAGCCACCAGTAGAATAAGTGCACCCATCTGCAGGCTAAGGAGAGTGCTGCTCACGTCAATATAGTCGATGACGCGTATCCCATGCCACGCATCAACGACTTAGGTAAGGCCCAGTATCTTGAATATACAGTGGGGAAAAAAAGTATTTAGTCAGCCACCAATTGTGCAAGTTCTCCCACTTAAAAAGATGTGGCTGCCTGTAATTGACATCATAGGTAGACCTCAACTATGAGAGACAAAATGAGAAAACATATCTAGAAAATCACATTGTCTGATTTTTGAAGAATTTATTTGCAAATTATGGTGGAAAATAAGTATTTGGTCACCTACAAACAAGCAAGATTTCTGGCTCTCACAGACCTGTAACTTCTTCTTTAAGAGGCTCCTCTGTCCTCCACTCATTACCTGTAGAAATGGCTCCTGTTTGACATTGTTATCAGTATAAAAGACACCTGTCCACAACCTCAAACAGTCACACTCCAAACTCCACTATGGTGAAGACCAAAGAGCTGTGGAAGGACACCAGAAACAAAATTGTAGACCTGCACCAGGCTGGGAAGACTGAATCTGTAATAGGCAACCAGCTTGGTGTGAAGAAATCAACTGTGGGAGCAATAATTAGAAAATGGAAGACATACAAGACCACTGATAATCTCCCTCCATCAGGGGCTCCACGCAAGATCTCACCCCGTGGGGTCAAAATGATACAAGAACGGTGAACAAAAATCCCAGAACACACGGAGGACCTAGTGAATGACCTGCAGAAAGCTGGGACTAACGTAAAAAAGGCTACCGTCAATAACACACTATGCTGCCAGGGACTCAGATCCTGCAGTGCCAGACGTGTCCCCCTGCTTAAGCCAGTACATATCCGGGCCCGTCTGAAGTTTGCTAGAGAGCATTTGGATGTTCCAGAAGAGTATTGGGAGAATGTCATATGGTCAGATGAAACCAAAGTAGAACTGTTTGGTAGAAACACAACTCATCGTGTTTGGAGGAGAGTGAATGCTGAGTTGCATCCAAAGAACACCATACCTACTGTGAAGCATTGGGGTGACAACATCATGCTTTGGGGCTGTTTCTCTGCAAAGGGACCAGGACGACTGATCTGTGTACATGAAAGAATGAATGGGGACATGTATCGTGAGATTTTGAGTGCAAACCTCCTTCCATCAGCAGCAGCATTGAAGATGAAACGTGGCTGGGTCTTTCAGCATGACAATGATCCCAAGCACACCACCAAGGCAACAAAGGAGTGGCTTTGTAAGAAGCATTTCAAGGTCCTGGAGTGGCCTAGCCAGTCTCCAGATCTCAACCCCATAGAAAACCTTTGGAGGGAGTGAAAGTCCGTGTTGCCCAGCGACAGCCCCAAAACATCACTGCTCTAGAGGAGATTTGCATGGAGGAATGGGCCAACATATCAGCAACAGTGTGTGCCAACCTTGTGAAGACTTACAGAAAACGTTTGACCTCTGTCATTGCCAACAAAGTATTGAGATGAACTTTTGTTATTGACCAAATACTTATTTTACACCATAATTTGCAAATAAATTCTTTAAAAATCAGACAATGTGATTTTCTGGATTTGTTTTCTCATTTTGTCTTTCATAGTTGAGGTCTACCTATGATGTCAATTACCGGCCGGCCTCATCTTTTTAAGTGGGAGAACTTGAACAATTGGTGGCTGACTAAATACTTTTTTTCCCCACTGTACAAAAAACTAGAGGATAATAATATACGTGCATCAAACTAGAAATTCACAAAAAACAAAAGAAAAAATGCACTAAAACCTAACTTTTAATAGTAATTTTAAAAGTACCATAAGAACTCAAAAGAGGCCCAGTATCTTTCCATCATGGACTTGAGTCGGGGATACTGGAAGATCCCCCTGTCCCCACAGATACGGGAGTGGTCAGCCTTTATCACCCCTTTCAGACTATACGAGTCCACTGTCATGCCATTTGGCATGAAGAATGCCCCTGCCACTTTCCATCGGATGGTCAACTCCCTGCTGCGATGGGTTCGCTACAGCATACCTGGATAACATTGCCGTCTTCAGCTCTACTTGGGAGGAACACCTACAGCACCTGGCGCAGGTGCTGGGGAGATCCACCACGCGGGCTTGACCATCAAACTGGAAAAGTGTCAGCTGGGCATGCGCGAGGTCCAATACATGGGACACCGGGTAGGTGGGGGAACCCTGAAACCAGAACCTGAAAAGCTGGACATAATCACCTGGCCAACCCCCTGGACCAAGTGACAGGTGATGTCTTTCCTGGGCACGGCAGGGTACTATAGGAAGTTCATACCGGACTATAGTGCTCTGGCTGCTCCCTTGACAGACCTCACCAAGAAGAAGTTGCCACAAACCGTCCAGTGGATGGCTTCCTGTGAGCACTCCTTCCAGGTCCTGAAAGCAGCCATGGTGAACGCACCTGTACTTCAAGCGTACGATGAGTCACGTCTGTTTGTAATACAGATTGACGCCAGCACCTACGGTCTCGGTGCCGTACTGAGCCAGGTTGATTCAGTGGGGCAAGAGCACCCGGTACAGTACCTCCGTCGGAAGCTTCTGCTATGGGAAGTGGCCTACGCCACGGTGGAGAAGGAATGCCTAGCAATTGTTTGGGCCCTGCAGCATCTGCAGCCTTACTTGTATGGGCGCCACTTCACTGTGGTGATGGATCACAACCCTCTGATCTGGAAAAACGTGTCGCAGGTCAGAACGGACGGTTGTTACGTTGGAGCCTGGTGCTTCAGCAACACAACTATGACATCCGGCACAAGCCCGGCCAGGCCCACAGCAACTCCGATGGCCTGTTCCGGCGGGGTGAGGCCGCAGATGTGTGGGAGGAAGAGGAACGGTGGATCCTCCTTCCTCCCGCCATCCTCTAAAAGGGGGAGGTGTTATGAACAGACCCTCAGTTACATATCTGTCTTTGAAATGTTTCATTCCTGATTAATAGTAGTTGTACCTACTTTCAGGAATGCCATATTGAAGTTGTGTTTACAGTGGTGTTGTGTGCATACCATGGAGGATGGTATATCTAGCCAGTTTTTATTACCTCCCCTGGCCAGCAGATGCCATGGGGGAGGGAGGGCGAGCGACTCCCCCCCCTCCAGCTCAACCCCAGACACACATCTTTCTCTAGCTAGGCAAAAAGCACCCTTTTCTTAGGTCCTGCAGGGTGTGGGGAGGAGGGGGCTGGGGAAGGTGTGGCTAGACACTCGGTATATACTCAAAGGAGAGGCAAGGCTCTTTGCCTTCTGAGTCTGGCTAGCATGTAGGAGGGACATGCTTTTGTAACTTGCTGAAGAAAGGACCCTGAGGCCTACCACTTAGGCTCAGAGAAACTGACTACAAGCCTGTGCCGGTATTTTTTCTATCTGTTATTTCCCTTTTTATTTGAAGTGCTGTATTTTACTTTTATCCGTATTTTGCTTGGTAATTGATATATATTTCTGTATAAGTTAATGCTTAGTACCGACCCACTTCGGTTAATAAATATACAAAATTTAAAAAGCTCGTTTCGTATTATCCTATGACCCGATCCGTTCACGGGGTGTGAGTAGGAGGTAAAGAAGGTTGTTTGCAGGTGTGACAAGTGGTTTGGCAAGGCGAGATCCTTCACAAGTACAATCCCTAGGGTTTCCAGGGCTACCTGAAGATTTGATTTTTACTTTATCAGCCTCAAGAAGATTTATTCTAGAGTCTGGTGAATCATTCAATCATGGTGCACTTCTAAAGACCTTCCTTCTGAAACTCTTCCCTCCTTGCTCCAGTTCTAACTCCTCTTGTTCCTGTTTTAAACTTAATATTACAGCTAGTGTACCTGCCATGGACCTCTTTATAGTTCATAGTTATAGAGTAACAAATCATGACCTTTCCCTTTGCGCCAGCTCACACAGCCTCCAATAGATTTCTCTAATTTAAAACCTTACTTCTGGTGGCCATCTGTTCGGCCAAAAGGATCAGTGAACTTCATGTCCTTCTCTAGGGCTCCCTATCCAAGAGACTGTATAGATTATCTAATCCTCACACTCATGCTTGGATTGTTGCCTAAGGTTAACTCAGCCTCCTACATTAATCAAAATGTAGGAACAACGCAAGTTACATCTTCTGGATGTCATTTTCTTATCTGTCTCCAAAGAGCAATGCAGTTCTGTTAGCTAAAAACCATATTTCTTCAATTTTCAAGCCCAAGTGTTATGTTCTTCAAAGCCTAGATCCTTCTTCTTCCATCAGAGGTCACTCATCGCGATCCACATCTACCTCCTAGGCACAAAGGCTCTTATTCCTCTGGAACATATATGTAGAGCCCTCCAACTTTACCTTTTTTAAATATTGTCATCTAGACATCCAATCTTTAGAGGGTTCAGCCTCTAGCAAAGGAGTTTTTTCTCAAACAGTTAGTTCTTAATCCCTTCCTCTTCTTATTGCTACTTAGCTCCCTTGGTTTGCTGCCATAGGACATGCAGGAAAGAATAAAATTTTCTTACTTGACATTTTCATTTCTTAACTTTAATAGGCAGCAGAATAATCGCACCCTCAATCAATATACCATTAGTTGCATACTAATATGACTTCTGTCCTCTTTGTGGGATCTTTCATAGTATTGATGATGCAATTGGACCTGCATATTGTATAATTAATTTGTTAATGAATTTATTTATGCCCCCCTCCTCCACATATTTGTATATAAAGTCCTCTCCTTCATGTATGTGTATATAATGTCTCCTCATGCATATATCAGCATATAATATTCATATTCATATACCTGTATAAGTATATAAAGGAGAAGTGGACATTATATACAAGTATATATAGGTAGAGGGGAAACAGGGCCAGCGTTGTTGGTGGGGGGGGTAAACTGGGCAATTGCCACTGGGATCCAGAGTCAGGACTGGCCATATTGATAACAGAAAGGGACCCAGTGTCATGTGCCGCAGAGCCCTTTTCCGAGGTGAGTAAAAATAACAAACATTTTTACTTACCTGTCCTTGCGTCCGATGTCATCTTCTGGCCTGGCTTCAGCCGCAGAGAAGAGGAAGCCAGCGCCGGCAGGGACAGCGGAGCAGCGCGAGGAGGCCCAGCAGAGGTAAATGAATAAAATATAACTTTTAATCCATATAGGTTAAAAAAGTAGTAACAGCAGTTACACAAAAGCAGGATCCATAAAACCTCCTACGCGTTTCACGGCATATAGCCCCTTAGTCATGGCTACATAAGGATCAAAACATGCTGAATTTAAAACACAAATGGATCACAAATCTCCACCCACTAACACATTTAACTATTCACATACCAATATAATATAACCAAATATATAATACATAAACCAAAAAACATAACTTTAACCATATATTATATATCTATATATATATATATATATATATATATATATATCATCATGAATATATAAGATGGAAAATATGAACTTACATATAGTGTTTCATTGAAGTGGTGTATATAGTATACAACGACATTCCCTCCATAAAATTCAAAGGAAGAAATCACATGACCAAATAAAACGTGACCGCTACAAAAAAGTCACATGATAACTCAAGCAGTAAAATTACCGTCACTAGTTCTCTCCATAAAATTCAAAAAAGGGGGAGGAAAGGTCACGTGAAAACAATACAGAAAGGATCACATGATGTCTCACATGACAGCGGCAAAAACGCTGTCACCCGATAAAATAGCTGTGTATACCACGGAAAAGTAACAAAGTATTTCATAAAATTCAAAAGTAAAGCGGGAAAATACCAAAATATCTAATAATGTCATAAAATTCGTAGGTCTCAAATATTGAAACAGAAATACTACAAAAGATACTACAGACAAAAGATCCCGTTCTTCTTTGTTATCTAATACACGTTTTAATAGGAAATTCAATAATAATCAAAACAAAAAATTGTTTTTTCAACCCCTTTAGCGCACAATATCAAAGTATTGTTAACATTTTCAAAAAAAATTTACCCATATTACAACAAGATTGTATTACTAATACAATTTTAGTGGAGGGGGTACAATATATCGCCAAACGGGGACATACCATTGGTAATTTATTATCACCTAGCATGTTCACTACTATCAAACCGACGTCGTCAACTTGGTTAGACTTGAAAGGTTTTTTTTTAAATGTGGACTAAACAGATATAATGTTTGTAAATATGTGAAAAAAAACTACAAATTTTTAATCTGTTGGGTATAATAAAACATATGAAATTAAGAGCTTTTTAAATTGTAACAGCCACCATATTGTCTATATTATTGAATGTAAAAGTTACATTTTATTTTATAAATAATGTGTCTTTTGTAGTGTTTCTGTTTCAATATTTGAGACCTACGAATTTCATGACATTATTAGATATTTTGGTATTTTCCCGCTTTACTTTTGAATTTTATGAAATTATGAAATACTTTGTTACTTTCCCGCTTTATTTTTTGAATTTATACATCATATTCATTGGTGTTGTATGTTCTGTGATGTTCCTGCTCTGTAATTAAAATTTTTGAATTGAATTAAATACATCTATGTTGCATTCATTCTATTGGACGATGGCAATATTGCCGATCGCCTTTTTGAATATACTTGTGGGAGATATCATGTGACCTTTTTTGTATTGATCACGTGTTACTAATTCACATGACTTTTTCATTTTGAATTTCATGGAGGGAATGCCGCTGTGTGTGGTATACACAGCTATTTTATCGGGTGACGGCATTTTTGCTGCTCATCCTTTTGAATATGTTCATGTGACATCATGTGATCCTTTCTGTATTGTTTTCACGTGACCTTTCCTCCCCCTTTTTTGAATTTATGGAGGGAACTAGTGACGGTAATTTTACCGCTTGAGTTATCATGTGACTTTTTTGTAGCGGTCACGTGTTATTTGGTCATGTGATTTCTTCCTTTGAATTTTATGGAGGGAATGTCATTGTATACTATATACACCACTTCAATGAAACACTATATGTAAGTTCATATTTTCCATCTTATATATTCATGATGTATATATATATATATATATATATATATATATATATATATATATATTTTATATATGGTTAAAGTTATGTTTTTTGGTTTATGTATTATATATTTGGTTATATTATATTGATATGTGAATAGTTAAATGTGTTAGTGGGTGGAGATTTGTGATCCATTTGTGTTTTAAATTCAGCGTGTTTTGATCCTTATGTAGCCATGACTAAGGGGCTATATGCCCTGAAACGCGTAGGATGTTTTATGTATCCTGCTTTTGTGTAACTGCTGTTACTACTTTTTTAACCTATATGGATTAAAAGTTATATTTTATTCATTAACCATAATTGTTGGATGCTGGAACTTTTTTTTTACTCATTATTTTCAACATATCTTGCTCAGAAGAAGTGCAGTGAGTGTTCCTTGGCATTTCTAATATGAAATATATCTACATGTGGATATGGTGAGCTGAAAATGTAATCTTTTTTCTTCTTGTCCAGCAGAGGTAAGGCAAGGTAAGTATAACTGTTTGTTATTTTCCCTTACCTCCCCCGGACCTTCGATAATTATACTCTGGGGTCTGAAGAGACCCCAGAGTATAATATAATACTAGCACTAAGGGAGTCTCTAAGGCCACTGTGGAGCATTATACTGGGGGGGTCCCTCTGGATAGCATATTATACTGTGTTGGGCCACTGTGGAGCATTATACTGGGGGGCCCTCTGGATAGCATATTATACTGTGTGGGGCCCCTGTGGAGCATTATACTGGGGAGGGGGCCCTCTGGATAGCATATTCTGTGTGGGGCCACTGTGGAGCATTATACTGGGGGGGTCCCTCTGGATAGCATATTATACTGTGTGGGGCCACTGTGGAGCATTATAATGTGGGGGGGGGGGGCTCTGGAGAGCATGTTATATTCTCTGGGGACACTTTGAAGCATTATACTGGGGGCCCCTTTGGAGAGCATATTATACTGTGTGGGGCCACCGTGGAGCATTATCCTGGGGGAACCTCTCTGGGCAGTATATTATACTGTGTGGAGGCCATTCTAGAGCATGTTATACTGTGTGGGGTCACTGTGGAGCATTATTCTGGGGGGGCATCTGCAGAGCATATTATATTGTGTGGAGCCACTGTGGAGCAAAATACTGGGGGGGGGCACTGTGGAGCATTATTCTAGCAGGGGCCCTCTGGGGAGCATATTATACTATGGGCCACTGTGGAGCTTTATACTGGGGGAAGGGGCAGTGTGGGGAGCCTGTTATATTGTGTGGGGCCACTGTGGAGTTTATTATATTGTGTGGGCATTCTCGGGAGCATATTGTACTCTGTGGGGCCATTGTAGAGCATTATACTGGGGATGACTGTGGGGACCATATTATACTGTGGGGGACCACTGTGGAGCATTATACTGGGGGAACCCTTCTGGGCAGTATATTATGCTGTGTGGAGGCCATTGTGGAGCATGTTACACTGTGTTAGGCCACTGTGGAGCATTATACTGGGGGAGCACTGTGGGATGCATATTATACTGTATGGAGCATATTATATTGTGTGGGGCTGCTGGGGAACATATTGTACTGTTTGCGGCCACTAAGAGGTAGTATACTGTGTGGAGCCTTATATACCATGTGGGGACACTACGGGGGATTCAGGGGAGCATTCTATACTGTGTGGGTCCACTGTGGAGCATTATATACCATGTGGGGAAACTGTGGAGGGCTCAGGGGAGCATTTTATACTGTGGAGCATTATATACCATGTGGAGCATTATATTATGGGGGGGGAGGCTCAAAATTCCTACTGGCAGAACTGTGTGCAATGTCTGCATCACAGCTCTCTCACTATAATCTTGCGCATACGTATAGTGCTCCATGTCATTCCCCATACAGTACTGTGCATGAACCGTCCATGGAGTTATTGGGGCCTAGATAGTACTATAGGGGCTGACTATACTGGGAACATACTCAGTAACACCAGATAGTCAGCACATATGTAAAAATTCAGCGAAGGAGCTGTGGTGTAGACTATTAGCAGGCAGCTGTTGGGTGGGGCCCCAGAACAAGTTCATCTGGTGGGCCTAAGGCGATTCAGTCTGACACTGTATAACGGAGAACTATTATATATAACGGTGGGATACTATATATAATTGGGAAACTTAAATAAGAGGGGGCTATTATAAGCGGGAACTATTATTTATAAGACGGGCTATTATTTATAAGGGGGGAACTATTATATATAAGGCATTCATTATAAGGGGGGAGCTATTATTTATAAGAGGGGAACAATTTATAAGGGGGTTATAATTGTAAAGTGGGCTTATTTTTAAAGGGGGCTATTAGTGATAATGGGGACTATTATTTATAAGGGTAACTATTATTTATGAGAGGGCTATTATTAAAAAGAGAGCAATATTATTTTTATGGGATGACTGTTACTGATAAGGGGGAATATTACTGATACAGGGCACTATCATTATCATTTATAAGGGCGCTAATACTGATAAAGGTGTAATATTATTTATAAGCAGGGACTATTATTTATAAGGAGGCGCTATAATAACTGATGACTGCGTGCAAAAATCTATTAGGTGGTACAAAGGTGCTCATTTGAATTGTGTGTGGTAAAATGGGGCTTGTTATTACTTTTTTGTTGGCAGAAAGGAGGCGTTATTATAGGGGTTGCCACTGGAAGACGATGGTGTTGTTTGCATATCAGTATTTGGGGCCCTGCTTTTAATTTTGCCCAAGGCCCCACTTTGTCTAAAACCAGCCCTGAGGGGAAGCATATGTAGGAGGAAGGGACACTGAGCGCAGTCACCACCGTTTGTACCCCTCCCCCTGCCCTAACTTCTTGTTCTGGCTGGCTATCCCTCTGACCTTCTCACTTCAGTCTGCAATGTGCAGGGTCTGGTCCCTCAGTTCTTTGATCAGAGTTGCTGACTGCTGTGCAGGTTCTTGTTTTTCTCTGTAATGCATTCACCCTGCCCTATCCTCCTTGCCCCCCCCCCACACCCCCAAAAACACACACACACACACACACACACACACCAAGTGACATTTGCAATTTAGTTACCAGGGATACATTACATCCATAAACTAATTGAATAAAAAGATATGCAATTATTATTAGTATTGCAACAGCTCATTCACAGTGTGTGTATGTACTTGTGTTAAATTGATGTCTGCTTCTTCTAGACGGTATTGCCATGCCCAAAGCAACCAGCTTTCCTTTTAAAATGACATTTTCTTTTAGACAGTTTTGCTAAATTTGCTCCAATAAATACAGTTTACATAGCAGATACTGAAGATGTATAATGTACTTACTGTTATATAAAAATATAATACAGGGAGCAGTTCCTAGAGATATTTTGCTAAAACATATACAACGGACATCATTTATCAAAACTGTCCAGACAGGGAGATGAGAGGCAGGCTTCTCACACCTCAGCATTTACAGTTAGTACTATTTGCTTTAACCTGCCACTCATTGGTTTAAAGGGGTTATTCTTAGTTTACATACCGAGGGCCGCACTGTTCACTCACAGTACAAACTGAAGTGGCTAAAATAGATATTGCCGCGCTGTCCCATACATTTCAATGGGACAGGACTGCAATATCTACACTCTCCAATATAGTTTGTACGGCGGGTGAGCAGGGCGGCTCATAGTATGTAAACAATACTGAGAGCACCTCTGTCTTCCTTGAAAAGAGGGTGTGGCGAGGCTAATGGCCCCACCAGATTTATTATTTGAAACTAAGGTGAATGATGCTTTGACTGCAGGTCCACAGCGCGGGAGAGGGTGCAACGGCACAGGGAATATAGGGACTGGTGTTGAAAATGCCAGGCTTCATACACCTCCCACATAGTTTGCAAATGTCAAATGTCTACCGAGCAAAATGTGGGGAGACTTTGGTATTTGAAAAACAAAGTGATACGGTTGGTGTTGCTGAGACATGGCTAGACATGCTTGGACTGATTAGCGACTATCTCAAGGTCTCAACCAGCTCAGAATGGTTCATCATAGATAGAACCTTAGGAAGTGAGTATTGAGGTCCTCTTTAATTGAAAACCTCTGGTTCACCAGCATTGTAAAAATGTACTACACAAATTACTGCATTTAAAAAAAACATGCAGTTAGGCCATGTGATGATGAGAGACCCCCAGTTAAGTATTGCTGCTGTGATGTATTACTACCGGTCCATATTACTACTACACAGTGGGGGCTGGAGTCTAGTATCAAAACCAGTTTGGCTACAGAAAGGGGGTCAGGCTGCTTTGTGCCCAGACTGTGTGTAGTCCAGTGTAGCTCAATAACATACCCCTGTCACGCTAATCCTCTCCACAGGGGTTTCTTGCAGAGATTTGGAATCACCAAACAAGATGGAGCCAATTATAGATCAAAAGGGATATGGTTTTATGACCATATCTTCCCTGGGGAACCTCTTACAAGCACCCCGATATATCCCTCAGGGGTGCCCAGTCAAGGCACACGTTTAAAGCCCACCCATGGTACGGTTCAAAACCCAGAAAAGGTCCAGACACTGATCTCCTTACCCAAAGGAGATTGGGGTTTCATTCTTGGTGTCTACACGATGGGGATCTCACCAAGAAGACCATCAGACCCCTTGCTTTACAATACGGACACCCAGCAAGGAGATATGAAGAATCCTAGTTCGGAGATGAAGGCCTGGGGGCGGGGCTTCTCATTTTTGGTGACATCACTTAGGGAGGAGACCAGTAAAGTAAAAGGTCTCAGACCAGGAAAAGGGAGGTCTTTGTTATCTTGGAAAAGATGTGACTGCATGTAGGAGACATATGCTCTGTAACTTGCTTAAGGAAGAACCCTGAAGCCTACCACATGGGCTCAGAGAAACGAACTACTTGTTCTGGTATTTTTCTATCTTTTATTTCCCTTTTTATTCTGTTGTGCTGTATTTTACTTTTATCCGTATTTGCTTGGTAATTTATATATATTTCTGTATATGTTAATGCTTAGTACAGACCCATTGGGGTTAATAAATATATAAAATTTAGAAAGCTCATTTTGTATTATCCTATAAACCCGGTCCGCTCATGGTGTGTGAGTGCGAGGTTAAGAAAGAAGGTTGGTCGCAGGTGTGCCAGATAGCATGGTAAGGCGAGATCCTTCACAGGCTGGGTTCACACAGTGCTTTTTAAAATAACTGCATGCTTTTTTAATTGCAATAATGTACAGCACATTTACTATGTCAGTAAACTAAGGGCTTTCAAATTGATTACATTAGTTTACAGCTGAAATGCACAGTAATCTGTGGTAGGCATTGCTACGACTTAAAAATAAATTGTAGTAAACTTATTGAAAAACTTATTGAAGGCAATTTGTGAACCCAAGATTACTTATCATCTGGGCAGCATGGCGGTTCACTGGTTAGCACTGTTACCTTGTGATGCTGTGGTCCTTGGTTTGGATCCTGCCAAGCACAACATCTACTTGTGTTTGTATGTTCTTTCCAAAGACATATTGATAAGGAATATAGATTGTGAGCTCTACCTGGAACAATTAGTCATGACAATATATGTAAAGTGCTGTGGAATATGTTGGCTCTATACAAGTAAGAAAAATAAATACTAAATAAAACATATAATTTGCAGAAACGACAGTTTAAGGTCAGGGCCCCACGTTGTGAAAAGCAGTTTTACAGTACCTGCAAAGCGGATGGGATGTTGGGTAATCCCATCCACACACTGCGCAGCGGAAAAGCCCGCATTTTTGACAATTGCAGCATGTCAATTATACCTGCGGAAATGCTGGCGTTTTCCATATAGGTAGAATGGGGGCAGAAAGTCTGCAGGGGAAAACTCTGTGAAAACGCCATTAATAAAACACTGAGATGAAAATATTAACCTTTTTTCCTGCCAAGGACATATTTCATACATCGTCTTGGGGTGGCACTTCAGTAGCCAAGTAAGGCTAGGTTCACATCTGTGCCAGAGTCTCCATCGGAGAAACTGCTGACAATCGCCAGATAGAAAAGTCCTGCACAGAGGACTTCTCTCGGCAGGTTTCAGATTAAAAATGGCGGAAACCAAACAGACAGCCGGCGGACCCCAGTATAGTCTATGGGGTCTGCGGGTAACTGCTGTTTTAGTGGTCTGGCTCTCCATCATTCAGCTCCCCCAACAGACCCAAATGACAGAGAGCTACCAACAGCCCAACATATTCCGTAGCACTTTACAAATTGTAGGATTCAAGTACAGACAAAAAGATACATTACAGAGTGATAGTCAATTTACACAATGGGACTGAAAGCCCTGCTCACAAGAACTTATAATCTATGAAGTAGAGGGGGTTTTACAAGAGGTAGCAGTGGTGGCATAGGACGTAGCATTGCTTATACAGTTGTCCAGGCAATTTTGTGATAGAGGGTACTTTCATTAGAAATAAATAAGGCTGTATGAGCCATCACCAGTCAGTGTCCTTTAATGTGCAGCTGGTGCCTGGACATATAAAGTTACAGTCCAATACGGCATCATATTCTGTGGGGTAATGTGGAAGCGTGAACAGAGGAGGGTTCGTTTCAGAGATTCTAACTGCGGAAAGGTTTAGATTAGGAATTGTGATAGTCCTGTATGAAAAGATGTGTGTTTAGTTTGCGCTTGAAGTTGTAGAAATTGGGAGTTAATCTGATTGTCTAGGGTAGAGCATTCCAGAGAAGTGGTGCAACTCCGGAGAAGTCTTGGAGACAGGAGTGGGAGGTTCTGATAATAGAGGATGTTAGTCTTAGGTCATTGAGTGAACGGAGAGCATGGGTTGGTAGATAGACAGTGATAAGGGAGGAAATGTTAGGAGGTGCAGCATTATGGAGAGCCTTTTGGATGAGGGTGATAAGTTTATATTGTATTCTGTATTGAATAGGCAGCCAATATAGTGACTGGCAAAGATTGAAGGCATCGCTGAAACGTTTAGACTGATAGATGAGCCTGGTCACTGCATTCAGAAGAGATTGGGAGGGGAGAGTTGAGTAAGGGGAAGACATATTAGAAGGGTGTTACAGTATTCAAGTCGAGAGTGAATCAGAGCGACAATAAGGGTCTTTAATGTATCTATGATAAGGAAAGACTGGATTCTGGAGATGTTTTTGAGGTGGAGATGACATGAGTGTGCGAGTGATTGGATATGGGGGTGTGAAGGAAAGTTCAAACATAACCCGAGGCAACGGGCATACTGCTTAGGAGTTATGGTAAGGCCGGAGACTAAAATGGAGATATCAGAGTTAGGTCTGTTAGATGGGTGAAACAGGAGAAGTTCAGTATTTGAGAGATTCAGTTTCAGATAAAGTGAAGACATGATATTTGAGACAGCAGAGAGACAGTTACTGGTGTTCTGTATTAGTGCAGGGGCGATGTCATGTGATGAGGTATATAGTTGGGTGCCAAATCTGGTGATGGTTTGTCCAATAGGGGCTGTGTAGATAGAGAAGAGCAGGGGCCTAGGACCGAGCCATGAGGAACCCCAACGGTAAGTCGAAGAGGGGAAGAGACAGAGCCCGTAAATGATACACTGAAAGTACGGTCTGAGAGATAAGAGGAGAACCAAGAGAGTGCGGTGTCCGTGAGGCCGACAGAGTGGAGCATAGTGAGGAGGAGTTGGTGGTCAACAGTGCCAAATGCTGCTGAGAGATCCAGAAGAATAAGAAAAGAATAGTCACAATTAGATTTAGCTCTCAGGAGATCATTGGAGACTTTTGTGAGATCAGTTTCAGAAGAGTGCAGAAGCGTAAGGGATCAAGAAGAGAGTTAGCAGAAAGATAGCATATCACCGAAGAACTGTGATTTTGGTGGCATGTTAAAGCTGTGATTCTCATCTATAATCTCATCATCAAAGTTCTAGCCATTATAAATCTGAACAGCAACTAAATTTTATGCCTTTGATCATGACCCCCATTTGAAAAGGGGTGGCAATCAGACACAGTTAGTACAGAAGAAAAAATACAATGGATCTAACGGTTATAAACTCTCAAAACCAGGTATTTTAAATATTTCTTTAAAACTAGTGGGGTCATTTAGGATTGTTATGGTTTGCCCTTAGCCAACATGATATGTTGCTACATCTGAATCTGTAAATATTATAGGGTTAATATTTTTAGTAACTGTATTTACATATTTTTTCTTATAACGGTACATACACTTGTCACAATTTAATTGAGATCTGCACATTTTGTCTGATGAATGATACAGCAGATTGTTTTTTTTTATATATCTTTTTGTTTCTATAATGGATTGTTGTTTAATATCTACTAATATATTGATGAGGTGTTCATCAATAAAGTAATATATCATTTGGGTTTTCACTATGATGATCTTCTGTGGTGTTAATCCTAATTTTTATTGGTCTCTCTTATATAAATTAGATCATTCATATAAACAATCCCTTATGATATGATTTGGTCTGAGCTTTATGCCTTGTTTAACCTTCCAGACATCTGATGTAACAGTACGGCGGATGTTTGGTATTTAAATATGGCGGCCACTCAGGAGCTGAGTGGCCGTCATAGCCGCCGGGTCTCTGCTGTATTATACGGGCATTTACCCTCCACCCCCCTCAGCTTTGACCGAGGCAGTGGCACCGCAATTTTGCTGGGGATTTCCGGCACCTGTAGCGAGATTCGGGGCCAGCGTCACATTGGCATGACAGCCGGGAGCCTATTGAAGGCTCCCAGGCTTGTCTGCCATTCATTTGTACAGCAGGCTGCTTTATGCAACCTCTCATACAAATGCCAATATTTTGCAATGCATTGCAATGCATTAGCATTGTAATGCACTGCACTAGTGATTAGACCCCCTGGGGTTCAAGACCCCCTAGGGGGTCTAATAAGTACAATAAAAAAAATAAAAAATATTAAAAATTCAAATCACCCCCCCCCCCCCCTTTCACTAGAACTCATATAAAAGTACTTGAATTTTGTGAAACACATACACATTAGGTATCTCTGTGTCTGAAAACGCCTGGTCTACAAATCTATAAAAATACACACGTGGACAAAATTGTTGGTACCCATCGATTAATGAAAGAAAAACCCACAATGGTCACAGAAATAACTTGAATCTGACAAAAGTAATAATATAAAAAATTCTATGAAAATGAACAAATGAAAGTCAGGCATTGCTTTTCAACCATGCTTCAACAGAATTTTTTAAAAAAGAAAACTCATGAAACAGGCCTGGACAGAAATGATGTTACCTTTAACTTAATATTTTGTTGCACAACCTTTTGAGGCAATGACTGCAATCAAACGATTCCTGTAACTGTCAATGAGACTTCTGCAACTCTCAACAGGTATTTTGGCCCACTCCTCATGAGCAAACCGCTCCAGTTGTCTCGGGTTTGAAGGGTGCCTTTTCCAGATGGCATGTTTCAGCTCCTTCCAAAGATGCTCAATAGGACTTAGGTCGGGGCTCATAGAAGGCCACTTCAGAATAGTCCAATGTTTTGCTCTTAGCCATTCTTGGGTGTTTTTAGCTGTGTGTTTTGGGTCATTATCCTGTTGCAAGACCCAAGACCTGCAACTGAAAGCAAGCTTTCTGACACTGGGCAGCACATTTCTCTCTAGAATCCCTTGATAATCTTGAGATTTCATTGTACCCTGCACAGATTCAAGACCCCCTTTGCCAGATGCAGCAAAGCAGCCCCAGAACATAACAGAGCCTCCTCCATGTTTCACATGTAGGGACAGTGTTCTTTTCAAGATATGCTTCATTTTTCCATCTGTGAACATAGAGCTGATGTGCCTTGCCAAAAATTTCGATTTTTATCTCATCTGTCCATAGGACATTCTTCCAGAAGCTTTGTGCTTGTCAACATGTAGTTTGGCAAATTCCAGTTTTGTCAGATTCAAGTTATTTCTGTCACAATTGTGGGTTTTTCTTTCATTAAACGAGGGGTACCAACAATTTTGTCCACGTGTGTAGATGAACTAGGCTGAACTACATTTTTCTGGCGAAGTAAAAATATTCCTGATATAATTTTTACAGAGTATTTTTAGCCAAGGAGGTTTACTAAATTTTCAGAAATGCAAATAAATAATATGAAGGTATACAAATTGTTATGAGGATTGTATTTGTGCATGAAAATCATTGACAAAATTGTCTTCCATACCTAATTACCAAATTTATTTAGGCAATTCTAAAAAAAAGTGATTCAGGCATATGGATTGTTTTTTATTCTGCTACTGCATTTGACACTATAAAACATTTTAAAAGAAACAAATATTTGTTTGCATTGCCATATTGTGAGACCTGTGGAGTTTTTACATTTCTGTGTATATCTGTGTAAGGTGTCTCCTCTTGGAGGGATAAATTTTATTGCTACCATTTTCGGGGTAAAAGTCACTTTAGGCTATGACCCCACGTAGAGTGTCTCAGTCAAAAAGTGCTGTGGGATAAACTGCGGCAGAAACGCATCACAGTTTTTTCCGCAGTGCTTTTCACAGAAAGGCCGCAGAGTTTTCCTCTGCGGACTTTCTGCTTCATATACAGTGCCTTGCGAAAGTATTTGGCCCCCTTGAACTTTTCAACCTTTTGTCACATTTCATCTGGTCAGATGAAACCAAAATTGAACTTTTTGGCCACAATGCAAAATGTTTGGCGTAAAAGTAACACAGCTCATCACCCTGAACACACCATCCCCACTGTCAAACATGGTGGTGGCAACATCATGGTTTGGACCTGCTTTTCTTCAGCAGGGACAGGGAAGTTGGTTAAAATTGATGGGAAGATGGATGGAGCCAAATACAGGACCATTCTGGAAGAAAACCTGTTGGAGTCTGCAAAAGACCTGAGACTGGGACGGAGATGTATCTTCCAACAAGACAATGATCCCAAACATAAAGCAAAATCTACAAATAAACGTATCCAGGTGTTAGAATGGCCAAGTCAAAGTCCAGACCTGAATCCAATCGAGAATCTGTGGAAAGATCTGAAAACTGCTGTTCACAAACGCTCTCCATCCAACCTCACTAAGCTCAAGCTGTTTTCCAAGGAAGAATGGGCAAGAATTTCAGTCTCTCAATGAGCAAAACTGATAGAGACATACCCCAAGCAACTTGCAGCTGTAATCGCAGCAAAAGGTGGCGCTACAAAGTATTAACTTAAGGGGGCCGAATATTTTGGCACGCCCCACTTTTCAGTTTTTTATTTTTTACAAAAGTTTAAAATATCCAATAAATTTCGTTCTACTTCACAATTGTGTCCCACTTGTTGATTCTTCACCAAAAAATTAAAATTTTATATCCTTATGTTTGAAGCCTGAAATGTAGCAAAAGGTTGAAAAGCTCAAGGAGGCCGAATACTTTCGCAAGGCACTGTATATCTATAGGGAAACTGCCTGCGTTTCCTTAGGTAAAATTGACATGCTGAGATTTTCAAAAACGTGACGTCTTGGAAATAACGACATTTCTGCTATGAGTATTTTTCTGCAAAAGTGGATAAGATTTGCTAGAATCCATACACTTTGCAGGGACTGTAAAATGCCGCGGTTTAGATTACTTTTTATTCAAATTATTTAAATTTTATTCAAATATAAAGGTGGGTTTTTAAAACTTTTTATTATTTGTTTATTTATTTTAAATGCACACTTTTTTGAAAAACAAGTTATTCTTGGGCTTTTTTTTACCCACAATGTACAGATAAGGTTAATGAACCATGAATCAGGCACATTCTCCGCTGGTGCAATATACAGTCATATGAAAAAGTTTGGGCACCCCTATTAATCTTAATTATTTTTAGTTCTAAATATTTGGGTGTTTGCAACAGCCATTTCATTTTGATATATCTAATAACTGATGGACACAGTAATATTTCAGGATTGAAATGAGGTTTATTGTACTAACAGAAAATGTGCAATATGCATGAAACCAAAATTTGACCGGTGCAAAAGTATGGGCACCTCAACAGAAAAGTGACATTAATATTTAGTAGATCCTCCTTTTGCAAAAATAACAGCCTCTAGTCGCTTCCTGTAGCTTTTAATCAGTTCCTGGATCCTGGATGAAGGTATTTTTGACCATTCCTCTTTACAAAACAATTCCAGTTCAGTTAAGTTTGATGGTCGCCGAGCATGGACAGCCTGCTTCAAATTATCCCACAGATGTTCAATGATATTCAGGTCTGGGGACTGGGATGGCCATTCCAGAACATTGTAATTGTTCCTCTGCATGAATGCCTGAGTAGATTTGGAGCTGTGTTTTGGATCATTGTCTTGCTGAAATATCCATCCCCGGCGTAACTTCAAATTCGTCACTGATTCTTGTACACTATTCTCAAGAATCTGCTGATACTGAGTTGAATCCATGCGACCCTCAACTTTAACAAGATTCCCGGTGCCGGCATTTGCCACACAGCCCCAAAGCATGATGGAACCTCCACCAAATTTTACAGTGGGTAGCAAGTGTTTTTCTTGGAATGCTGTGTTTTTTTGATGCCATGCATAACGCCTTTTTGTATGACCATACAACTCAATCTTTGTTTCATCAGTCCACAGGACCTTCTTCTAAAATGAAGCTGGCTTGTCCAAATGTGCTTTTGCATACCTCAGGCGACTCTGTGGCGTGCTTTCAGAAACAGCTTCTTTCGCATCACTCTCCCATACAGCTTCTCCTTGTGCAAAGTGTGCTGTATTGTTGACCGATGCACAGTGACACCATCTGCAGCAAGATGATGCTGCAGCTCTTTGGAGGTGGTCTGTGGATTGTCCTTGACTGTTCTCACCATTCTTCTTCTCTGCCTTTCTGATATTTTTCTTGGCCTGCCACTTCTGGGCTTAACAAGAACTGTCCCTGTGGTCTTCCATTTCCTTACTATGTTCCTCACAGTGGAAACTGACAGGTTAAATCTCTGAGACAACTTTTTGTATCCTTCCCCTGAACAACTATGTTGAACAATCTTTGTTTTCAGATCATTTGAGAGTTGTTTTGAGGAGCCCATGATGCCACTCTTCAGAGGAGATTCAAATAGGAGAACAACTTGCAATTGGCCACCTTAAATACCTTTTCTCATGATTGGATACACCTGGCTATGAAGTTCAAAGCTCAGTGAGGTTACAAAACCAATTTTGTGCTTCAGTAAGTCAGTAAAAAGTAGTTAGGAGTATTCAAATCAATAAAATGATAAGGGTACCCAAATTTTTGCACAGGTCAAATTTTGGTTTAATGCATATTGCACATTTTCTGTTAGTACAATAAACCTCATTTCAATCCTGAAATATTACTGTGTCCATCAGTTATTAGATATATCAAATTGAAATGGCTGTTGCAAACACCCAAATATTTAGAACTAAAAATGATTAAGATTAATAGGGGTGCCCAAACTTTTTCATATGACTGTATATGAAAATCTCTCCCAGTTAGAACAGCTGCAGTTGCTATATATGGAGCACCTCTTCCCTGCATCTAATTTCCATGCTATGCAGGGATAGTGATTTTTACAATTAACTAACCTTTTATTTACTGTCTGTAATTTACCCTCTGAGCACTAAAAGTTAACTTCTTTTATCACGAAGCTTAGAAGCTCTATCTGAGACACTCAGGGAAGGAAGAAATAGACAGTACATAAGACTTTAGTTTCATTTTAAAAATCACTTAAAGGGGTTGTCCAGGCAAAATTGGACAACCCGTTTAAGCTTTAAATCAAACTGGGACAGTGAAAAAACTAAAAAAAAATTCATACCTTTCCGCGATGCTCCGGTGTCTCCCAGTGCAGTCCGGTCTTCTCGGTCCTGTGCTAATGTGTGGTGGAAAAACCAGCCACACGTGACCACTGAGGCCACTGAAGGGCTTGCGATGTATCTACCTGTGACATCACTGGTCTCTTCCTGAGGCCTGCTGAGGCCGCTGATTGGCCTAGGCAGTCACGTGACCGCTGAGGTTAATCAGCGTCTTCAGCGGAACTCTGGTGATTTTGGCCTGATAACAGGCCCAGAAACCAAACCACGGTTAGGTAGACCAACCAAAATTTCGGCCACAACTGCCAGGAAAATTGTTCGGGATGCAAAGAAAAACCCACACATAATATCAGATTAAATACAGGACTCTCTGAAAACTATCGGTGTGGCTGTTTCAAGATGCACAATGAGGAGGCACTTGAAGAAAAATGGGCTGCATGGTCGAGTTGCCAGAAAAAAAGCCATTACGGCGCAAATGCTACAAAGAATCTCGCCTTCAATACGCCAAACAGCACAGAGACAAGCCTCAAAACCTCTGGAACAATATAATTTGGAGTGATGAAACAAAAATCGTACTTTTTGGCCACAACCATAAACGTTACATTTGGAGAGGTGTCAACAAGGCCTATGATGAAAGGAACACCATTCCTACTGTAAAGCACGGAGGTGGATCACTGATGATGTGGGGATGTGTGACATTCAAAAGCACAGGAAACTTGGTCAACGTTGAAGGAAAGTTGAATGCAGCATGTTATCAGCAAATACTGGAGGAAAATGTGCACTCATCAGCCTGGAAGTTGCGCATGGGACGTACCTGGACGTTCCAACATGACAACGATCCAAAACACAAGGCCAAGTCGACCTGTCATTGGCTACAGCAGAAGAAAGCGAAGCCATCTCAGCCTCCTGACCTCAATATCATTGAGTCATTCTGGGGAGATCTCAAGCGTGCAATGCATGCAAGCCAGTCCAGGAATTTACAGGAACTGGAGACTTTTTGCCAAGAAGAATGGGCAGTTTTACGATCTGAGAAAATAAAGAGCTTCATCCACAACTACCACAAAAGACTTCAAGCTGTCATAGATGTTAGAGGGGGCAATACACGGTATTAAGAACTGGGGTATGTGAACTTTTGAACAGGGTCATTTTGATGTTTTTGGTTGTCATTACGATTTAAAAAGAGAAAACACAGAAGTTTGACAATAAATGGCTTCAACCAACCACTAACCATGAGTGGAGAAAAAGTTTTTGTGTTACCATACATATTCTCTGAAAAAAGGCCAAAAAAACAAAAATCTGCCGGGGTATGTAAATTTTTTAGCACTACTGTGTGTGTATATATATATATATATACAGTGTCTTGTGAAAGTATTCGGCCCCCTTGAACTTTTCAACCTTTTGCCACATTTCAGGCTTCAAACATAAAGATATAAAATTTAAATTTTTTGGTGAAGAATCAACAACAAGTGGGAAACAATTGTGAAGTGGAACGAAATTTATTGGTTATTTTAAACTTTTGTAAAAAATAAACTGAAAAGTGGGGCGTGCAATATTATTCAGCCCCTTTACTTTCAGTGCACCAAACTCACTCCAGAAGTTCAGTGAGGATCTCTGAATGATCCAATGTTGTCCTAAATGACTGATGATGATAACTATAATCCACCTGTGTGTAATCAAGTCTCCGTATAAATGCACCTGCTCTGTCATAGTCTCAGGGTTCTGTTTAAAGCACAGAGAGCATCATGAAGACCAAAGAACACACCAGGCAGGTCCGTGATACTGTTGTGGAGAAGTTTAAAGCCGGATTTGCATACAAAAAGATTTCCCAAACTTTAAACATCCCAAGGAGCACTGTGCAAGCGATCATATTGAAATGGAAGGAGTATCAGACCACTGCAAATCTACCAAGACCCAGCCGTCCCTCTAAACTTTCATCTCAAACAAGGAGAAGACTGATCAGAGATGCAGCCAAGAGGCCCATGATCACTCTGGATGAACTGCAGAGATCTACAGCTGAGGTGGGAGAGTCTGTCCATAGGACAACAAGCAGTCGTACACTGCACAAATCTGGCCTTTATGGAAGAGTGGCAAGAAGAAAGCCATTTCTCAAAGATACCCATAAAAAGTCTTGTTTAAAGTTTGCCACAAGCCACCTGGGAGACACACCAAACATGTGGAAGAAGGTGCTCTGGTCAGATGAAATAAAATCGAACTTTTTAGCCACAATGCAAAATGATAAGTTTGGCGTAAAAGCAACACAGCTCATCACCCTGAACACACCATCCCCACTGTCAAACATGGTGGTGGCAGCATCATGGTTTGGGCCTGCTTTTCTTCAGCAGGGACAGGGAAGATGGTTAAAATTGATGGGAAGATGGATGGAGCCAAATACAGGACCTGGAAGAAAACCTGTTGGAGTCTGCAAAAGACATGAGACTGGGACGGAGATTTATCTTCCAACAAGACAATGATCCCAAACATAAAGCAAAATCTACAATGGAATGGTTCACAAATAAACGTATCCAGGTGTTAGAATGGCCAAGTCAAAGTCTAGACCTGAATCCAATCGAGAATCTGTGCAAAGAGCTGAAAACTACTGTTCACAAACACTCTCCATCCAACCTCACTGAGCTCGAGCTGTTTTCCAAGGAAGAATGGGCAAGAATTTTAGTCTCTCGATGTGCAAAACTGATAGAGACATACCCCAAGTGACTTGCAGCTGTAATCGGAGCAAAAGGTGGCGCTACAAAGTTTTAACTTAAGTGGGCTGAATAATTTGGCATGCCCCACTTTTCAGTTTTTTATTTTTTACAAAAGTTTAAAAATATCCAATAAATTTCGTTCCACTTCATGATTGTGTCCCACTTGTTGTTGATTCTTCACCAAAAAATTTAAATTTTATATCCTTATGGTTGAAGCCTGAAATGTGGCAAAAGGTTGAAAAGTTCAAGGGGGCCGAATACTTTCGCAAGGCACTGCATGTACAGTACAGACCAAAAGTTTGGACACACCTTCTCATACCAAGAGTTTTCTGTATTTTCATGACTATAAAAATTGTAGATTCACACTGAAGGCATCAAAACTATGAATTAACACATGTGGAATTATATACTTAACAAAAAAGTGTGAAACAACTGAAAATATGTCTTATATTCTAGGTTCTTCAAAGTAGCCACCTTTTGCTTTGATTACTGCTTTGCACACTCTTGGCACTCTCTTGATGAGCTTCAAGAGGTAGTCACCTGAAATGATCTTCCAACAGTCTTGAAGGAGTTCCCAGAGATGCTTAGCACTTGTTGGCCCTTTTGCCTTCACTCTGCGGTCCAGCTCACTCCAAACCATCTCGATTGGGTTCAGGTCTGGTGACTGTGGAGGCCAGGTCATCTGGCATAGCACCCCATCACTCTCCTTCTTGGTCAAATAGCCCTTACACAGTCTGGAGGTGTGTTTGGGGTCATTGTCCTGTTGAAAAATAAATGATGGTCCAACTAAACGCAAACCGGATGGAATAGCATGCCGCTACAAGATGCTGTGGTAACCATGCTGGTTCAATATTCCTTCAATTTTGAATAAATCACCAACAGTGTCACCAGCAAATCACCCCCACACCATCACACCTCCTCCTCCATGCTTCACGGTGGGAACCAGGAATGTAGAGTCCATTGGTTCACCTTTTCTGCGTCGCACAAAGACACGGTGGTTGGAACCAAAGATCTCAAATTTGGACTCATCAGACCAAAGCACAGATTTCCACAGGTCTAATGTCCATTCCTTGTGTTCTTTAGCCCAAACAAGTCTCTTCTGCTTGTTGCCTGTCCTTAGCAGTGGTTTCCTAGCAGCTATTTTACCATGAAGGCCTGCTTCACACAGTCTCCTCTTAACAGTTGTTGTAGAGATGTGTCTGCTGCTACAGACCAAAAGTTTGGACACACCTTCTCATTCCAAGAGTTTTCTGTATTTTCATGACTATAAAAATTGTAGATTCACACTGAAGGCATCAAAACTATGAATTAACACATGTGGAATTATATACTTAACAAAAAAGTGTCAAACAACTGAAAATATGTCTTATATTCTAGGTTCTTCAAAGTAGCCACCTTTTGCTTTGATTACTGCTTTGCACACTCTTGGCATTCTCTTGATGAGCTTCAAGAGGTAGTCACCTGAAATGGTTTTCACTTCACAGGTGTGCCCTGTCAGGTTTAATAAGTGGGATTTCTTGCCTTATAAATGGGGTTGGGACCATCAGTTGTGTTGTTCAGAAGTCAGGTGGATACACAGCTGATAGTCCTACTGAATGGAGTGTTAGAATTTGTATTATGGCAAGAACAAAGCAGCTAAGTAAAGAAAAACGAGTGGCCATCATTACTTTAAGAAATGAAGGTCAGTCAGTCCGAAAAATTGGGAAAACTTTGAAAGTGTCCCCAAGTGCAGTGGCCAAAACCATCAAGCGGTACAAAGAAACTGGCTCACATGAGGACCGCCCCAGGAAAGGAAGACCAAGAGTCACCTCTGCTGCGGAGGATAAGTTCATTCGAGTCACCAGCCTCAGAAATCGCAGGTTAACAGCAGCTCAGATTAGAGACCAGGTCAATGGCACACAGAGTTCTAGCAGCAGACACATCTCTACAACAACTGTTAAGAGGAGACTGTGTGCAGCAGGCCTTCATGGTAAAATAGCTGCTAGGAAACCACTGCTAAGGACAGGCAACAAGCAGAAGAGACTTGTTTGGGCTAAAGAACAAAAGGAATGGACATTAGACCTGTGGAAATCTGTGCTTTGGTCTGATGAGTCCAAATTTGAGATCTTTGGTTCCAACCACCGTGGCTTTGTGCGACGCAGAAAAGGTGAACCAATGGACTCTACATGCCTGGTTCCCACCATGAAGCATGGAGGAGGAGGTGTGATGGTGTGGGGGTGCTTTGCTGGTGACACTGTTGGGGATTTATTCAAAATTGAAGGAATACTGAACCAGCATGGTTACCACAGCATCTTGCAGCGGCATGCTATTCCATCCGGTTTGCGTTTAGTTGGACCATCATTTATTTTTCAACAGGACAATGACCCCAAACACACCTCCAGACTGTGTAAGGGCTATTTGACCAAGAAGGAGAGTGATGGGGTGCTACGCCAGATGACCTGGCCTCCACAGTCACCAGACCTGAACCCAATCGAGATGGTTTGGGGTGAGCTGGATCGCAGAGTGAAGGCAAAAGGGCCAACAAGTGCTAAGCATCTCTGGGAACTCCTTCAAGACTGTTGGAAGACCATTTCAGGTGACTACCTCTTGAAGCTCATCAAAAGAATGCCAAGAGTGTGCAAAGCAGTAATCAAAGCAAAAGGTGGCTACTTTGAAGAACCTAGAATGTAAGACATATTTTCAGTTGTTTCACACTTTTTTATTAAGTATATAATTCCACATGTGTTAATTCATAGTTTTGATGCCTTCAGTGTGAATCTACAATTTTTATAGTCATGAAAATACAGAAAACTCTTGGAATGAGAAGGTGTGTCCAAACTTTTGGTCTGTACTGTATATATATATACACACATATACAGTGGGGAAAAAAAAGTATTTAGTCAGCCACCAATTGTGCAAGTTCTCCCACTTAAAAGATGAGAGGCCTGTAATTGACATCATAGGTAGACCTCAACTATGAGAGACAAAATGAGAAAACATATCTAGAAAATCACATTGTCTGATTTTTTAAGAATTTATTTGAAAATTATGGTGGTAAATAAGTATTTGGTCACCTACAAACAAGCTTGATGTGAAGAAATCAACTGTGGGAGCAATAATTAGAAAATGTAAGACATACAAGGCCACTGATAATTATCTCACTCGATCAGGGGCTCCATGCAAGATCTCACCACGTGGGGTCAAAATGATCACAAGAACGGTGAGCAAAAATCCCAGAGCCACACAGGGCGACCTAGTGAATAACCTGCAGAAAGCTGGGACTAACGTAACAAAGGCTACCGTCAGTAACACACTACGCCGCCAGGGACTCAGATCCTGCAGTGCCAGACGTATCCCCCTGCTTAAGCCAGTACATATCCGGGCCCGTCTGAAGTTTTCTAGAGAGCATTTGGATGTTCCAGATGCAGCAAAGCAGCCCCAGAACATAACAGAGCCTCCTCCATGTTTCACAGTAGGGACAGTGTTCTTTTCAAGATATGTTTCATTTTTCCGTCTGTGAACATAGAGCTGATGTGCCTTGCCAAAAATTTCAATTTTAGTCTCATCTGTCCATTGGACATTCTCCCAGAAGATTTGTAGCTTGTCACCATGTAGTTTGGCATATTACTTTTGTCAGATTCAAGTTATTTCTGTGACAATTGTGGGTTTTTCTTTCATTAAACGAGGGTTACCAACAATTTTGTCCATGTGTGTATATATATACATATATACAGTATATAGATATACAGTGGGGAAAAAAAAGTATTTAGTCAGCCACCAATTGTGCAAGTTCTCCCACTTAAAAAGATGAAAGAGGCCTGTAATTGACATCACAGGTAGACCTCAACAAAATGAGAAAACAAATCCAGATAATCACATTGTCTGATTTTACTAAGAATTTATTTGCAAATTATGGTGGAAAATAAGTATTTGTTCAATAACTTGTCCCCTTGGTTAAGCAAGTACATATCCGGGCTCGTCTGAAGTTTGCAAGAGAGCATTTGGATGTTCCAGAAGAGTATTGGGAGAATGTCATATGGTCAGATGAAACCAAAGTAGAACTGTTTGGTAGAAACACAACTCGTCGTGTTTGGAGGAGAGTGAATGCTGAGTTGCATCCGAAGAACACCATACCTACTGTGAAGCATGGGGGTGGCAACATCATGCTTTGGGGCTGTTTCTCTGCAAAGGGACCAGGACAACTGAACCGTGTACATGAAAGAATGAATGGGGCCATGTATCGTGAGATTTTGAGTGCAAACCTCCTTCCATCAGCAAGGGCATTGAAGATGAAACGTGGCTGAGTCCTTCAGCATGACAATGATCCCAAGCACACCGCCAGGGCAACGAAGGAGTGGCTTCGTAAGAAGCATTTCAAGGTCCTGGAGTGGCCTAGCCAGTCTCCAGATCTCAACCCCATAGGAAACCTTTGGAGGGAGTTGAAAGTCCATTTTGCCCAGCGACAGCCCCAAAACATCACTGCTCTAGAGGAGATCTGCATGGAGAAATAGGCCAAAATACCAGCAACAGTGTGTGCCAACCTTGTGAAGACTTACAGAAAACATTTGACCTCTGTCATTGTCAACAAAGGATATATAGCAAAGTATTGAGATGAACTTTTATTATTGACCAAATACTTATTTTCCACCATAATTTGCAAATAAATTCTTTAAAAAATCAGACAATGTGATTTTCTGGATTTGTTTTCTCATTTTGTCTCTCATAGTTGAGGTCTACCTATGATGTCAATTACAGGCCTCTCATCTTTTTAAGTGGGAGAACTTGCACAATTGATGGCTGACTAAATACTTTTTTTTCCCCACTATATATATATATATGTATACGTCTGGACAGGACGCAGATGAGATGAATACAATGGTGAAGCAGGAGCCGTCCGCGCACAGCTCTTACTTCACCACTGTTCTCTTCTCTATGCTCTGGCCCCAGGAGCTGTAGGCACGATGTGATGACGTCACTCACATTGCGCCTGCAGCTCCCTGAACACTCCTGGAGAATAGACAGCAGCGGAGCGAGAAGAGGAGAGTATCAGTGATTTTATTAAAATTTAGGGGGACATTAAACTGGTGGCAGTGAAGGGGGCAATTAAAATGGGGGCAGATGAAGGGAAGCAATTAAACTGGGGGCAAATGTAGGGGCAATTAAACTGGGGGCAAATGTAGGGGGGCAATTAAACTGATGGCAGATGAAGAGGGACATTAAGTTGGTGGCAGATGAAGGGGCAAATAAACTGGGGGCAGATGAAGGGAGACATTAAATTGGTGGCAGAAGAAGGGGGGCATTAAAATGGAGACAGAGGGAGGGGGGAACATTAAACTGGGGGGACAGATGGAGGAGGACATTTAACTGTGGGGGTAGCTGGAGGGGGACATGTCTTCTTCTAGTTGCCCCCAGTTTAATGTCCTCCTCCAGCTACTCCCATGGTTTAATGTCCACCTCCAGCTTCCCCAGTTTAATGTCCCCCTATATTTGCCCCCAGTTTAAACGGGCACGAGGAGACTTCATACTGTGGGGCAATTGGAGGGAGACATTATAATGTGGGTGCATATAATGTTAGGGTGACTGTAGGAGCATTATACTGTGGGGGCACAAAGAAAAATGTGTGAGAATGGGTGGAGTCAATGTAGAAGTGGGTGGAGATAAATTTGCCATGGTGTGCGCCACACATTTTGTCCCTCTCTCTATCCTTTGAAAGTTGGGAGGTATGATACGCATATATATGTATTTATTTCCACTGACAAAAGTTGCATGTGGCCAGCATAAAGGGGTTTCCAGGATAATATTATATTTCTACACCCTCCCCTCGCCTACTTTCTAACTTACTTAGTTTACAAAAAATGTATATTTACCTAGATCACCAGGCTGATCATGTGACCACCCCAGGCACATTTTCAGATTTTCACCAATACTAACCCCCACCCCATCATACTTACCTGTCTTCCTGTCCGGATCTTCTGGGCATTGAACATCACTTCCTTCTTGGAGGCGGCTCCTCCTCTTCATGGCATCTGCTGGCCTCCCACGCCTGCGCAATAGAGCCAGAGTGCTGGTTACAGCGCATGCCGGCACTCCAGTTCTAATGTGCAGGCACCCGCAGACGTCAAGAGGAGGAGGAGCCGGCTGCACCATAGGAAGTGATCTCCCATGCCCAGAAGATCTAGACAGGAAGATAGGTATGTATGCTGGGGTGGGGGGGTTGAGTTAGTTAGTTGGGAAGGGCTAGCAGTGGGCAGGTTAGCTAGGGAAACAGGGATGGGGTGTGAGGGAGTGAGAGAGGGAAGGGGAGGGAGTGAGAGGGGAAGCTAGTGTGAGTCAGCTCTTAAGAAGTGCAATGCACCATGGCAGTTGTAGGAAAAAAGAACAGGAAGCTACCCATGTAAACAAATGCAGAGGATGCCAGGAGCTAACAGAGAGAAACCCAGAAATTACTCAAAACACTGCTAAAGGTATTTGGGTGAACTTATTAATCTATTAGTAGCACTAACTAAATATTTTTTGCCAGGAAAATCGCTTTAAGTCTCACACACAATCATACTATGGTTTGGCTTATATGGATTTGTAATAGGACTCCCATTCTAGGGAGTCAACTCACCTGGATTAATCCACTCACCAACAGAATAGTCACTTTCACCCAGCTGCCAGCCCATTAATATTCACTGCATTGTGACATCCTTTCAGTGCAGTGAATACTATTCAGGAGGTTGCATGGAGATCCCTCCATCAACTTAAAGTGTATTTCATTAAGTGTAAGGGGCGGGGATTGAACCAAGAACATGTTGCATATAAAGGAGAGACACAGATATATATATTTGGAGCAAGGAGCCGACAACCAGGCTGCAAAAGAGATGGAAGGTATGGTTGTTACCATTCCTGCTTTCCCAATTACTGTATACACAGTACTCAGTGAGCACTATGTATACAACTATGGAAGCCACCATCTTACAGCTTCTTGGGGAACTGCAGGAGCTGCTGTGTCAGCTCTGCAGTTTATAATAGGAGGCTATATTCCTCTTGTAACAGGGGCTAATGTATCAGCCTCTGTTACAGGGGAAATCAGCAAAAAAAAAATAAAAAAATAATAATAATAATAATAACAATCCAAATAATAATATTATCTCTTTATGGGGGGAAACAATGTATGGAAAAAAAAATAAATTAAGACAGAAAATAAAGTAAATTTATCACTGTGAGATTATAAATAATAAGGTAAATCCACAAGAGCAATTTTCACAGAAACAGATCATAACCCATTAGATATTTCAACATATAATATAGAATAAAATATAACCTTTATTATTATTATTAATAATAAAATAGCCACTAAATAACTAACAAAAAACCAGAAGGGACTAGAAAACTCAGTACAGATGTTATGGTACCAAAATACCATCTGACCAGCACTACTGAATATTTAAAAACAAGGCGTCCCGACGTGTTTCCCCAACAGATCTAATAATGGTTCATCAGGGGACATATATCACTAATGCACAATCCTAACAAATCAAGAAATAACCCTGTACAACTTCCAGGTTTATTTCTTGATTTGTTGTGATTCTGAATTGGTGATATATGTCCTCTGATGAACCATTATTAGATCTGTTGGAGAAATACGTCAGAATGCCTTGTTTTTCAATATTCAGTGGGGCTGGTCAGATTACTGTAACAGAAATGAAAAACTAAATATAAAAATATTTTAGTAGCACTTTAGCACTTGAAAAAACAAAACAAAAAAACAGGAAAAGTGTGAAACATGGATCCCTTTTCCCTTCACTTTCTTTCAGATGTTCCCGGATTTTAAAATGAAAGAAAGAACATGCAAAAAAAAACAAAAAAAACAACCTGTGCATCACCAAAAGAAAAGACGCATAAATTATTTGAATAACTCAAAGAAAAAAACAAAAAAAACAAACATCTTTCCAAAGCACATGGAGAAATTCATCATTCCCACCCTAGGGATGATATTGAGCTGCACGAATTTTTCTTTCTCCATATGTGTGCCAGAAGTCCCAATCCATGCCACAAATGACACATTGTGGGCCGAGCAGGGCAGAGAGCAGGACAGGGCCAAGATGGGGATGCCTCGAACCAGTAGATTTATTATAATTAGGCCAGTTTTCTGACATGAGTTAGAATGTAAATCTACGCCACTTCCTAACTGGAGTAGATTTCCATTCTAGTGCAGGGCATCCTACAGAGAGGAGAGGCTTATTGGCAAATTGGCCCAGTCATTAAGTGGTTCATCATAGTATAAATGAAAAGTTCTACAATTTTCTTATAATAGTTAGCACACTCACCCATTTGTTTCTATAGCCCCATACACACATCTGTGTATTATTACAGGCCCGTGTTATGAAGCCATAAGCCCAGGGCATAACTCAGGACAGGTCCTATACCTGTCCATTTTGTGGCCTGGGCACACTCAAGACAGTGAATGGGGCCAAGGAGGCATGGGCATCACTTGCCATTTGTGTCATTTTCTTTCTGAACTATTAGTCTGTATCTTTTAGGAGACTCTCCATAAATCATTGCTGTGAGTTTCTGTTTACATTCAGAGGCTGCAAACTTGTACAGGCCTAACCTTGCAGCTGAAAAGTGGATACAATTTTATTAATCCCTTCCCGACATCCGCCATAATAGTACGGTGGATGCGGGTCTTTAAAGATGGTGGCCGGTCTGCTGCAGTGCGGCTGCCATAGCTACTGGGAGTCCGCTGTACAATACTCTGATTGCGGGTATTGCAGGCCACGACCCCCCCACCCCCGCAAAAAAAAAATGGCCCTTTATCATTGCAGGTTGGTTCTCGCATGGTGGGATTGTGGGAGCCGACCTGTTCCTCTTGAAGGCTCTCAGGCTTGTCATAGCAATATTACTATTGCAGCTGGTCTACGACCAGCCTCAATAGCAACATTGTAATTCTCCCATAGAGTGCAATATAGTTGTATTGCAGTCTATGGGGCTTGCAATCAAATGATTGCAGGTTCAAGCCCCTTAAGGGGGCTAATAAAATAGTAAAAAAAAAAAGTTTTAAAAAATATAAAAAATACATATAAAGTAAAATATTACTGTGAGAGAGATACACATTAGGTATCCCTGTGTCCGAAAATTTTTTTTCCATACGGTAAACGCCTGTGATAAAAATTTTAATAAAAAGTGATCAAAGCTATAGGAAGTCCCCAAAATGGCATAACTAGAAAGTAAACCTGGCCAGGCAAAAAAAGATGCCCTATGCATCCTTGTACATGGAAATATAAATAAGTTACGGTTGTCAGAATATGGCGACTTTTAGAAAAAAAATTTTTTTTGCAAAGTTTTATAGTTTTGTTAAGGGGTTAAAATGTAAATAAAACCATATAAATTTGGTTTAAATCCCTGGAATCGTACCGAAACATAGAATACAGGTGACATGTAAATTTGGCTGCAGAGTGAATGCCGTAAAAACAAAGCCAGTAAGAAAGGCGCACAAATACACTTTTTCTTCAAATCCACCCCATTCTGAATTTTTTTTTCGGCTTTCAGTACATTGTACAGAATAATAAATAGAAGCATCATGAAGAACAATTTGTCCAACAAACATTAAGCCCTAATATGGCTCTGAGAACGGAAAAATTAAAAAGTTATGGGGTTTGGAAGGTGGGGAGTCAAAAACGAAAATTGAAAAATTCCTCCGGAGGGAAGGGGTTAAAGGACGTGTCTCATGTATGTTATTTTTAATAAATTTATTCAATTTAAAACAAAGGTGTACAATGTACAGTACAGCATTACTATCATGTCTAGCAGTACAATACAGTTGTCAGTAAAAGGAATGTATCACCATTTCTTTTATTAAAATCAGATGAAATGTCTTACTTTTTTTTTCTGTTTTCATTTTCTATTTTCTAAATTTTTGTATTTTAATTTCTGTACATGATTGCCTGAGCTTCTCCTCTGAAAATTTAGTTATATATTTTACAGACAACAATAAAAATAGGTCATTTTCCCTTTAAATCTCTCAGATTGGTACAGTTCAGTCTAAAGACCAGGCTGCATTACTCTAATCTTATTTACAATAAAAATCTACTAACAATAAAGAATTGTGAGTTTGAACATTTACTTAGAGAGCCTACAGGTTTTCAACAAAGCAACTGTAATGGTAATCTGTTGAATAGGTCTCAAATGTAATTATATATTATAATGATAAATAATAAAATTAGGCATCATAGAATTATGGACTAAAAAGACAAATTAGTGTGCAAAGGTGGACATTCATTTTACCTACAGTAGTTTGAAGAGGTATTACTACTGCACTACAGTAGTAATACTGGATAAACAAAATCCCATACTTATGTATGCTGGCAGTTGCACATTTTGATCAAACAGACAGTAACCCTATATTTACACAATAGTAAAAATCAGCCGTTACACGGCCGCATTGATATCACTATCTATGAATGGTGGCTACTCACATGACCGATAATTTGACGGGCCATTGTAATAGACTGTCAACATATAAGTCATGCTGTATTTTTTCCGTTTCCAAGGATCCTTCCATACTCTGCAATGTATGAGGGATCCATGAAAACAGGCTCCCCTTGGGTGTAAAATGACCATGAAAAATGGCCATTTTTCAAGGCTATTTTCACCCAAGGTAGTGTGAATCTAGGCTTATGCAATGTATAAAAGCTATTTATACTTTAAAATTAAAGAGCTGGTCCCTAATTCAGCACTTGCTGTATTAAATAGCCACAGGATAGGTTATAAGTGTCTGATAACTGGAGGTGCCACTGTTGGGACCCAACTAAGCATGAAAAAATAGCTTCCCTTACGTCCAACAGCAGCACAATATGGGGTATTTCTGCCCCTGTGTGCTGGTAGGACAGGCGGAATTTTGAATTTACATAATTAATTAAGTGATACTCCCCTATAAGAGGCAAAGGAGACCTCCCCCCACTGTACTTTTGTCTGTCCTGTGTGGTGGGACAGGTGGAGGGAGGCTCTTTGTCCTCCCATTTTTTCCTAAAAAGGATTTGGAGCGGATCAGTAGAGTCAGACTCTTACCGTATCAGGAAAATGGTCTCTCAATCAAGAGTATTCCACCAGATCACCCTGAAGTAGGGTCTTCCAGAAGTAGACCTTATGGTGACCAGACTTAATGCCAAGGAAGAGACGTTCTGCTCACTGTATCAGGAGGACTCTCCCTTGGCAGTAGATGCCCTGTCCATCCCTTGGAGGTTCAGACTGGCGTACATCTTCCCTCCACTTTCCATGATACCAAGAGTATTGATGAAAATCAGACAGGACCAAGCCTCTATGATAACCAAAAAGGGCTTGGTGTTCCCAACTCATGCTCATGAGTTGAGGGATCTATTGGAGGCTTCCCCCAATCCAGAACCTGGTTTTCCAAGTAACTCAGAAGTGCCAGGATCTGAGAAGATTCAACCTGACAGCCTGAAGGTTGTTCAGTACCTATGGAAATCTAGAGGACTGTCAGAAGTTGTCCTGAAGACCCTTTCCTGCGCAAGAGCAGAGTCCAGACAGGAAGTGAATAATTCGAATCCATCTACAAGAGTGATTCTAAATTTTCTTCAGGACAGCTTGGATAAGGGTCTTTCCCCATCCACACTTAAGGTACAGGTTTCAGCCCTATCCACCTGCTTAAGCAAATGTTTGTCTCAGAACCCCTTAATTCCCAGATTTCTTAAGGGTGCTATGAGACTTAGGTCAGTGGTTTAAGCTCCCGTTCCACTGGGATCTATGCACAGTTCTTTCTGGCCTCTGCGGCCTGCCATTTGAACCATTGGAGGAGGTGGATCTTAAGTTTCTGGCTTTCAAAACCACCTTTTTTGTTAGCTATCTCCTTAGCAAAAAGAATACGATAGTTGCAGGCTTTCTGAAGAGCCATATATTTTTTTCCGTTGGTGTCCAGCTCAGATTTCTTCCTGGGTTTAACCCTAAGGTGCCCTCTCGGGCTAATGTCAACCAGGTGGTCTCCTTACCAGTTTTCTTTCCCAGCTCCATCCTCCAAGGAGGGGTGAAAACTCCATACACTGGATATAGTTTGGTGTCTCCAAAAATTTATCTTCTGCGTACACGGCCATTCAGAAGATTGGAGAACCTCTTAATATATATGGTAGAGACAAAGGTCTCACGGCTTCCAAACCCTCTTTATCAAGAGGGATTAAGGAAGAAATTTTTTTTTTCCTTAGTTAACATCAGCCAAATTCATCAGAGTCCATTCAACCAGGACTGTGTCGGCCTCCTGGGCTGAGAGTTGGTCTTGCCTTTTGAGCAGTTTTGTGCAGCTGCTTTTGGTCATTCTAACTAACCTTTGTTAAACACTATCGGTTAGATGTCCGTAGTTTAGAGGCTACTGCCTTTGGATATTCATACTGTACTGTAGTGCGAGAGAACCCTCCCTAGGGGATCTACTTGCTATATCCCCATATTGTGCTGCTGTTGGACGTAAGGGAATCGTTGATTATGTAGATAATCTGTTTTCCCTTAGTCCGAACAGCAGCACAAGCTTTCCCCCCTTAGGAAGGATTGTTTTTTCTTTATTCTTTATAACTAACACAGTGGGGGGAGGTCTCCTTTGCCTCTTATAGGGGAGTATCACTTAATTAATTATGTAAATTAAAAATTCTGCCTGTCCTACCTGCACACAGGGGCAGAAATACCCCATATTGTGCTGCTGTACGGACTAAGGGAAAGCAGATTATCTACATAATCAACGATTGGTGTCAATGTTTGAATGGAGCAGCAGCTGCACTTCATACTGTGTCATCCAAAGCCTAAGGGACTGATGGAGATAACTGAATACAGGGTGTGTCTCTTCTTCAATTCCATGGACATATAAATTGAGTGAAAGCACAAATGTGCAACTGCTGCTATATTGAAACAAGAGACATACAACACCGATTTTGATGATCAGTTTCTCAAGAATGACTCTTGATCCCTTATCCCATGTGTAGGTGATAAAGTGGATATCACATAATTAACACTTAACTAAAATAAATTAAGAATAAAGACAGATATGTCTTATCTACAAATGTATATACAAATATGTCTTTATATACAGTGGGTACGGAAAGTATTCAGACTCCTTTAAATTTTTCACTCTGTTTCATTGCAGCCATTTGCTAAAAGCAAAAAAAGTTCATTTTATTTCTCATTAATGTACACTCAGCACCCCATCTTGACAGAAAAAAAACAGACTGTAGATATTTTTGCAAATTTATTAAAAAAGTAAAACTGAAATATCACATGGTCATAAGTATTCAGACCCTTTGTTCAGTATTGAGTAGACGCACCCTTTTGAGCTAGTACAGCCATGAGTCTTCTTGGGAATGATGCAACAAGTTTTTCACATCTGGATTTGGGGATCCTCTGCCATTCTTCCTTGCAGATCCTCTCCAGTTCCGTCAGGTTGGATGGTGAACGTTGGTGGACAGCCATTTTCAGGTCTCTCCAGAGATGCTCAATTGGGTTGAGGTCAGGGCTCGGCTGGGCCAGTCAAGAATGGTCACAGCGTTGTTCCGAAATCACTCCTTTGTTATTTTAGCTGTGTGCTTAGGGTCATTGTCTTGTTGGAAGGTGAACCTTTGGCCCAGTCATATTTCCTTCAATTACAACACAACCGCTTAGAATTAACGCCAAAAAGTTCAATCTTTGTCTCATTAGACCAGAAAATCTTATTTCTCATAGTCTGGGAGTCCTTAATGTGTTTTTTGGCAAACTTTCATATTTCTTGCACTGAGGAGAGGCTTCCTTCGGGCCACTCTGCCATAAAACCCCGACTGGTGGAGGGCTGCAGTGGTAGTTGACTTTGTGGAACTCTCTTCCATCTCCCTACTGCATCTCTGGAGCTCAGCCACAGTCTTCTTTGGGTTCTTCTTCACCTCTCTCACCAAGGCTCTTCTCCCACAATTGCTCAGTTTGGCTGGATGGCCAGGTCTAGGAAGAGTTCTGGTCGTCCCAAACTTCTTCCATTTAAGGATTATGGAGGCCACTGTGCTTTTAGGAACCTTGAGTGCTGCAGAAATTCTTTTGTAACCTTGGCCATATCTGTGCCTTGCCACAATTCTGTCTCTCAGCTCCTTGGTCATTTCCTTTGACCTCATGATTCTCATTTGCTCTGACATGCACTGTGAGCTGTGAGGTCTTATATAGACAGGTGTGTGCCTTTCTTAATCAAGTCCAATCAGTTTAATTAAACACAGCTGGACTCCAATGAAGGAGTAGAACCATCTCAAGGAGGATCAGAAGGAAATGGACAGCATGTGAGTTAAATATGAGTGTGACAGCAAAGGGTCTGAATACTTATGACCATGTGATATTTCAGTTTTTCTTTTTTAATAAATTTGCAAAAATATCTGCATTTCGTTTTTTTTCTGTCAAGATGGGGTGCATTAATGAGAAATAAAATGAACTTTTTTGCTTTTAGCAAATGGCTGCAATGAAACAAAGAGTGAAAAATTTAAAGGGGTCTAAATACTTTCTGCTATAGTCAAACAGGAGACACACAACCTCGATTTTCATGATCAGTTTCTCAGGAATGACTCTTGATCCCTTATTCTGTGTGTAGGTGATAAAGTGGATGTCACATAATTAACATTTAACTAAAATAAATTGAGAATAAAGACAGATAGGAAGATGTTTAGTATTTGGAATATTTACTGCAAAATTTGGTGAGAAAATTTTGACTGTATATGATAAAAACATGTATTTGATGTAATAACTTTGCTTGTACATCAAACATATTGTACTATAACAATAACAAGTGGATGGACAGCCAGAATACCTGGATTTGGGAATTGATTCTGGTCGCTTGGCCCTGGGAGAGAGTATATAGAGCGTTGTCTGGCTCAGACTGAAGGGTGGGTGAATATCCGCATTCCTCATTCACTTTCAAGCCTGGGGAATCCTGCTACCACAAATCAATGAGTCATCTGTCAGTCATTACAATCATTACACTATTACACCACATATATTTGCTGGTATCTCACAAATTGTTTACTCACAGCCTAAAAGATTATTTAATGGCATCATTCATAAAATCACATGACAAATGACATCATTAATACTGGCAGTGATCATATCTGCATTAAATAGAATGTTATAAACATAATATATAACATTTCTGTCATGAAACAACATCCACAATATTAATTATCATGAATTTATAAACTAATAAGCAAACAGCTGTACTGAAATGTTGCCAGTGGAATATAAAACTATAGTGCACTAAAAGTGATGTTTTAAAACACATTTATAATAAATTTGTTGATAAAATTGTTAAATAAAAAATGTATATGTTCAAATAGTACATTGGGTTGCTGATTCAGATCTGCATGGCAGTAGATAAAAGGAAGAATGTGACTTTTATTCAATGCTAGTACTTCAAAAGGCCAAATAAAGGTATTCTAACAATACCTCTCATTTTTCACTTAGGGCTTTCTGTGAAGGGTATACCCTTTGGATGCCAAAAAAATGTTATATAAATGTATACTCTGATGGATCTGTAATGGTGCAGACAAAGTCCAAAGGACTGAGCTTTGAACTCAGTTTGACCTGGTTTCTTTCTACGTTTTCTTCTTTCTCCTTTTTTTTTTTCACAGGACAAAAAAAGTAGTCATCTGCAGCATTTAAATGTACAGTATACCCCTGAAGGAAAGCCCTAACAGATGGACAAATGAGATGTGAATGCAGTGTGAGGGGTCATTCACACGACCATGAAACAGTCCTTTGCTTGCTGTATTTCCTGGACTGCCATAGCTACGTGAACGGAAGTCATTCCATCATAGTGTGTTATGAAGCAGTGAGCTTCCAAGCGGTCAGAGCATTACTGTACTGAATTTACAACTTTATTGCTCTCTGTCAGCTCTATGCATTCATAATTCATTATGATACAGTGAGTTCCATTCAGACAGCTGTGGTAAGTCTGGGAAGAGCAGCCAGCACATGATTGTCATATGAATGACCCCTGAGTTTCAGAGAGTACACAAACTCTGCAGAGTTCCATGGAAATATTTGTAAAAATAGACACATGAAGACAATGGTCCACATTTACCATTGTGGGTGCCCCTGAATTCTGAACTGAAAATGTTGCATGTCATTTTTAACATATATAAAAGATGAAAAATTGATTTTTTTTTTTTTTTTTTTACACTTTTCAAATGTGTCTAGAAAAATGGTCAAGGCTTAGCAGTAAAGGGGGCCTGAGTTAGAATATACCATTTTGACATAAAAATTAAAATTAGTTGAAAAATAAGTCAATTTAAGGCTAAAGCCTTACGGCAAAAAACACTGCATTTTACAGTACCTTAAAAGTGAATGAGATTCTGTTTTTAAAAAAAAGTCCCGATTTTTGAAAATTGCAGCATGTCAATTATGCCTGTGGAAAAGTTGATGTTTTCCCTATAGGTTTAATAAGGGAAGAAAATCCACAGATAAAAACTCTGTGTTTTTTTCTGCAGCTTTTTTTGCTACATTTTGTTTCATGGGGCCGGAGCCTTAGGTTGAAGCCCCATGTTGCGAAAATGCGGCATTTTTGCCACTGCAGAAACAGTACAGAAAAAAAGCTGTGTTTTACAGTACCTGCAAAGTGAATGAGATTCTGGCTAATTCCATCCACATTGCAGAAAAAAACCAGCTGCAGAAAAGCGACACTTTCAAAAACATCCCCGTTTTTGAAAATCGCAGTATGTCAATTATACAGTACCAGCGGAAACGCTGGCATTTTCCCTATAGGTTTAATAAGGAATGAAAATGCACAGAGGAAAACTTAGCAAAAATGCAATGAAAAATGCTACAGAAAAAAATGTGATGCATTTCCACTGGATTTTTTTTCTGCAGCGTTTTTTAGTTGTGTTTTGCTACATGGGGCCTTAGCATAAAAGTGCAAACTTCCTGCAGGTGACATAAGAGCAAGATGTGTAATTGATTTGTAGCTGATTAATACTCTTTTATCATCAGGATCATAACCTCTATACATAAACTGATGGCTTCAGGCCTCCTGCACATGGTCATAACGTGTCCAGATGTTTCAAACCATATTACGGCTGAAAATTCCATTCAGATTGTGGGTTAAATAACAGAAAATTACAAAATCATAGGGAACTGTGATGCTGTAAGTTCGGATCATTAGATCAGAGGTCAGAACTAGGGATGGGCAAACCTCTGAAGATTAGCTTCATTTCAGGTTTGTGTGGTTTGGTCCAAAAATTTGTTTAGGTTTAAATAAGTTTATCACAAACCAGAGTTTAAATTGAGTTAAAAAAAATAGTGTTTGACACTGTCAGGTCTTCTAAGACTCCATACAGCTCATTTCTAGCTCTTACAGACACCACCAAAGTTATATCATAGTGACAGCGACATGTATGTCTATGGTAAAACAAATGGTAGGCAGACGATACAAACTGTATTTTAACTATACACTGGACTCTGACTTTCTTTTATGCTTTTTAACAATTAAAACAATTCAGAAATGGGCCTGTTTTAGAGGTAGGTACTTGCCTATCTATACACATGGCAGTTATATTGTAAAAAGCAATGGTTTTATATAAAAGAAAATTAGCCTCTTTTGGGGACTTGTGAGTGCAACAGGCCTGTTATTTTGGTATGCGGTGACGTGATTTATCAAGCACCTGCCCCTATTGCTTCTAAAACTGGAATCACCGGCTCCCTGACACCTGCGGGTGGGAATTGATGGATCACTACTTACTGTGTAATGCCAACTTCTGTGGATGATATGGAAAGCATGGTAGTGGAATATCCTTCTCCCAAGATAGCGTTGAAGCTACAAACAGCGTATCAGGTGAACCCGGACAAGCCTAGGGACATTACAGTAGCCCCTTCCCTTCCTACTAGTGCTCTGGAATATAAACTTTTGGCATTGGAGGTTGTTCCTGATCTAACCTCCTCTCTATCTCAGATGGTACATATCACTTTGAGCCACTTCCAGGGCATCGTCAGACAACACAAAGGGTGTCTAAAAGAGGCCAAACAACTACTATCTAACATGGAGGAAGAGATGCTTACCATGGAGTCTCAAGTGGCAGATATGAGTTGCATGGTCTCACTTGTTTTTGAATGTATAGAGCATCTAGAAAACGGCTTGCGGCATAATAAATTTCACATGGAGTGCTTACTGGATAGCGTGCTACAGCAAGCCTTACAACTTATCTGTGAATTAGACTCATGCTCTGGGACTGGCTACAGCTAAACGGGTGGAACGTGCCCATCATGTTGGACCCTCTTGAGGTAATAAACCATTGCCTAATAACCCAGATAGAGCTTGACAAGTGCTTGCTATTTGGATTATAATGATAAGGAGGAAATCCTTCAAGCTTTCAGGAGCGTAAGGAATCTCTGCTTCACAGCAACAGAATTCTCCTTTTTGGTGACTTTTCTTGCAGAGGTCACAAGGAAGTGCAGAGGTTTCAGTAAAATTTGCTCAACATTGTATAAAAGGAACATTTGTTTTCATCTGATCTATTCTTATTTATAAGATTAGACTTACGGATGGCTGACTCAGAGGTTTTGGAACAATTTTTCTCTTCTGGCACTGGGGATCTGATGTCCTCTTCTGGGTCCTCTAGACACACAGAGCATACATCATCTTCACCATGTTAGGTTGGAGTGAAGGGAGACATCCCCCAGAAATTCCTCCTGTTGCACAACTGACCTGAAGCTACAGAGGGAGCGACATCCTAAATCGCCATGTCTACATACTCTACTAGGAGTACATTGTGGTGGACAGCCCTTAGAATTCTTGACAAACACCTTGGTCAGTATGGATATCTTTATGGGTATATATCAAGTAGGAAGTGCATGTTATACTAGTATGTGGACCAATATGGGTGGTTGTATATAGGGCTTTAGCCTGCAACAACTTGATTGATTATGGTATATACAGACCTACAGATATAAAGACCAAAAGTAGTTCCCCTCCTGTGACAATGGAGTCCAGTCGAGATAAGGAACCACGCTCAATCTAAGTTCACAGCACACGTTTCTGTTTCAGAGTGTGATTGCTGGATGTGGCAGAGTCAAAACCAGATAGACAGTTGTATATAACAGGAACAAAACTTTTGTGAAACATGAGTGCAGTAAGAGAAAGTCACCTCACATGGTGAATAACAGATCCAGTTCAGCACACACACTAACAAAACAGGATGTGTATATCTCAAGCAGCATCAAAAACAACAAAAGTACAGAGTGTTTACAGATAAATATTTAGTAACAGCTACATCTAGTGTCATAAATGTGAACTGCAGTCAATCCAGCAAATATAGAGACAAAGATGGCTGTTGTATATCTCCAACACCCCTTCTCAACAGCTAAGGCTTGTTAGGCCCATCATCTTTGTAAGCCTCAAGTGTCTTTCAGCGGTCAGGGGCTTGGTAAGGATATCTGCTGTCATATCTTCAGTCGGACAATAAAGTAACTCAAGAAGCTCCTGCTCTTGAAGATCCCTCAGAAAATGGTACTTCACATCAATGTGCTTGGTTCTCGAGCTAACTCTTTCCATCTGTGCAAGTGCAAGACATCCTTGATTGTCCTCAAAGATTCTCGTTTCTTTCATCTGTGGTTGACCCAAGTATTTTAATAGTTGTCTCAACCATATGACTTCTTGACTTGCCTGTGCTGCTGCAACATACTCTGCTTCAGTAGATGATAGTGTAACAGATAGTTGCTTTCTACTAGTCCAACAGATAGCACCTCCTGATAGAAGACACAGGTACCCACTTGTAGATTTTCTGTCACTGGTATCTCCGGCCCAATCGGCATCCACATATCCTGTCAGGGTGCTTTCGTCACTTGCTGGTAACTTTAGCTTGTAGTGTAAAGTCCCTTTAAGATAGCTAATGACTTGCTTCACAGAATTCCAGTCCATCTGACTTGGTGTTGAAGTCTTTCTGCATAGGATTCCAAATGCTGCTGCAATGTCAGGCCTTGTAGCAGTGCTTATGTACAGCAATTTCCCTATTGCTTTCCTGTACTGAGTGTTAGTTGGTAGTGGCGAATCTTGGCTGTCTATCTTCTTCAGGTAGTTGATTTCCATGGGAGATTTTACTGGTTTTGCATCTTCCATTCCAAATGTCTCAATTATTTCTTGTATTTTGTGTTTTTGGTTCAAAAAGAAGCTGCCATCTTCCTCTCTCTTAATCTGAATGCCAGGATAATTATTTACATTGCCAAGATCTTTGGTCTCAAAGTGTTGATTTAGGGTTTGGAGTATTTCTCCTTCATCCCCTTCTTGCTTGAAACAAATCAGAATATCGTCCACATAAATGAGTACATAGATCCACCTGTCTGCCAATTTCTTTGTGTATAAACAGGGGTCTGCTTACTCCTCTGAAAGTCCTCATGTGTAAGCACTTCATTTATTTTCATATTCCATGTCCTGGCAGCTTGCTTTAGACCATATATACTCCTCTGTAGTTTGCATACTAGGTCTGGTCTTTGCTCATCTTTGAATCCTGGTGATTGTTCCATGTAGATGTCTTCTGCTAACTCGCCATGTAGAAACACTGTTTTTTACATCAAAGTGTCTTACTTGCATTTTCCTTATTGCAGCTACTGTCAGCAAAGTTCTTATTGTAGCATGTTTGACTACTGGCGCAAATGTCTCATCATAGTCCTCTCCATATTTTTGAGAATATCCCTTGGGTACGAGTCTTGCTTTGTATCGCTCAATTGTACCATCTGCATTGTATTTTACTTTGAAAGTCCATTTACAACCTATAGATTTCCTTCCAGGTGGTAGTTCTGTAAGTGTCCATGTTTTAGTGTCATGCATGGATTTTATCTCTTCTTTTGCAGCCTTTATCCATTTACAGGCTTCCCCTTCTGAAAGCTGAGATATGTCTTCTCAAGTTGCAGGTTCATTAGAACTGGCAGTGCTTGCCTTGTATGAGAGACGTGCAGGTGGTTTACCTTTATTCTCTCTCATTGAGCGTCTTGGTTCTGTGTGTGAGCTTGGTTGTGTCTGTTCTTCATTACTGATGGATTCTGCGCTCACTTCAACTGTTTGTTCAGAAGTTACAGATGTTGGCTGATCAGTGTCAGTTTTCTCTTCTGTTCTTACTTCCTCTGTTGTCATTACATTGTCTCTCAGATCTTCAACAAAAGTTATGCTGTTGCTAATGGTAACCTTGTCAGTTTTGGCATTTAGGATTCTGTAACCCTTTACATTGTCACTGTATCCAGCAAAGACGTCTTCAAATGCTCTGTTTTGAAGTTTGGTGCATTTTTCTTCTGGAATGTAGATGAACGCCTTGCATCCAAAAACTCTTAGATGTTTTACACTCGGCTTCTCATTGTGCCATAGTTCATATGGAGTTTTCTCCATTGTTCTAGAGAAGAGTCTGTTTTGCAAATAAGTGGCTGTCATTGCTACTTCACTCCAATATTTTTGTGATAATCCAGAGTCTGTCAGCATGCATCTGATCATTTCAGTCAGAGTTCTGTTCTTTCTTTCAGCTACTCCGTTTTGCTCTGGTGTGTAGGGGACTGTCTTTTGATGCTCTAATCCATTCTGCTTTAAGTATTCTTGTATTTTATGTCCTGTGAATTCACCTCCATTGTCACTCCATTGAGAGGTTTTCTCTGAAACTTGTTACTTGTCCTTATTACATAGTCCTGTAATTTGTCAAAAACTTTACTCTTGTGTTGCATTAGGTAAGTGACTGTGTATCTTGAATAGTCATCTGTGAAAGTCACTATGTACCTGTTGCCTCGAGGTGTAGGTGGGTTTAGGGGACCACATCCATCACTGTGAACTAGATCAAGAGGTCTTGAAGCTCTATTGTGACTAACTTTAGGAAGTGTTGCTCTTGTAGCTTTGGATTTGATGCAACATTCACATTTAACAATAACTGAACAAGGGGATACTGTTAGATCCTTTGTCAGATTCCTCAATTGTAGTTCCTGTATGCATTCTGGGTGTCTGTGACCTAAACGCCTGTGCCACATGTGTATACAGTCATTGTGCTTATTTGTGCAAAGTCTCACCTGCTCCTTCACTGTGTTGAGGTGATATAGATGATAATCCAACTTGGCACTTGCTATCGTCTGCTTGCCGTCTAGGATAGAACACTTGTCACCTTGGAATTTTACAGTGAGTCCTTTGCTTGTCAGACACTTCACAGATAAGAGTCCTCCTTCTAGATCAGGAACATAAAGTACATCTTTTACTGGTATTGCTAAATTGTGTCCCGCATCATTGGGGCATACAAGGGTTCCATTCCCATATCCTTCTGCACATATTTTATTCCCATCTGCGAGGTAAATAGTCTCCTTGTTATTTAGATCAAGTTCTGTGAAAAAACTTCTATCACTTGTCATGTGACTGGTTGCTCCAGAGTCAATGCACCAGCCTTGCAATTTATGGTTGCCTGTCACTTTAAATGTGGCATTCCACTTCCCTTCACTTGAATCAGAAATTGTGGCTTTCACTTTCTGTTTAGTATAAGAGGGATGCTGTCTCATCTGCTCTGCTTTCCATATAGTGCAGTCTTTCTTTATGTGTCCTTGTCTGTGGCATCTAAAGCACACTCTGGTTTCCTTCCTGTGTGACCTTGTTTCTGTAGCTTTAAGAGAAGTCTTGGACTGAGTTTCTCTATAATCATGTGAAAACTCCTTTCTTCGCTGATACTCATCTATGAGCCTGGTCTTTACGAATGTTAGTGTCAGATCTGTCTCAGGCCGTGTCTCCAGCACATTGATCAGTGCAGTGTACAGTCATATGAAAAAGTTTGGGCACCCCTATTAATCTTAATCATTTTTTGTTCTAAATATTTGGGTGTTTGCAACAGCCATTTCAATTTGATATATCTAATAACTGATGGACACAGTAATATTTCAGGATTGAAATGAGGTTTATTGTACTAACAGAAAATGTGCAATATGCATTAAACCAAAATTTGACCGGTGCAAAAGTATGGGCACCTCAACAGAAAAGTGACATTAATATTTAGTAGATCCTCCTTTTGCAAAAATAACAGCCTCTAGTCGCTTCCTGTAGCTTTTAATCAGTTCCTGGATGAAGGTATTTTTGACCATTCCTCTTTACAAAACAATTCCAGTTCAGTTAAGTTTGATGATCGCCGAGCATGGACAGCCCGCTTCAAATTATCCCACAGATGTTCAATGATATTCAGGTCTGGGGAATGGGATTGCCATTCCAGAACATTGTAATTGTTCCTCTGCATGAATGCCTGAGTAGATTTGGAGCTGTGTTTTGGATCATTGTCTTGCTGAAATATCCATCCCCGGTGTAACTTCAAATTCGTCACTGATTCTTGTACATTATTCTCAAGAATCTGCTGATACTGAGTTGAATCCATGCGACCCTCAACTTTAACAAGATTCCCGGTGCCGACATTGGCCACACAGCCCCAAAGCATGATGGAACCTCCACCAAATTTTACAGTGGGTAGCAAGTGTTTTTCTTGGAATGCTGTGTTTTTTTGACACCATGCATAACGCCTTTTTGTATGACCAAACAACTCAATCTTTGTTTCATCAGTCCACAGGACCTTCTTCCAAAATGAAGCTGGCTTGTCCAAATGTGCTTTTGCATACCTCAGGCGACTCTGTTTGTGGCGTGCTTTCAGAAATGGCTTCTTTCGCATCACTCTCCCATACAGCTTCTACTTGTGCAAAGTGTGATGTATTGTTGACCGATGCACAGTGACACCATCTGCAGCAAGATGATGCTGCAGCTCTTTGGAGGTGGTCTGTGGATTGTCCTTGACTGTTCTCACCATTCTTCTTCTCTGCTTTTCTGATATTTTTCTTGGCCTGCCACTTCTGGGCTTAACAAGAACTGTCCCTGTGGTCTTCCATTTCCTTACTATGTTCCTCACAGTGGAAACTGACAGGTTAAATCTCTGAGACAACTTTTTGTATCCTTCCCCTGAACAACTATGTTGAACAATCTTTGTTTTCAGATCATTTGAGAGTTGTTTTGAGGAGCCCATGATGCCACTCTTCAGAGGAGATTCAAATAGGAGAACAACTTGCAATTGGCCACCTTAAATACCTTTTCTCATGATTGGATACACCTGGCTATGAAGTTCAAAGCTCAGTGAGGTTACAAAACCAATTTTGTGCTTCAGTAAGTCAGTAAAAAGTAGTTAGGAGTATTCAAATCAATAAAATGATAAGGGTACCCAAATTTTTGCACCGGTCAAATTTTGGTTTAATGCATATTGCACATTTTCTGTTAGTACAATAAACCTCATTTCAATCCTGAAATATTACTGTGTCCATCAGTTATTAGATATATCAAATTGAAATGGCTGTTGCAAACACCCAAATATTTAGAACTAAAAATGATTAAGATTAATAGGGGTGCCCAAACTTTCTCATATGACTGTATGTGTCAGGTAAACTGCATAATAAAATGGCTGCAGCATGACTGTTTGTTATATTCTCACCGACTGATATGAGTTGTGTGATCACCTCCAGCATGGCATTTATATACTCTTGCATGTCCTGCTCTCTGCTAAGCTTAATTTTGTAGAGTTTCCTCACAGAAACAACTTGCTGTTTAGACTGGATCTCTCCTGCAGTCTTTTCAGTACATCCCACATGCCTTTCACTGTATTCTCACTGCGTATGTGAATGAGCTGATCAACTTCTACTAGTAAGCTTATAGTGGCCCATGCCCATCTGTTTTTCCTGTCCCAGTCCTGATAATCATCTTGTGGTCTCTCTGTAGTGATAACTTCCCACAAGTCATTCCTGGATAATAGCATTTCCACTTTAAATTTCCATAGTTGATAATTGTCATTGTTCAGCTTGGCCACTGATAGTTTAGGTTCTGAACTACAGGCCACTCTCCCTCCTTTATATACAGTGCCTTGCAAAAGTATTCGGCCCCCTTGAACTTTTCAAACTTTTGCCAAATTTCAGGCGTCAAACATAAGGATATAAAATTTTAATTTTTTGGTGAAGAATCAACAACAAGTAGGACATAATTGTGAAGTGGAAAGAAATTTATTGGTTATTTTAAACTTTTGTAAAAAATAAAAAACTGAAAAGTTGGGCATGCAATATTATTCAGCCCCTTTACTTTCAGTGCAGCAAACTCACTCCAGAAGTTCAGTGAGGATCTCTGAATGATCCAATGTTATCCTAAATGACTGATGATGATAAATATAATCCACCTGTGTGTAATCAAGTCTCCGTATAAATGCACCTGCTCTGTGATAGTCTCAGGGTTCTGTTTAAAGCGCAGAGAGCATCATGAAGACCAAGGAACACACCAGGCAGGTCCGTGATACTGTTGTGGAGAAGTTTAAAGCCGGATTTGGATACAAAAAGATTTCCCAAACTTTAAACATCCCAAGGAGCACTGTGCAAGCGATCATATTGAAATGGAAAGAGTATCAGACCACTGCAAATCTACCAAGACCCGGCCGTCCCTCTAAACTTTCATCTCAAACAAGGAGAAGAGTGATCAGAGATGCAGCCAAGAGGCCCATGATCACTCTGGATGAACTGCAGAGATCTACAGCTGAGGTGGGAGAGTCTGTCCATAGGACAACAATCAGTCGTACACTGCTCAAATCTGGCCTTTATGGAAGAGTGGCAAGAAGAAAGCCATTTCTCAAAGATATCCATAAAAAGTCTTGTTTAAAGTTTGCCACAAGCCACCTGGGAGACACACCAAACATGTGGAAGAAGGTGCTCTGCTCAGATGAAACCAAAATTGAACTTTTTGGCCACAATGCAAAACGATATCTTTGGCGTAAAAGCAACACAGCTCATCACCCTGAACACACCATCTCCACTGTCAAACATGGTGGTGGCAGCATCATGGTTTGGGCCAGCTTTTCTTCAGGGACAGGGAAGATGGTTAAAATTAATGGGAAGATGGATGGAGCCAAATACAGGACCATTCTGGAAGAAAACCTGTTGGAGTCTGCAAAAGACCTGAGACTGGGACGGAGATTTATCTTCCAACAAGACAATGATCCCAAACATAAAGCAAAATCTACAATGGAATGGTTCACAAATAAACCTATCCAGGTGTTAGAATGGCCAAGTCAAAGTCCAGACCTGAATCCAATCGAGAATCTGTGGAAAGAGCTGAAAACTGCTGTTCACAAACGCTCTCCATCCAACCTCACTGAGCTCGAGCTGTTTTCCAAGGAAGAATGGGCAAGAATTTTAGTCTCTCGATGTGCAGTTGATCACTGGGGATTCATTTGATCACTGGGCCCATAAACTGTTGCAGAGTGCGATTGCTGGATGTGGCAGAGTCAAAACCAGATAGACAGTTGTATATAACAGGAACAAAACTTTAGTGAAACATGAGTGCAGTAAGAGAAAGTCACCTCACATGGTGAATAACAGATCCAGTTCAGCACACACACTAACAAAACAGGATGTGTATATCTCAACCAGCATCAAAAACAACAAAAGTACAGAGTGTCTACAGATAAACATTTAGTAACAGCTACATCTAGTGTCATAAATGTGAACTGCAGTCAATCCAGCAAATATAGAGACAAAGCTGGCTGTTGTATATCTCCAACAGTTTCTTTATTAAAAAAAAAACAGCAACAAGCCATCACACGACACCAAACTGTGTTTTGGTGCGTTCTACCCCTTTCTCAAGTGGGTTATGGTATAGGAGTGGAATCTTAATCATGTATGTATGGAGCGCGTGCAGCGTTTCTAAATAGTACTGGGCATGCGTGTAAAGGCTCCACCACGCATGCCCAGCCTCCAGGTGAGCAGAGGGCGCGGGTAGCGCTTCTAGGTTAGTACTAGGCATGCGTGTATCAATTCCCCACGCATGCCCAGATGTATGGGTATACTGGGGAAGACTTTTGAACACGCATGCGCAACTATGAAGCGCTCAATAAGTTTATGTAAGTGCAGGATAACGGGATCTACATTGTGCAAGTGCTAACAAGCGATGTGCTTAATGAATAAAATAATTTGAAGGTTAATGCAGGAGCCTTTGGACAGGCTGAACTGCACATTGGTTTATGAATTAAACCTAAACTGATTTGAAGAAAAAAGGTTTAGGTTTAATCTGGATATTATAGGAAGAAAATATGTAAAATATAATAAGCCAGCAATAGGAGTGGTCACGCTTATATTGTCATCTGATAAAAGGTATGTTGCTCTATGTATTTTGATTCTGAGATATGAATAGTCATTTATAAGTTTATATACACTATACTAGATATATTTAACATGAACCCATGGACATAATAGCTACCTCAAATACCAAATTTTAGTTAATAATATGACTATAAGATTTTATGGGATTTTGAACTGCAAATACCAAATTTTAGTTAATAATATGACTATAAGATTTTATGGGATTTTATGATTAGGATTCCACTCCTATACCATAACCCACTTGAGAAAGGGGTAGGAATGCCCTGAAACGCAGTTTGGCGTCGTGTGATGGTTTGTTGCTGTTTTTTAATAAAGAAACGTGTGCTGTGAACTTGGGGTGAGCGTGGTTCCTTATCTCGACTGGACTCCATTGTCACAGGAGGGGTACTACTTTTGGTCTTTATATCCTGTATGTATTCATCCTCTTTGAGAGGAATTTGAGGTTCCTGCTGCTCAGAAATATCCCCTACAGATAAAGCTTATATGACTATATGGTCTGGTGTCTTCATATATATCTGATTATGGTATATATCTTGCTACACAACTATGATTGATTATGGTACAGATTTTGCTATTGATATTGTACTTTTTTATTTTAATGTAGTGTATAGATTAATTGATTGGTCATTATACTATTTTTCCTTTAGTCCAAGTGCTGTCCACACTTTATGATTAAAATTATCTTGATATGTGTGGTTGTTTATGTTTTTTAGCTTGTGATATTTATTGATGCATAATAAATATTTATTTGAATACCTTCTGGATTGTAGGTGTATATAATTGGTAGTATACCATGAGTTTTTGATCTTGTGGCATTATTGACCAGCTGTATTAATTGTAGGTGTTTATCAGGTTAGAGATATTAGCAAAATGTAGGGTTTTACTCAGCCGCTATCCCCTCTTACTTTTATTTTTTGAGTGTTTTCTCCTTCCCCTCATTTGGCCTGTCCCCTGCCCTGTTTTTTTATTCTGTTGCCAGGTCCTATCCACAACAGAATCATCATTGGAAATTTCATTGTCCTCCCGACTTTTTTCTGACTTCTCATGGTCATGGGATTCTTCCACCTTCAGATTTCCTCCCAGCATGACTTCTAGTACCATACCCACTGCCACTACTACCTCCATTCATGTCTTCCTCTTACACCATTGCCCTTTTTTTTTGTTTTTCTTACTGTACTGTTTATTTAATACAAAATACATTTTATAGACAAAACTCTATTTCAAGAAAATTAGGAAAAATAAGAACTGAAAGGGTGACAGCTTGGATTTTTGCAGTGATAATGGGAGTTTTTCTGTGTTTGCTAATAAAACAACTATTCCAAAAAATACTTAACAAGTTGAGATTTAGCACTGAGAAGGTGATCCGGCAACAGTGAATATTAGAGTGGAATACACTGTGTGAGTCAGGATTTTCACACAGTGATAATGGCAGTTTTTCAACTGTTTAACAACAAACACTATTGCAAAAAATGTTAACTAAATAAGATTAAAAGGCCTGAAAGGAATGACTTTGTCAGTGAAAACAATGTAAAACACTCTGCGTACAGTCATAGATCACAGTGCAGCAACACTATTAGCATTTCTGACACTATATTAAAAAAAAATAGCTCTATTGCAAAAACAAAAAACAAAAAAAATGAGATTTTGCAAGAAAAGGACTGACTTAATCAAAACAATGTGAGTTAAAAAAAAAATTAATCACAGCTCAGTGCAGAGCTTCTCACCCCCCCCCCCCCCACACTCCTATGATTTTTCTGCCTAAAATGTATTAAATCTAACTAAACTATGCTCCAGAGCCCTCTCTTATAATTCTGTAGTACTATTGTAATGCTGATGTTGTTTTTCCATGGAACCATTGTGGAGTATGCATAATGCATTGAAAAGCTTTTATCTTTTTTAGAACAGGGCCCATATATACTGTATATATATATGGGGAAAAAAAAGTATTGTCAGCCACAAAATTGTTCAAGTTCTCCCACTTAAAAGGATGAAAGAGGCCTGTAATTGACATCATAGGTAGACCTCAACTATGAGGGACAAAATGAGAAAACAAATCCAGAAAATCACATTGTTAACACTTTAGATGCCAAGGTTAAACACAACCACGGCATGCAAAGTGCACAGGTACCATGGCGCTGCCACCTTTAACCAATCGCCGCTCTCCAGAACGTCATCGGAGGGCGCCGATCAGTTGCCACGACAGCTAGGAGCCTATTGAAGGCTTCCAGGCTTGTCATTACATCAGTTCTATTACATGCTGTCATAGGTGGAAATGCATTCTGTTTATTTCCCACAGTGCTATTTACAAAAAGTCCACAGCGGTTTCCTCTGCGGACTTTCTGCTTCAATTATACCTATATGGAAAGTGCGATGATTTTTGAAGTCACAGCATGTCCGCTCCAGATATTTTCTGTAATGATTGGATGGGATTAGCCAGAATCCCATCCACTTTGTAGGTACTGTTTGCTGCGGTGTTTCAGCCGCGGCAAAATCACAGCGTTTATGCTACGTGGGTCCACGGCCTCACCCACAAATCCTGAAAATTGCAGTGGTGTTGACAGCTATGTATCCAAACAATTACTGTGCAACATACTCTATACCTGTGATTCCCAGCCAGGGTGCCGCAACAATCAGGAGGGGAATGGTTATATGTTCTCTTTACTACATCAGCTAGTGATGTCTGTGGCTCAGACCTGCCGCATTTAGCCACAAACAAGAGCAGTAGAGCTCTGTGGGAATAAGGATCGGTAAGGCAGTGTTCACACTACCGTTGGAGACCGTTACGAAGGTGTCCGTTAAAAAAAAAAAAAACGGACACCTATCATAACTGACACTAACTGATGTTAGCATCAGGTAGTGTCCGTTTTTTTAAGAGGACCTTTCATGTCACATACCGCTAGAAAGCCGACAGAGCGCTGAATTCAGCGCACTGAATTCAGCGCATTGCCGGCTTTCCCGGTATGTGCCCCGGGGCTGGAGATATCGGCGGTGTAATTTACATGGTTTACTGTTAGGGGCGCTGCGAGGATCGCCCTCCCTGACACTTCTCTTCGTTCAGAGACTTGTACTGAGGGGGCGTTCCTTACAGCTCAGCGTCATCCCCGGGCAGTAAGGAATGCCCCCTCTGACAGTACAGGGCTATAGACAAGTACAGAGAGAGGGGGCGTTCCTTACAGCCCAGCGATGACGCTGAGCTGTGAGGAACGCCTCCTCAGTACAGCGCTATGGACGAACGAGAAGTGTCAGGGAGGGCGTTCCGCTGACAGTACAGCACTATAGACGAGAACAGAGAGAGGGGGCGTTCCTTACAGCCCAGCGATGACGCTGAGCTGTGAAGAACGCCCCCTCAGTACAAGTCTATGAATGAAGAGAAGTGTCAGGGAGGGTGTTCCTCGCAGCGCCCTTCTAACAGTAAACCATGTAATTTACACCGCTGATATCTCCAGCCCTGCCGCGGCTTTCTAGCGGTATGTAAAACCGCATGTGCCTGAGGACACGAAAGATCCTCTTTAACACTGTTAGTTTTTTTTTTTTTTTTTGGTTTGTTTCTCCTTTCTGAGCATGTGCAGGGAAAATAAACGGACATAAAATAACGGACAGTAACTGATGGCTATCAGTTACTGTCCGTTATAAGTCCGTTACGCATAGACTTTAATGTTAAAAAAAAATAACGGACACTTGCTGTCCGTCAAGAATCCGTTTTTTCAAACGGACAAAATGTCCTGCATGTAGGATTTTTTTGTCCGTGAAAAAATAACGGACTTCTGACGGATTTGGTGTAAACGGACACTAACGGACACAATATAAAAACCCATTGAAATGAATGGAAGTTTTCATGGATTTCTGACGGTTCAGCTAGTGTCCAATGCTAAAATCTTGTAACGGACAATAGCAACGGACACTACTGACGGTCACCAACGGTAGTGTGAACGCCCCCTAAGTGATACTTGTTTTATTTATATGGCAGAGCTACAGTGTGAGCATTACTGTATTAAGTGTTTGAAGGCCACTAGGGTATGATTATTACATTTCTAGAGGTCACTGGGAGTACTGCTAAGTGACTGGGGGGCTCTGGGAAGCATTATTACTTGTCTAGGGGCCACTGAAGAGTATTATTAATTGTATGGGGGCCACTGGCAAGAACTATTAGGTGTCTGGGGGCCACTGTGGACCATTATTAGGTGCTCTTAGATGCCTGAGGGTCACTAGGTTGCATAATTAGATGTCTGAGGGCCACTACATAGCTTTATGTGTCAGGGAGATGCTGGGTAGCATTATTATATAGCAAGAGGGCCACTGGGGAACATTATTATGTGTCTGAGGTCCACTGGCGAGCATTATAAAGTGGGGGACACTTGGGAACATATAGTAAAAGGTACATTTTATATGTGCTGGGGGAAGTATAAGATGGTGTAGCTTTTGAGTGTGCATTCACATTGTGCAGTCATGATGCAGTTATAATTGCATTGAAATTGCATTAGAAAAAATGCATGCAGGTTTGGAACAAATTTATGTTTCAGCTGTAAATCCAAAAACTGTAATAAAAAAACACATCAAGGCCAGGGCCCCACGTGGCGTAAACTGTGTTTTACAGTCACATCAAGGTCAATTCTAACGAATCCCATCCACACCTTGCAAAAAATACGCACTACGCAACGGTTATGGAAATCACAGCATGTCAGTTATACCTACGGCTTCCCTATAGGTATAACTGAAACAAAGTTTACTCAACAATCCATGCTCCTTGTGCAGGCCGGGTCCGCTGCCCTCTCTAGGTGGAGCTGCACTTACGTCACGACATTGAAGGACGCCAGGATGCTATGTCCAGCGTCTTGGCATTCTTCAACATCAGCTACAGCGCACCTTGGAGGCAGCAGCAAAGATGGATGGGTGAGTAAAAAGTGTCGGCTGCTATCTACCACAATAAGTAGTGGAAATGGAAAGAAAGGAGAAGCGGCACTCATCATAAGGAAATACAAAAAAAAAATTATTTTATTAGATGAAGGCAAATTGCCGAAACGTGCGTCTGGCGGCGTCAGCGGGTGGAGGCCATACTTTTCCCTATGTCTTCATGGGTATGTAATTTCATTAACTTTACTTCTACAATATTGTGGCACTGTGCTGTTTCCTTTTAAAGTGTTGTTATGGTTACGGGCTTATATGCTTTCCCGCCCCTATAGACACAGTATATTGTATAGATATGTCTTTACTAACACAGGGCTTATATAATATGCATACTGTATCATGCACTTTATTATTCGATGAATACATATTGGCCTTTGACTCCCTCTGATTTCTATGCAGTTTTTGTCCTTTTTGTTTGACAGTACATGTATTTTATGAATTTTTCTGATAAAATGATTTTTTTATGTATTTCCTTTCTTTCTATTTCCAGTTTGTAGCAGTAGGTGCTAGGGCACGCTATTGTAGGGCCATTTATTATTCAGGAGACAACACTTTGTTGTAAGGGGTTTGTTTTTCTCTCCTCCTCCATTTATTGGTGCTATGTTTATATTTTTTCTGTTTCACAATAAGGGGGCGTTCACACTACCGTTGGTGACAGTCAGTAGTGTCTGTTGCTATTGTCCGTTACAAGATTTTAGCATCGGACACTAGCTGAACCGTCAGAAATCCGTTAAAATTTCCATTAATTTCAATGGGTTTTTATATTGTGTCCGTTAGTGTACGTTTACACCCAATCCGTCAGAAGTCCGTGTTTTTTTTTTTTTTGCGGACAAAAAATCCTACATGCAGGACTTTTTTGTCCATTTAGAAAAACGGATTCTTGACGGACAGCAAGTGTCCGTTATATTTTTTTTTTAACATTGAAGTCTATGGGTAATGACTTATAGCCATCAGTTATTGTCCGTTATTTTATGTCCGTTTTTTTCTGTGCATGCTCAGAAAGCAGGAAAAAAAAACGAAAAAAAAAACCAGACAGTGTTAAAAAACGGACACTAACTGATGCTAACTGTTGCTAATGTGTCCGTTTTTTTTAACTGATCTATTAACTGGATCAGTTAAGGAAACGGACACATTAACATCAGTTAGTGTCCGTCAATGTCTGTTATGATAGGTGTCCGTTTTTTTTTTTTTTTTTTTTGTTAACAGACACCTTTATAACGGAAGCCAACGGTAGTGTGAACCCTGCCTAAGTAGTGGCTGATTATAAAAAGAATGCCGCCCATGTAGGGGGGAGACAAAAAATGGGTGCCATATACTGTGGGGAGGAAAAAAAAAGGGTCCATATACTATGTGGGGCAAAAAAGGGGGTCATATACTGTGGGGGACAAGAAAGGGGTGCCATATACTGTGGGGGCCAAAAAAAAGAGGTTCATATACCCTTAAATGGGGGAGCGTGTCCTAAAATTTTTATTAGGGGGGCTCCATCACGCAACAAAAGATAGCTTGTTTATTGTGGGGATGCCTTTCTATAGTTCACCTCAGGCAGCACAGAGGCTAGGTTCAAACCTGCCCTCCATACACTAAAATGTCCCCTCAGGTGCAAGACGGCCATGAAAAATAGATGCTTTTCATGGTCATTTTGCACCTCTTTCTTTCATGTGAATTTAGCCTTACAATCAATGAATCATTGCTTACCAGCAGAATTTTATTTTTTTTTAATCAAAAACACTGTGGCCAGATGATGCAGAAAAATACTACGACAGTGAATAATAATACGACAGTGAAAAACGCCCACGTCGGTGGTTTGGGCAAAAAAAAAAAAGACCAATGAAATGCATACTTTTTTTTTTTTAAGTTAAAAACTGATGCAAAATGGCATGATGATGCTGGCCATCATCATGATGACATTCAGCTATCAAAAACAGAACAGAACCGATGTAAAATAGAAGCAGAACAGCCGTTAGAACATGTAAGTCCATTTTTAATAGCCGTTGTCACAAAACGTCACAGTATGTTCTAGGTATGACATTTTTTACTGCATGCATCTTTATAGGATTGCAACACTGTCACTGTCAAAAACTCCTACAAAAATTCCCAAAATAAAAAAAATCTAAATAACAAAAATGTACGTAAAAACACCTCTAAAAAACCATGTTGTAAAGGAAACAGAAGAAATGACAGAAATGTGATCTTTGCTACGGTTATGAATTTGTAGCAGTCCAGCATGTAGTTGAGCATGGCTTACATTGAAGTTTATGCTGGTAAAATTACCGTAGTTTCTACAAAAATCCAGCAAGATTGTTTTTTTCTGTGATTGTTACATCACAGTCCCATAAAAACTTTGAGTTCTTCACAGTTAGGCTGCTTTCACATGGTCAGTGTTTGGTCAGTGATTTTCATGAGTGATTGTGTGCCAAAACTAGGAGTGGGTTAAAAACACAGAACATGTACAAATATTTCTATTATACCTGATCTCTGTGTAGTCTCCACTCCTAATTTTGGCTCACAATCACTGATGTAAATCACTGACCAAAGCAGCCTAACTGTGAAGAACTCAAAGTTTTTATGGGACTGTGATATAACAATCACAGAAAAAAACAATCACTGACCAAACACTGCTGTGTGAAAGCAGCCTTAAAGTTGTAGCCCTAGCCTTAACAGCATTTGACACTGGATGAACGCCTCTTATTGTCAATAATGTCTATAACTTGGCTAAGGAGCACACTTAGGTCATGGTTTTACTCAGTGATAGGGTCTTTTCATGAAGTTTGATAAACTGCCTTGTTCTGCCCAGTGGATGAGGATCTGATGCAAAAATTATCTCATTTTACATGCTTGTGTTAATAGATGATTCCGAATTAGCGAGATTATAGCACTATTTAGTGGTGTTTTAGTTACATTACCTATTGCATTCCCCTTATATGAAGCAACTGCATTATGGGAGCCACAATGCACCCTGGGTAAAGCAAGGCATTTTGGGATTAAGAAACCTTCCCACAAGAAATCGTGGTGCCATCTGTTGCACTGCTCACACTTAAAGCTTCATTATCCCTGTGCAAGCTGGTAGGAAGTATCTCCTATTTCTGTGTTAATGTATTGTCCAGAACTATTAGTAAGCCAGGTACAGCTCAATTTTCATTAACGCACTTCGACGGTTTATCGCCATTAGAGGGCCTGTAAAGCATATTTGTTCTTACAGAGGTACAGATTTTGTTGGGGCAGCAAAAGAACTTCAAATTCCTTCCAACTTGGACACTACCAATGTGGAGAGATACTTAAGTGAGCAAGGATGCAGCTAGACTTTCAATCTACCATATTCTTCTCACATGGGAGAGAATGATAGGGATCGCACGCAGAATCTTGGACTCAATCTTCTTGCAAGTGGGGAGTACAAGACTCACTCATTAAAGTTTAACTGCATTCTTGGTGGAAGTTTCAGCCATCATGAAAACCAGCACTCTGAGAGCAACACCTGGAGATTTCAGTGACAAAGATCTTTACAGATGGCAATGGAGTCAAGTGGAAAGTCTTTCCAATGTTTCTGGGACAGATGGAGGAAGCAGTACATCTCCACCTTACAACCAAGGAGGAAGTGGCCGACTAACAAGCCGAACATTAAGCCTGGAGACGTCGTGCTCATTAAGGGCAGCCAGTCGCACCAGAATGAGTGGCCACTGGGCCTCATCACTCAAACGTTCCCAAGCAAAGATGGGAATATACGTAAAGCTGAGGTCAAAGTGTGGAAGCTTGGTGAGAGTAAGCTATTTCTCAGACCTGTAGCGGAGCTTATTCTGTTGCTTTCACAAGAGGAGCCTAATGGTGGCATCAGTTGATGCCAGACGGGGAGTGTTCTGCCCAGTGGATCAGAATCTGATGGTTATAGCAACATTTAGTGGTGTTTTAGTTATATTACCTATTGCATTCCCCTTATATGAAGCAATTGCATTATGGGAGCCAAAATGCACCCTGGGTAAAGCAAGGCATTTTGAGATTAAACCTTCCCAGCAGACATTGTGGTACCATCTCTTGCACTACTCACACTCAAGCTTCATTATCCCTGTGCAAGCATATCTGGTAGGAATTATCTCCTATTTCTGTGTTAATGTATTGGCCAGAACTGCTAGTAAGCCAGGTACAGCTTACTCAGGAATTTGTTACTGTTATGTGTTTATATGTATAGGCTGCCATTTTACCACGTGCCTTTCACTGCTAATTGTTCATTGTAAGTGTCATAACTATGCGATTCATGCTCGGTACTTACACCTGTAATATTTGTATTCTTATAGTATATCTACATCCTATTGACCAATAAATAGTTAGACTACAGTAAAACAGTTTGTTTATTTGGAAGACAGAAAAGGTTTATGCTGTATGTCAGACTGCACACTGTGAGAACGTAGACAGAACAGTAAAATAGATGCTAGTCACAAGCAATAGTGGATTGGATTATACGGAGCCGCTATCACCCACACGGTCGTACGTACGGATATTTGCAGCGGCCACTATACAGTCACAAGTGTGCAGCCCTCCAGCAACTGCAGTATAATTCAGACCACGTTGAAGTCTGTTGCTACGTAGCGTAGACAGGCATAGGACAAAGTTGTAGATGGCCGGTACCTGCCACTGAGGTGGCTGGTATCTGCAAGGTGGCTGGTATCTGCAAGGTGGCTGGTATCTGCAAGGTGACTGGCTGGAGTATGGGTCCGGGATTTGGGAGTTATTGCAAACCCAAGCCTATACTCCAGTCCTGGTCTTGCTGGGTCCCCCAGGTGTTCAGCCATAAAGAGCTGAGGCTGTCCAAGGGAAGTGGGTGTGGCTGTCTTGTGTATGAGAACCTGCTAGGCTGCAATACACACTTTCCTGTGTGTGTGGGACTGAAACCTACAAAACAACCAACATTATTGCTGAGGAACCCTTTAGAATTTGTGTTTGTATCCTGAAGGACGATTTATGTAAATATTTTGTACCTTCATGCTGAAGCAAGCTGTTTACGTTGGACTGTATGAACTGTTACCAATAAAACTGCAAATGTGAACTGGTACCTACGCCTCTATGTGCCTGCCTTACATGGTAACCATCCTACTCTGAAGATCCTGTGTTTACAGTAGATTAAGGTCCGCACAGAGATATTCAGCCGTCCATGTGCAATGTCTACCAACAGGACATCCTCACTCAGGATGAGGCCCCGCGCAAGCTGTTCTAGCAAGCCTTCAATAAAAGAATCTGCTGCTATCACTCTTGTAGAAGCTGAAGCGGCCAAAGTAATATCGTCTTTTGCTTCACAAGAAATGTAACACATAAGACAAGCAGATCAAGAAGCAGGGAAAGTGTGCCTGCAAGCAACTCAGGAAAAACTTGCCGAAGAGAAAGAGGCAGCAGTCGCAAAGCCAAAGCAGAGTTCCAGTGATATTTCTGGAAATCCCACAGGTAGAATGGCAATGAGAATCTCCTCTACAAAATGATACCAAAAGCAAGTTTCTCTGTTTCAAAATGCCTTGGATATAGCTGTTTTAAAAGTGACCCTCCCCACCTTAATTTTCTCTTCATTTCACACAGTCCCATATGCAGCATCCCACAGTGCTTTAAGCGTTTGTCTTTTGTGCCTCTGGGTTGTGTTTGCAGCATCCCAGAGGCTGATGCTTTCATGTGTTTGTTACTGTGCCTCTGGGCTATGTTGGTATGTTCCGTCTTCTGTGTTAAAGGGGTATTCCCACAAACATAACCACTTTAAAATTTGCAGATGATTAAAAGTTAAACATGTTTGCAAATATAAGTAATTAAACATTTTGCAAAGTTTTAAAGATTTTCACTAAATATCTTGTGGTCACAGGTTGTTGTCTTGATCGGTTGCCAGTGAATAGAGGACCTTTCCAAGGTCAGAAAATCAGCAATGATATCCTTATTGTAGCCGGAATATCTTCTGATACATGTAGTGTCCCTGCCTGATAACCCAGCTACAATAAGAAAATCATGGCTGGGTTCCTGACAAGTCCCAGACCATAGAATGTTTCTGCATTTATGGTCGTATCCATTGGCAACTGATCAAGACAACAGACGTCACCACTAAGATTATTAGAGAAAATCTTTAAAACTCTTCAGAATTTTTAACTACTTATATTTGCAAAAATGTTTAACTTTTAATTATCTACAAATATAGATATGATTATATTCATGAGAATATCCCTTTAAGTGTCACTGTTTGCAGCTTTCCCTGTTATTTCTCCCCTGCAGTGTTCAAACCTATCCTTGGTTTAGCCCTGACCTATCACAGGCCACTGGGCGGGGTTGTGGGAGACTCAGTCTCCATGGTAACCCTTGGTCTGAGGGCAGTCAGTCTAATGTGAGCAGTGGGACAGTAAGGGTGTGCAGAGGTTTCCTGCCCCCACAAGCTGCGCTGAGGCCAACGGTTAGCCATCACAGCCTTCAGGAGGATTACTTCGGGCCTAGTCTTCAGGTAACCAGCACCTTGTCATCCCTCCTAGAACCAAGGCCGGGGATTAGACACTGTATTACTACCCCCATTTAGAAGCTGCTATTGCCTTGTGATTCCTGTTGCCAAATAAAGGCTGTTTGGTTTACCCGTACCACTGAATCCTGAGTCGTGCCTGCTTCACCATCAGGGCCCTTCCGAACAACACCACACCGGCTCAGAGAGAAGAGGTCCCTTCTTCAACTGGAAGTGCCCCGGGGAAAAGAACTACTACCACCACCATCCGGTAGTGCTGCAGGACCCCCTTGACTTTGTCCGGCCTAGGAGTGGGCTACTACTGCTCCCATCCTCCAGTCTCCATCTGGGTTGCGGCAAGTCGTTTTTGGCGTAGTCGGCAGGATCAAGACTCCCGTGTTCTTGCCATCTACAGCCTACGGTGTCAAGATCCAAAACTTCATCTACATCGGGTGAGCAAGACCTTTATTGGCTGTGTGAGAGATTTTTCCCTGTGGATTTGTATTGTGGACTCTATTTGTGCCTGGATTATCATGTCGCTAGTTGCCTGGATTTATTTGCAAAGACTGTGGACTGTTGCTACTGTTTTGCGGTGGTTGTACCACTTAATGCAAGCCAGAGGACAGTTAGCCATTACTGGACTGTATGTACTGTGCTGCGACATCACTGGTGCACGTGAGCAGAGCCCACGAGGGGTTAACTCCACCCTCAGACGGAGCTGCATCATTCAAAATTCCTCAGCTCCACAGAGGTTAACCGCCAGCCCGCTAAAATCAGCGCTCAGGCGGGAAAGACTTATGTCAGACGTGCACCAGCCAAGCTCCACCCTCCTATTCAAAAAGGACGAATCCACAGTCACTGACATCAGCGGGACAACTCCTCCTACAGAACAGCGTCATCGGAGCCTTCTGGGCGCCGCCATTTTGGATGAGACCATTCCCATAGACTGACTGTTATAGCGCTGTCTTTACCTAGAGACTTGTCTGCTGTCACCATGTCGGATCATAGTGAAAACGAGTCCGTCAGCCCTGCAGGGTCTCCAGTGGTTGCCACATCACCTGTGGCTTCAACTCCTATCTCTGCGGCCACCATTATGCCGCTCACCATGCCATACTACCTGGGTGCGCCTTGGCTACCCCTATACAAAGGGGAAGCGCACACCCTAAGGGACTTTAAGGACCGCATGCAGGCCATGTTCAAGTTGTACCCCCTATCTGAGGAGCAGAAAGTGGAAATTCTGGTGGGGCAGCTGGAGGGCGCTGTTCAGAGGGACGTCAAATCCTGGCCCTCTTCCTACAAGACAAAACAACAAGCCGGTGAGTCCCTCAGAGAATTTGCCCTGTCCTTGCAAGAGGCTTTCCAAGCTGTAACCTAAGTGGATCCTCGGGCTGCAGAGAACCCCGACACTGCCTTGAGAGAATAGTTTATTGAGGGTGCTGAGGATGAAGCCTTAAAGAGACAGTTAAGAATTCTCTCTGCCCAACACCTGGATGTTTCCTTCCTGGACTTTAACGAACTAGTCAAACCAATAATGGGCCCTGAACACCAACCAGGGTCCCCAGCTCAGACTGCCTCACCTGGGGCTGCTCCGACTATCACCCTGGAGCCTTACTCTCCTAAACGCCGCTATGTCTATTTGTCAGCACCGCAGGCCGTATCAGCACCAGGGCCGAGCGACGTGGCGGATCTGAGAGAACAGCTCTACCTCCTGGTCAGAAGTGTGGATGTCCTGACAAAGGAGCTAGAACACCTGCAGGCCGGTCCTCAATCAAGGAGCTCACCACCCTCTCCTTCCAAGTCTCCGCCAGAGCTTCCAAGGGGAACTGCCCGGAGAAGACTGCCCTTTGTTGCCGGTGAGAGGCCAAAGAAACCCATTTGCAGGTACTGCCACAAATATGGACATATTGAATCTCAATGCTGTCAGTTAAACGGGCTTCCCCTGAGGCCGAGAACCGCCCCCAGGAGGAAGAACAATAGGTCCATCCAAGTCAAAGCCTAAGTATGTGGGCCCCCGTCCAGAAGTAACCATCTATATTGACGGGGTGCCACTGACTTCCCTGCTGGAAACTGGCTCTCAGGTTACCACCATCCAGAGAGTCACCTTTAATGAATTTTGGAAAGATGATCGGCTGGTGCACCCCTGTGAGACTCCAACCATGGTGCTTGCCAGCAATGGACTGCCAGTACCTATCACTGGGTACTGGACCCCTGATATGCAAGTTAGACGGGTCTGTGACGATGAAGTCCCCCCTGTGGTGTTGGGCATGAATGTCCTGAAGAGCTGCTATGGAGAAATGCTGGAGGCCCAGCAGAATTCGCTACCTACTGCCTCGCTTACCAAGAGGAGGGGGATACAGAAAACCATCCATCTCCTGGATGCTCAGCAGAAGTTTGCCAACAACAGAGGAGAAGTTTGCAAGGCCCGTGTTCAAGACAGGTTAGTGACACTTCAACCTGGCACAGACTGTGGTGTGGTGCCGAGCACACATGGGTGTACAGGGACAGAACTATCTGGCTCTAGTAGAAGCTATGCCCCTAGAGGCCTACCCCATGCTGTTGGTCGCCCACTGTCTGTCCAGAATCACTCAAGGGGAGGTGCCAGTTCACATCATGAACTTAAGTAATCTGCCAATGGAATTAAAGAAACATTGCCCGGTGGCTGTGGTGTCCTATGTGGCTCCAGAGAGTGTTATCGAAGTTGCTTCTTCCTCTGCACGTCAGTTCGCACAGAAAGTTGCCTCCAAGCGAGATAAAGCTACTGACAAAGCCTGGTGGGAAGGGTTGCATATTGGAGCCCCAGACACCCCAGCTGAACAGATTGAAGGTGTTCTCTCGGTGGTAAGAGTGTCAGTCAGCCTTCAGTCACCATCCACTGGACTTTGGGCACACCAAGTTCATTGAGCATACCATTCCTACATCCTCCTATCAAAGAGAGGTACAGGCCCATTCTACTGGCTAACTACCAGACTGTCAAGAAGCTGATGGCTGAAATGAAGGACGCTAATGTAATCCGTGAGAGCCACAGCCCCTGGGCTGCCCCACTGGTGTTGGTAAAGAAGAAAGACGGCGGTGTCCGGTTTTGCGTGGATTACAGGAAGCTGAATGCTGTCACCCACAAGGACGCCTACCCTTTACCTCGTATAGAGGAGTCCCTTACAGCACTGGGAGCTGCAGCCTACTTCTCCACCCTGGACTTGACCAGCGGGTACTGGCAAGTACTCATAGCTGCTGCTGACCGAGAAAAGATGGCCTTCACAACACCTATGGGACTCTTTGAGTTCAACAGCATGCCTTTCGGACTCTGTAATGCCCCTGGAACATTTCAACGCCTCATGGAGCGCTGTCTGGGGCCCAAGAACTTTGAGACTCTTCTGCTGTACCTTGATGATGTCATCATCTTCTCTAAAACGTATGAGGAACACCTACAACATTTTACAGAAGTGTTGCAGATCCTGGCACAGCATGGGCTGAAGGTGAAACCATCCAAGTGCCACCTGCTGCAGACTAAAGTCCACTATCTGGGGCATGTGGCCAGCGCTGAAGGGGTGAGGCCTGATCCTGATAAGATCGCTGCTGTGGAAGATTGGCCCACACCTACTACACTGAAGGAGATCAGGAGCTTCCTGGGGTTTGCTGGATACTACAGGAGGTTTATCCCTAAGTTTGCCCAGATCTCTGAGCCTCTGCAAGAACTGCTGAGGGGGCATCCTAAAGAGGAGGTGAGAAAGAAGATCCCAATCGAGTGGGGAGAGCGACAAGAAACCGCATTTCAGAGACTGAAACGCTTGCTGATTGAGTCACCTGTCCTGTGCTACCCGGATTACAGCTTACCTTTTCGGCTCAGATACAAGACGGGAAGGAGAGAGTAATTGCCTTTGCCAGCCGGTCTCTGAAGGTAGCTGAGAGGAATGACCAGAATTACAGTTCCTTCAAGCTGGAGTTCCTGGCCCTGGTGTGGGCTGTCACCGAAAAGTTCAAAGACTATCTGGCTGCTACTCCCTTTGAAGTCTACACAGACAACAACCCACTGGCACACCTGGCTACCGCACGACTGGGAGCTCTAGAGCAAAGATGGGTGTCACGTCAGGCCAATTACAACTTCGTGGTCAAGTACAAGTCCGGCAAAGCCAACGTCGGGGCGGACGCCTTATCCCGGCTACCAACAGAGACCAATCCTGGTGAGGATGCGGATGAGTGGGAAGAAATGGAGATGCCAGCTTTCTATGCCCGGTTTGCAAGCAGTTCACACCGTCAAAGTTCCAGCTGCTCCTACACAGTCGCCGGTGAAGTCGATACCTGAGACAGAATTATGGGCCCAGTTGCAGTCTGAAGGTAAAGTTCTGCGTGAGATACAAGACTTTCTGAGCCAAGGTATTCTGCCAACTGGACTCCGTGGAGTTTGTGCCAATCCGGAGCTGTGCAAGCTGTGGAGACAGAGGAGGAAGCTGTTCCTGAGAGGAGGACTTGTGTATAGACGTTCCACTGATCCTGTTTCTGGGACCCGACTCCATCAAATTGTCGTCCCTCGATGCAATGTGGGCACGGTCCTGGAAGCTTATCATGACAAGTCTGGACACTTTGGGGTTCAGAAGACTGAAGCTACTATAAGAAGTCGGTTCTACTGGGTTGGTCTGAGAGACGACTCAAGAAGTGGTGCAGAGAGTGCACTGCCTGCACCCTTTCCAGAGGGGAGAAAGCTGATCAGAAGGCTCCACTCCATCGTATTGAGAGCCATCGCCCTCTGGAGATTGTGGCTCTGGACCACCTGAAGGTAGAACCCAGCCGCTCTGGATACACCTACGTGCTGACTATGATTGACCACTACACCAAGTTCACAGTGACTGTACGTGATCTATCAGCTAAGACTACTGCTAAGACCTTCTGGAAGTCTTTACTTCTTACCTATGGATGTCCTGAGAAGATCCTCACAGACCGGGGTTCTGCATTTGTCTCAGCTATTCCTGGAACTCTGTGCCCTGTACGACTGCAAGAAGCAGCGTACAACATTTTATCATCCTCAGGGCAATGGTCTATGTGAAAAGATGAACCAGACTATTCTTGGACTCCTCAGGACTTTGTCATCCTCCAGCCGAGCAGATTGGCCCTATGGTTACCTGAGCTGGTCTACCAGTATAACAACCAGAAGCAGCTGTCCACTGCGTATACACCATACTGCCTGATGTTTGGGAGACATGGGAAGCTGCCTGTTGATGTTGCCTTGGGAGTGAATGTTCCTGATGACATCAATCCACTGCCAAAGACCGACTTGGTGAGTGACCATCAGAGGCGCCTGGCTGAAGCTCATAACGTAGTAGAAGCCCGTATGAAGGAGGTTCGGGCCAGACAGGAAGTGGACCACAACTTGCATGCTCAGGCTACCCCCCTACAGATCGTGGAGAAGGTGTGGCTGAAGAACAACCACCGGACCCGCAAGTTGGACTCCAGGTGGGAGACTGAACCCTACACCATCTCTGCACAGCTCTATCCTGATGTCTTCATGGTGGAAAGAGAAGGGAGGAAGCCACAGGTGGTCCACCGAAATCGCTTGAAGGCATGTTTGCAGGTGGGCCCTACTCCCTCAGTGCTGTCCCCTTCCACTGAGGGTAGTTCAGATAAGGAGATCCTCGTTCCAGAGACTGTCCCAGCCTCAGCAGTGTTGGAGAGCCTTTGCCTTGAGATGCCTCCAGAATTCTTCGTCCCTTGCCTGACCTTTCAGCTGCCTGCCAAAAGCAGGAGTCCCCAGGTCACCTCCTGGGTCAGAATGGTCTGCTGTGGCAGAAGAACAGATGGACCTGGATGAAGCTGTTCCTGCCAGCCCTGTTCCAGCTAGCCTAGCTGTTGCCCTTGAAGGTCCAGAGAACCACCAGAGGGAAACGCCCTGCACGGTTTCTGGAGTGAGGTCAGAATCGTTTATTTTCCCAGTGCGAACTTGTGGACACTACCCCAGTTCTCACTTTCACCTGTCCCCTTGCTCCAGGATGGACACTAACGCACCTATGCCCTGGAGTCCCATTTTGTCCTGTTGAGGCTCTGAGAATAGACACTAACGCACCTGTGCCTCAGGGACTTCTGTTGAGAAGCCGGCGCCCCTTCTCCGAAAGGTTTGCTGGTGCCTGAGATTGGACACTGACGAACTTGTGCCTCAGGTACCAGGTCTTCGCCCATCTACCATTCATTTTGTATTATATTTTGCATGTTTCACTTGTTTTTGCCTTGTCTTGTCCGCTGTATTGCCTTCCCTAGCCTGGGCAAAGATTCACCCAGAGGCTGCTGCTTTCATGTGTTTGTTACTGTGCCTCAGGGCTAAGTGTCACTGTTTGCAGCTTTCCCTGTTATTTCTCCCCTGCAGTGTTCAAACCTAGCCTTGGTTTAGCCCTGGCCTATCACAGGCCACTGGGCGGGGTTGTGGGAGACTCAGTCTCCATGGTAACCCTTGGTCTGAGGGCAGTCATTCTAATATGAGCAGTGGGACAGTAAGGGTGTGCAGAGGTTTTCTGCCCCCACAAGCTGCGCTGAGGCCAACGGTTAGCCATCACAGCCTTCAGGAGGATTACTTCGGGCCTAGTCTTCAGGTAACCAGCACCTTGTCATCCCTCCTAGAACCAAGGCCGGGGATTAGATACTGTATTACTAACCCCATTTAGAAGCTGCTATTGCCTTGATTCCTGTTGCCAAATAAAGGCTGTTTGGTTTACCTGCACCGCTGAATCCTGAGTCGTGCCTGCTTCACCATCAGGGCCCTTCCGAACACCACCACACCGGCTCAGAGAGAAGTCCCCTCTTCAGTCCACCACCATCCGGTAGGGCTGCAGTGGGACTGGAGTGGTTGGTGAGCGTACTCGGCCTGCTAGGTGGCACAGCATCCGCCACTACTACTCCCATCCTCTGGTCTCCTCCATCTGGGTTGCGGCATGTTGGTATATCCCCTCTTCTATGTTTTATGTACATTGCAGCTTTCCCTTGTTGTTTTCCCAGTGTTCATACCTTCCCCTTGGTACAGCCCTGGCCAATCACAGGCCACTGGGCAGGGTTGAAGGAGACTTTTCTCCTTGACAACCGTTGAGGGTTCAGTTCTGCTACAGCTGAGTTCCTGCAGTGTGCATCGATGCATGCCAGCACTGAGACTGGACTTCAGTGGCCGTCCATACAGCCTCTAGGAGGATAGTGAATTGCCCAAGGCTCATCTGGAGACAGCTCTGAGAACAGGGAGTTTAGCTGTCAGGACTTTGGACTCTGTATTAGGAGGAGCAGTGGAGTCCGCTGACAGGAGGAGTTGACTCGGCCTCCACTGTCAGGACTACCCTTATCCATAGCTGGGAGTGGCACATGAGAGGAGTTGTAGTTGGAGTGGAGTCAGTTTAGAGCCTTTATCACTGGGCACCCTCCTAATACCAAGGCTGGGGAGTTGGACACTGAGAGACTACTACCCCCATTTGTAGATGCTTGTTGTACCTTCTCCAGTTGTTTGAAGTAAAGCAATATCCTGTTCAACTGCACTACTGACTGCCTAAGTCATTCCTGCTTTAACATCAGGGCCCTTCCGAACACCATCACACTGGCTCAGAGTAGAGAGGTCCCCTCTCCAACTGGAAACACCCCGGGGGAAACTACTACCACCACCATCAGGTAGTGCTGCAGGACCCCGGTCAGCAGTGTCCAGCCCAGGAGCGGGGCTGGGGTGCGTGGTTGAGTGTGCTCGGCCTAACTGGTGGCACGTCATCCGCCACTACTACTCCTATCCTCCGGTTCCCTCCATCTGGGTTGCGGCACGTAATCCATACACAATGAGAAGCAGGGGACAGCTCTCAGTAGAGAAGCAAGGGAAAGAGAGAAAAAAGTGCAGGATTTCACAAAAAGTCGCCAAAATGTGTTAAAGTATATTACAAAATGTATTAATGGCAAAAAAGCCAGGTTGTAATTACACTCTAAGCGATTTTAAAATTAATCTGCCCAAAAACTACAACTTCCAGCCTACCGTTAACCCCTTTTTGCTTTGTGACATAAATAGTTTGTGACATGGGGACACAAATAACCAAACCTATATACAGTGATGGAGCAAATGGGCCTGTGTGCTTTCAAATGCTAGATCTGAATATCTGTCCCAACACGGCTTTGGATACTGTAACAAGATGCCTCCGTTGCAGTCAGGTTGGGGTTGCCAAGTGCTGATGTGCATGAAGCACAAAAGTTGCCAATGGTGACTCAATAACAGCTGAATACAAATCTTACAACAATAAGCACAATGCCAAGCATCAAACGCAGTGGTGTTACACAATGGCTTTCTAAAATTCATAACATGGCAAACACTATTAAGGGATCCAATATGAAAAGATTATAGCAGGGATGATAACAAAAGTTAAAATAAAATACAACAGAAGCCTGGTGGGATAAAACTTAGTGTATAGGGAAAATTTTAGTTATCTGCAACTGCAAAATTCTGACATACTTAGACCACTGATTCAGCTCTAACAATTTGATTAGTAGCAACATGTAATGCCTAGAAGATGTCCTCAGTATCCTGAAATCTACAAATGATCTAAGGCCCAGTTAGGGTTTCCGTTCGGGGAGTCCGCTTGAGGACCCCCCGAACGGAAACCTATACTCATAAAAAGCGTTTTACCTGAGAAACCACACAGACCCCACAGACTAACTTTCCTCTCCGCATGTTTTGTGCGGAAACCGAGCAGAAACCACACGAACCCCATTATAGTCTATGGGGTCCATGTGGTTTCCCAGGTAAACCACTTTTTATGCGTATAGGTTTCCGTTTGGGGGGTTCCCAAGAGGACTCTCTGTACGGAAACCTGAACGCAGATGTGAAATACAAAGACATAAATTTAGCTAAAAAGAAAACTACTACTTCAGAAGCTGGAAGACCTCAGACTTAATGGGCAAAGGTTTAGCTATCTGCCACTAGAGGGCTTTCCCATTCCACTGATTCAGTTCTCACAATGTGAACAGTGGTAGTAATGCCCTGAGGTATTTTGATGTCAGGCAGTGATAGTCTCACATAGATCTCACTCTTCTGGGGATAAAATAGAGGAAATCATTTCATTTGTTGGCCCTACACTAGGTTCACACTAGCATAACCTCTCCATTGTTCGGGTCCATCAGGGGATCCGAACTGCGGAGAGGCAGACCACTAAAACAGCAGTAACACACAGAGTCCAATGGACTTTTTACTTCGCCGATTGTCGGCAGACACTTTAACAGAGACTTCACTGCAGATGTGAACGTAGCCTTAGCCAAGTGAATAAATGATTATCTATTCTCGCCTGTTCCTAGTTAATAATTCTAGTCTTAAACTGGGAGCCGACGTTGCGAAAACGCAGCATTTTGGCTGCGGCAGAAACGCCACGGTAAAAAACATTACTTGCAAAGTGAATGGGTTTCTTGCTAATCCCATCAACACATTGCAAAAAAAAAAACAACCCAGGGAAAAGCTGTGCTTTGAAATACACTTGCGTTTTTTAAAATATTAGCATGTAAATTATACCTGCGGAAACATTGGCGTTTTCCATATAGGTATAATAGGGGTAGAAAGTCCGCAGAGATTTCCACTGCGGACTTGCTGTGGAAAAAAGCGCAATGCTTTTTTGCAGCATGTTTTTGTTGCAGCTCGCTACGTGGGGCTTTAGTCTTAGGGTCTATTCACATCAAGTTTTTTTACATCAGTTTTTTGCATCCCTTTAACAAACGCAAAAAACTGATGCAAGTGGATGGCCACCCATTTACATAGACATCAGTGTATACTACATTTTTGTGTTATTCTCAGATATGAAGTTAAGAGGTATTATGATAGGATTTTCTTCCTCAGCATGCTTGTGGCTGCAGTGTCAGGACAGATTGTGTTTTAGGTATTATTAAAAGGGTTTTCCAGGCTTTTTTTTTTTTTTTTAAAGTCTTCTAGTGCTATTAATGGGTTAATAAGGGCACCTAAATACATTTAGCAGTGTTTTGAGTGATTTCTGTTTTTTTCTGGGAGCTCCTGCATTTTACATGGTTTAGACTACAACTACCATGATGCATTGCTCTTCACTCAGATCCCCCTCCCCCTTTCACTCCCTCACACCCCTCCCTGTCCCCCTAGCTAGCCCGCCCACTACTAGCCTTTCCCAACTAACTAACTCATCGTCCTCTGGATCATCTGCTAAAATGGAAAAAAAAAAAAAACAGTGAAAAGAGACAGCCATACAGCAGCTAGTGTTAGAGCAGTACAAATTTTGAGATTTATTAGAATAAAGTATTCTTGTATTTACGTGCCCCCCTGCTTAAGCCAATTCATATCTGGGCCCATTTGAAGTTTGCTAGAGAACATTTGGATGTTCCAGAAGAGTATTGGGAGAATGTCATATGGTCAGATGAAACCAAAGTAGAACTGTTTGGTAGAAACACAACTCGTCGTGTTTGGAGGAGAGTGAATGCTGAGTTGCATCCAAAGAACACCATACCTACTGTGAAGCATGAGGGTGGCAACATCATGCTTTGGGGCTATTTCTATGCAAAGGGACCAGGACGACTGATCCGTGTACATGAAAGAATGAATGGGGCCATGTATCGTGAGATTTTGAGTGCAAACCTCCTTCCATCAGCAAGGTCATTGAAGATGAAACGTGGCTGGGTCTTTCAGCATGACAATGATCCCAAACACACCTCCAGGGTAACGAAGGAGTGGCTTCGTAAGAAGCATTTCAAGGTCCTGGAGTGGCCTAGCCAGTCTCCAGATCTCAACCCCATAGAAAACCTTTGGAGGGAGTTGAAAGTTCGTGTTGCCCAGCGACAGCCCCCAAAACATCACTGCTCTAGAGGAGATCTGCATAGAGGAATGGGACAACATACCAGCAACAGTGTGTGCCAACCTTGTGAAGACTTAGAGAAAACGTTTGACCTCTGTCATTGCCAACTAAGGATATATAATAAAGTATTGAGATGAATTTTGTTATTGACCAAATACTTATTTTCCACCATAATTTGCAAATAAATCCTTTAAAAATCAGACAATGTGATTTTCTGGATTTGTTTTCTCATTTTGTCTCTCATAGTTGAGGTCTACCTATGATGTCATTTACAGACCTGTCTCATCTTTTTAAGTGGGAGAACTTGCACAATTGCTGGCTGACTAAATACTTTTTTCCCCCACTGTGTATAATCCTAGTATATTAATAACCTATATATCTATAGTAATTAACCCCTTAAGGACATAGCCTAAAAGCACCTTGAGGCCGGTACCCCACGTTGTGAAAATGCAGCGGCTAAACAAGCTGTTTTTTACAGTACCTTCAAAGTGGATGGGATTCTGGTTAATCTGATGCACACATTGCAGAAAAAAATCTGCAGAGGAAAAGCTGTGTTTTCAAAAACAATTATACCTGCAGAAACGCTGGCGTTTTCCATATAGGTATAATAGGGGCAAAAAGTCTGAGATGAAAACTCTGCGAAAATGCAATGCGTTATTTTTGCTACATGGGGCCATAGCCCAAGGCACAGCCCCATTTTTCAAAACTGATATTTGTGACTTAATGTGGTAATAACTTTAGGACGCATTAAGTTACCCAAGTAATGACATGTTTTTAGTGAAACACTGTGTGTCATTTCAGTTGGTAACTTCGGTCAATATTTTTTGCATTTGTTTATGAAAAAATAGCAAATTTGGTAGGAATTTGGAAAAAAAATATCACCATTTTCAAAATGTGGAATTGTCATACCACCCAAATTAGTTAATAAATATTTACCATACCTCTGCTTTATGTTGACATTATCTTTTAATCGTCCTTGAATTTATTTTGTACGTTAAGTCTTGCAATTCTAACAATAGTTTTCTAAAATTTACAAAGTTTCAAAACCCATTTTTTTTACGGATCACTTCAGTTCTGAACGGGATTTCAAAGGACTATATATTAGAAACCCCCTATAAATCATCCCCTTTTCAAAGATGCACCTATCAAATAATGTAAAACAGCATTTGGGAAGTTTGTGAACCCTTTCACAGGGTTTCACAGGAATTAAGACAATATGATGGTGAAATTTAGACTTTTTTTTCAAAAGTATGTTCATTTGGCCTGAAAATTTACACATTCACAAGGATTAAAACAGGAAAATGCATCACAAAATTAGTATGCAATTTCTCCTGAGCACCACAATACCCCACATGTGGATGTAAACTGCTCTTTGGGCACACTGCAGTGTGCCAAAGGGAAGAATCGCCACTGGAGTGTTCGAGTGCCATGTCTCATTTGCAGAGCCCCTACAGTACCAGTACAATGGAAATCTCCCACCTCAAAAAAAAATATGAAAACTACACCCCTCAAGTAATTTATTAAGGGATATAGTGAGCGCTTTGACCCCACAGATGTTTCATAGATTTTATTAACGTTCCCAATAAAACGTTGATTTAACTCCAAATTTTACATTTTCACAAGGAGTTAAAGGAGAAAATAAACCCCACAATTCGAAACACAATTTATACTGAACTTGGTAATATTTGGTTGTTAATTTCTGTATGGGCACACAATTGGGCTCAGAACAGAAAAAACAGATGGCAGATGTTGCTGGACTAGTTTTTGCGTGCAATGTCTATTGCAGAGCTACCAGTAAAGTGGAAAACCCCAAAAGTGACCCCAATTTGGAGACTACACCCCTCAAGAAATTTATTATTAGGATATAGTGAGAATTTTGACCCCAGAGATGTTTCACAAATTTTACTAACATCGGGAAATGAAAAGTTACCTTTTTCCGAATAAAACATTGGGTTAGTCCCAAACTTTTCATTTCCACAAGAGATTAAAGGAGAAATGCACTCCATAATTTGATACAATTCATCCTAATACCCCACCATAGATGGAAACTGCTGTTGGGCACACAGAAGGCCATAGGTACGAAGATAAATTTGCAGAGCACTGCCAATACAGTGCATCAAGAAGTGACTTAATTTTGGAAACTGCACCACTGAAAAAAATTATCAAGGAGAATAAGTCATCATTTTGACCCTAGAGATGCTTTCCAAAAAAAATGCAAAATGAATGGTGGAAAATTAAAATATTCCCCAATATATAATTCAGTGTCCAATATGTCATGCTCCTCTTTCAACACTGAGAGCTAGTCAGCTCTCCAGATATTAGGCTCTATTTCCTGATTTTGAAAACTCCCTACACATGAACCGAATCTTTTGCTTCATCCCCATCTCCCCCATGTGCAGCCCGTGCTTTTAACTCACAGCAGGCCGGTTGCAGCACGGTCGTCTGCAACCGGCCTAAAAACGAGAAAAGTTGACTATTTTTGCATTGTGTTTCTGTGTGTGCCACAATAAGCATGGAGAATAGAAAGAGGAGACGAGAACTGTCTGAGCACGTGAGAACGAAAATTGTGGAAAATATCAACAATCTCAAGGTTACAAGTCTGTCTCCAGAGATCTTGATGTTCCTTTGTCCACAGTGCGCAACATAATCAAGTTTACAACCCATGGCATGGTAGCTAATCTCCCTGGACGTGGACAGAAGAGAAAAATATGTAATTGCCCTATCTTTAGATATCACTTGAATCCCATCCACTTTGCAGGGACTGTAGAACACAGCGGTTTTTGCTGTTTTGCGTTACCACCGCGGCCAAATCGCGACATTTATGCCATGTGGGGCCTCGGCCTAAAGGAGTTTCCTTTCTAAGGGTTTCAGTTGCTATCCCCTACACTTTCTCATTTCAGTGACAAAATGGTGAATGGGCTTAGCCTGTGTGATGTACAGGTCAGGCCAGCATCATGCTCAGGAGCCAAACAGTATGCTTATTCCAAACTGCAAATTATCTCTGAATTTACATATAGAGATAACAGAGGCACTGTTCTAGCCCTTATTAGTGCTCAGCAGCTGCATGTGCATTGCAGAACTAACAGAAGGCTCCATAAGATGTTAATCAGAGAGGTAGCCAGGAACATGGACTGACATCATAGCCCAGCCATTGTTGCTATATAGCAGAGATGGTTGGAAACCTAGGTAATGAGCTATAAACATTGGGCAGACATAACAAGCAGTATCTGGAAAATGGAGAAAGAGAGAGCAATCTATTGGGTGAAATACAAGTGCATCTCAATAAATTAGAATATATATTTTTTTTTTTTTTTTTTTTTTTTTTTTTAGTAATTCAATTGAAAAATTGAAACACATATAATATTGAGTCATTACAAACAGAGTGAACTTTTTCAAGTGTTTATTTATGTTGTTTATTATGGCTTACAGCCAAGAAAAACCCAAAAGTCATTATCTCAGAAAATTAAAATACTTTATAACTTCAAATGTAAAAAAATTGTTTAACACAGAAATGTTGACCAAATGAAAAGTACGTACAATAAATGCACTCAATACTTGGTTGGGGCTCCTTTTGCATGAATAACCGCATCAGTGCGGCGTGGCATGGAGGTAATCAGCCTCTGGCACTGCAGAGGTGTTATGGAAGCCCAGGTTGCTTTGATAGCAGCCTTCAGCTCATCTGCATTGTTGGGTCTGGTGTCTCATCTTACTCTTGACACTACCCCATAGATTCTTTATGAGGTTAAGGTCAGGCGAGTTTGCTGGCCAATCAAGCACAGTGATACTGTGGTTATTAAACCAGGTATTGGCAGGGTCGGACTGGCCCACCGGTGAATCCCCCGGTGGGCCCCGTGCCCCGACTATTAGTCCTCATTTTGCCATTTTTCCCCCAAATCTTTCAGCTTCACTGACCCATCTGAGAACTACAACCCCAGCAGCTCCAGATACTCTGGATCTGTTGAGAGTTGTAGTCCACCCCCCAAAACGAATATCCCACTGTATTATTATGCTGGTGCCTGCTCTAGGGCTCCAGCATAACAATACCTAAGTCGTTGAAACCGCTGAGGACTTCTCTGTCCGTCAATTTCAGTTTGAAAATGGCGGACACCGGCGGACCTCATTATAGTCAATGGGGTCGGCGGGTGTCTGTGTAACCTCCATTTTAACAGTCCGCCTCTCAGTCATTCGGGTCCTGTGGCAGACCTGTATGACAGAGAGCTTGCCGCAGATGTGAACCTAGCCTAAGGCTATGGCTACACTACAACTTCCATCATGCAACCAAAGATCGCCGTGTCGCCTTGGGACTCTTTCACATGTTAGTGAATGGAGTCACATTGGACCCTCAGGTTGCAATGCGACGCCATTTACTAACATGAGTGAAGGAGTTACAAGGCGACACGGCGATCCACATGACAGGAGTCACGGCTTATTCATTAAAAACAATGTTTTCCACCTACCGGAGTTTTGCGCCTAATTTATAATGAGGTGCACACATAAATTAGTTGCGTCTTTCGAAGTCCGTGCGCCTAAACAGAACTCCACACCAGCTCCTGGCTGATCTCTGGAATCATTAACACTAGAAAACTGAAGTAAATGATGATAAAAATGACAGGGCCAGAAAAGTGGTGTGAAAACTCAAAAAGTCTCAATTTTTTTTCGCAAAAATTTTCACTTGCGCAAAATAATTACTTTTTTTAATGGCTTGTACACCACCTTTTTTTAGCATACAAGCTGTGTTAAATCATCCCCATTTATTTATTTATTATGCTTACTTGTATAGCGCCATCATATTCCACAGCGCTTTACAGACATTGTCAGTCATATGTATGTCCCTATATGGGACAGTGGCCATCAATGTCTGTAAAGCGCTGCGGAATATGATGGCGCTATACAAGTAAGCAGAATAATTAAATAAATGTACAAATAGGATGCATGATGTTAAAAAAAAAAAAAAAAAAAAAGTCATGCATCCTATTCGTACAGTGTAAATACTATGGGGCTGATTTAACACGGCTTATTTATTTTTATGGCAGATATAACCTTTTTAACCAACCCCCAATACAATATAATTTTGTCTATGCTATTAATTTTTTATTTTTTATGTTTATGCCAGGGGAGGTGAAAAAAAAAAAAAAAATACCCTACTCACCTGTCCCCGATGCTCCAGTGTCCTCCCAGTGCAGTCCGATTCTGCTACTTGACTGCCTTCTGGCGGTGACATCCTGGCTCCCTTCCGCTGAGGCCAACGACTGGCCTCGGCGGTCACGTGACAGCTTAGGTCAATCAGCGGCCTACAGAAGGGACCCGGGGACGTCACAGGTAGTGACTTCCTGTGTCCTTCGCCATGGCTGCGGATTGGCCTTAGCAGTCATGTGTGATGGAGACTTGTGCCGAAAGAAAACAGAGCTGCAGGACCGAGGAAGGACACACGAGCACCGGGGACAGGGATGGTTTTTTTTTGTTTGTTTTTTTTTCACCTCTCTCAGTCTAATTAAAAAATTCATTTTAGCCTGGACAACCCCTTTAAAGGGATTTTCCACATTCTAATATTGATATACCACCTGCAGGGGTCCAACACGCAGGACCCCCCGAAGATCAGCTGCAGTGGAATAGCATAGCTCTCAGTAATATTACCATACCAGGAGCCACGCTGCTCACTAGCCGTATAAAGTGTAGTGGTGGTTTTAGGTACTGCAACGCTGTTCCATTGAAGTCTATGACGCAGCACTACAATACCAAAAGCCGCAGCTGCACTTTGTACAGTGAGTAAGCAGTGTGGCTCCTGGTATGTAATCATTACTGGGAGTCACGCTGTCCTGGTGCAGCAGATCTGCAGGGATCCAGGTTCTCAGACTTCCACAGATCTAAGGGCTCATTCACACAACAGGATTCCAAGGCCGTGTGCTGGCTGTTGTATTAACAGCACACAGCCCGATAGATTTTAATGGATCTATTCACACGACCATTGTTTTAACGGTCTGTGTGAATGATCCAAGAAAGAAATAGAACAGGCTATTTTTGGTGATTTTATGGATCCCTCAATAGACTCATGTCAATGAGGGATCCTTGAAAACAGATTTTCCTCGGTTGTACACTGTGCTGGGCACTGTCGTGTGAATCAGGCCTAGAATATTAGAAGGTGGATAACCTTTTTAAAGGGGTTATGCCATGAAGAATAGTTATGTTATCCATAGGATCGAGCCCTCAGAATGGTGGTGTTTTTCTTCTAACTGAATCCAGGCTGAATGTAGATGCGTCCAGCTGGACGGGAGGCGACGGTGCTCCCATTAAGTTCAATGGAAGTGCCTGAGATAGTGAAGTACAGGACTCCGGCTATCTCAGGCACTCCCATTAAAGTAAAAGAGGGCATGGATGCTTCCTATCCAGCAGGGCACGGCTACATTCAACCTGGATTCAGTCAGACTAAATTCACTGTGAGGAGAAAAAGAACCACATTCTCAGGACCAGGAACCTGGATTCATTATGGTTTGTCCTATGGATAAAGTAGTAGTAGTTAGGTGAGTCTGGCCTCGTAATAATTCTGGAGCTTGTAAGGAATTCAGGTGCAGGAAGTGCAGGTCAGTGGGACTTGTGTCACCACATTTCGAGAGCCATAATCAGGGCACTTCTCTGTCTTTTTAAGGCCAGGGCCCCATGTGGTGGAAACGCTGCGGTTTGCCTACAGCGTAAACGCTGTGGGAAAAAAAAAAGTGGCGTTTTACAATCACAGCAAAGTGGATGGTATTCTAGCAATTCCCATCCCCACTTTGCATTAATATACGTGTTGCAGACATGCAGCGATTTCCAAAACTGTTGCAGTTTTGGAAATCTCAGCATGTCAATTATACCTACGGAAATGCCAGCAGTTTCCCTATAGGTATAATGGAAGCAGAAAGTTCAGAGGAAACCTCTGCAAACTTTCTGTCAAAAGCGCTGCAGGAAGAACTTTTTTTTTTATTGCTGACCTATCCTTAGAAATGTCATCAATTGGAGATCTGTTGGGGGTCTGACACCTTGTCCCCCTGTGGTTCAGCTGGTTAAAGAGGCAGTGGCCCTCTCTGAGTGCTGCTTCTACTTCACAGGACATGTGACATTATGGTCATTGATCACATGGCCTGATCACAGCTCAGTCCCATTAAAGTGAATGGGCTGAGCTGTGATACCAAGCACAGTCACAGTACTGAAGAGGCTGCAGCATGAACATCACGTGAACAGGTGCTGATCCATTTCCAATTTTTAATTGATGATTTCATAGGTCATCAATTACTCAGCCTTGGAAAACCCCTTTAAAGCCCCAACTAGACTGTGTCCTACAGATATAAAATAAGATAATATAACACCCAAGTCTTTTTCCTCTCTGTAGTGAATGAAATGATAGCATTAAGCATTCTTCTATCTAGGCTTAACGTGAAAACTGTGCAATCCACCAGAACATATGCCCTTGTGCAGATCTGAGACTACTGCACAAATGGTTGGTCTGGAAGCATAGACAGTGAGTGATTCAGGGTAGGAGCTTCACAACATCTATTATTGACTGATAACCATCTGTTTTTGTTTTTTAAGGGATTGTCCAGGATGTGAATCCAATAGATACTGATGATCTATCCGCAGGAAAGGCCATCGGCATCTGATCGTGTGGGGACTGACTCCCAGATCCTGCACCAATCAGCTGATTCAGCTCCTGCCTCTCAACCCTACCAAACTGAAGTGTTTAAAAATATTGATACAGTGTTGAGGCGTGTCAGTATCTTGGAAAGCTGGTAAGTACCCTTGTACTACCCTGATTTCCAAGGTACTAAGTCAGTAATTAGCTTGCCAGCTGCCACCAGGCTGGATCGATATTATTACACTTCATTGTGATTGGTTTACTCCCAGGCACATTGACAGTATTTCACTTTAATAGCTTACTTTAAATGTGAGCGGGAATAACTCAGGTCACATAGCTAGTGAAGGAGTCTTATGTAACTTAGGAGTCCCTTCACTAGCTCAGTCTGGCACACCTACCTTTAGAATGAGACAGAATTCTGTCTCACAGATGAGTCAAGATTCTATCTTTAACTACAGGTCCCCTGCGCCAGAATAGAAGCCAGTGTTCATTAAATTTACCAAATAAGAAGGAAGACAGCTGAAGTTCACTATAGTTTTTTAAAATTTTTCATACTGCTGAGATCTTTTGTGTTTTTTTTTTTTTTTATCTCTCAGGTTATGATGGATCGCTTGGATTACAGTCATGGCCAAAAGTTTTGAGAATGACACAAATATTATATTTTCACATGATCTGCTGCCCTCTGGTTTTTATGTGTGTTTGTCAGATGTTTTTATCACATACAGAAATATAATTGCATTCATATTATGAGTAACAGAAGCTTATATTGACAGTTAGAATGAGTTAATGCAGCAAGTCAATATTTGCAGTGTTGACCCTTCTTCTTCAGGACCTCTGCAATTCTCCCTGGCATGCTCTCAATCAACTTCTGGACCAAATCCTGACTGATAGCAGTCCATTCTTGCAGAATCAATGCTTTCATTTTGTCTGAATTTGTTGGTTTTTGTTTGTCCACCCGTCTCTTGATGATTGACCACGAGTTCTCAATGGGATTAAGATCTGGGGAGTTTCCAGGCCATGGACCCAAAATCTCTATGTTTTGTTCCCTGAGCCATTTAGTTATCACCTTTGCTTTATGGCAAGGTGCTCCATCATGCTGGAAAAGGCATTGTTGAGCGCCAAACTGCTCTTGGACGGTTGGGAGAAGTTGCTCTTGGAGGACATTCTGGTACCATTCTTTATTCATGGCTGTGTTTTTAGGCAAGACTGTGAGAGAGCCGATTCCCTTGGCTGAGAAGCAACCCCACACATGAATGGTTTCAGGATGCTTTACAGTTGGCATGAGACAAGACTGGTGGTAGCGCTCACCTCTTCTTCTCCGAATAAGCTGTTTTCCAGATGTTCAAAACAATCGAAAAAGGGATTCATCAGAGAAAATGACTTTACCCCAGTCCTCAGCAGTCCACTCCCTGTACCTTTTGCAGAATATCAGTCTGTCCCTGATGTTTTTTCTGGAGAGAAGTGGCTTCTTTGCTGCCCTCCTTGAGACCAGGCCTTGCTCCAAGAGTCTCCGCCTCACAGTGCATGCAGATGCACTCACACCTGCCTGCTGCCATTCCTCAGCAAGCTCTGCACTGCTGGTAGCCCGATCCCACAGCTGAAACACTTTAAAGAGATGGTCCTGCTGCTTGCTGGTCTTTCTTGGGCGCCCTGGAGCCTTTTTGGCACCAATGGAACCTCTCTCCTTGAAGTTCTTGATGATGCGATAGATTGTTGACTGAGGTGCAATCTTTCTAGCTGCAATACTCTTCCCAGTTAGGCCATTTTTGTGCAGTGCAATGATGACTTCCCGGTTACTTTACTTAGGCCGTTGATGACACAGATTGGCCTCAGGGGTCACATGAGGTGAGGACTTCCTCCTAAACAAGACCCGGGAGGAGCAGGACAAGACCGCGTTAGGAGACACCGGAGCATTGGGGACAAGTTAGTATGGGTTTTTTTTTTTAACCTTCCCGGCCTCCTTGCCAAAAATGGCTTCCAAGAGAACTACGCCACTAGATATTATTGAAGCTGATGTTGATAGTGATGGTGAGGATGACATAAATGATGGAAAACATGTAGCATGTGACAACTGCCTGACCTGCTGCTATAGACTTTTATATGATCACAACTTGCATTCTGCTGCATATACAATTCTTTTTGTGGCATATAAGGTGCTCCTTACTCTGGCCTGCACCTTTCCTGTGAAAGAGTGTTTTCAAAAGCTCATCAAGAGAATGCCAAGAGTGTGCAAAGCAGTAATCAAAGCAAAAGGTGGCTACTTTGAAGAACCTAGAATATAAGACATATTTTCAGTTGTTTCACACTTTTTTGTTAAGTATATAATTCCACACGTGTTAATTCATAGTTTTGATACCTTCAGTGTGAATCTACAATTTTTATAGTCATGAAAATACAGAAAACTCTTGGAATGAGAAGGTGTGTCCAAACTTTTGATCTGTACTGTATATAAAATAAAAATACATTTTTCTATTCAAAGACAGTAAACTAAGGCTCAGCTAAAAGTGATATTTGCATTGCTTAAGAGAAAACTCACTTTGATGTAGTACAAAGGACAATACAGTTCTGTTTTGCACACTGTATTGTGTGCGAAAATGCACGTTAAACGTGCATGATGCCAAAAACTTGGCTTTCCAAATGAAATGCATTTACTTTCATCTGAAAACAACACCTTTGACCACTGAGCAACAGTCCAGTTCTTTCTCTCCTTGGCCCAGGTAAGACGCTTCTGGCATTGTCTATTGGTCATGAGTGGCTTGACACATGGAATGCGACACTTGTAGCCCATGTCCTGGATACGTCTGTGTGTGGTGGCTGTTGAAGCACTAACTCCAGAAGCAGACCACTCCTTGTGAATCTCCCCCAAATTTTTGAATGGCCTTTTCTGAATAATCCTATCAATGTTGCGGTTATCCCGGTTGCTTGTGCACCTTTTTCTACCGCACTTTTTCCTTCCACTCAACTTTCCATTAATATGCTTTTGATACAGCACTCTGTGAACAGCCAGCTTCTTTAGTAATGACCTTTTGTGGCTTACCCTCCTTGTGTAGTGTGTCAATGACTGCCTTCTGGACATCTGTCAAGTCAGGAGTCTTCCCCATGATTTTGTCATCTACTGAACCAGACTAAGGGACTTTTAAACGCTTAGGAAGCCTTTCCAGGTGTTTTGGGATAATTATTCTAATTTTCTGAGATAATGACTTTTGGGTTTTCCTTGCCTGTAAGCCGTAATCATCAACATTAACATAAATAAACACTTGAAAAAGTTCACTCTGTTTGTACTGACTCAGTATAATATACGTGTTTCACTTTTTCAATTGAATTACTAAAAAAGAAAAAAAAATAACTTTTTGATGATATTCTAATTTATTGAGATATACTTGTACTTGAGATAACTTAAGCTACAAGGTTATATATTACCATCCTGGAGATGGTAATATCAAGTAATGTAAAAAAGCTGATGACTTTAAATGCAAAAGTAGTCCAACCAATATGCTTTATTTAAACAATGAGTCTCTCACCCACACTGGTGCTTCGCCAGGTTCACAATTATAATAAATAAAAATACCAGGACATGACTTAGGTCAGAGGACAACCAGAAATAAAACCAAACAAACAATGTTTATTATGCAGCAAAGGACTAAATTATTTGTAGATAAAACATGACAAGATAATAAATAATTAATGGCTAAATTCATACAATATATATGTTCATACTGTAAATATATTGTCAGGATCTGGGTGGGCTGACATGGACAGAGACTCCAAGGTATTAGTCGAAGTATTGAGTTTTATTCACTCAAAACACTCCTTGGTACATGTAGCATAACAGAAACCATAAAATATATACCTGTCCGCCTGGGCTCTAACTAAACAGAAATAGGTTACCTCACCTAGAATAGGAACAAGTTCAAACAGTCAGTTTGTCTTCCAGCAGTAGTAACTTTCTTTGTGGCTTTCCAGCCAAGCTCTCCCACAGTCTGCTCTCCTAGCAGACTTCTTATATCCCCCCAATGAGGACAATCCCAGTCAGCTGGGTTTCTCCAGGAGTGTCCACAAAGTGTGGACTGGAGGCGATGGGAATGGCAGGTCCCACTACCAGCCTACCTGCCATTCCATAAAAATCCAGCCCAGTGCACAGCACTTAAATAATGCTTATGTAAGGGAATTGCTAGAGGAGCGATTCCCCAGTAGATGCTGGAGAACCCTGGGGGGAGAGGCACAACAAGACAGTGAGCCCTAAAGCTGAAAACCCCCCACTGGCCCTGCCTCTTGCCTGACTGTCCTAGGTGACAGCTGACAACTCAGAGCCAGTCCCTACACTGAATAAGTGACAACACAGAACACAGACAGAAGAAACGAAAAAAGGGAGGTCAGAAAGCCAAGGGTTCGGTAACAGACGAGCAATGTAGTACAGAATCAAAATCCAAGAGAATAGTCAAAAGTCAAGGCCAGAGGTCAGGAATAGGAATACAGGTAACAAAAACAGCAAGAAGAAATAGCCAGAACGCACAAGCAATAACCAGCACCAATGTGAATGTGAGCAAAGAATAAATAGGAAGAAAGAACCCACCCCAGACTTGATAGGAGGAAAGGCTGTCAATCACACAGGCAAGGCCAAAATTAACTATTAGTGGAGCAGGGGAAAACCAAGGTGAAGTAGACGGGCATGGCAGAAAATCAATTACATAGTCTAGGACAGTGTTCAGACTGAGCAACAAGAATCTTAAACAAGTAATCAAACTGAGCACACCTCCTGCGCCGGTGCGTGTGGGCGGAGGGTGGTGCAGAGACCCGAACAGGCAGAGACGTTACAGCTCAGCAAACATAGTTGTCTGCTGAGAAACAAACTCTCTGGATTTCCCTCATCTCACCCATCTGAGCAACCTGGGTGAGATGTACATCCTTTCCAATATGTTACCAGTCATCGGCTTACAAAAAAAAAAAAAAAAAAAAAAAGATTATATACATATATAATTTTATCTGTTTATCATTTAAGTCTATGGGACACCATAGCAGTACTAGGAAACATCTGAGGAAGTCCTGACAGTTGGGATAGGCCATCAATTTATAAAAGATGGATAATACCTTTAACTGAAAATTAGACCTTTTACAAAGTTGCTCAAAGGTTGGAGGTTAGAAAACGAAAATAGGTAAAGCAAGAACCCTTAGTTTTATAGGGTTAAGTGCTGTGCTAAAAGGGAAGACAATAGCATATGTCCCTATGATTTGTAAAGTGGACCATGCGTGTGTCACACTGGCTCTGATGTTATATTCTTTTTTTCAGCCTGTTTGGGGGTTCCCACCCAAGGTGACAATGATTTACCATCCTATCGGCAACTCTGCTGTAGCCAAGCCACAAACCTCCCTGCAGCTTCTTCCTGTTTTGGACCGTACTTTGCAAGACCTAGCACGGCCCCGAACTGCTACCAGACCTTCCTCCTAAACAGTGCAAGGTAGGCAGCCATTACATCTGTGCCTCTACATCCCTCCTGTGGTGAACTCTCTAGCCTGATGATTTACTGAGCTTGCTAACCTCAACCTCTCCTCTCCTGGATACTGGGAGTAACCTATTATGGATTACTGTGTGCTGTTTTTACTTTAGAGACCATAAAATACTATAACGGGGTCCGCTAGGTTTCCGCCTTTAAAAAAAAAAAAAAAAAAAAAAAATCGGAGAGAAAAGTCCCTTCTTGCATTTTTCAAGTGGAATGGGGGATGGAATACAGTGTCCATATCAGGACATCCTCAGATATCAGAGTCAAACATCAGATTAATAGTAGTTTACAACAGTGATACCTGACTTTGATACCTTACTCTGATACCTGACTTTGATACCGACACCTGACTTTGATTCCGACACCTGACTTTGATTCCGACACCTGACTTTGATTCCGACACCTGACTCTATGCAGTTTCTGGGCTGGTTGTAAAACTTAGATGACTTCTGACTTTCATATCTGATTGAGTCACAACTCAGCAGTCAGCTATGAAGCACATACTATGTTGCACTGTCATTGGCCAGGATGACTGACCTCTGAGTGAACTCACTGCTCACACTCAGGAGTAGAAGATACTTGTATAAGGCTGTTGGCTGATTAGCTCCATGAGGTCTGATAAAAAGTTGTCTGACACAAAGTTGTCTGATACCTGACTCAGTCAGAGATCAGTCTCACACATCATCTGAGTTTTTCATATACATATAAGCCAGCCAGCACATACAACGGTGGAGATTTATCAAGTAAAATGCTCCATAATTCTGGTATCATTTTCACCAAATAACCTCTCTAACATGTTGTGTGCCACATTCATAAAGTGTTTTAAATACTTTTATTAATTGAACAAAAAGGGGTGTGGACTCATAGTAAGGAGGCGTGACCTACAACACTGTGCTGCAAAGAATAACCTCTCTAACATGTTTGTGCGCCACATTTTCTGCATGTATTTTTCTGCAATGTGAAAAACCCCTACAATCCATGCATTGCAGAAAAATACATGCAGTGAAAATGCTGCAATTTCCAAAACAGTTGCGGTTTTGGAGATCATAGCAAGTCAATTCTATTTACGGAAATGCTGGCGGTTTCACTATAGGTATAATGGAAGCAGAAAGTCCGCAGAGGAAACCTTGCCAGACTTTCTGCGAAAATCTCTGAGGGAAAAACTGTGATGCATTTCTGCCAAGGTTTTTCCCACAGCGCTTTTTTGCTGCAGCCTGGTACATGGGGCCTCAGCCTAAAACACTTGATAAATGTTAGAGAGATTATTTGGATGTATTTTTGCAGCACAGTGTTGTAGGTCATACCTCTTTACTATGAGTCCACACCCCTTTTTGTACAAGTAATAAAAGTATTTAAAACAATTTATGAATGTGGCACACAACATGTTAGAGAGGTTATTTGGTGAAAATGATACCAGAATTATGGAGCATTTTACTAGATAAATCTCCACCACTGTATGTGCTGGCTGGCTTGTATGTATATGAAAAACTCAGATGATGTGTGAGTCTGATCTCTGAATGAGTCAGGTATCAGACAACTTTGTGTCAGACAACTTTTTATCAGACTCATGCAGCTCTCAGCCTGCAGCCTTATACAAGTATCTTCTACTTCTAAGTGTGAGCAGTGAGTTCACTCAGAGGTCAGTCATCCTGGCCAATCACAGTACAACATTGTATGTGCTTCATAGCTGAATGCTGAGTTGTGACTCAATCAGATATGAAATTCAGAAGTCATCTAAGTTTTACAACCAGCCCAGAAACTGCATAGAGTCAGGTGTCAGAATCAAAGTCAGGTGTCAGAATCAAAGTCAGGTGTCGGTATCAAAGTCAGGTGTCGGTATCAAAGTCAGGTGTTGGAATCAAAGTCAGGTGTCAGAATCAAAGTCAGGTATCAAAGTCAGGTGTCGGAATCAAAGTCAGGTGTCGGAATCAAAGTCAGGTGTCGGAATCAAAGTCAGGTGTCGGAATCAAAGTCAGGTGTCGGAATCAAAGTCAGGTATCAAAGTCACGTGTCAGAATCAAAGTCAGGTATCAAAGTCAGGTATCAGAGTAAAGTATCAAAGTAAGGTATCACTGTTGTAAACTGCTATTAATCTGATGTTTGACTCTGATATCTGAGGATGTCCTAATATGGACACTGTAATGGAATCCCCGAACAATAATCGATCGCAGATTTGAATCTAGCCTTAGCCTTTTATTGCTGCCTTATTACCTCTTAAGGCCTTATCTCCATTGTTGATGTTTCTATGACCACTATGCAGGTGATATTGTTACTATTATTGTCTTCTTATTCCAGGGCAGTTCCTGGATTCATAAATTGTACCCTTTCATAGCCTATTGCACTTAACTGTTCCACTTTTTCTATTAGGGGGTTAGCCGTGACAGCGGTCCCCATGTCCCCCCTACACCTTAGGGCATTACAGGGTTTGCTGCACTGTATTCATCCCCTGTGTACAGGCAATAGTTTGAAGTTTGTTGCTAGTGTTTACTACTGTTAACGTTTTTTTTTTTTCCTCCAAAGTGCTACCTATTCTTTGTATATGATTATGGATGTTTCAATCCCCTGCCTAACCCTATCCATGACTACGTGACCTGCGCATTCCTTTCCAGATGTTCAGCCCCACCTTGTGTCTTCCCCATGTGTAATATTATCTCACATAATTTAAGGGGATTTAATTCTCCTCAGAAACATCATAATTTGTTTCTCCAATATGAGAAACTGAAACCTGATATCCTCTGCATTCAGAAATCTCATTTCACATCCATCTTGTTTACTAAGTTTTTTCACTCACTCAAGCGATGGATCTCAGACGCCCTCAACGAGTTCTTTGCACACAATAATGCATCGGATACCGACCCAGCTATTAATTGGGCGGCACATAATGCCACAGTTATGGGCACCCTTATAGCAGAGGCTTCTCGCCTGAGAAAATAAAGTTTAGGCGGACTTAGAGCACAAACTGTTGAAATTAGAAACTGCTAATCAACTTCAACCTTACTGCTATCTTGCTAAATGTATTAGGAATGTCAAACTTCAATTAACTCCGTCCTGACACATCAGACAGAAAAAGCTGTCCGATGGACCCAAGTGAGATTTTACAAATTTGTGAATAAACCTGATAAACTATTAGCCTCTAAATTAAGGGCACGCCAGAAGCTAAACGTAATATATGAAATACGGGAGTCAAGCGGTAAAATTACCTCCAACCCTAACTCTATTTATACATAGTTCCAACAGTTCTACCAGAACTTATACTCTGCCACCACCTCTACCTGCCCTCTGGAGAGTGCCCCCTTTCTCCAATCCCTACATCTCCCTACTGTCACAGCTACTCAAGCTGCTTCCTTAAATGAAACCATATCTAGAGAGGAACTAAAGTCTGCTTAAGAATGGGAAAGCTCCCAGGCCAAATGGATTCCTCTCTCCATAATATAAAAAATGTAAGACTATTCTTTCTCCACATCCTGCAGGGAGGTAAATTTCCCCAGGACATGCTCAGCGGTCCTGTAAGGGAATCACTAGAGGAGCGATTCCCCAGTAGCTGCTGGAGAACTTAGGGGGAGCGGCACAACAAGACAGTGGACCCTAAGCTGAATCCCCCCCCCACTGATCTGTCCTAGGTGACAGCCAGCAACCAGTCGACAGTCCCTCCTTATAATAAGTGATAACACAGAACGCAGACAGGACGCACAACAACAAAGGGAGGTCAGCTAGCCAAGGGGTCGGTAACAAACGAGCAATGCAGTACAAAATCACAATCCAAGAGAGAAGTCAAAGGTAAGCCAGTGGTCAGAAAATCAGAAGAGCAGTTAACAAGGAACAAGGAGTATAGCCAGTAAGCAAAATGCAATAGCAGGCGCCAATGGGAAAGTGAGCAAAGAATAAATAGGGAGAAAGAACCTGCCCCAGACTTGATAGGAGGACAGGCTGTCAATCACAAAGGTGGGACTAAAGTTAACTCTTAGTGGAGCAGGGGGAAAGCAAGGTGAAGGAGAAGGGCGTGGTGGAAAATCAATTAAGGAGGTGAGGGAATAGGACAGTGTTTCAGACAATACAAGAAAAAACCAAAGGAAGGAATCACAACCGGGCACGCCTCCTGCGCCGCAGCGTGTGCCCGGAGGATGGTGCCAAAGCCTGAACAGGCAAGGATGTTACAGGTCCATAATGGTTATTCTTAAACCAGGTGAAGACGCTATTACCCCCACTAACTACAAACCTATATCACTTTTAAACTTAGATATACAGTATCTCACAAACGTGAGTACACTTCTCAAAAGTTTGTAATTATTTCATTATATATTTTCATTGGATAACACTGAAGATATGACACTTTCATACAATGTAAAGTAGTCAGTGTACAGCTTGTATAACAATGTAAATTTGTTGTGCCATCAAAATCACTCAACACACAGTCATTAATGAATAAACCCCTGGCAACAAAAGCGAGTACACTCCTAAGTGAAAATGGACAAATTGTGCCTCAAATGTCAATATTTTGTGTGGCCACAATTATTTTCCAGCACTGACTTAACCCACTTGGAGTTAACTAGGGCATCACAGGTGGCCACTGGAATCCTCTAACACTCATCCACAACAACATGACAGAGCTCGTGGAGTAGAGACCTTACTCTCCTCCACCTTCCATTTTAGGAAGCCCCATAGATGCTCAACAGGGTTTAAGTCTGGAGATATGCTTGGCCAGTCCAGCACCTCAGTTTCTTTAGCAAGGCAGTGGTCGCCTTGGAGTTGTGTTTGGGGTCGTTATCATGTTGGAATACTGCCCTGCGGACCAGAAGGGGGGAGATCATGCTCTGCTTCAGTATGTCACAGTACATGTTGGCATTCGTGGTTCCCTCAATGAATTGTAGCTCCCCACAGCTGGCAGCACTCATGCAGCAAGACACACTAGTTTTTGTACTCCTTCCGATTGACACCATCTGAACCAAATAAGTTTGTCTTGGTCTCAACATTACTGGATTACTGGAACAGGACAAGGTATCAGTAATCCATGTCCTTAGTCTGTTTGTCTTCAGCAAACTGCTTGTGGGCTTTCTTGTGCATCATCTTTAGAAGAGGCTTCCTTCTGGGACGACAGCCATGCAGACCAATTTGATACAATGTGCGGTTTTGTATAGTCTGAGCACTGACAGGCTGACCCTCCACCTCATTAACCTCTGCAGCAATGCTGGCAGCACTCATGCCTCTATTTTGCAAAGATTCTGATATGATTCTGAGCGCGGGCACTCAACTTCTTTGGTCGACCAAGTCAAGGCCTGTCTTGTTAAAACGCTGTGAGGTCTTGGCCACCGTGCTGCAGCTCAGTTTCAGGGTGTTAACAATCTTCTTATAGCCCAGGCCATCTTTATGTAGGGCAACAATTATTTTTTTTTAGCTCTTCAGAGAATTCTTTGCCATGAGGTGCCGTGTTGAACTTCCACTAACCAGTATGAGAGAGTGTGAGAGCAATAACACCAAATAAGACATTTGCTCCCCATTCACACGTGAAAACTTGTAACACTAACAAGTCACATAACATCGGGGAGGGAAAATGGCTAATTGGGCACAATTTGTCCATTTACATTTAGGAGTGTACTCACTTTTGTTGCCAAGAGTTTAGACATTAACCCCTTAAGGACACAGCCCAAAAGTGCATTAAGGACCAGGACTCATTTTTCAAAACTGACATAAGTCACTTTATATGGCAAGAACTTTTAGACGCTTTAACTTACACAAGTGATTTTGAGATTGTTTTTTCCTGACACATTGTACTTCATGTTAGTGGGAAACACCAATCAATATTTTTGTATTTATTTATAAAAAAAAATAAGAAACCTGACCCCATTTTAAAAACTACAGCTCTCAAGGAATTTCTCAAGGGGTATTATCATTTTGAGTGTTTCCAAAAAATTAATATACAAAGTGAAAATTGATTTTTTTATTAAAAGAAATATGCCATTTCAGTGCCCAATAAGTTGTACCCATTTTGTGTCATCAGACATGCACTCCTAAAACTATTAAGTGGGCTATCCTTGGTTCAAAAAAGCTGTATATGTATAAAGTGCTGTTTGGGCACAGCCCGGCACAGAGAGGACGGAGAGCTGTTTTGGTTTTTGGAGCACAGTTTGGTTATTGGACGTCATGCCACTTTTGCAGAGCCCTTGAATTGCCAGTAAAGTGGAATCTGCAGACATGTGACCCCATTTTGGAAAGTATACCCCTCAAAGGATTCAAGAGGTGTAGTGATCATTTTTAACCCTTGAGCTTTGCATTAATTTAATTTCCAGAAATGAATGCGCAGCTGATAATGAAAAGTGAAAATTGCAATTTTTCCATAGATACGCCATTTCAGTGCCCGATATGTTGTACCCAGCATGTATCAGCAAAGACACACACTCCAAAAACTGTTAAGCAGGTATCACTGGCACAACAGCATTTGGAGCGTTCCTCTTTGATACAAGCCGAGCACAACATATGAAATGACGTATTCCTGGAAAAATTGTCATTTTCTCTTATCATTTACAAATTAATTTCTGGAAAGTAAATTAATGCAACACTTTGGGGTTACAAATGATCACTGTACCCCAGATTAATACCTTCAGGGGTGTATTTTCCAAAATGGGGTCACACGTCAGGGAATTCCACTTAACTGGCATTTCAGAGCTCTGCAAAAGTGTCATGACGTCCAAAAACCAAACCGTCTAAATCTGTGCTCCAAAAACCAAATAGCGCTCCTTCCCTGCTGTGCCCATACAGCTTTTTATACCCACATATGACATTAAGTACTGTGACAATTTGGGGGGATTTAGCCTCAAAGGCGGAAGCTTCCTGGACTCCACAGTGGTGTTGGTGGTACTGGGTGCCAAACAAGCAGCATATCAGGCGGTGTTAATCCAAAGTAAATGGCTTTATTCAGCCTACAAATGGAACAGGAACAAAAATAACAAACAGCCTAGCCCACACATAGGGCACTACCTCACTGCTTGAGCCCTGACTAGCCTCTGGGGGCAAGAAGCAGCCTGGCTCACACTTAGCTCAAGCAAGTCCGCTTAGGAAATCCAGTCCTCCTGAGACAGACCGCCTGTCTGTCTCCCACTGGTTCCATCATCTACCTGCTCCCTGCAGGTCTCTCCAGCAGCTCTCCTGCTGCGTACACTCCATCTGGAGTTGGGCCCCACCTATGGGTGTGGCTGAGGGCCTTTTTCATTTTATATAGGAAAAGGGAATTTTGGGGGCTTAACTTTATTAATTTTTTTTCACACACTTGCATTTTTTTTGCACTTTTTTTTTTTTTTTTTTTTTTTTTACTTTTTCATGCAGTATGTCCCTTTAGGACATCTGAACCAGCGAGCAATGATCGCTGGTTCAGTACTATAGACTGCAATACATGAGCAACATATGTATTGCAGTCTATATAGGAAGTCTGCCTATGCAGACGCAAAGGCTAACTTCCTGAGGTCCCGGCAGGATCAACCAGGTAACAGTGGCCCCAGACAGCCTGGGGTCACTGGCCAGACCCCTTGCTGCAGATAATAGATATTGGCACCCCTGATCTCGTCACGTGGGTGCCGGGGCGGAGGGCAGCAATATGGCAGAAAGTTACAGCTAACACCCGCTCCCGATAGTGGGGCAGTGAGTTACAATTATGTCCATTTGCGCCAAGTTCCAGGCGCCCATGACGTAATAGTACATCACATGTCGCTAAGGGGTTAATGGCTGTGTATTGAGTGATTTTGATGGCTGTCAGGATTCTCTATCCGGCTGCTGCACTTTTAATGTTACTATTAAAGCTTTTACAGTTTCAGAGGCTTCCTGGCTTGGTCCAGTTAGCAGCTGAGGAGGCCTATGTAAGATTACGCCCTCCTGAGACAAGGGCCAACTCATTTGGTTTGCTTCCTAGTTTGGCTCTCCATCTTGTTTGTGAATACCTGTTTGATTACTGACCTCTGGCTAGTGTGCTAGTTGTAGAAAGCTGTCTCTACTGCTCGCAGTTATCAGCCAATTCCTTGCTATTGTTTTTATTGTGGCTTTGCATCTAACTATAACAATGTCACAACAAATTTACACAGTTATACAAGATGTACACTTACTACTTGACATTATATCAAAGTGTCATTTCCCTAGTGGTGTCCCATGAAAATACATAATGAAATTATTACAAAAAGGGATTAGGGGTGTACTCACGTTTGTGAGATACTGCAAAACAATTTTCCTCTAACCTCACCACTCGATTGAGGTTCATGGGCATAACTGGTTAATACCAAAGGGCTCTCCAAGCACTTTATTGTGACTCTATTGGCTATTAGAGGCCCCTGACAGACTCCCCAATATCTATCAAGATCTGTCTTGGCACCTGGCAAGGCTGCCCCCTTCACTCTATTTGCCATTGCCATAGAACCACTAGTGATTGCTATCCACTCTCATCCTGATATTACAGATGTAAGGATAGGGAGCCATGAATATAAAACTAACTTGTTCGCTGATTACATGCTGCTCACTATCATAAAATCCCTGATCAATACCCTCTCACAGTTTGCATAACTGTTGGGTCTTAAACTTAACACTTCTAAATCAGAAATATTACATTGTAATGTCCCCTCAGCTACCAAAAAATGATGGCTTTAAATTTTGGTTTTTAGACTAGAGATAAATACCTACCCTAACTTGGAGTAAACCTTTGCAGTCCTCTAGATATCCATTTCAAATGGAACTATGTGCAACAGTGACGCCTCCCCCTAGGGCCTTCTATGTCGCTCTTCCCAGGTGCAGGAATGCCGAGTGGTATGTTACGGCCTATATGAGTCTTATTGTGTGTCACGGTGCTCCTACCTGAATAAGGCTAGACCCCAGGCTTTGGCTCCGATGCAATAAATAGTAGGAGTAATTGAGAGATTGAGGAATAACTTGAGTACAGACCTTGAGATGAAGTTGAACAGCAGCTTTACTTCAATAAAAGGTTTTCCAAACAGATTCAGGCTTTGTCTTGGCTCCAGCAGGCTTTAGCATATAACTGGTGGGCTGCACTTCTGTCTGTAGTCTGACTCTCAATTGTGCCAGGGAACTTTACTCCCGGCAGCTCCAAGATGGAGTCTCAATCAGTACTCCAACTAGCACTTGACTTAGACTTACTGGTTCTAACTGGTCCCCACCCTAGCTGCAGAGGAAAGGAATCCTCTACTACGCTCTAGAGGGGGATTTTAGTGAAATGGAAGATTCCATTCTAAGATAACCCTACCAGTTTGCTACCACCTGCTAGTGAACCAGGCACACTACATGTAATACAGTTACATAACATAGTGAATGCACATTGGTGGAGGACTTGGAAAAATGCATAAGATGGCATTGGGTTAGCAGATAAAGATACCAGCAGGGTGTGGGAGTGGTATCACAACTCTGGGGTGTTACATATGCAACACTAATCCCGAAGCTCCTGAAGGATCGCTTTGCCTGGCATTGCCCCACCCAATCCTGGGTTGGTAGAATTTGCTCGGTTAAAATGGCTACCTTACCTTGCATTCTATTTACACTAAGACCTTTTTCAAAAAGGTGGATTGTAATATCCTCCTGGATTACAACAGTCAGCATTATAGAAAGTGGAAAAATAATGTCCCATATGGACAATTTTGGAGGTTAACCCCTTTCTTTTTTAATTTAATTACTGAAAGAAAGAAACGTATCAAAGATATTCTAATTTATTGAGATGCACCTGTAGTGTCTCAAGACATGCAGCCTTGTATCATAACAGTTTCTGAATTACTCCAATAAACTATATTCCCAGTACTAGCCATAACCGATTGGAACAACTCAAAAAATGTGAATTTTATTGGCTCTTTAAGTTAGAGACTATTGTCCCTATGGGTTTAAATTGAAGCCTCTGAGAATATATTAACATTTTTACAACATTGTATTTATTCACAGACTATGTTCACATGTATGGATTTCTACACCATGTATGTATGTTTGTGTGTATATATATATATATATATATATATATATATATATATATATAAACAGTGAGGAAAAAAAAATATTTAGTCAGCCTCCAATTGTGCAGGTTCTCCCACTTAAAAAGATGAGAGAGGCCTGTAATTGACATCATAGGTAGACCTCAACTACGCGGAACACAATGAGAAAACAAATCCAGAAACTCACATTGTCTGATTTTTAAAGAATTTATTTGCAAATTATGGTGGAAAATAAGTATTTGGTCAATAACAAAAGTTCATCTCAATACTTTGTTATATATCCTTTGTTGGCAATGACAGAGGTCAAATGTTTTCTGTAAGTCTTCACAAGGTTGGCACACACTGTTGCTGGTATGTTGGCCCATTACACCATGCAGATCTCCTCTACAGCAGTGATGTTTTGGGGCTTTCGCTGGGCAACACGGACTTTCAACTCCCTCCAAAGGTTTTCTATGGGGTTGAGATCTGGAGACTGGCTAGGCCACTCCAGGACCTTGAAATGCTTCTTACAAAGCCACTCCTTCGTTGCCCTGACTGTGTGCTTGGGATCATTGTCATGCTGAAAGACCCAGCCACGTTTCATCTTCAATGCCCTTGCTGATGGAAGGAGGTTTGCACTCAAAATCTCACGATACATGGCCCCATTCATTTTTTCATGTACACGGATCAGTCTTCCTGGTCCCTTTGCAGAGAAACAGCCCCAAAGCATGATGTTGCCACCGCTATGCTTCACAGTAGTTATGCTGTTCTTTGAATGCAACTCAGCATTCACTCTCCTCCAAACACGACGAGTTGTGTTTCTACCAAACAGTTCTACTTTGGTTTCATCTGACCATAAGACATTCTCCCAATACTCTTCTGGAACATCCAAATGCTCTCTAGAACTGGCTTAAGCAGGGGGACACGTCTGGCACTGGCGGCATAGTGTGTTACGGACAGTAGCCTTTGTTACGTTAGTCCCAGCTTTCTGCAGGTCATTTACTAGGTCCCCCCGTGTTGTTCTAGGATTTTTGCTCACCGTTCTTGTGATCATTTTGTGGAGCCCCTGATAGAGGGAGATTATCAATGGTCTTGTATGTCTTCCATTTTCTAATTATTGCTCCCACAGTTGATTTCTTCACACCAAACTGCTTGCCTATTGCAGATTCAGTCTTCCCAGCCTGGTACAGGTCTACAATGTTGTTTATTATGTAACAATTTCAAACAGGTGCCATTATTACATGTAATGAGTGGAGGACAGAGGAGCCTCTTAAAAAAGAAGTTACAGGTCTGTGAGAGCCAGAAATCTTGCTTGTTTGTAGGTGACCAAATACTTATTTTCCACCATAATTTGCAAATAAATTCTTAAAAAAATCAGACAATGTATTTTTCTAGATATGTTTTCTCATTTTGTCTCTCATAGTTGAGGTCTACATATGATGTCAATTACAGGCTTCTCTCATCTTTTTAAGTGGGAGAACATTCACAATTGGTGGCTGACTAAATATTTTTTTTGCCCACTGTGTGTATATATATATATATATATATATATATATATATATATATATATAACACATACACATTATAGATACAGTACAGACCAAAAGTTTGGACACACCTTCTTATTCCAAGAGTTTTCTGTATTTTCATGACTATAAAAATTGTAGATTCACACTGAAGGCATCAAAACTATGAATTAACACATGTAGAATTATATACTTAACAAAAAAGTGTGAAACAACTGAAAATATGTCTTATATTCTAGGTTCTTCAAAGTAGCCACCTTTTGCTTTGATTACTGCTTTGCACACTCTTGGCATTCTCTTGATGAGCTTCAAGAGGTAGTCACCTGAAATGGTCTTCCAACAGTCTTGAAGGAGTTCCCAGAGATGCTTAGCACTTGTTGGCCCTTTTGACTTCACTCTGCGGTCCAGCTCACCCCAAACCATCTCGATTGGGTTCAGGTCTGGTGACTGTGGAGGCCAGGTCATCTGGCGTAGCACCCCATCACTCTCCTTCTTGGTCAAATAGCCCTTACACAGTCTGGAGGTGTGTTTGGGGTCATTGTCCTGTTGAAAAATAAATGATGATCCAACTAAACGCAAACCGGATGGAATAGCATGCCGCTGCAAGATGCTGTGGTAACCATGCTGGTTCAGTAATCCTTCAATTTTGAATAAATCCCCAACAGTGTCACCAGCAAAGCACCCCCACACCATCACACCTCCTCCTCCATGCTTCACGGTGGGAACCAGGCATGTAGAGCCCATTCGTTCACCTTTTCTGCGTCGCACAAAGACACGGTGGTTGGAACCAAAGATCTCAAATTTGGACTCATCAGACCAAAGCACAGATTTCCACAGGTCTAATGTCCATTTCTTGTGTTCTTTAGCCCAAACAAGTCTCTTCTGCTTGTTGCCTGTCCTTAGCAGTGGTTTCCTAGCAGCTATTTTACCATGAAGGCCTGCTGCACACAGTCTCCTCTTAACAGTTGTTGTAGAGATGTGTCTGCTGCTAGAACTCTGTGTGGCATTGACCTGGTCTCTAATCTGAGCTGCTGTTAACTTGCGATTTCTGAGGCGGGTGACTCGGATGAACTTATCCTCCACAGCAGAGGTCACGCTTGGTCTTCCTTTCCTGGGGCGGTCCTCATGTGAGCCAGTTTCTTTGTAGCGCTTGATGGTTTTGGCCACTGCACTTGGGGACACTTTCACAGTTTTCCCAATTTTTCGGACTGACTGACCTTCATTTCTTAAAGTAATGATGGCCACTCGTTTTTCTTTACTTAGCTGCTTTTTTCTTGCCATAATACAAATTCTAACACTCCATTCAGTAGGACTATCAGCTGTGTATCCACCTGACTTCTGAACAACACAACTGATGGTCCCAACCCCATTTATAGGGCAAGAAATTCCACTTATTAAACCTGACAGGGCACACCTGTGAAGTGAAAACCATTTCAGGTGACTACCTCTTGAAGCTCATCAAGAGAATGCCAAGAGTGTGCAAAGCAGTAATCCAAGCAAAAGGTGGCTACTTTGAAGAACCTAGAATATAACACATATTTTCAGTTGTTTCACTATTTTTTGTTAAGTATATAATTCCACATGTGTTAATTCATAGTTTTGATGCCTTCAGTGTGAATCTACAATTTTTATAGTCATGAAAATACAGAAAACTCTTGGAATGAGAAGGTGTGTCCAAACTTTTGGTCTGTACTGTATACATATATTACTATTTGCCATTTATTTATTTTATTATATTATGTGACACATAATGGTAAGAAATAGTCATCTCCACCCGTTCCAGTCCATTTAGTCTATCCAGTCTTCACATTAATCCTTATATGGATTTATTTATATGTGAGACATTTTGATACAGAATAATTTTTTATTATGTATCTCTGGATCTTTTCGACTCAGAATTTTAAATAACTTCCGAGACTTGCATTCACTTTTTAGATATTATTTTATTATTGTACTTTTATAGATAACATTATTTCATTGTTATACCTTTAGTGTCCTTATTAACAATTCATAATTTTTTTTTTTTTTTGGAAATGCTAAACAGTATTCCCGCACTTCTTACCTTATAGTCAGATGTGTCTCATTGTTCAAAAAATCCAGTATTAGTATTTGATTAAAAAATATTTAACTTTTAAATGACTATACATCTAAATATGGTTATGTTAATGGGAAAACCCCTTAAGGCTAAGGCCCCACGTATCGAGCTGCAGCCAAAAAACACTGTGGAAAAGACTGCGGCGGAAACTCTATTATACTTATATGGAAACTGGCAGTGTTTCCGCAGGTATAATGGACATGCTGCAATTTACAAAAACTTTAACGTTTTTGAAATTGCAGCATTTCTGCTGCAAATTTTTTTCTGCAATGTATGGATGGGATTAGCCATTAGTACCATTAGTTACTGTAACACGTGGTGTATTCGCAATGTGGGGCCCCAGCCTTAAAGGAATTGGTGGTGAATTCTTGGTATCCGAAATTTGGTATGGACTATTCATTTATAGACAAAGACTGAATCTGAACTATAGCATGACCATTAATGTAGTCATGTCCAAATCCGGCAATCAGTATAAAACCCTGGATCAACTCGTCTATACCAAAAATCTAAAACCTGTAACCTGTTTTATTATTTTTGTATTCAAAAGAGGCATCCAGGCCCTTTTTGAGCTTTCACAATGAATCCAACATCTCAGCATTCTGTAGCAGTGAGTTCCATAGCCTCACTGCTCTTACAGTAAACAATCCTTAAAGAAATTGGTGGGGAATTCTTGGCATCCGGACTTTGGTATGGACTATTCATTTATAGAGAGAGACTGAACCTGACTGCCTATCCCTGTAAGCAATGTTACTATGGTTGTCACACAATTGAATTTCATTAAAAGCTGTTAAGCAAAGAAATAAAGTGTGATTTTTTTTTTTATCACAGCACCTATGCTATAAGTCTAGCACCAATGACTATTGTTTGAATATACTCCAAATCATGAACAAATCATGCTCACTTTATTTTATGCAGCACTCTGTGGTCACTTGTCTAATTTCCATACATTTAAGCTTGAAATGACAGGGCAGGTATCTCATAATGTGGCCATTCAGTTTATGCATACATTATATATACAGTGGGGAAAAAAAAGTATTTCGTCAGCCACCAATTGTGCAACTTCTCCCACTTAAAAAGATGAGAGAGGCCTGTAATTGACACCATAGGTAGACCTCAACTATGAGAGACAAAATGAGAAAATAAATCCAGAAAATGACATTGTCTGATTTTTTAAGAATTTATTTGCAAATTATGGTGGAAAATAAGTATTTGGTCAATAACAAACAAGCAAGATTTCTGGCTCTCACAGACCTGTAACTGCTTCCTTAAGATGCTCCTCTGTCCTCCACTCATTACCTGTAGTAATGGCACCTGTTTGAAATTGTTATCAGTATAAAAGACACCTGTAAACCACCTCAAACAGTCACACTCCAAACTCCACTATGGTGAAGACCAAAGAGCTGTGGAAGGACACCAGAAACAAAATTGTAGACCTGCACCAGGCTGGGAAGACTGAATCTGCAATAGGTAAGCAGCTTGGTGTGAAGAAATCAACTGTGGGAGCAATAATTAGAAAATGGAAGACATACAAGACCACTGATAATCTCCCTCGATCAGGGGCTCCACGCAAGATCTCACCCCGTGGGGTAAAAATGATCACAAGAATGGTGAGCAAAGATCCCAGAACCACATGGGGGGACCTAGTGAATGACCTGCAGAAAGCTGGGACTAACATAACAAAGGCTACTGTCAGTAACACACTACGCCGCCAGGGACTCAGATCCTGCAGTGCCAGACGTGTCCCCTTGGTTAAACCAGTACATAACAGGGCCTGTCTGAAGTTTGCTAGAGAGCATTTGGATGTTCCAGAACAGTATTGGGAGAATGTCATATGGTCAGATGAAACCAAAGTAGAACTGTTTGGTAGAAACACAAATCGTCGTGTTTGAAGGAGAGTGAATACTGAGTTGCATCCAAAGAACACCATACCTACTGTGAAGCATGGGGGTGGCAACATCATGCTTTGGGGCTGTTTCTCTGCAAAGGGACCAGAAAGACTGATCCGTGTACTTGAAAGAATGAATGGGGCCATGTATCCTGAGATTTTCAGTGCAAACCTCCTTCCATCAGCCAGGGCATTGAAGATGAAACGTGGCTGGGTCTTTCAGCATGACAATGATCCCAAGCACACCGCCAGGACAATGAAGGAGTGGCTTTGTAAGAAGCATTTCAAGGTCCGGGAGTGGCCTAGCCAGTATCCAGATCTCAACCCCATAGAAAACCTTTGGAGGGAGTTGAAAGTCCGTGTTGCCCAGCGACAGCCCCAAAACATCACTGCTCTAGAGGAGATCTGCATGGAGGAATGGGCCAACATACCAGCAACAGTGTGTGCCAACCTTGTGAAGACTTACAGAAAACATTTGACCTCTGTCATTGCCAACAAAGGATATATAACAAAGTATTGAGATGAACTTTTGTTATTGACCAAATACTTATTTTCCACCATAATTTGCAAATAAATTCTTTAAAAATCAGACAATGTGAGTTTCTGGATTTGTTTTCTCATTTTGTCCCGCATAGTTGAGGTCTACCTATGATGTCTGTATACAGTGGGGTAAAAAAGTATTTAGTCAGCCAATTGCACAACCAATTGTGCAAGTTCTCTCACTTAAAAAGATGAGAGAGGCCTGTAATTTTTTTTTTTTCATGCTTTTGATGCATTTTTCCCTGCACTTCCTCCCCCTATTAAATATATGTGGAAATGCTCGTGATTCTGCAGCTAACATTAACATGCCATGTTTTTTGAAGCGCACACATTTTTTTTTTTTTTTTCTTACAATGTGTGGATGAGGTAAATTGCTTAGAATTCATTCACTTTGCTGGTGCTGTAAAACACATTTTTTTTTTCCTGTAGCCAAAAACGCTGTTTCTGCAGGGTGGGACTTCAGCCTAAGGCTGAGGCTCCACGTTGCTGAAAAGCAGTTTTTTTTTTTTTTTTTTGCTATGGTTTTCTGAGCCAAAGCCAGGAGTGAATTGAGTAGAAGAGATAAGTATAAGATGCTTCCTAGATATTTCACATTCCTTTTGTAGCCACTCCTGGGTTTGTCTAAAGAAAAAAAAAAAAAAATGCAGTCAATTCTGCAACAACAAAAAACATGCCTCTCTCCAACGTGAGGACTCAGCCTAAAGGTTTTTTTTTTTCTAGAATCAAAATTTAAAACCTAAAATAAGTGCCCAACTCTTGTGTCATGAGAACAGGTGTCCTATGTTCTCCCATTTGAATATTTAGTTGGTTGACTGAGCGCACTGCTCATCTGTGCAACGTGTATGGAACTGACGAAGGGAGTGGAGGTCATAGGTCAGCTGATGTCATCTGTCCCATAAACTTTGATTGGAACGGCAATGCGCATGAACGCCAATCCATTTAGGCAGTAGAACATGGGAACTTACGTTTGTGATTGATGGCAGTCATAGAACCCCCACTGATCAGACACATATCACCACTTCTGTGGACAGATAGATATGGTTATAGGAAAGCCCCTTTTAGAGTAAGGCTAGGTTCACATGAAAGAGTTGCATGGCGGCCATGAAAAAAGTCAATTGTTCACAGCTGTCTTGTTCCCGAGGGGCAACAGTTTTATCAGATCCCCCATACATTTCAGTGTATGGAGGGATCCGTGAAAACGAACAAAAAAAGGACATGACCTATATTTTGATGGTCTGTGTCAAGATAACGGTCATGTGACTAGCCCCCATTCACTACATTAATGCTGCCACATGACTTCCTTTAAAAAAAGGACGTCAAACGACCATTATTCACTGTTGTGTGAATGTAGATAAGTCTGCACAGAACATACATGCAGCAGACTAGTCAGTGCAGACTTGTCAGTGGCTTATATGCTGCATTGTACAGTAGCAGCGAAGTGGATGAGATTTAAATAAATCTCATCCAGGCTCTGCTTAAAAATCCTGCAGCATAATCTGAATTGAGGTGCAGAATGTTCAGGAGCAGCCTCATGTCAGTTTATGCTGCAGGTCATTCTGAGCGGCTTTTGTTGTGGAGTAGTTCAGGAAAATCCTCCGCTGGTTTCCTGCAATGGGATATCAGCAGCGAACACTTATCCTATGCGGAAGTATCTGCAATCTGTACAGAAGACTAGGTACATGACAAGGGCATTGCCAAGTCGCTTTCTTATGAAATAAAGACATGACACCATTGTTGGATTAAATTGGCCACAGCAGCCTTTTATTAAATAATTATAAATAACCATTAAAGTGCCAACATTTATAAACCTCAACAGTAACCTCTAGACACTCCAAGTGTCTAACCATGTAAACAGTAAACCTATACCCTGATGCCCGACAAAGGAGGTCCTCGAAGCCCGTAACCTAGCAAGCGACTATCAATATTCCTTAGCACCAGGAATATTACCCCCAGCCATTCCACTAGCTCGGGGGCACCAAGCTCTTAAAGCCCACTGGTGCTCAGCCTCCCTTCTCATCCTCCAACAACCAAAACCTTCCAGAAATACCAAATGGCCAGCCCCTCCCACGGGCCCCCCCCATCAAAACCATTTCCATACCCCACCAGCTTCGAGGACCCCCTCGCCCAGCTACTGTGACAGCAGAAACAACACCAAGACCTCAAATTAAGAAAAAAGGGGTGGGTGGGTGGGAGCTGCTTTCTCTGCATCTCCTTCCCGACTGGTGCCAATGTTCCCGCTCTTTCTTTAAATACCCGCCCCCCCCCAGAGACCGCACCCATTACCCCCTCCCCTCTAATGGCCAACTTAACCCCATCCTTCCTGCCCTCATGTCACTACTGTCAGCACTGTCATGAGGCCTACCTTTTAGGCCTTGCCTCTTAGTCCGGCCTTTCTGGCATGTCGGCAGTTTACTAATATATTCTCTACAAGTTGTCTTGTCGAATCTCATTGTGAAGTTTCACTCTTGGTAGTCTGAAAAAAGGTGATGTGATGCTGCAGCACCCACCACCGCAACCTATTTAAAGAGGACCTTTCATGTCCTCAGAGATGAGGTGTATTACATACCACTAGAAAGTCAACTGAATTCACTGCACTGCCAGCTTTTCCAGTATGTGACCCATTAATTTTAGTGGAAGAGTGAAGAAATCAGGCGATACCCATTAATTTTGGCACCAATATCTCTCCACTGTCAGAAGGGCAGGTCTTACAGCTCAGCCTCATCCCTGGGCTGTGAGGAATGCCCCCCTGACTGTACTCTTCCATAGCCTTGTACTGTCAGGGGGGCGTTCTTTACCACTCATCAATGACGCTAGTCTGTAAGGCCCACCTTTCTGACAGTGAAGAGATATGGATGCTGAAACTAACCATGGCGGATACCGGCAAAGCTGACAGTGTACTGAATTCAGTCGGCTTTCTAGCAGTATATAAATAATGCACATCTATGAGGACATGAAAGGTCGTCTTTAAATGCACTTCACCTGCATCAGTTTTCGGGTTGTTAAGGACCATTGTCCAGCCAGGAACCTGCAGAGGTGCGGTGTATGTCATTGTAAGGCACCAGCACTCACAAGTGAGGAGTACATGGCTCCTAGGAACAACCTGCTTACTGCAGCATACTATTACAGTGCAGGGCAGGCAGGGCTGATTTAACCATAGGGAAAAAGTTGCACTTGCACCAAGCCCTATGGTTGTGGGGGCCCCGGATCTGGGCACCAGACTTTCTGCCCAGGATAGCTCCACTCACAACTGTATACAGTTTATTATGTTAAACTGGGGTCAGATGAAAGTGGGGACATAAGGCTCAAAAGCAACTAGGTTGATTAGGCAAAAAAAAAAAAAAATTACAAATTTACAAACAACCAACTTAAAAGACACTAGGAACACCCTTGTAAGTTCTGGTGATAGGCACTGCAGCACATCAGAATGTGACTATGTTGTAGGTGCAATAGTTCAGCATTTGGGGCCCTACTTTTAATTTTGCCCGGGGCCCCATTTTGTCTAAAACCGGCCCTGATTCCAAAGATATAAACCCTTTAGTGTTGATGAAAGTGCATGCTAACACTTCATGACATACAGCACACAGAGACCCTGTCCCAAGAGAAACTACAGTGTTACCACCCACTTGGCTAGTATAACCTAATTTGCATTCACACTAAAAGGGCTTATAGCTAGAGATGAGCAAATTTCTCAAAAGTTCGATTTGAAGTTCCAAAAAAATTTGCTTCGATCCGAATTACTTTGCGGCGAATATCGCTAAAAAATACCTATTTCCTAGCTTCAGAGAGTCAGTATAGTGATGTAGAACACTGTGCCTTGCAGTAACATGCATAGGGAGCCTACTGTGGTAGTCAAACAATACTGTGAGTCCGAATGACACGCACATGACTGGCGTCGCTCTTAGAGTCGATGCACACTTCACTTATTTGAACACTTACGGGGCCAAAACTGACCATCTAACTCAAGTGTGAACCCAGCCTTACAGGTCCATGTTAGTGCCAGGTAGAAAGAACCATGCAGAGACCCAACATCCTACTGTAGAGTGAAAGAGCGCACTCCTTTTACACCATCGTCTGTCGATTCCACATATATGTCTACAGAGCGGCAAGGAGACATAATGTGGAGGTGGCAGCGGCATGAGGAGGCCATACAGTGACCAAGTGGCAACATGAGGCGGCCATACAGTGACCAAGTGGCAGCAACATGAGGAGGCCATACAGTGACCAAGTGGCAGCAACATGAGGAGGTCATACAATGACCCAGTGGCAGTGGCATGAGGAGGCCATACAGTGACCCAGTGGCAGCAGTATGAGCAGGCCATACAGTGACCCAGTGGCAACAATATGAGGAGGGCATACAGTGACCCAGTGGCAGCAGCATGAGGAGGCCATACAGTGACCCAATGGCAGCAACATGAGGAGGCCATACAGTGACCCAGTGGCAGCAGCATGAGGAGGCCATACAGTGACCCGGTGGCAGCAGCATGAGTAGGACACACAGTGACCCAGTGAAAGCGGCATGAGGATGTCATACAGTGACCCAGTGGCAGTGGTATAAGGAGGCCATACAGTGACCAAGTGGCAGCGGCATGAGGAGGCTATACAGTGACCCAGTGGCAGTGGCATGAGGGGGCCATACAGTGACCCAGAGGCAGCAACATGAGGAGGGCATACAGTGACCCAGTGGCAGCAGCATGAGGAGGGCATACAGTGACCCAGTGGCAGCAACATGAGGAGGCCATACAGTGAACCAGTGGCAGAGTGTGGAGATGGCAGCAGCATGAGTAGGCCACAGAGTGACAAGGTGATATAATGTGTAGGTAGCAACAGCCTTAGAAGGCCATACAGTGACCCAGTGACAGAGTGTGGTGAGACAGCGTGGATCATTTAATCTGCTGCATCAGGCATTGGTGGGTGGAAGTCCATGCCTAATTCATCTTCACAAAGGTCAGTCTCTCCAAATTTTGGGTGGACAGGCGAGTTCTTGGAGGTAACTATGGCCCCCGCCGCACTAAACACCCACTCTGATGCCATACTACTGGCCGGGCAGGACAGCTTTTCTAGGGCAAACTCGGCCAGTTGCAGCCACAAATCCAGTTTGGCTGCCCAGTAGTCCAGCAGATCTTCAATGACGGGTGGCAGGGTCCACTCTAAGTATGCCACCACCTGCTGGTTCAACTTCTGCTCTGTGTCTAGCTGCTGATGAGCTGCTTCTTCATTATGAAGCTGAAGAAAGCTGATCATCAGCGACTCTAGGCTCAGGCTGCTGTTGATGGAGCCGATATTGCTCCTGCCACCCCAACCCCCTCCCACAGCTGCCATGCCAGTGCAAGTTGAGCACTCTGGGCCCCCCCGGCCGGACATGCGAGAGGATGGACCATGGCGCAGTTAGGCAGCGGCCAACTTGCTACATAGCATGTCTCTATTATAGTTCAGTTTGTCCTACCTCTCAGCGGGTGTAAAAAAAGGCCCCCATTTTTCCCCGGTAGCGAGGGTCTAACATGGTGGAAAGCCAGTAGTCATCCCTCTCCCGAATGGTGACAATTCGGCTGTCACTGCGCAGGGAAATCAGCATGCATTGGGCCATTTGCGCAAGTGACTACGAGGGACTCCCTGCATCCATCTCCACTGCATACTGCCACGGTGTGTCTGGGTCATCTGCCTCATCCTCCTCATCTCCCTCTGGCTGTTCTGGTTGCTCCTGCTCCTCCTCTCCACCCATTTGGCTACACATTGTTTGTGCTCCAATGTCCTCCTCATCCTCCTCCTCCTCCAGTTCAGCCCCTACAGGGCTCATGTGGCCTTGAGATGTAGACGCCACATCTCCAGTCCCATGACCAACCAGGTTGATAAGCATCTTTTCCAGGATGTCAATCAGTGGAATGACGTTATTCATCCCGTAGTCCTGGCGACTGACTAACAAAGTGGCCTCCTCAAAGGGAATTAACAAACGGCAGGTGTCATGCATAAGCTGCCACTGGCTAACGTTAAAGTTAAACAGGGGAGTACCTCTGTCCGCTTGGATCATCAAGAAATAGCTTATGGATTTTCTCTGTTCATATAGTTGATCCAACATATGGAGGGTTGAATTCCAACAGGGGGGAAAAAAAAATTGCATATCAGCCTATGTTGTGGGAGGCCGCTGCAGCTCAAGGAGGGTGTGCTTGACAGTGTACGAGTGGCTTTAGTGCATGCAAAGTTTCTTTGACATTTTTTGGATGCCTTGCAGATGGGTGGAACACTTAAGGAAACGCTTGACAACCAAACTGAACACGTGCGCCATGCAGGGCGCATGGCTCAGCCCTCCTTGACGCAGGGCCGACAATATGTTCTTCCCTTTGTCGGCCACCATTGTTCCAATTTTAAGTTCTCTTGGAGAAAGCCAGGATTCGATTTCTTGATTGAGGACACGGAGCAGTTCCTCCGAGTAGGTAATTTTACCCCCAACACTCTGCAATAACTGACTGCTACCGCCACTGTCTCCGTGAACTCCTGCACCACTGCTTTCCGGGCAGGTAGGCTGCTGCAAAGCGGGTGGTCTACCCCGGGCACGTTTAGCTCCCAACCTCACACTGCTGCTACCCTGCTGACTCCCCCGCTGCTTCATGCGCAAGCTGCAACTCTCTTCTCCTGATGACGATGAGGCCCCTTCGTCACCCAGCTCCCAATTACGATCGGTTACATCGTCATCCACTACTGTCTGCAGGTGACTGATGTCCTCCTCAACACCAGCTCCCATGCCACTCTTCTCATCACTACTTGTTCGCCTACCACAGGAAGCGCCGGCTGTCTCTTCCACATCTTAGCTGAGCAGTGGCTGCTGACTGTCCTCTAGTACCTCCTCCTCACTGTACAGTGGATCTGAGCCCACAGCATAGAGTAGTTCTAATAGTTGATGGATAGAAAAGGAAAGAGGCAGGTAGAGGACAGTTGAGGGCACAGGGCCTGCTGCCGGGCCATGCCAACTAAGGGTTGTGTCTGACGAACCCACTGACTCTTGGCTGGGGGTGTCTGATGTGACTTGGGGATGAATTGTATGACCAAGTCAACCAGTCTACAACCGTTGGGTTGCTGGTCAAGACACGACCACTACTTGACACTGGGAACTCAGGCCTCTGTAACTGACCCCTGCTGCCACGCCTCCTTACTCTGCTGCGACCTGTGCCTGCGCCAGAAACATTTAGGCCTGCGGCCCTCCCTGTGAATGTCCTCTCGCTTCTCTGTCTGACATACTGTTCGATGAAAATACTTAATTGTAAAGGGCAAAAAGGCCTGTTATTTTCTACTTTGAAGAGAACGTCAAATATGCCCCTTATTATTTCACCCACTAATGAAAACCAATAAAAAAAAGCATGATAAAGGCAGAGATGTGTAGCTCAGAATTATTTAATTATTGACAATACTATTTATAAATGGGCAGCAATTTTATACTGGTAACAAAATGGCGAATATGGTCCTTTTTATGTGTTTTGACACTAATAAACACCTTTAAGCCTTTCCCTGCCAGTCACGTATTTATACGTCCTCCCAAGGTGGCACTTCTGTAGCCAATCACATATCTAATACATCCTTACTTCTAATGACGATATCTCAGGATCCATTAGGTCTATTAAGAAGATCGACGAAGCCATTTTTGGCGAAATGCGCGTTGGTGTGCGTTTCTTGTGTGGTATGTGGTGAGGTTACAAATTTGTTTGTGATACACTTAGGGCCTAATTTTTCCTTGCTATATATTGGGTCCATTTGCTCATGCCTTGTATGGTTATTGCACTATTAAAGTTTGGAATGTCTTCCTTTTTGCAATTATGCTGGTAATTATTCCTATATTTTTTCATATTCCTTTTGGAATAGTTTTTGCCTTATGTTATATCAGGTGCCTAAGCCTCTGAGTCCCAGTATTAATTTTAAATAAATTGTTTTGATCCCTCTATGTGTTATCATTGGTGGTATTGTTAACTTTTTGTGACAACTGATTATGTGCTCCCGCTACTACGGTATGATTCTATGTGGATATACTCTTTTGCCTACTTCATATTTTTGTATTATTCTTAATTTTTGTATTTAATAAATTATACATTTTTACCATTATTTTCTTTTTTTGTGTGGAATTTTTTTCTGTTTAGTTATTGAGACCACATTGCAGATCTCAATTCCCAACAGCATGTTTAACAGCTATTCACTCCGAATTTGTAAGGGATATCATGAAGATCTTGGTATCATTTTAAAGATGAGATTCTCAATACTTCTTAATACTCCTAACGGATCCTGAGATATGGGGCTCTAAAATGTCCTCCCCCTCCTGTCTCAGGAAGCATCACAAACCTGTATGTGACCCCATGGGGGGTATCATGGACTTCTGTCCATGTTATCCCCTCTCCTACTATACTATACTTTTGCTCTCTGATTGTCACATAGAGGGATAATGTAATACCCCTTTGAGCCTTACTAGAGGGATATTCTTATATAATACCCCTCTGAACATAACCAGGAAGTTTATTGGCGCTGTGACCCAGAAGTTTACCATTGTCCAGGTCGCAGTGCCAAAAGAGTCGCAACAAAAACACTTACACAATGCATGCTGTAAAGGGAAGTGCTTACCACAAACATTAATATATATATATATATATATATATATATATATATATATATATTTATCTAGTTGTATCAATCATTCCATTCAGAACTTCTGAGAGAGCTCATAAGTGTCTGCAGGCTACAAAACCTGCTTTCCAGGAAGGCTTTTGTTTGAAAGGGTGGAGATGGAATATGCTAATGAGACCTTCATAGTGATGATAATCAGCTTCCTTTGTTCAAAGAGAGTTACCACTGAACAAGAGACATTAGAAGTCAGATGGGGGAGGTAGGTCATTACCCCTGGGCCAAGGATTGATTTTAAGTGTTAGAGCACCATCCCAAGACTCATAAGAAGTATTGCATCTAAACTTATATTACAATACCAAGAGCCTGATTGGAGTGACAACATCTAGGTGGGCGGAGTTGTGGGCTATAAATATGATGGGCCAAAAGCCCTCTCTCTCTCTCTTCACCAGCCGCCTTGGGATATGGACTGACCAGCCTCACCTAAGACAAACTCTATATACCACCAGAGCAGAATAAGGCTTAAGAATAACTTTCTCTATCTCTCTATCCATCCATCCATCTATTATCTATCTATCTATCTATCTATCTATCTATCTATCTATCTATCCATTTATCTATCAGTCACCCTCTATTAATCTGTATTACTACTGCTGTGTTCCTTACAGAAAGGGTCAGTTAGTAACTTGTCAGGGGTTGTGCGTGTGTGTATGTGTGTGTGTATGTAGCGATATCTGTAGGTTTTATATTCACCTGGGTAATTGGGTTCTGTACTTATTGTATTGCACTGTGTTAATACTGTTTTGTATTATTCTATAACCTAGTTCCATCATATTACAAGTGCATTAATAATAAACGTATTTTATTATTGATATTGTGGGGTAAATTATCGTACATGCAAACCAGTCAAGGAAACAGATAAGTAGATATACCTAAGGAGAAAGGAGGGAAACTGGGATCAGGGAAGAATAGTAATGATTAATAAGACCCAGACCTTTAACATAATGGCGAGCCGGCCCGTACTGTTTTAATATTTTTGCGTGTTGTCTTCTGGCAAAACTGTGTTATACCGTGAACTATCAAGTGGAGGGGCGTGGACAGGTAACATTGGTACACAGTGAAGTGTTGCATTACACTGTATGCCCAGATTGAAGTTTGCACGGCTAACCCAGTTTGCTTAAAGCTTCACTTAAAATAATTAATAACAGTGAACCTATTGTTTATTTGTATTTATCTGAAGGTATTAAAATTAACAATTGTCTGTTTCCTCCACAAACAACTCGCTGGGAGACTGAGAAATCCATTTGTGCCTCTGTAATATCAAAGTCAAGGTTCTTCAGGAGAAGTCCAGCTGGTCGGGAAAAGGCTTTCCGGTACGAAAAGGATACTTTTTCAAGCAGCAAAGGACAAGTAGAAGGACAACGGTGACCAAGATGACAGCAGGAAAAGTAAGTATGGATTTCTCAACATTAAAACACCTAGCTAAACACAGTACATTCAACCCAGTCCCACCCACAACCTATAAATCAGGAGAAATGTTGTGGTCTGCTTTGCTGGATCAGGCCTATGCTCATGATAAAAACAGCATTAGTAAACGGACAGTTTTTAACAAAACTTCCAAAAGATTACAAATGCTAGCGAAACTAGTGTATATTTTTGAGGATACCATTTGGAAGCCAGAGCATGCTGAGATCCTAGCACACATGAAAGGGACAGTGGAGCGAGCTAACAATGCAAACTCCCACTGTCATTGTTGTGTAGACAATGTCAAGCAGATTCACATGTTAGAAACTCAATTGAAAGATGAGGCACTTTGTATAATTGAGAGAGGAAAGGAGATTTGTGTGTTGGAATCCAAACTCTCTGACAAAGAGAATTATTATTCTGACATGGACAAAGAACTCCTTCGATTATACACTGAGAACAATCAGTTTAGAAGTAAAATTACTTCCACAGAAGCAATGTTAGTGACACTAAGAGAGGATCAAGCGGCAAAGTCGCAAATCATTGCGAATTTGCAGCAGATCATCTCTGACTTGTCACGGCCTAGTACTAACAGCACGGTACCCTTGCCAACTAAACAGATTTGTGTCTCAGGAATGGCACAGGAGGGGACTGGGACGATCAGACCCACGGCTCCTGCGGATCAGAGATCCAATAGTCCATTTTGTGATACTAGGACTCCAGTGGAGCGTGCACTACAATTCTCTCCAACACCTTTGGAGAGGAGAGACAACGGACGCCTCCATGGACAGGACTCAAATTGGGGACTAAGTAGTGGATGGGAAACTGTACTTACGGCTTCCGACCTACCTACACGTCCTGAAAGGTCAGTGGAATTTTATCCTAGCCATAACAACATGGAAAAGATAAATTTCCTGTTACGGATCTGCAAAGAGATCCCTAAGTATGACCCTAATACAGATCCATTTACAGCCTGTGATATGTTTGAAGGACATTGCAGGAAATATTCTGTGCCTCCAGAATATCATATGGAGCTGTTTAAATTGTGGTTGCCTACACACCTCAACCAAAGGTATGAGGCAACAGAGAGAACAAGTCCCAAGAATGGCCTATTTTATGATGAGGAAGAACGCCTTTCAATACTCATGAAACTGGCAACAGGACATTGGGATGTTACTCCAGAAATCCTGACAAAATTCAAACCCACCTTACAGGACGAACCTTCGTCCCTCTGTGGTCGGTTTGAAGCAATGTACAGGAAGATCACAAAGGATCAAGGTATAGGAGTCCCACAAGGCATGGTTCGCATGTTTGTGTACAAATTCCCATACCTTGACACCGCAATTCGGCTACGTGAAGCAAGGGAACCAACGCTCACTGATGCAGCCATGATTATTGAACAGTATAGACAAGATCTACTGCGCAATAAAAAGTCTGTGAAAATCAGGGAGCGTGGAAAGGTCCATGTCAAATCACAAGATGAACGTGGACACCACACTAAGCCACACATGTCTGTCTATCCCACAGCTCCTCCAACAGAAAAGATGAGAGACATACGATGCTTTCTATGTTTACAGGTTGGACACATTAAAAGAAACTGCCCTCAAGTAGTTCGCAATCGTACAAACCCAGAGAAAAATGGCAATAATAATGGTTTCAAGATGAAGCCTAATTATGCCAAACAAGTTGGGAAACAGACAGATAGCAATCAGGGACATTTGCTAGAACAGGCACTGAAATGTGTGGCACTTGTAAATGCCCCTGATAGACCAGAGGATAGAACATTAGGTGTAGAACATCATAAGTCTGCACAGAATGTTAAAACTCAGAAACCACAAGTGGCAGTACGTACCTCAGAGGTACCTACTGAGAATCTGGTGCAGATTGACTGACGGTCAGGGATCCCTAAAGATCTGGCTCCAATATGTCACATCATTCTGGATTCTTCAGGGAGACCCCACATTAAAGCCAGAATAAAAGACCACGATACCAAGATCATGCTCGACACTGGAGCAGAAATTTCTATTACCAATGTCAAACATGATCTACACCCCAACAGCCCTCAGTGTATGGTGATCGGATTTGATCACCAACAAGGGGGGGTGAGAGCCCACAGGATAGATGACGTTCTAGTTGAGCTTGACAGAAATAGGACCTTGAAGATCCCAATGTGGTATTACCCTGGTACTGATAACATCATCGGTACCGATGTAATGACACAAAATGGATGGATAATCGATTTGGCAAACTGTATTGTTTGGAGGGGTCCAAGACGATCAAAGGTGTATGTCATACCGCACCAATGTCTGGGACCACCCCTACCAGCAATTGAGAATTCTTCCAATGTGCTGGAACACAAATGGCCAGAGGTCTCACACAACATAGACCTTGAACCTATTGTGTTCGAATATCCAGACTTGTGGGCTCAAAGCAAAAATGATTGTGGAAGAATGGTTGGCGTTCAGGTGGACATACAAGGGCCAGAACCTCCACCTCAGCGTCAATACCGCTTTCCGCCTGAGGCAACACAATCAATTCTAGAGACAGTCCTAGACCTGGAAGTAAGGGGTGTGGTCATAGAGGGTAATCCAAAGTGCAATAATCCTTTATGGCCTGTGAAAAAGAAGGGTGCAGGTGTTGAAACTACATGGAGGCTTACAATAGACCTTTGCATCCTTAATAAGTACACCCCCATGTCTGCACCTGTGGTCGCTCAGACTCCTGACATAATGGCAAGGGTAAGCGGCAAAAGTCGTATATTCTCAACCATCGATGTCGCCAATGGATTCTTTTCCATCGAACTGACAGAGAGCTGCAGGTACAAGTTCGCCTTCACAGTGGGTAACAAGCAGTATATGTTCTATGTACTGCCCCAGGGGTTTCACAGTAGTCCTACATATTTTCACCAGGCATTAGCGGCTGTATTAAGTGTGTTCTCACGGCCAGAATGTCTGCTGCAATATGTAGACGACCTTCTCCTTCACACAGAAACCATGGAAGACCATCTGGTTCTGTTGAAGGCCCAGGCTGGACTCAAGCTGAGCCCTCATAAGGCAAACTTGGCTAGGACAGAAGTCACCTTCCTTGGTGTCCAGATTTCATATGGCGCCAAGGGCATCCTGGCTGCCCGTGTGGAAGCCATGGTGAAGATACCCAGGCCAGACTCTCTACAGAACTTACGCAAGTTCCTAGGAGTAGCCAACTTCATGAGGGAGTTCATAGAGGATTTTGCCGTCAAAGCAAAACCACTCTATGAACTTCTTAGAGGGGAACAGCCTTCTCTGAAGGATTGGTCAGAGACACAGGAAGAGGCCTTTTCAACTCTGAAAAGAGATCTCTCATCCGCCCCAGTCCTAGCCACCCCTCACCCAGAAGGAAAACTGGCCATACAAGCCCATGCTGGCGCAGAGTCTATTTCTACGGTCCTTCTTCAAAAGATAGGATCTGAGTATAGACCTCTAGGGTACTTCTCCAGGCTCCTTTCACCAGTTGAAAGGGGTTTTGATGAATGTGCTAAACAACTGACAGCCATACACTATGCGGTTAAAGCTACCGAGCAAATTGTGGGTTTCAGGCCCCTCACTGTACAGACTCCACATTCCCCGCTGGCACTCTTGCTTCGAGATACACTTCCTGGAGTCTCACAACAGAGATTTGGGAAGTGGATCATGGAGCTGAGTAGGCAAAATCTGACAGTGGACCACAAAGCAAAATATGTTCTCTCCCAGTTGTTAAATATGACAGGGATAGAACATGATTGTGGTCAACTAACGCAGGTCACTGATCCCCAGCTATTCAGGATGACCACTAATCCCGATGACAGAGTCATCTTTGTTGATGGCTCTCGATTCTGCTTGAACGGCACCTACATGACAGGATTTGCAGTGCTGGATGAGACCATGGGTACTCAGAAGCTGGTAAGGTTGCCTGGTCACATGTCAGCACAACGGGCTGAACTGGAGGCCATCAGAGAAGCCCTTCTCATTCAGCCTCCAGGGAATCGTACTATATATAGCGACAGCTCATATGTAGTCCGATCTCTCACTTTGCATCTGGACACTTGTAAACGACGAGGGTTTGTGGACAGCCAAAATAAACCTTTAGCTCATGCCTCAGTCCTGAAAGAGTTGTGGGAATGGGGCATGGCACATCCTGGGAATGCTTCAATCATAAAAATTCCAGCACACCAGAAGGGTGATAACCCTCTGATCCGGGGTAACAACAAAGCAGATGAGTCTGTCAAATTGGCTGCAGTGTCTGGAGTCCTCCAGGAATCAGACACTGAAGCCATACCCGTACACCAGATCAAAATCAGAAACAAACAACTCAAAGATGGTCCAGTGTCATTTGAAGAGGAACAGTCAAAGGATCCTTTGCTGGCAGCACACCTTACCAGCCCACAAGATCCCTGGACAGTCCAACAGGGCATCTTATGTTATGACACTGGAACCAAACCACTCCCTCTACCGGTGGTCCCACAGCATCTGCAAGCAGAACTAACAAGACTCAATCATCAGTTGTTGGGTCATCTGAGTCGGGACAAACTTTTGACCCTACTCAAGGACAAATTATACTGGCCAGGTATGTCCAAGACGGTAGAGGAAGTTACACAACAATGCCTGGTGAGTGCTCAGGTAAACCCAAGGGCATCCGCCCTGAAGCCAGTGTTGCAGCGGGTTCCTCCAGCGGAGGGACCATGGTCTACTTTACAAATTGATTACATAGGACCATTACCGGCAGTCAGCCGTAACTGTCGCTATGCATTGGTGGTGGTGGATGTCTTCTGAAAATGGGTAGAAGCCATCCCTACAGTAAATGACTCCGCTACTACTACTGCTCAGGTTCTGTGGGAGCACATTCTATCACGGTGGGGAATCCCCCGAGTGATTGAATCAGATCGGGGAACCCATTTTACAGGCAAGGTTATGAAAGCACTTTGTGGACTTCTGGACATAAAGCAAAGATTTCATGTACCTTATCATCCACAGTCAGCAGGCATTGTGGAGCGGATGAACCGAACTATCAAAACTCGGCTCTCCAAAGCACTGTTGGAAAGGGGTTCCACTTGGGTGACTTCCCTTCCAGCAGTACTGATGAGTATCCGGGCCACAGAGGCAACAACAACCGGCATAACACCATTTGAACTTATGACTGGGCGCAAGATGTCTATCTGTTGGCCAAGTGAACCCCAAATTTCTACACCCATGAAAGATGCTATTGCTAGAGATGTGTTTCTCCAACAGGTTCAGCAGAACCTAAAGGAATTGCTACCGCATGCAGCAATAAAGATGAATAAACCGTACCTACAGGGGGAAACTCCCATGCCCTCTGTAGGGGAAATGGTCATGGTCAAAGTATTCCGCAAGGCCGGGCCCTGGGATGCAAACTGAGACCCTATCAGGTCCTGGAAGTAATGGGTAGCACTATGCTGAAAGTACAAAGGCCAATCTCAACAAAAAAACGCTCACATAGACGAAAGGCAGGGTTTTGGATCCACATTGACCAAGCAAAGGCTACCCGTGCCTCCCCAACTCAATAAGGTCATGAGTATAGAGTTGGGTGAAGGGGGGGGTAGTAGGTCAAAGGTGTATCAAAACATTTCATATTATCATGTTATTCTTTACCAGATCACAGAACGAAGGGTTACCTCCATACAAGGAACCATAAAAGGTAGGGATCATGCCATCAGAGTGTACCTCCAACTTGTATTAATAGCGGTAAGCATGGCACTGGCGGATTCAGCCTTTGCAGGGAATAGTTCTGAACCCACATTTGGCTCAGATGAGAGATCACCTGAATTTCCAGGTCTTCTCTCAGTAGAATGTCTGGAAGGAAAAATCCTGGAACCATACAGCAACTTTACATTTGTACCAGGGCAGTGGTACTTGTATGGTTTCCAGAGAGAGGATTTTGCCAATGGTGTGGTTCAGCACTATACCCAGGTGAAGAACGTATCCGCCATACAACATGACCTACATGCTCTATGCCTCAAGGAGTACAGACATTTCCAGGACTCAGAACCAACAGCTATCAAATCAGTAAGATGGGTGTCTAGAAATCCCCACTTACATCCTTATAGGCCAGTGATAGTAAACACAACAAAGGTGCTGTGCACCAAAGCAGGAGTCCTGAGTCCTGAAGATGTCACTGGGGCAGAATACAGTGGATGGTACATTCTAAAAGCCACTTTTCTGAAACATACCAGTCAGGATAGCTTAAGAGTTAGGACATACTTTGATAGACCCATACCAGTAAAGGGCACCCTGAAGGCGTAGTGTATGCTAAGGGATTCTCATATGGTAATAACTAGGGAATCCAAATATGCTCAAGGACATGTGTCCACGGACTATTTAGGGACCAGCATATTGATTTTAAAGTTAAACTGCAGTAAATCTGGACAAGTATTATGGAACAATCAGAGCGGCCCAGTAAAACTCGAAGGCCTATACAGAGCCACAGTTTTGAAGGTACGAGCTGATGCGAAGGATCAGAGGTATACTCAGCTGGAGGGATCTCCATCCATTCGATCTTTTATGATTACCATTATGAGGGATGCTTGTGTACCAGATGTGACAGGACATTATTTCATCACCTATGCACACTGGGAACCAGACACTCAGATGGTAATGTCAGACTCTAACCCATGGAGATGGGATATAGTCTGTAACGGAGTGGATTCTCCAATAATTGATGTATGGATGGATGGGACCCCTATGACTGAGGAATACCGGAATAGATATGTATCTTCTGATCGGAAGGATCCCAGAGGCAGAGATATTAACTTTGCTATCAATATTGATGGTTCATTTAAATGGCCATTTTGTGAGGCAGTCGATGAGGGGTGTTGGACATTTACACAGTGGGTTTATCTTTCCACAACTAAACCCATCCGGAATCTCGTATTAGAGACTGGAGAAGGTGACCAATGGTATCCATTTAAAGGAAGAGGTAAAGTATGTGTGACTGTGGTAAGGGTCCCTTATGAAACTGAAGTTCTTCAGCCAGTAAAACCCCACAGGGATTCCTGTAATACCCCAACCTATCAAATGGCTGATCCCATAGCTCCACAGTTAGCATCTCCCTGGAAAATCATCACCAAAACCAAATTCGTCCTATATACCTGGAGGATTTCGGTTGATGATTTTAGAGTAGACCACTGGGACCATAGATGTGAGGAGTTTGTGAGGAATCAGATCGATATGATAAAAGGATGGGTAGAGGTGGGACAAGAAGTAAGGAAGGATGCTACCAGATACAGGAAGTACAGGGGGAGAAGGGATTTGATTGCCATGGGTTTAGGAGGAGGTGCAATGGGAATAGGGGCATTGAACACTATGGACCTGAAAGTCCTGAGAAACAAACTCGGGAATCTGGCGAAACATACTGGGGAAGGCCTCAAGACCCAGGTTGATGTAAATCATGTTTTGGAGGATTTACAACACTCACATATAGATGCCACTAGCTCCCTATCTTCTGCTTTACGAGAGAAGTTTAGACTACTAGTCGTGGGTCTCCTGGAAGAACAGGATAGAGCTCAGCTTGCTCTGGCATGTACTCAGGTTCAGAGTGAACTTTCCAGCAACCTTAAACATATTGTGTCCTCACTGTATAATGGGCACTACCCTTTTAACCTCCATCAAAGGGTGAGTCCTTTTATCACTCCTTTTGCTGCCAACCATACTAACTGGTGGGTCATTCAGTGGCATGGGTGCCATAATCTCACTTGCACTGCTTCATCCCTGGCACCTGTCTCTGGCAACGTGAGACGTGGGTATGGTGCTATCAACCTAGGTATAATGATGAATAACAGAACAGTGTTACATCCACAGCTCTCCTCAGATATCCTGACCTATGAGACCGGCCATCCTTATCTGTTTGATACAGATGGATGTTGGAGGAAAGAGGATGCTATCCTCTGCCAAGGGGATCATGATCGGGTGCTCAGACACCAATGTTGGGATAATGAGGGGTTCTGTGAGATGAAAAGCAGCTCAATACCTCCATCTAGTTTGAAGTACTTGGGTCAAGGGTATTGGTGTTGGTACCAGTCCGTTAATGTGTCATATACCATTTATACAACTAACTGCACCGAAAGAGGTGAACTCCTCCCAGGAGCATATTGTACCATTTATCCCGTTCTAGGTGTCGCTGTAGCAGAGCAGAAGGGGAGAACACCGATTACCCCAGAGAAGAGGTTGGATATCCGTCCAGATACTCCTGTAAGGCTCCAGAGGATCCCTCTTGGTTTTGGCAGAAAACTGAGACACCTGCTACTAGACTTCACTAAGGAGGAAAGTGTCATAGAGAAGCTCAAAGACTCTGAAAAGCAGGCCACCATCTTATTGAAACATGACCAAAGATAACAGAGATGGTTCATGCCCTGGAGAAGGACTCAGCCGTATCTTGGTGGGAGAGTCTGTTCGGATATAGCCCCAAAGCAACATCATTCTTCAATCTGCTTGTACACCCAGTCATAGTCCTCCTCGTCCTAGTGGCCATTATGTATATAGGAATGATCTTCATCTATAGGAAGGTAAAAGGCCTGGCCCGTCAGCTTCAAAAGAGCCAGGCCGTACATCACGAACTTACCCGAAGGCAGGGACTAAGGACTTGATACCAATACAGTCCCAGCCTTAACTTGTAAATAATGTTTTCAATGTAATTTTCTATATTCTTGTACATTTTTGCATTTTTGTGTGTGCACATAGACACTTCAGGTGTAAGTGCCTGTTATGGTCTGTACAACAACATACGCCTCCCATACTGAACACTGAGTGTGTTTGTGTATAGACATACTTGCATTTGCATCTTTTAGTGTAATTCCCATCTACACCTGGGTCTGAAGATTCATGTGTTTATGGATGAGTAGGAAACACGTGCTCTTGTGGCAGGAGTCTCTATGTGCACCAATATCAGCACATCCTTTTATTTTTATCGCCTTGATCTATAGGGGGGTGGGAATTTGTGTGTTTGGTGGATGAGTGGGATATATATATATATATAAGTTACATTAATTTCTGTTAGGTAAAGGGGTGTAAGGATCCTTAGGGACAGGTAAGGTACCCCTACACTGTAAGGTAATTGCCACCTCGGCCATATAAAATGGTATGGTTCATAATGGATGGATTGAATGTCAGGTACAGGGGACATGGGAAGCAGTGCCTCTCCCCACAATTCGATTTTAGGTCCTGAGACATCATTTCAGATGCAGGTTCACAGACCTGCCTTGATAAAAGTCCAGGTTTTTCTATTCATGGAAGCCGGTGACAACTTCACTGGTGACCTGTGCTTAAGTACAGGTAGCGGTCCTGTAGGACAGTTGGTGTCATGTGGCAAGGTGGTCTAACCCTGCGTGAGCTTCAGTCCGGACCAAAGGTGGTGCTGCATGTACCGTGACAATGGACTGTGGTTTAAAGGTCTTACCTGACTAACTGTGGGATGGATAAAAATGTTCCCATCCAGGTCAGTGTGACATATTGGGGTGGACCGTAGAAAGTATCACTGACACCGCAAATCAGGACGCGCAAAAGACATTTTCTGTGAGCAGAGGATATTGGGCGACAGTCATAGGTGGGAAAAGTGTCCCTGGAAATGATCGATGTCTTGGTACCTAAATCCAAATTATACTTCACTCCATCCTGAACCATTACCAGGAATGAATAGGGCTGAGGGGGCAATAACGACCAAACAAACACTTCCTCAAATTACATTGTCGTGTTCCCGACAACAGGGGGATTGTAAAGGGAAGTGCTTACCACAAACATTAATATATATATATATATATATATATATATATATATATATATATATTATCTAGTTGTATCAATCATTCCATTCAGAACTTCTGAGAGAGCTCATAAATGTCTGCAGGCTACAAAACCTGCTTTCCAGGAAGGCTTTTGTTTGAAAGGGTGGAGATGGAATATGCTAATGAGACCTTCATAGTGATGATAATCAGCTTCCTTTGTTCAAAGAGAGTTACCACTGAACAAGAGACATTAGAAGTCAGATGGGGGAGGTAGGTCATTACCCCTGGGCCAAGGATCGATTTTAAGTGTTAGAGCGCCATCCCAAGACTCATAAGAAGTATTGCATCTAAACTTATATTACAATACCAAGAGCCTGATTGGAGTGACAACATCTAGGTGGGCGGAGTTGTGGGCTATAAATATGATGGGCCAAAAGCCCCCTCTCTCTCTCTTCACCAGCCGCCTTGGGATATGGACTGACCAGCCTCACCTAAGACAAACTCTATATACCACCAGAGCATAATAAGGCTTAAGTATAACTTTCTCTCTCTATCTCTCTATCCATCCATCCATCTATTATCTATCTATCTATCCATTTATCTATCAGTTACCCTCTATTAATCTGTATTACTACTGCTGTGTTCCTTACAGAAAGGGTCAGTTAGTAACTTGTCAGGGGTTGTGTGTGTGTGTATGTGTGTGTATGTAGCGATATCTGTAGGTTTTATATTCACCTGGGTAATTGGGTTCTGTACTTATTGTATTGCACTGTGTTAATACTGTTTTGTATTATTCTATAACCTAATTCCATCATATTACAAGTGCATTAATAATAAACGTATTTTATTATTGATATTGTGGGGTAAATTATCGTACATGCAAACCAGTCAAGGAAACAGATAAGTAGATATACCTAAGGAGAAAGGAGGGAAACTGGGATCAGGGAAGAATAGTAATGATTAATAAGACCCAGACCTTTAACACATGCACAAAGCCATCAATAAAGTTTACATTTCACCCAATACCTGTCCTGTCCATGCCTGATCTTTATACAGTAAAATACACTTCTAGCGATATCCGTTACACGCTAATATAATAGCAATAACGATTATCACTAAAGATGAACGTATAAATTGCTACAATTTTTATAGGGGGATAGAAAATTATATTTTTATGTAAACTCCTATTTAATTTGCATGCACAAAATTGGATGGCGCATTTCTGCGATTTTGGCGTTTCTTTAACACCCGCACTTGTAAATATATATATGTGTGGTATGTATGAATTCCTCACATATTACACTTTTTGGAAAGTACATTTTGTTTTCATAAAGGGACTGCTTGAGCCGGCACTTTAGTGGCAAATTTGAATTTTTTGTGCAATTTTTGCTTACAATCTGTTTGCTGCAAAGTTGCATGAAGGTGGTTGTATATATGACATATTAAGTTGTGTCATTATATACGGTATGCCATGCAATCTCAAAAAAGTTAGATTTTGGTATCACAGTCACAGTTTGCTAGGTGCATTATAGATTTTTAACATGGTGAATAACAGCAAAATCTTGCTTGTCTTCTGTATCAGGGTTTTTCAGAGTACGAACTCTTGTTGTAATTGATGTTTGTGGTATATATAAATTGTGTACACCTTGATCTTTTATTTTAAATGTATTTTGTGTGTGAATGTAAGATTGAATAGGAGTTTTAAGTGCAAATATATGTTTTAGTGCATTTTTTCAAAAAATTATGTGTTTGTCACAAAGTTACATGAAGGTGGATATGACTATTGATAACCAATTGAGACACATGTAATCTTCAGGTTGTTTACTTTCAAAAAATATATAGGTTTAGGGGTTCACTTGATTTCCACAAAGTGTAAGCCCTACATTTTATAGGATGATACTTTTTTTTTTTTTTTACATTTCCAGCTTTAAAAAAGATTTTTGCTCATTCCAGTTCTAGTGATTTTCTGAAGATATGTGCATGCAGGTGTAGTCCTTAGTGATATGAATGAACTCTGCACATGTTGAACTCTTATTTTTAGGAGGTTTGGTACATATAACTTTGGTTTCCACTTTTAGCAACTACTATACATTTATTTGCATTTTTTTTTTTTATAAAACATTCAATTTAAATCAAAATTGCATGAAGGTTCTTGTTCGCATACAGTAACAAGTGGCATTCTGACAATGCTGCAAGTGTCTACTTTAAGAAAATATATAGGTATGGGGGAGTTGGATGATTTTTTGATGTTGCAATTTAGGTTTGATTTGTCCATCTCAAAACTATGAAAATTGCTGTGGCTACCGGAGGTGCAAAATTTCTGTAGACCCCTGGCAGTGAAAGGATTAAATAAGTGATAACCACTAAGAATTATTGAATTAATATTGACAATACTGCATTGAAAAATGGCCTGCGACTTTATACTGGTAACAAAGTAGCGAATATGGTCCTTTTTATGTATTTTGACACTAATAAACACCTTTAAATAAGTGATAACCGCTAAGAATTATTGAATTTTTATTGACAATACTGTTTATAAATATTGCCTGCAACTTTATACTAGTAACAAAATGGTGAATATGGTCGTTATGTTTTTCCCCACATTAAAGGTGTTTATTACAGATAAGTGCAGATATTATTGGATGATAATTCATTTTTCTTTGGCACAATAGTACTGAATAATGTTATGCCTTGTAAGAACAGTCAATAAGCCCCTTATAATAAAAGCCTTTAAAAAGTCTTTTTTTACAGATACGTGCAGATATTAGTGTATGATGTTTCACTTTTTTTTTTGCTGTACTGCACTGCAAAAGGCTTGTTGTGTTCCACCTTGACGACACAGATATGAATAATGAGCAGCAGTATAACGGCAGTGAGTGCTGCAATGTGAATTATGCTGCAAATTCTTGCTGTAAATGACCCTGCAACCACCCCAAATTCTTCTCTCAATTCCTCCCTATGCTTTCCCTACAGTTCTAAGGCTCAGCCTCTTTCCTGGAACTTCTATATGTTTTCTAAGTCTTTCCCTAGCTCCTGCCGATGTCTGTCCCTACTGTAAGAGCAATGTGGAATGACTGTACCTGAAATGGCCAAGGGTTTTTATAGGGCTGTGACGTCACAGGTCCTGCTGGCTGCTGATTAGCTGCACGCTTGGCATTGTGGGTGATCCTGCGCTCCCAGAGTCCCTTCCCCCTTGTCCTAACATGTACAGCGGCCATTTTATAAAAAAATGCGATTCGAAGCAAGAGGAAATCTGGAATCATGGCGAATCGAAGATTTCCTGAAATTCGAATCGAATTCCACTTCTGCAGAATCAATTCCCTCATCTCTACTTATATCTTTGGACTAGCTAGATGTTCACTATACAAAACACCAAAATGCTCAGGGTCACAGCGCATATAAGATGATGTATGTCATTGGGCTTTTCAGACCGGGTGACAGGTCCTTTTAACCGTTTAAGGACACAGCCTAAAAACACCTTGACAATATACACCATTTTTTCAAATCTGACATGCTTCAATTTGGTAATAAATACTCACCAATAGTAAAATAGTGATTTTGAGAATCTTTTTTTAGTGAAACATTGTACTTCATGCTAATGGTATATTTTGGTTGATATATTTTGCAGTATTAATTATTCATTAAAAAATAGGAAATTTGGTGAAAGGTTGAAAAATATGCAATTTTCAAAGTTTAAAATTATCTGATTTTAGAAAGATATCACAGATGGTGCAACCAGGATCCTACAGAGTAAAAACAGATCACAGAAGAGGATACCTCAAAGAATACAGATAAAAATAAAACATAACCTTTATTATTAGAACATAAAAGGGGACAAACGGCATGAATACAAAGATGAAGGGGTATAATCATGAGAAGATCTATATATCAGTCTATCTCAGTGATGGTATGAGTTGAAAAGCTGGTATATTGATGAAACGATAGAACCTGTGGATGTAAAAGCCAAAGTAGCTCATAACCAGCCAATCTAAAAAGGACCAATGACTACAATAATGTAAAATAGTCAGGTCCAGTTTACTAATATGAACACCCCAATATATAAAATACAAGTGTGGGACATGTGAGGCAGGTGCTTCTCACATGCTGATCATCTACACACATATAGAGATGGACTCATGAAATCCTTTTGTTAAGGAGATAATATGGGCAATCCACTAAATATAACTCAGCCTAAACAGAGTGTGGATGTGGTGTCGCCCCCCCTTATTTCTCCCAATGTTAAAACTAGGGATCTCAGTCTCACTCTTAGTGCCAGAGCCCTCTATTTCTGCCAGCCTCTTATGGGTACAATACAAATAGATCTAGGCAGTGCTCAGACACACAGGGCAGCTGGAGGCACTGGATCTCCCAGGTATATCTACCCCAGCAAATATAACACTCTTGTGTCAGAGCAAACTGCAAATAGAACTATATTCAGCAGCAAAGTTGTGAAGCACCAACTCTCAGCTACTGCAGCACTCAGGTGCCTAAGTAAGCCAGTAACATAAGCTCGAATCACTGGTTATATCTCAGCAAATATAACACCTGAGTCCCTGAACTAGCTGTAGATATTGGAGCTTCTAATAGAAATAGCTCAGAAAACAAATGACTCATAGCTCTGCAGCAGGTGCTTCTCACATGCTGCTCATCTAGAAACATATACCCAGGGCAGCTGAAGGCACTGGATCTCCCAGGCATATCCTCCCCAGCAAATGTAGCACCCTTGTGTCAGAGCAAACTGCAAATTATATTCCCCTTACGTCCGACAGCAGCACAATATGGGGTATCTCTGCCCCTGTGTGTTGTTTAGGACAGGTGGAACCTTTAATTAGCACCAAAAAGGTGCCTCCTACTAGCCCTATAAGAGGGCACAAGAGACCTCCCTCCACTGTGTTTTTTTCTGTCCTGTGTGGAACAGGTGGACGGAGGTCTCTTGTGACCTCCCGTTGCTAGGGGTTTTAGTTACTCCTGGCTTACCTTCTTGGGGTACCTCGGTCCCAAAGAAAAAACCTCCGGTCCTTCGGGCCTTCGCACCGCAGCGCAGCGTTATCCGGCATCCATCTGCAGGCAGCGCGATCCCGGAAGTAAGCGGGGAACCTCCTCGGCCGGAACTTTTCTCCGGTTCCATGTTTCCAGGGGAAGGAAGCCTTTGCGCACCACCGCGCCCTACTTCCGGTTTTCTCGGAAAAAGTGCGGTAAGTTTGGAAATTTAAAATTTAAAGGCAAAATATAGAATTGATTTTTGCTGCTTGTATTTTGAGCCTCTGGCTTAGACTTATGCTCCTCTATGTTCCAGTATGGCGTTTGACTTGTTTTGGTGCTGTATAAATGTTTCTTTGTTGGCTTCCTCCCCTCGCTGCTGGATTACATTTAAAAGGTCTGAATGCAGTCCTTTATTTGTTGAGTGAGTGGTTTCTAGCTCCTCTGCTGCGGGTTGCGGTGGCTGGTTTTTTTCTGACGGTTTTTGCAGATAGGGTGCACCTTAGGTTTGCCTGGGTTTATCCCTAAGGTCCCCTCATACTATAATAGCAATCAGCTAATTTCGTTACCTGTGTTTTTCCCCTCTCCAACCTCTGAGGAGGAAGAAAAGCTCAACACCTTAGATGTGGTAAGGTGTCTGTGGTTTTATTATTCCACACTCAACCGCTTAAGAAGGCCGAAAGCCTACTAATTGATATGCAGTGTAAAAACAGAGGCCTCAAGGCTTCCAAGCCTACTCTATCCACATGGATCAAGGAGACAATTAAGTCTTCCTTTCTTATTCAGGAGTTATTCCCTCCAGTCTTTCTACGGCCACTCGACCTGGGTTGTCGACTTCTTTGGCTGAGTATCGGTCCTTACCATTGGACCAGATTTGTGCGGCTGCATCATAGTCATCTCAGTTGACCTTTTGTTAAACATTATCATTGGACATCCGCAGTTTCCAGACAACTGCCTTTGGTCAGTCAGTCCTTGATGTTGTAAGGCGAGGAAACCCTCCCTAGGGGAATTACTTGCTATTTCCCCATATTGTGCTGCTGTCGGACGTAAGGGGAATCGTTGATTGTAATGTCAATCTGTATTCCCTTAGTCCAGACAGCAGCACAAGGCTTCCCTCCCTAGAAGCTTGTTTCCTGTTACTTTATAATTTACACAGTGGAGGGAGGTCTCTTGTGCCCTCTTATAGGGCTAGTAGGAGGCACCTTTTTGGTGCTAATTAAAGGTTCCACCTGTCCTAAACAACACACAGGGGCAGAGATACCCCATATTGTGCTGCTGTCTGGACTAAGGGAATACAGATTGACATTACAATCAACGATTCAGCAGCAAAGATATGTGAAGCACCAGCTCTAAGCCACCGCAACACTCAGGTGCCTAAGTAAGCCAGTAACATAAGCTCCAATCAATGGCCATGTCTCAGAAAACATAACACCCAAGTCCCTGATTAGCTGCAGGCATTGAGCTTCTATTACTGTAGATAGTGATAGCTCAGGTAACAATGATTCATAACTCAGATAATAGCAACTCTAGATAATCAGGAGTCTATTAGATTGCAGGAGAAAAAAGCCCAGATAATGGCAGCAAAAACCGCCGTTCCCAGAGCCCTGATGGTGGGCTCTGGTACTTAATAGCCAACCTGTTTCAGATGTCCCATACTTGTATTTTATATACTGGGGTGTTCATATCAGTAAACTGCACCTGACTATTTTACATTATTGTAGTCATTGATCCTTGTAGATTGGCCGGTTATGAGCTACTTTGGTGGCTTTTACATCCACAGGTTCTATCGTTTGATCAATATACCAGCTTTTCAACTTATACCATCACTGAGATAGAATGATATATAGATCTTCTCATGATTACATCCCTTCATCTTTGTATTCACGCCGTTTGTCCCCTTTTATGTTTTAGAAAGATAGGTTCATAAATATAAATTTATCATATTTCTGCTTTATGTTATCAAACTTTAAACATCATTTATAAATGCGTATACGTAATTTTCTAGGAATTTTCCACATTTTTAAGAAAATTTTCAAACCCACTTTATAAGGGAACAGTTCACTTCAGAAGGGGCTTTTAGCATTTCACAGGAGTTAAAATTAACTGGAGGTAAAATTCAATACTAAAATTTACAGGGGGTTAGAGGAGAAATGTTGTTCAATTTCTCCTGAGCACATAAATACCATACATGTGGATGTAAACTGCTGTATAGGCACACAACAGGACGCAGAACGGAAGGAGCATTCTTGGGTTTTTGCAGGGCAGATTTTGCTATGTTGCATATGTAAAGCACCTGAGGCACAAGAATAATAGAAACCCCTGAAAAGTGACCCCAATTTTAGAAACATCAAGGAATTTATTAAGGGGATAGTGAGCATTCTGAGCACACGGCTGTTTCACAGAATTTACCATTAGGTTGTGAAAATATTTTTTTTTGCAATAAAACCTCATTTCAGTCCCATTTTTTTCACTTTCTCATATAAATGTATCTGGGCCACCATTACATTTATAAAATCCTCAGAGAAAAAGAATGAGGCTCATAATTTCCAGGGGGGTGGGGTGCACATCTGGTCATGAATTTCAGGGGAGCCTCCTTTGGGGTCACTTATCACTGGATGATGAGAAGAAGGAAAAACAGAGGAATGGGACATTTTCCTGTTCTCTCTCACTGGCTGCATCAATGTCAGAGGCCAGAAAGAAATATGCCTCCTCTGCTATATACAGCCATTGGGATGTTCGGTAGCTTTGAGACATGTCTTACGCTAGGTTCACACCAGCATTCAAGTTTCCGTTCTTTCGGTCCACTTGGGGAACCGAAAAAGGAAACCCTATCTGCTTAAGAAGTGGTTACCCGCGGAAACCCACAAACCCCATACACTATAAAATGGAGTCTGCCGGGTTTCCAACAATTTTATACTGAAATTGTGATAGCTGAATAGGGTAAGGAATCCCTGAACACTAGTGTGAACCAACCCTTATTTGTGTTTTGCTTTTACGAGTAATAAAAATAATAGTATTCAAACTTTAGTCACAGAGCGGGGTGTATGTTATTCGTCAACTCATGTATAGTGTCAATATTTAGATAGTAAAACAAAGAAAAAATAACAGGAAAAAAAAGAAAAAAGATGCAGATAAAAATTTAGGAATATGTGTTGTAGCAGAAGTAACCTGAACTTCTGCAATTGGTTAAACTGCAGTGTGATATCTCATCACAGAAGACAAAAACTGACTAAAAGTCATAGAAAATTTTTAAGAGGTTATAGGAGAAAACCCCCCAACAATATGGGCTCCATATTGGAAGTTAGACCCCACAAGGAATTTATCAGGCAGTAAAGTGAGCATTTTAAATCCACAGCTGTTTCATAGAATGTATTAACATTGGATCATTTACAGATCCCCTAACATGCCAGTGCAGTGGAGAGTACTAAAAAGTGACCTCATTTTGGGTACTGTACCCCTCTAAAAATTCAAGGGTTATAGTAATAATTTTGACCCCAGAGATACTTTCCAAAAAGAAATATGCAGTGCAAAATGAAAATTGAAATTTTCTCAGATATATGCTATTGCAGTACCCAATAGGTCATGCCTGGTTTGTGGCGCTGTGCAACGTCAGTTCTCTAGTTATTAGGTTCTGTTTCCTGACTTTGGATGAAGAAACAGTTGCTGATGCCAACTCCTTCCCAACTCCAAATCCGTATAAAACCCTGGATGAACTTCCAAAAATCTAAAACATTTTTGTATTAATATGTCATTGAACTTAAATCCACCCATTTCTCTAATTGTTTTGGTCACCCTTCTCTGCACTTTTTAGTTATGTAATGTCCTTGTATACTGGGGTCCAAAACAGCGCACAATAGTCTGTGTGGCTGTATTATTGATTTGCAGAGAGGCAGAACTATGTTCTTGTCATGAGAAACTATGCTTCTTTTGTATTTATGTATCCCATAATTTTAATTGCCTTGGCCACAGCTCTTTAGTACTGGTTGCTGAAGGTAAGCTTACTCTCCACCAAAATCCCCAAATCTTTTTCAGTGGCAGTCTTACCCAGTAATTTACTATTAAGTACATAACCATACATCTTATTTCTTCTACCAAAACGCATAACCTTACATTTGTCTACATTAAACTTCATTTGCAAAGTCTCAACCCATGCTTCCAGATTCCCTAGATCCCCCTGTAATATTTTACTATCCTCCTCACTTTTCTTCCAAATCTCTTTTTATTGAAAAAGCATAATGTACAGAATACAGTAAAAGAGCATTATGTGGATAAAATGGGTAAAACATTACCTTTGGGCAAAATATTTGAAAACCGAAGAATGAGGGAGAAATGGGAAGGGAAGTGGGAGGAGGCAAATAATATAAAATACAAAACAATACAGTACAATACAATAAGATGCAATAGAGCGGTATTACTCGGGATGGTGTTAAACTGGGGGCTCTCATTGAGGCCCGTTGCATCTGGAGGAGAGGCGGGGGAGAGGGGAAGGGGCGGGAATCACGGGTGCTGCACTGAGATGAAACCAATCGAGCAGAGACATAAATGGCGGGCATCAGGTCCCTGGAGTACAGAGAATGGCTTGCAAGATGGTACAATGCTACCTTCAAAACAAGCACAGAAGGGGGGGAAATAGTGCGCGGCTACGACCACCCATAGGCGTAAGTGAGTAACTAAATATATGGATAGGTAAATAAAAGAAATAAATATAAATATAAAATACTCTGGAGGGGCAGGGGGGAAGCTCATGCTGAATTAAAGCTCCTTCTAAAGTCAAACCACGGTCGCCATAAGGCCTCGAAGGATTGATGTTTACGTAGTTCCCAACTATGCAATTCCTCAAGCTGGGCGATCTCATCCACCTTAGTCACCCAATCGGTCACAGAGGGGGGCTTCGTCCAAAGCCAATTAAGTGGTATTAATAATTTAACAGCTTGGACCAGTAAAGTAGCAAGATCACCTTTTGCCGGAAACCAATTCCCCAAGGGCAACCACAACAAGACGGAGGCAGGGGTCAGAGTAATGTCTGGTGCCCCCACCCACGAATAATCCCTTCCACCTGTGACCAAAAGGGAGATTTAGCCCTGCAGGACCAGAAGATATGCGCCAAAGAGCCGCCAGATTCCCCACATCTCCAACAGCAATTGTCAGATCGCAGTCCCATAACTGCCAAGTCCGCTGGAGTCTTGTACCATCTAGTGAGAATTTTAAATGAATTCTCCTGAATTCTTACACAAGGTGAAAAACCATGGGATCTACTATGTATACGTGCTATCTCTGGCTCCGTGAAGGAGCAGCCCAGGTCCCTTTCCCATCTACCTATATATGTGGGTTTAACTATCCTCCTCACTTTTGATTATTTTAGAGAGTTTAGTATCATCTGCAAATATGGAAACCCTGCTCTGTAAATCCTCTACCAGGTCATTAATAAACATATTAAAAAGGAGCGGACCCAATAGTGACCCTTGTGTCACCCCACTGATGACTGTGACCCAGTCTGAGTATTTCCCATTAACAAGAACCTTCTGTTTCTTATCAATGAGCCAGTTGTGAACCCAAATGCATATGTTTTCCCCAAGTCCCAACGTTCTGAATTTATATACCAACCTTTTAAGTTGCACCACATCATTCACACTACCCATGTCTAGTCTAGAACTGACTTCATAGAAGTTGATCAGACAGGAATGATTCCTCATAAACCCACCCTGATTCAGTGTTATAAGGTTATTTTCATTGAGATACTCCAGGATAGCATCTCTTAGAAAACCTTTAAGTATATTACCCACCACACAGGTTAGACTTACCGGCCTATAGTTTCCGGGATCACTTTTTGACTCCTTTTGTATATTGGCACAACATTTTTATGTGCCAATCTTGTGGGCCATACCCGGTTTCTAGAGAGTCTTGAAATATTAGATACAGTGATCTGTATATAACCATATTCAATTCCATAAGGACCTAATGATTTGCCTATTTTAGTGTTTTTAAGATTCCTCTGCACTTCCTGGGTTAAGTGGATGATATTTAATATAGAATTAACCTTCTCTCTAGTCTCTAGTGTAAAAACAGTAGAGAAGATGGTATTCAATAAATTTGCCTTTTCCTCATCCTCTTCCACCATTCCTTCCAGATTATTTTTGAGAGAGTCCACAGACCCATTTTTAAGTTTCTTGTTGGAAGGGTATATGGCAATCTGCTGATAAATTCAGAGGTGCATGAGTAGGGTCCCAACCCTTATAATATGCATAAAGTGGAACTCCGCACTCTCATAAAATGCAATTAATCATTTATTCAGGAAAATCCATATGCATATGTTTAGAGTAGAGTGACGTTTCGATCCTTAAAGGACCTTCCTCAGGAGAAATAATATACCATGCAGCAAGCAGAGATCTAGAAAACTGAGAAATGGATACATAAAGTATATTGGAAAACTAACTTTTCATTATAACATTTATTTTCTGAAACTGGACAACTCCTTTAATACAGTTGCTCTCCCAATTATATCTCATAGAGTTAATATCTTGTTCAGCCAGTCAAAAGTGCTCCTTTATGTACATCATCTTGCATAATTTAAACCTTTCACGATTGTAAAATAGTAACATTTAAGTCCTGCCTTTAAATAGCAAATTCAGGACTATTGGGAACGTCTGGCTTCTGGTCAAAATGTATCTTACTGTAAAAGCATAAAAATTGTGAAAAACCTTATCCTCTTCTACTAATTTTAAAATCTACAGGGGCAGACACCATACATGTAGATGAAGAACAGATTAAAATATAAATCCTTGTTAATTGCCACAAAGGAAAGGTGTTTAATTTTTATTTAACTTGTGTTACACTACAGAGTATGCAGTATATGATACATCAGATGAATATGCTCTCTACAGTATCAATAATCTTCAACCTTTGTCTCTTCTTCATCTGTTGTGAAAATATTTGTCCAAGTATGAAATGCATGTTGCAGAATATTACTTACACATAGGGCCAGTTTTAGGTCCTGAGCAAAATGAAAACCAAGGCCCCAAATGCTGATATACAAACAACATCATCATATGCAGTGAATTAATAAGGCAGTGCAGCACTTCCAGTGGCAATCCATTTAATAATGTCTCCTTTCTACCCCCAAAACAATAACAATCCCCATTTTCCCACATACAATTCAAATGACCACCTTTGTACCACATAACAGATTGTTGCACTCAGTTATCAGTTATTATAGCGCCTCCTTATAAATAATAGTCTCTGCTTATAAATATTACTCCCTTATCAGTAATAGTCCCTGCTTACAAATTGTGCCCTTTTTGTTAGAAATAGTCCCCCTTATTTGTAATAGTTCCACCTTATCAGTAACAGTCACCCCTTAAAAATACTACTGCCTTATAAATAGTTCCCCCTTATTAATAGCCCACTCATAAATAATAATCCTTATAAATAATAGTCCCCATTATCACTAATAGCCCCCTCATAAATAATAGCCCACTTAATAATTATAACCCCCTTATAAATAGTTCCTCCCTTATAAATAATAGCGTGCCTTATAAATAATTCACCATAATAATAGCCCTCCTTATATATAATTTCCTTTTATAATAGCCCCCTTATATATAATAGTTCCCCCTTATAATAGCCCCCCCTTATATTTAAGTTTTCCCCTTATATATAGTAGTCCACTCTTATATATAATAGTTACTTCCTTATAAATAAGAGCCCCCTTATATAAAATTGTTCCCCCTTATACAGTGTTGGACTGAAGGGCCTAGGGTCCACCAGAGGAACCTGTTTTGGGGGTCCACCCAACAGCTTCCTGCTAATAGTCTACACCATGGCTCCTTCACTGAAATCTTACATATGTGCTCACTATCCAGTATTACTGAGTATGTTCCCTGTATCGTCATCCCCTATAGTACTGTGCATGCCCCAATGGCTCCATGGCCGATTCATGCACAGGACTGTATGGGGAATGACACAGCCATGGAGCACTACACATATGTGCAAGATTATAGTGAGGTATCTGTGATTCAGACATAGAGCACAGGGCTGCTCCCCACATTATAATACAGTGTAAAATGCTCCCTTGAACCCCCCCCCCAATAGTGGCTCCACATGGTATATATCACTCAACACAGTATAATATGCTCCCCAGATCCCCAACACAGTATAATATGCTCCCCAGCAGCCCCACCACAGTATAATATGCCCCACACAATGTAAAAGATTCACCAAAGTGCAGTGTTATAGTATAATGTTCCACAGTGACCCCAAAAAGTATAATATGCTCCCCACAGTGCAGAAGAATAAGTCTCACAGTATAATAGGCTCCTCACCTTGCCTCCCCAGTGTAAAGCTCAACAGTGGTCCCACACAATATTATATGCTCCCCAGAGGCCTCCAGTATAATAAAGCTCCTCACTGTAGCTCCACATACTATAATATGCTCCACAGCAGCCCCACACAATATAATATGCTCCCCAGAGGGCCCAATAGAATAATGCTCCACAGTGGCACCACATAATATAATATATGCTCCCCAAACCTGCCCCCCCAGTATAATGCTCCACAGTGGCCACACACAATATAATATGCTCTCCAATTGCTAAGTCTGCCCCCCCCCCAATTCCGGCCCTGCTTACACAACAGTAGAACCACTAGTTGCAGACCACATTCAATAAAATATAAAAATACATTTAGCATAAATAGATAATAGTATTTCCCCATGAACTGACAAACCTACATGAAAACAAGGGATGCTGGGAATACTGTACACTGAGGTAGCAGCAAAAAAAAATAAACAAAAAAGTTGTCATTGCAATACCCAGAATACACAAAGGGAAACTGCCCAAAAAAATGTGCAAATTTATCATTATACAATAATATTTTTTTTCCAACATAATGTCTTACAGTATCTGCTGTTTGCCATAATTTATAAAGGTGTTTGCTTACAAATACAGTTATCCTGTAACCACAAGGGATAAGTTGGGGATTGGTGGGTGTCTGACCACTGGGACCCACACTGATCACAAGAACGGAATAGAGCAATGTTTCCTATGGGCCTACTGTTGTACTTGGCTATCACTGGCAGTTTTACAGACACAAATTAAGTAGCAGCACATCTGCAAAATCATTACTCTGTGCAGATAGAACACAAGAGACTCATGTTCACGTCATTATTGGTGGTATTTGTAGGTAAACCCCCTTAACTACTTGTAAAAAAATTGAGCACATCAATTTGTAAAAATTAAGTGATAAAATGAGCATGGCTTGCTGCTTGGCCAGGCTTTAGACATATGAATGAAATGCATACATTTTTGCACAACCACACTCCAGTAGGAAGGTAGAGTAAAAATTGAAAACAAATCTCTAGACATATTGAAAAATGCAGCTAATAAATCAACACTGTGCAACATTTTGATACATTTTCTGAAAATTACAGCAATGTTGCCTCCAGCAAAACTGACTTCAAAAATACCCATCATGATAAATTTTCAACATCAAGGTCTGCACTATTTCATTGTACTGCTGAACTACATAACAGTACAAAATGTACATTGCAAAAATGCGTGACAAAAGAAAAAAAGGTCCTTGAGAAACACTGACTCTGATCTTATAAGGGTTGTCCAGGATACACCACTACTTTTTTCTGAAAACAAAACCAAACTTGTCCACAGTTAACACCCATTCATTTCAATGAGGATGCTGCATAACCATGCATGATCCATGAGCATGCATGGTTATGCAGCCCCAAAACCCACCAGCGCATGTTGGCTCTTTAACAAGGGCTACTGCCGTTTTTATGCCTCGTGCAAAATCAGACACAAGTGCTCTAACTGTGGTAGGGCGCATTTGGTTGTTTTAAGCAGGTTAAGCAACAGTCCAGAATGGGTCATGCTGACAACAGAGAACGTCGAAAAAAACATTGTTTTTCTGTGTTTAGACAACACCTTTAAGGGTGCATTTACACTACCGGTAATATAGCCTGTTGCTCTCATCTGTCATAGGATGACAGCAAGGGACTTTAATCCCTTAATGATGCAGGGTAGTTTGTACATTAATGCTCGGCGACTTTTTTCATATTTTCCTTCCCCATCTTCCAAAATTCATAACTTTTTTTATTCTTCTATCGACATAGCTATGTGAAGGCTTATTCTTTGCATGATGAGTTGTACTTTCATTTGGCACCATTTTGGGGTACCTATACTGTAATATTTTGATTAGTTTTTATTACATTTTTGGGGGGTCATATGAGAACCCACAATTCCACCATAATTTTTTTTGGGTTTTTACGGCATTCACACTGCATTATAAATGACATGACAACTTTGTCCAGCCAGTAAAATGCCTAGGCAGTTGCTTATCCTCCTGGCTGCTGTGGTAATCCCTCCAACCCTATGATCTTATTGCAGAAGATCCGAGTGGTGGCAGGCAGGGGGGCCATCTTGCCCCCAGACATCTTGGATGCTGTGATCGCTGTTAATCCGCCAGAGTATTTTTAAACTCAGGTGGCTAGTCCTGGGCCTTGGCTGTGTAACACAGCTGAGTGCCAGAAGTAATGTCACGGTCCCATTACAGCGCTGTACTATTACTATGCCCTTTCTGTCCGTTCCCATTCACTTTAATGAGTGAAAAAAATGATGGAAGCTTTAGGTTTGTCCTTAAGGTACGACTTTTTCTTCTGTTAGAAAAGTAAACAAACATGACAGAGAAAACCCCATCTGCATCAGGCACTCTATTGCTGTTAAAGTGTATTTCTCTCATCCTGTGACAGATGAGAGCAAAGGACTATATTAACAGTAGGCAGGGGCGTAAATACCAGGGTAGCAGTGGTAGCGGCTGCCACAGGGCCCGGAACATTATGGGGCCCGGAGCCCTGTGGCAGCCACTACCGTGAACCCCACAAACACTGCTATCGTTGTACTCCGGGATCTTTTCAGACCCCGGAGTATAACGATCGGAGGCCCAGGGGAGGTGAGGGAACATAAAAAACACTGTAACTTACCTCTCCTGCGCTTGGACAGGCTTCGGGCCTGTTTGGTGACGTCCTAGACGTCAGCCGACGTCACTATGCGTCGCGACGCCGACCCGGCTCACGCGAGATCCGGTCCAACATTGCAGATGGTCGAAGTAGCGCACCAGAGCAAGGAAGAGGTAAGTAACATTGTTTTTTTTATGTTTTTATGCTCTCCTGGGTCTCCGATCATTATACTCTGGGGTTTGAAAAGACCCCAGAGTATAATAATCATTCATGGGTGGTCCATAATGGGGCATAGTGCTGTGTGCAGGGGCCACTATGGGGCAAACTACTGTGTGCAGAGGCCACTATTGGGCATAATACTGTGTGCAGGGGCCACTATGGGGCAAACTACTGTGTGCAGGGGCCACTATGCTGCATAATACCGTGTGCAGGGGCCACTATGGGGCATAATACCGCGTGCAGGGGCCACTATGGGGCATAATACCGTGTGCAGGGGCCACTATGGGGCATAATACCGTGTGCAGGGGCCACTATGGGGCATAATACCATGTGCAGGGACCACTATGGGGCATAATACTGTGTACAGGGGCCACTATGGGGCATAATACCGTGTGCAGGGGCCACTATGGGGCATAATAGTGTGCGCAAGAATGCGGTTTGTGCGGGGGGGGCCCATGTCAAATGTTTGCCTTGGGGCCCAGCCATTCCTAGTTACGCCACTGACAGTAGTTAATACAATAACTAGTATGAGGACATTTTCACAGCAAATAAAGTCATAATAATACAAGCTACAGTAAAATGGAACAAGCTTAAAAGAATGCAAATCAATAAATAAAAAGGCCTACCTTTTTGTAAAGACTTCTAAGGTCTCTGTATTGCCACATGCTGTTTAGGACTTGAGATGCCGCTTTTACTACTTTGGGTGAATGCCTGTGTTAAAGTAAGTTATAAAGGTTAAAGTAAATATAAACCAGAAAAAATTTGAGATCACAAGAACAATTTGCCTATGGTAAATTAACAGAATGCTGTCAGTGTAAATAATTTCCCATTTCTTATATACCTTGGTTGATAGTTAGTCCTGTATACTATACTCCAATAATCGTGCCAGTAACATTTTTGTAATCGTTTTTGCTACACTTTTGTTTGTTTTTAATGACATTATATGTTTATGTAATTTCTAATATTCCAAAGAATACCAAAAATCCACTACATGTGAATGTACCCTAGAAATTAGAGAGACAATCGTATGCCACAAAGTTAGCAATTTGATAGAAATGTATAATAGAAGAACAAAGTCCACAGAGGAAAACTCTGGACTTTCTGTGAAAAATGCTGCAAAAAAAAAAAAGTGATGTGTTTACACCACTGTTTTTTCCGCAGCATTTTTCGGCTGCAGCTCGCCAAGTGGAGCCTTACCTGGAGAAAAAAGGTTTAATCTCCAGAGGCGACAAGGCTTCTTCACTGTAAGGAATGTGTTATAGTCTACCATTGGAGCTGGTCACAGTAGCAACAGCAGACACCTTCAAAATGGCTTAGATGTCTTTTTACAGCAAAATATCATTAAAGCTTATGGAAATGTGTAGAATAACTATTTCCTTCATTCATCACTTCAGTCATGACCTTTCCCATCCCTTGGTTAAACTTGATAGACATAAGTATTTTTTTTTTCAGCCGTACTATACATTGCTCAGCCAAAGTGGGTCTAAGGAAGCAGACTTAAACACATACAGACAGCCAAAGACTGGCAGGAAGAAATTTAGCAGGTGAGAAAATTAGTTCTTAAAAACACAGGAGCACGTACACAGGTAGCCAAATGGTGAGGTCTGCAGGGAAGTTTCTGTAATGCTTTTTCAAAGGGAAATGCTCATTATAGCGAAAACAATTTTTTTTTAAACAAATGTGTAAAAGCAATTATGTATAAGCGTGTATACAGTCTTATTATATGTAATGTTGAGTGAAGTTGTAATCTGCATAGTAAAATATTTCTGTGGTGTAAATGTCTTACAGTCTAGTGAATTCCATCCACACATTGCGGGAAAATACAGTACGTGTCGTGGTTTTGAAAATTGCACTGTGTCAATTGTACCAGTGGAAACGCTGAGGGTGTTTCTGCGGGAGGGTGAGTACAGAGGTCGGACAGCCTGGTCATCCCTGTCCACTCCCTCTGCAGACACCCCTAATGATTTAATGTCTGCTTTAAAAACAGTCCTCAGTAAATTTGAGGTTCAGGCGCCGGCTGGATCTGGATCTTGGAGTTGGCTGGGCATCCAATGCTACGGAAGTCTGGTTCCAACTTATTTTGGCTCAACAACCATTATGCCCCTTTCAAGGGGAAGGGGGCGTGGCCCCAAAACCCACCAGCGCATGTTGGCTCTTTAAGAAGGGCTACTGCCATTTTTATGCCTCGTGCAAAATCAGACACAAGTGCTCTAACTGTGGTGGGGCGCATTTGGCAATGTGTTGTTTTAAGCAGGTTAAGCAACAGTCCAGAATGGTCATGCTGAAACAACAGAGAACGTCGATGAGAGAACACACTCTGCGTCGGTGGCTAAGCCTCTGTCCCAGGAGACTGGAGGCAAAGCTTCTTGAAGATGGTTTCTTCATCGGTTTCTTTATCCCAAACAAGAACACATCGTCTATGTTGCTGTATTGATTCATCATTTATGATTCTCGCGGGGGTCCTCAGTTAACAATGACATTTCAAAGGAGGAAGCGGCAATGTGTTATGCCTCAGCAGTATTGGTTAGGAAAGTTGGGTACGGGGCTTTGTTGGTCAAGTCCAATATTGAATCGGCCTTTTGCCAACTTCCCGTGCATCCGGCATGTTTTCCCTTGTTAAGTTGTCTGGATGATTTTCTATGACTTGTGCCTGCCAATGGGATGTTCTATTTCATGTTATTTTGAGTTGTTTAGTTCGTTATTGGAGTGGATAGTCAGGTGGGGGTTGAGATCTACATCCCTTATTCACTGCTTAGACGATTTCCTGTTCGTCCATCCTAGCGACTTGCAGTTATGTGTTTACTTGTTAAAGATATTTAGTTTATTGATGGGAAGGCTGGGTGTACCCCTGTCTTTAGAGGAAACTGAGAGCCCAGCCATGCAATTATCCTTTCTGGGGATTTAAATTGAATCCTTAGAGAGGGTTTTCAAACTCCCAGAAGACAAGGTTTTGAGGCTAAAGGAGTATATGAACATGTTCCTTGTTGCAAAAACAGTGACTTTATATCAGATGCAAGTGTTGTTGGGATTATTAATGTTTGCATGCGAAGTGATGCTGATGGGCAGGGCATTTTGCTGTCAGTTGCCGCTGTCCACAAAATGCACTGCGCAGCCACATTACTTCATCAGAGTAACGAGACCTATGAAGGAGGATTTGTTGATATGGCAGGCCTTCCACAATTTGTTCAATGGGAGATCTTTCTTTCAGAAGTAGGAGTGTAACTCTGATTTAAGCCTCTTCACAGATGTGGCGGGAGCTGGCGGCTTTGTGTTCATACTGGGTAATAGGTGGTAGAGAGAGAAATGGCCCAACTACTGGAAGGAACTGGGTTTAAGTATGAACATAACATCTCGAGGGCCATCACCAGGGTAGTCTTCCACTTCATCTGGGGTTCCAAGACGGACAGAGTCAAGCAGACCGTCATGTACAAGGATCCACGCAAAGGAGGGAAGGGTATCCCCGATATCCCAACGCTTCTGAGGATTGCGTTTGTGTGTGACTGTGTCTGCAGGACTTTAAGGACTGTTAATGGCTCAGCGGGCAGAGCCATGTCTCACTTGTTCCTGCTCCTCCTCTGGAGAGGCCTGGGGTGGGACAAGTGCGACAGCTCCATCCCTTACAACTGGACTGTTCCTTGGTTCTATAAGGATGTGACCAAGTTTATGAGGGAACACCAACTGGAGGGTCTCAAACCCGATCTCTGGAAGCCAAGGACAATTCAAAAGCTCATCCGAGCTAAGGATTTGATGGAGGATATACCAGGACTCACAGCAGATTCTACGAAGGTCGTTTGGGAAAACGTCTCTTCAAATCTGCTGACCAATGGGCACAAGGACTTGTATTGGATGGCCATCCAGGGGGGGCTGCCCCTCCGGTCATTCATGCATGACCGCAACCTGAGCAAGACAAGGTACTGCCCCAGGTGCCCCCTCCGGAAGGAAACAGCCTTGCACCTCTTCTGGGAGTGCTCTTTTGCTCAGGGCCTGTTGGATGACCTGGAACATGAACTTGAGGACTCAAGAGAATGCCAAGAATGTGCAAAGCAGTAATCAAAGCAAAAAGTGGCTACTTTGAAGAACCTAGAATATAAGACATATTTTCAGTTGTTTCACACTTTTTTGTTAAGTATATAATTCCACATGTGTTAATTCATAGTTTTGATGCCTTCAGTGTGAATCTACAATTTTTATAGTCATGAAAATACAGAAAACTCTTGAAATGAGAAGGTGTGTCCAAACTTTTGGTCTGTACTGTATTCCTGTTGACGACTGATTGTAATAAAGCTATTTTCAATCAAAAAATGAGTAGCACATGTTACTATGCATCTCACTTGTATGCTAATGACCATTTTCAATGATTGAATGTAAAGTCATGGCCAAAAGTTTTGAGAATGATACAAATATTATTTTTTACAGTCTACTGCTTCAGTTTTTCTAATGGCAATTTGCATATACTCCAGAATGTTATAAAGAGTGATCAGCTTAACAGCAATTACTTGCAAAGTCAATATTTGCCTAGAAAATGAACTTTATCCCCCAAAACACATTTCAACATCATTGCAGCCCTGCCTTAAAAGGACCACCTAACATCGTTTCAGTGATTGCTCCATTAACACAGGTGTGGGTGTTGATGAGGACAGGGCTGGAGATCAATCTGTCATGATTAAGTAAGAATGACACCACTGGACACTTTAAAAGGAGGCTGGTGCTTGCCATCATTGTTTCTCTTCTGTTAACCATGGTTATCTCTAAAGAAACACGTGCAGTCATCATTGCACTGCACAAAAATGGCCTAACTGGGAAGAGTATTGCAGCTAGAAAGATTGCACCTCAGTCAACAATCTATCGCATCATCAAGAACTTCAAGGAGAGAGGTTCCATTGGTGCCAAAAAGGCTCCAGGGCGCCCAAGAAAGACCAGCAAGCGGTAGGACCGTCTCTTAAAAGTGTTTCAGCTGCGGGATCGGGCTACCAGCAGTGCAGAGCTTGCTGAGGAATGGCAGCAGGCAGGTGTGAGTGCATCTGCACGCACTGTGAGGCGGAGACTCTTGGAGCAAGGCCTGGTCTCAAGGAGGGCAGCAAAGAAGCCACTTCTCTCCAGAAAAAACATCAGGGACAGACTGATATTCTGCAAAAGGTACAGGGAGTGGACTGCTGAGGACTGGGGTAAAGTCATTTTCTCTGATGAATCCCCTTTTCGATTGTTTGGAACATCTGGAAAACAGCTTATTCGGAGAAGAAGAGGTGAGCGCTACCACCAGTCTTGTCTCATGCCAACTGAAAAGCATCCTGAAACCATTCATGTGTGGGGTTGCTTCTCAGCCAAGGGAATCGGCTCTCTCACAGTCTTGCCTAAAAACATAGCCATGAATAAAGAATGGTACCAGAATGTCCTCCAAGCGCAACTTCTCCCAATCGTCCAAGAGCAGTTTGGCGCTCAACAATGCCTTTTCCAGCATGATGGAGCACCTTGCCATAAAGCAAAGGTGATAACTAAATGGCTCAGGGAACAAAACATAGAGATTTTGGGTCCATGGCCTGGAAACTCCCCAGATCTTAATCCCATTGAGAACTTGTGGTCAATCATCAAGAGACGGGTGGACAAACAAAAACCAACAAATTCAGACAAAATTAAAGCATTGATTCTGCAAGAATGGTCTGCTATCAGTCAGGATTTGGTCCAGAAGTTGATTGAGAGCATGCCAGGGAGAATTGCAGAGGTCCTGAAGAAGAAGGGTCAACACTGCAAATATTGACTTGCTGCATTAACTCATTCTAACTGTCAATATAAGCTTCTGTTACTCATAATATGAATGGAATTATATTTCTGTATGTGATAAAAACATCTGACAAACACACATAAAAACCAGAGGGCAGCAGATCATGTGAAGATATAATATTGGTGTCATTCTCAAAACTTTTGGCCATGACTGTAAATGTACCAGCAGTGATGCACAAATAAAACTTAACTTTTATTGTCAAAAATAGACCTATAAACAGACCAAAATTAAAATGAGCATGATTAAACCCATTAATAACTCATCTCAAATGACAAGGGGCAAACAGAAAAACATGTACATATCAGTGTATCACGTGGATAATTGGTTCTATCTTACCCATAGGTGGATCAAAGCAAAGGAGTTAATTTTGAGCGTAGAGGTACATCAAACGGCAGTGTCAATCTGATCAGCTGTTAAGTCTCCGTAGAAGGACAGTGCGCATGTGCAGAAGCTATAGCACTCAGACATACAGCGCATGAACAGGGAAGGGAAATCTTGTTCATGCGCTGTATGTCTGAGCTTTATAGTTGAGAGCGCTCTCATCTCCACCAGCGCTTTTATACAAATCCAGCCTCTGTTAAACACAGCTATTGCGCACCACGCTTGAACAGTACCTCCACCCCACTACACTACATAAACTGCCATCTCTAGTACTACAGACTTTCTGCGCATGCGCACTGATCCTTCTACGGAAAGTGAACAGCTGATCACACTGACACTGCTGTTTAGTCTAGATCACCTACCTCCTATTATTTTAAGAGTTCCCCCTTATTCTTATACTCTGCATCTTTCACCCAGTTCTTTCTTTTATCCCCATCTGTATTTTTTTTTTGTATTTTATATATGTTTATGCACTTATGACCTTTCAACTGACCTGGTGACCCCCAGGGGGCAGGGCTACCACCCGTTTTTTTCTGTTGTGTATATATACCTGTACTGTATCATTTATTAGCTGTGACACACACTTGAAAAAGGGATTGTTTCTCAAAATGTGTCGTGTGTTAACCAAATGGAATAAAGAAATTTACTTTGGACCAGCGCTCTCTCTGCCTCCTCTTTCCTCTGCATTGGATTTTCCTGACGTGTAAACTATCTTACTACATTTCTGAGGCCAGCAGCTGCTTACTGGGGTCCATACCCTCTGGGAATTATCCCTATATGTGATATAAGTGGTTGTTTTGTCTTAACCAACAAAAGTGAGCAACCATCTGTTTGTTTCTCCTAACTCCACCATATGTTTACAGTATTACGCTATTAGTGCTCGGAGCTGTTTTTTCGGTATATGTATTTTAGACTTTTGTGCAGAAATGTTACACATCTACATTTAAAACTGCCTTTAGGGATCCTCTCCATGGCATTTAAAGATAAGATAGTATCGTGGTGGGAAGTACAAAGCCTGGAAAATTATTTAAAGAATAATATTGTTCCTTGAGATCTCAGGGTTAATCATCTCCCAGCATCCCACATAAGGAATCCTTCCCTGATCCTTACGCTAGGTTCACACCTGTGTTCATGTCTTCAGGTCCACTTGGGGACCCAAAAAATGGAAACTCAATCCGCTTAAAAAGCGGTTACCTGCGGACCCCATAGGCTGTAATGGGGTCCGCTGGGTTTCTGCCCGAAGAATGCAGAGAGAAAAGCCCTGCTTGCAGGACTTTTCTCTCTGCATTTTTTAAGTGGATTTGGGGATGAAAACTTCAAATGGAATCCAGACGCAGGTGTAAACCTAGCCTTACATGGAAGAACTCATTTTTTCATTATGCCTTATACAGATTCTTCTGGAGGAAGAAAATACACTTAGAGACCTGTGAGAAACAATTAAAAGAAAAACTTGAGATAATCAAAAAGATGAAAGGGTAGCTTGAATTTGGCAACAGAGAGGAGCGTAAGCATAAACATTTCTCTCGGGTTTTACAGGATTTTAAAGAAAACATAGTGTGAATCTCTACTGGACAGAGATCCACATATCGGGGAGGTGAGATAAAAGTTTCTTCCACTAACAGCGATAGATCAGATTCAGAAGCATTGGGGAAGTTGATAAGTGGCAGATCAAGAGGTAGGGGTTGCGGATTAAAAAAAGATATTTAACAAATATCGGGTTTTTAAAAAAAAAAAAATCTCTCTCTCATATGCTCACCTATGTGAGGATACTCTCTGAATTAAGTGGGGGTTGGAATTATTTAGTGAGCCAGGGCCCACTCACCACCTTACAAAATACCAGTATAAAAACACCACCTCAGTTTGATACTTCCTATACTGCTGCTTTCTTGAATCAAGTGATCAAGGATTTCAAAAAGATCATGTACACTTATTGCCTCTTTAATTTGTCTAAGGAAAAGATGACAGCACTGGGAAAATTTGAAGTGGATAAAAATGTAATAAAACCTTCTGACAAAGGGGGCAATATTGTTTTTTTTTAGATGTACACCATTATAGAACAATGTGTGAGAATATCCTTGGTCACAGTGATAGTTATGAAATCTTATCTAGGATTCCAACATTTTAATTTAGGGAAAATCTTAAACTGTTGGTGGAAGCTAAAAACACATAATTTGATTTTGAACAATGAATTTGATTTCTTGTTACCAAATAACCCAGTGGAGGCAACCTCTTGTCTCACTAAAATACACAAAGTGGTCTCTCCCCTGAAAGGAAGACCAATAGTGTCAGGGGTCAATAGTCTCTTCCAAAATGTTGAGATATAGTTGGACAGAATGAGGAAGAACTTGTTGAACTTGAAACCAGGATCAAGAACTTAGAGGACAACCTCCTCCCCCTCATTGCCTATTAAGGAAAGGTCTAGATTCTCTGAAGATCTTAACAACTCAACATCCTTCAAGAAGATCCGTGAGGAGAAAAAACGCTCAAAGTATACATGCTGACGCCCACCGAGCCGATACAAGGAACCAGCTAGAAGACCAGGCACACACAACGTGCGAGACGACACCCAAACCACCCAATCGGCCAAGAATCAAGGAGTCACCAACACCAGGCCTCAAACTAGACAGGTGAGCACCTTGCAGTGTCCCAGAACGGGATGTTAACGTTCTGTTTAAATCATCATTAAACCGCCATAATATCTTGTATTTTGTCAGGTGGTAATTTCTCATGTCAGTTTTTTTGTGTGTGCTGTATATCGTATTCTACTGCATTACTTAGCATACACTGAGGATTGTCTGCAACAGTGTAAGGGTTAACTAGCTTTGCACCTTGTTTTAGCTCTGCAAACTCACATGTCTAGTCTCGTGCTGCTTCAGTCACATGTTTTGCTCTCGGCCTATAGAAGCACACGCTGCTTCTGGGGCAAGCAGAGACAAGTCCCTAGTCCAGCCGCTGCCTGCACAGGGGAAGGTTGTTGCAAAGAGAGTCTCAGCCTGGCCTCCAGCCAGTGCACATGTCTGCCAGCATTGCTCCAAGCTGGTAAGACCCTCACATGGGCTACATACAGCTACCAGTCCATCCCAACTACTGAACTCCTGCCAGTCCGCACCTGGGAGATCGCCTAAAAACCTAACCCTGTTCTATCGGCCTAAGCCAGAGGAATACCATGTTGGATAAAGAAGTCCTCTTCCTGGATCCACGCTTTTCATAGTTTCCCCAGCTGGATCTAACCTAAGCGGCTTCCACGTCATTGAATCAGCGCTTTAGCAACCTGCGATAGGGCATTTCTCTAGCACCTACCCTGTAAGTACTCTCTTGCACCACATTGCACAGTATAGCCGAGCTGTGTTATATCTCCCATGGTAGAGCTAAAGCTGCACTGGACTGTGTACACATTAACTATTACGTACTCAGAATCTGCATACTGCAACTACTTGTAAGAAGTGTAAAAGCTGTACTGCCATTTACTACCAAAGAGACTGTGATATACAGTGCCTTGCGAAAGTATTCGGCCCCCTTGAACTTTTCAACCTTTTGCCACATTTCAGGCTTCAAACATAAGGATATAAAATTTTAATTTTTTTGGTGAAGAATCAATAATAAGTGGGACACAATTGTGAAGTGGAATGAAATTTATTGGTTATTTTAAACTTTTGTAAAAAATAAAAAACTGAAAAGTGGGGCGTGCAATATTATTCGGCCCCTTTACTTTCAGTGCAGCAAACTCACTCCAGAAGTTCAGTGAGGATCTCTGAATGATGCAATGTTCTAAATGACTGATGATGATAAATATAATCCATCTGTGTGTAATCAAGTCTCCGTATAAATGCATCTGCTCTATGATAGTCTCAGGGTTCTGTTTAAAGCGCAGAGAGCATCATGAAGACCAAGGAACACACCAGGCAGGTCCGTGATACTGTTGTGGAGAAGTTTAAAGCCGGATTTGGATACAAAAAGATTTCCCAAACTTTAAACATCCCAAGGAGCACTGTGCAAGCGATCATATTGAAATGGAAGGAGTATCAGACCCCTGCAAATCTACCAAGACCCGGCCATTCCTCTAAACTTTCATCTCAAACAAGGAGAAGACTGATCAGAGATGTAGCCAAGAGGCCCATGATCACTCTGGATGAACTGCAGAGATCTACAGCTGAGGTGGGAGAGTCTGTCCATAGGACAACAATCAGTCGTACACTGCACAAATCTGGCCTTTATGGAAGAGTGGCAACAAGAAAGTCATTTCTCAAAGATATCCATAAAAAAGTCTCGTTTAAAGTTTGCCACAAGCCACCTGGGAGACACACCAAACATGTGGAATTAGGTGCTCTGGTCAGATGAAACCAAAATCGAACTTTTTGGCCACAATGCAAAACGATATGTTTGGCGTAAAAGCAACACAGCTCATCACCCTGAACACACCATCCCCACTGTCAAAAATGGTGGTGGCAGCATCATGGTTGGGGCCTGCTTTTCTTCAGCAGGGACAGGGAAGATGGTTAAAATTGATGGGAAGATGGATGGAGCCAAATACAGGACCATTCTGGAAGAAAATCTGTTGGAGTCTGCAAAAGACCTGAGACTGGGACGGAGATTTATCTTCCAACGAGACAATGATCCCAAACATAAAGCAAAATCTACAATGGAATGGTTCACAAATAAATGTATCCAGGTGTTAGAATGGCCAAGTCAAAGTCCAAACCTGAATCCAATCGATAATCTGTGGAAAGAGCTGAAAACTGCTGTTCACAAAGGCTCTCCATCCAACCTCACTGAGCTCGAGCTGTTTTCCAAGGAAGAATGGGCAAGAATTTCAGTCTCTCGATGTGCAAAACTGATAGACATACCCCAAGCGACTTGCAGCTGTAATCGCAGCAAAAGGTGGCGCTACAAAGTATTAACTTAAGGGGACCGAATAATTTGGCACGCCCCACTTTTCAGTTTTTTATTTTTTACAAAAGTTTAAAATATCCAATAAATTTCGTTCCACTTCACGATTGTGTCCCACTTGTTGTTGATTCTTCACCAAAAAATTTTATATCCTTATGTTTGAAGCCTGAAATGTGGCAAAAGGTTGAAAAGTTCAAGGGGGCCGAATACTTTCGCAATGCACTGTATGTACTTTGCCTTACAAGAGTTGTTCCTAGTAAAGTTCTTTAAAACCGTTGTTACTGGACTCTTTGTCACAGAAGTCATTCCAGCCTGTGCTCTGCAGAAAGGTAACAGCTGAATTGAAAGAGGTCCATGTGTGTGACAGGAGAACAGGGTTGTAGACCACTCAAGCCAGTGACACAACTGTGAATACTACCCCCATCAGCCGTGCACGACCACCACCATCATGCATCCTCCTGCTCAGCGCAACCTGGTAATAAACATATCTGATACCCAGGGGCGCACCGCTAATGAGGCGAATTGAGGCGGCCGCCTCAAGCGGCACTGTCCGGGGGGTGGCATTTTTACTATTTAATGTAAACCAGCCCAGGACAGGCCACTTTTAAAAAAAAACAAAAAAAAAAAACAGAGCTGAGCGGTACCTGTCCTGGGCTGGTTTACAAGACGTCGCATCTCAGCGCAGGCGGCAGTACAATGACGTCATCACGCCGCCTACGCTGAGACACAGACGTCGCGGACAAGAAGAGGAGGCGGCGGCAGCTGCATCGCAGGAGAGTATAGCTTTTTTTTATATATATAAATAGGCCGTAACCTGTTGGAGTATCCCGGCAGGTCAGGGCCTATTTATTTACCTACCCCGCGTCTGCTCGTGGCCGCCCCCGCTTCCCCTTCTGCTATGGGACGCAGAAAGGGAAGTGGATGCCGCTGTGAGCGGCCGCGGGGATCGGTAAGTTAGGCCGCAAATACTACTATTATTATACTCCGGGGTCTATTCAGACCCCGGAGTATAATAATCGGAGGCCTAGGGTTGGTGAGGGAACATAAAAACCAATGTTACTCACCTCCTGCGATCCGATGTAACTCCGAGCAGGCTTGAGGCCTCTGGTGACATCATCAGGTCGCGTCGCTGGCCTGATCACGTGACGTGTGCGCGCAATTAAACAGGGCCGAAAGCTGCAAGGAGTGCACCGGTGTCCAGGATAGGTAAGTAACTGTGGTTTTTATGTTTGTATTCTCCCCCTGGGTCTCCAATCATTATACTCTGGGGTATGAAAAGTTCATGGGTGGTCCACAATGGGGCATAATACCCTGTGCAGGGACCACTGTAGAGCATAATACCCTGTTCAGGGGCCACTCTGGAGCATAATACAAGTGCAGGGGCCACTATAGAGCATAATACCGGGTGCAGGGGTCACTATGGAGCATAATACAAGTGCAGGGGCCACTATGAAGCATAATACCAGTGCAAGGGCCACTATGGAGGATAATACCAGTGCAGGGGCCACTATGGAGCATAATACCAGTGCAAGGGCCACTATAGAGCATAATACCAGTGCAGGGGCCACTATGGAGCATAATACTGTGTGCTGGGGCCACTGTGGAGCATAATACCGTGTGCAGGGGCCAATATGAAGCATAATACCGTGTGCAGGGGCCAATATGGGGCATAAAACTGTGCAGGAGTTGCTGTGGAACATAATACCGTGTGCAGTGGCCAATGCGGGGCATAATACCGTGAGCAGGGGCCACTATGGAGCATAATACCATGTGCAGGGGCCGCTGCGAGACATAATCCAGTGTGCAGGGGCCGCTGCGGGCCATAAGACTGTGTAATACTGTGTGCAGGGGCTGCTGTGGAACATTATAGTGTGTGTAAATGGGGCGCTATAAACATGGGCTATGGCACCTGTTTATATTATACGCTGTCTGTTTATAGTGACCGTGTGATGTAATTGTAGCCTTGTCACATACTGTAGACATGTACAGGACGAGGCTGTAGTTACATTACATGGCCGCTATGAGATGAATTACACTATGTAAACAGAGAAGCGGTCACGGCGCTTACACAGGTACCATTCAAACAGCTGATCAGTGGGGGTCCTGGGTTTTTGAACCCCACTGATTAGTTTATTAATGACCCGGAAAACCTTTTAATTAGTTAACACATGGGGTATTATTAATAAGGGGCACTATTTATACAGGGTACACACGGACATTATTAATATAAAGATGCACTTGGGGGTATTATTCATTATGGGGGGGGTTATATCATATATTTTATAATTGGGGGTAGCAGCAGGATGGGGGTGCAGGTGAGGACAATGTGGGTCGGATGCCTGTAAAAGTGAGGAGCCAAAGATGTCTGTGTTGCAAACTTTACAGAGACAAGTCACAGCTGGAAGACGTGGTCATGGCGGTCCAGAGGGAAGAGAAGGGAAATGTGAAGGATTAGTCAGAGACGTTACCGGTAAGTCACAAAATGTTACTGCACTGTATTCACCTAAATGATAGAGGATAAATACCTGAGTGATGGGGGTCTGTCTGCTGAGACCCCACTGAGCCTGAGAATTGGGTTTTTTCCCCCCACTAGGTGGGTATTCAGCCTGACCGCAGCCATATATATATAGGTGTGTCACTTGGTGGATGGACGAACCCGCGTGGCTCTCATTCACTTTAATGGGAGTGCCAAAGATAGCCGAAGTCCAGTACTCAGCTATCTGCGGGGCTCCTATTATAGAGAATGGGGGCCACGTGGGCTCGTCCATCCACCAAGCAGAAGATGTGTGAAGTTACTTTCATTGTTAATGCCGTGTTGTTGATCTGATACTGAAGTAGTACAGTAAGAATTCTTAAAAACTGTTTTATAACTTTGTGTATTGTGTATATTGTGCGACGATAACAGTGTGTTAAACTAGTAGCATGGAAACTCAGTTTTGTTTTTTTTTTTTTTTTTTTTGGGGGGGGGGGGCGTCTTTCTATAGTCCGCCTCAGGCAGCAAAGAGGCTAGGTTCACCACTGCTGATACCTTATTAGATGACTCAGAAATGAGTTTACTTAACGGTGACTTATCCTCCTACAAATTTATATCAACTTAACACATGGAACAGTTCTTCTGTAAATTAAGAATTCTCATTGATGAGAAGCCAGCCTGGGCCTCATTAACAACTACCAGCATTGTCTCTCCATTCAAGAGCCAAACAGAATCCTTCAAACCAGTAGGTACTTTCACTTCCCCCAAAACTTACCTGGCAATCAAGACATTTGCGAGTGTCGTGAAACGCGACATTAAAGTACTGATGGGTACGCGTACACAACACCTTAAGACGCAGCCTAACCTCCACAAGGAACAACAGTGGGCATTATCGACCCTTGATTCATGCCACATATTGATCAAATCTCTGTGATTGTGGTCCAAAACATAAGTGATTACAAAGCTGAAATCTATTGCCAGTTGAGTGACACTACTGTATACACCCCCTCCCACGGGACCCCACCCCGTCCCTGTGTATGGAATTGATGGAGATGATCAATAAAGCCCAGCATGATGAGATAATTGCCTCTAAGCTCAGAGACTACATGCTCCCCTCGCATCCACGTATCCCTGTCCTATATACCTTACCTAAGGTACATAAAAACCTAACCAAACCACCCATTGTCTCCAGTACTAACTCGGTATTCCAAGCCCCGGTTAGGGTTCTGGATGGTCTCTTACACCCATATGCACAACATGGCAGATCCTATATCAAGGATACTGCCAATTTCCTGAAAAAAAGCCAGTACCCTAACCTGCCCCTGGCCACTATGGACATCACTAGTCTGTACACTAACATCCCCACGACTGAAGTGATTAATGTCGAGATACCCTTATTGAGAAAAACAAATATAATTATGAGATTAAATTTCATCATAGATCTATTAACATTCGTAATGCCCAGGAATTATTTTGTTTTTGAATTTACCTTTTACTTACAGACAACGGGCACTGAAATGGGGTGTAACGTGGCACCAACTTTCGCCATCTTTATTAACGATTTAGAGAATAAGTTTTTGTACACTAAACCTTTATACCTACAGCATGTGGCCTATTGGTCTAGGAACATTGATGATGTGTTTATTGTATGGCAGGATGACCATTCCAAATTGATGGAATTCCATCAACATCTCAACCCATGCTTCCATCCATCAAATTCTCCATCTAATCCAACACCAGCAGTATTTCTTTCTTGGATGTATGGGTGAAAATTACCAGTGACCAGCTTTAACTTAACCTGTACTACAAACTGACCAACAAGAACAGTCTTCTGAGGTATGACAGATTCCATAATCCCAGGTTTATACGATCAATACCCAAATCCCAAATGATAAAGGTTAAGAGAAATTAAAATTGTTCTAACAAGCGATTGGAACAAATGTCTGACAAATTTAAAGCCAGGGGCTTTCCGGTCCATCTATTAAGCAAACACCGTGACACTATAAACCAACTTACATCCCACAAACCGCCCTCATACGCCAGAGAATCTCACAGTATGCATAACTACATATTCTACCAAGAGTGGTGCCATTAGAAAAATCATCAACAGACATTGGTACTTACTACAGAAGGGTCACCCCTCCACATTTGCAAAACACCCCCTGATGTCATATAGGAGAGCTCCTAACATTAAGGACCCAATCAATCTTCCCTTGTCTCGGTTGTGCTCAATGTGGGAATGTAATCAAAGGCCCGTACTTCACCCACCCACAGTCGGTCAAGCAATTTCCAATTAACGATCTGTACACACGTAATTCTGTATACATAATTTATTTGATAAAATGCCAGCGTTGGTTGGGTTATGTGGGTGAAACAACACAAAGACTCAAGGACAGAATTTCACAATACAAATCCACAATCAGGCATAAAATAATTGACCTCCCTATACCAGATGACTTCTTTACTCATAAGCACAACTCGGTTTTCAAGTGATAGATCAGGAAACAATTCCCAGACGTGGTGGAGGTCGCAAAACACTTCTACTCATATAGGAATTGCAATGGATTGTGAAACTTAAAACCCTCCGTCTGTAATTTTACTGCCTTTGTACTTTGTATTGCCCTTTTCACCTATCTCTGAGACCTTACCACCATAGTGCCATTATTGCTCAATACTACTAATTACCTACGTTGCCTACGTTCCCAGGCCCCCATTATGCTCCTGCACATATACATATTTACCCCTTTTAGCCCTATGCAGGTTTACGCTCCTCGGCTTGGGTATACCTCTAAGCCTGGATCCTCTACCCTATTCTGTCACCCATATACGACCTACACAAACTGCACATGCACAATATAGCTGATACCAGGATGCATATTGAGATTTAATATTGGCACACCTCAAGCGTATATTGGGCTCCTTCTCCTCTTCCCCCACTATACACGCACATATTGACCCCCTATAGCCCAGTGCAGGCATGTATCTTTTGGTTATGGCATACCTCCAAGCCTTTACCCATTTATGGCCAACATAGTATAGTATGTGGTTCATTTATTAGACATGTACTTTTCTCTCCTATGAATAGGGCTCACCTCTATTCTACTCTTGTCCACTTCATACCTCTTAACTACTATTCCTATCCCCTCTACTATCACAGCTGACTAGCACCTCTCTGGTTCCCCTCTTGGCCTATTAATTCCCCTTATTACTCCTCTTACCATCTGTGATCGCCACCCTGCTGTGATCTCCACCTTACAGCACCTTTTTTTTTATACAGTACTCTAACCTATTAATATATAGCTACTGTATTGTATATCAAGCTACCGAATGATAGCAGTCTCAGTAACTACTTACATGTTTGTACGAGATATTTGTGTTTTTTTTACATTAATAATCTCTTTGTAACGTTAGCCCTGTTATAATCCTATGCATGTATTATGCAGGATTGATGAATCATTATGTATATCCACTCGTTACTGTATGTGTAAGACCATAATACCCGTATTTGTCTAAATAGTCTTTTATATGTCTCTGCACCTGGCTACTAATTCTAAATGTCTGTGCCTGTCTACTAAGCATTATGTCAATTGAGATACATAAACTAGACCAATTTTATGTATGTCCACATACCCAGGATTCTGTTTCAAGCCCATGACATGTACTTTTTTGTAACTACATTTTTTTTTTGCTATTAACATGATGAATTTACAAGCTTTCCTCTATTTAGACTTACATAAGTATTCACTATGTTTGACTATGTAGCCATCCATATTCTTATGTCAATTATTTTTCCAGGTCTCTCACCAGGGACACCCTCTGGGCGCATTTCCCAGTAAAGCATTTACCTACCAGCAGTTTACTTGCATCTTACATCTACTTGGTAGGAACTATCCCCCTTACACTTCCCCTCTGCCCTTCCCTCGCCTGGCAAGCCAACCCTCAGAGTTTTAAGGTAAAAACACCCTCCGTGGGCTCTGCCTGGACTATGTCGTCTCTTGTCTGTATACTAAAGAGAGTCATCTTCTATGTGTTGCAGATGTCCAGTGGTAAAAAACTTTCTAAGAGGAAACATAGGAGTTGTGTTGAATGTCAGCAGTTGTTACCTGATGTGCCTAACGTATATATAGTTTGTACTCTGAGTCAAGCCTCTCCTACTAGACCTTAGGCATCTTCTAAGACCAAGCAGAAGGCTAGATCTGAATGCTGCACTAGCTGTCTCCAACACCTTCCTGAGGATTATCCATCCAATATATGCAGTGTTTGCATGCATGTTTCTGAGGATGAGCAGATGACTGATAAGGAGGCTAATAAGTTTTTCGTTTTTTTTTAAACCGTTTGTCAAGCAGGAAAAAATAAAACAAAACAAGCAAGAATTTGCTAAATGGTTTGAGTCCTCTACTTCATCTGAGAAGGATCTTTAGATGTCAGAATCAGACTCAGACATGGTGATTTCTGAGCATAATTATTTAACCGCTTCGCGACGGCTCACTGTATCGGCGCTTGCTGGGCTTTGTGCAGTGCCGATGTTTATATATTGACCCTGCTAAATTGGGGATCGAGTCTCCCCAAGGGTCAGGAACTGATGGGTTCAGGTCCCAATCTTGTAACCGCGCAGTATCAGGGAAAGTTTGTTGAAGTAACAAACTTTCCTTGATATTAACTGCCCGCGGGCAGCATCGGGAGCAGGTGTTAGCTGCATCTGACAGCTAACACCCTGCTCCATAACCCATGTTCAGAGAACAGCCATGCTAAATGTCTTCCTCTCAGGACCCCCTGCAGCGAGATCGGGGGGTGCCAATATGTATATTCTGCAGCCCAGCATTTGACCAGTGACCCCAGGCTGCTAGGAGCCCCCAGTACCTGGTTGATTCTGCCGAGAAGTACGGAAGTCACTTATAGCTTGAACAATGTGAAGACAAAAACCCCAAAAATTGCCAAATCATTAGAACACAACTGGCTGTGGCAGGAAGGGAATGTATAAGCTGTGTGGCTGTATATCAGGGTACACTCCAAATTTAGAGCTTACAAGGGAAAAGACATCAGAGGTGACCCCACCCAATCATAGGAGCTACTGGGGAAATAGTATGTAATTTGGTGTTCCCAATGTACTCCGCACAGCTTACATATTCACTTTTCACCATCCGCTGTGCATTCACGTCTGGGATACTAATGCTTACTACTCCCCTTGATAAATTCTTTGAGGGGTGCAGTTTTCAAAATGGGGTCACTCCTCTGTGGATTCCACTTTACTGGTACTTTAGAGGCTCTGCAAATATGACATGGCATCCAGATACTAAAAATCTAAATCTGAACTCCAAAAGCCACAAAGCGCTTTTTCCCTTCTGCGCCCTGCTGTGTGCCCAAAGAGCAGTTTATGCCCACATGTATGACACTGGTGTGCCCAGGATAATGTACTTAATGTCATATGTGGGTATAAACTGCTGTTTGGGCACAGCCGAGCACAGATGGAAAGGAACGCAGATTAAGACAGTTTGGTTTTTGGACGCCATTGCACTTTTGCAGAACCCTGAAATGCCAGTAAAGTGGAATCCCCTGACGCATGATCCCATTTTGGAAACTACACCCCTGAAGGAATTTATCCAGGGCTACAGTGAGCATGTTTAACCCCCAAGTGTTGGATTAAGTAATTTTCCAGAAATTAATACGCAGCTGATGGAGAAAAGTGAAAATGGCAACTTTTCCAGGAATACATCATTTCAGTGGGCAATATGTTGTGCCCGGCTTGTATCAGAGATGAATGCTCCAAAATCTGTTGTACCCACTTAACATTTTTGGAGTGTGTGTCACTGCTGACACAAGTTGGGTACAACATAACGGGAACTGAAATGGAGTATCTCTGGAAAAATGGCAATTTTCACTTTTCATTATCAGCTGCGCATTCATTTCTGGAAATTAAACTAATGAAATACTCAAGGGTTAAAAATGCACACTATCCCACTTGATAAATCCCTTGAGGGGTGTACTTTCCAAAATGGGGTTATGTGTCTGAGGGTTCCACTTTACTGCCAATTCAGAGGCTCTGCAAAAGTGGCATGACACCCAAAAAAAACTGTGCTCCAAAAACCAAAATAATGCTCCTTCCCTGCTGTGCCCAAGCAGCAGTTTATACCCACATATGACATTTTTAAGTAAGTTATCCTGGGTACACCAGTGTCATACATGTGGGCATAAACTGCCGCTTGGGCACACAGGAGGGTGCAGATGCAAAGGAGCGCTATGTACTTTTGTACTGATTTAGATTGTTGGTTTTTGGACGCCATGTCACATTTGTAGAGACTCTAAAATTGTTCCTACAAAATGGGGTCACTTTTTGGGGAATTCCAACTTACTGGCACCTCCAGGGCTCTGCAAAAACAACATGGCGTCCAGAAAGTCCCTCTAAATCTACTCCAAAAGCTAAAAAGCGCAGTGCTCCTTCCCTTCTGAGCCCTGCTGTGTGCCCAAGAAGCAGTTTACATCCACATATACAACTTCTTTGTACGCAGGATAGCCCAATTAATAGTTTTAGGAGTGTAAATCTCTGATGACACAAACTGGGCGCAACGTATTGGGCACCTAAATGGCATATTTCTTTAAAAATTTAAATTTTCACTTTGTACATTAATAAACGGGAAGCACTCTTGGGCTCAAAATGATAATACCGCTTTATAAATTCCTTGAGGGGTGTAGTTTCTAAAAGGAGTCACTTTTTGGAGGTTTCCATTGTACTGGTACTTTAGGGGCTCTGCAAATGCGACATGGCACCTGAAAACTATTCCAGTAAAATATATCCTCCAAAACCAAATAGTACTTTTTCCATTCCAAGCCCACCATGTAACCATACAGCGGTTTACAACCACATATGGGGTATTGCCGTGTTCAAGAGAAATTGTGCAACAAACTGTGGGGTACTTTTTCTTCTTTATCCTCTTGTGAAAATGAAAAATTTGACGGTTTATTGGAAAAAAAAAAAAAGTAGATTTTTAATTTTAATGTCCCAATGTTAATAAAATCAGTGAAACAGCTGTAGGGTCAAACTGCTCATTATACCCCTTGATAAATTCTATGAGGGGTGTAGTTTCTAAAATAGGGTCACTTTTTGGGTGTTTTCATTGTATTGGTACTCTAGGGGCTCTGCAAATGCGACATGGCACCTAAAAACTATTTCAGCAAAATCTGCCCTCCAAAAACCAAATAACACTCTTTCCATTCCAAGCCCCGCCATGTACCCATACAGCAGATTACGACCACATGTGAAATATTGCCATGCTCAGGAGCAATTGTTTAACCACTTCCGTACTGCCCATAGACTATATACAGTACAGACCAAAAGTTTGGACACACCTTCTCATTCCAAGAGTTTTCTGTATTTTCATGACTATAAAAATTGTAGATTCATACTGAAGGCATCAAAACTATGAATTAACACATGTGGAGTTATATACTTAACAAAAAAGTGTGAAACAACTGAAAATATGTCTTATATTCAAGGTTATTCAAAGTAGCCACCTTTTGCTTTGATTACTGCTTTGCACACTCTTGGAATTCTTTTGATGAGCTTCAAGATGTAGTCACCTGAAATGGTTTTCAATTCACAGGTGTGCCCGGTCAGGTTTAATAAGTGGGATTTCTTGCCTTATAAGTGGGGTTGGGACCATCAGTTGTGTTGTTCAGAAGTCAGGTGGATACACAGCTGATAGTCCTACTGAATGGAGTGTTAGAATTTGTATTATGGCAAGAAAAAAAGCAGCTAAGTAAAGAAAAACGAGTGGGCATCATTACTTTAAGAAATGAAGGTCAGTCAGTCCGAAAAATTGGGAAAACTTTGAAAGTGTCCCCAAGTGCAGTGGCCAAAACCATCAAGCGCTACAAAGAAACTGGCTCACATGAGGACCGCCCCAGGAAAGAAGACGAAGAGTCACCTCTGCTGTGGAGGATAAGTTCATCTGAGTCACCAGCCTCAGAAATCGCAGGGTAACAGCAGCTCAGATTAGAGACCAGGTCAATGCCACACAGAGTTCTAGCAGCAGACACATCTCTACAACAACTGTTAAGAGGAGACTGTGTGCAGCAGGCCTTCATGGTAAAATAGCTGCTAGGAAACCACTGCTAAGGACAGGCAACAAGCAGAAGAGACGTGTTTGGGCTAAAGAACACAAGGAATGGACATTAGACCTGTGGAAATCTGTGCTTTGGTCTGATGAGTCCAAATTTGAGATCTTTGGTTCCAACCACCGTGTCTTTGTGCGACGCAGAAAAGGTGAACGAATGGACTCTACATGCCTGGTTCCCACCGTGAAGCATGGAGGAGGAGGTGTGATGATGTGGGGGTGCTTTGCAGGTGACACTGTTGGGGATTTATTCAAAATTGAAGGAATACTGAACCAGCATGGTTACCATAGCATCTTGCAGCGGCATGCTATTCCATCCGGTTTGCGTTTAGTTGGACCATCATTTATTTTTCAACAGGACAATGACCCCAAACACACCTCCAGACTGTGTAAGGGCTATTTGACCAAGAAGGAGAGTGATGGGGTGCTACGCCAGATGACCTGGCCTCCACAGTCACCAGACCTGAACCCAATCGAGATGGTTTGGGGTGAGCTGGACCGCAGAGTGAAGGCAAAAGGGCCAAGTGCTAAGCATCTCTGGGAAGTCCTTCACAACTGTTGGAAGACCATTTCAGGTGACTACCTCTTGAAGCTCATCAAGAGAGTGCCAAGAGTATGCAAAGCAGTAATCAAAGCAAAAGGTGGCTACTTTGAAGAACCTAGAATATAAGACATATTTTCAGTTGTATCACACTTTTTTGTTAAGTATATAATTCCACATGTGTTAATTCATAGTTTTGATGCCTTCAGTGTGAATCTAAAATTTTTATAGTCATGAAAATACAGAAAACTCTTGGAATGAGAAGTTGTGTCCAAACTGTTGGTCTGTACTGTACGTCCAAAGGGTGGTTGCCTTGTTCTGAAAGGATGTACCGGTACGTCCAAGCAGAATTCAGCAGCTGCACAAAATCGTAACTTCAGCCGGAGCTCCCAGAGAGAAAGTAGGGAAGGTTTATTACCTTCCCTTCCATTCCGGTCGCTGTGTATACAGCGCTGAATGAGCTCTGTACACAATGCTATGGGCGCCGCCATCTTGTGGCTGCCCTCTAACCCGGCGGTCACTTGATCCGCCGGGTTCAGCATCTGTAAGAGCTCATCAGATGTCTCCAAAGGTCTATTATGACTAGAGATGAGCGAATCGAAGCTGCAGTTGTGGAATTGGATCCGAATTTCAGGAAATCTTCGATTCACCACGATTCTGGATTTCCTCACGCTTCGATGCATCGAATCGCATTTTTTTATAAAATGGCTGCCGCACATGTTAGGACAAGGGGGAAGGGACTCTGGGTGCACGGGATCACGCACAATGCCAAGCGTGCAGCTAATCAGCAGCCAGCTGGACCTGTGATGTCACAGCCCTATAAAAACCCTTGGCCATTTTAGGTACAGTCATTCTACATTGCTCTTACTCTAGGGACAGATGTCAGCAGGAGCTAGGGAAAGACTTAGAAAACATATAGAAGTTCAGGGAAAGAGGCTGAGCCTTAGAACTGTAGGGAAAGGATAGGGAGGAATTGAGATAAGAATTTGTGGTGGTTGCAGGGTCATTTACAGCAAGAATTTGCAGCATAATTCCCATTGCAGCACTCACTGCCGTTATACTGCTGCTCATTACTCATATCTGTGTCTTCAAGGTGGAACACAACAAGCCTTTTGCAGTGCAGTACAGCAAAAAACAGTGAATCATCATTCACTAATATCTACACTTATCTGTAAAAAACACCTTTTTAAAGGCGTTTATTATAAGGGGCTTATTCACTGTTCTTGCAAAGCATAACATTAGTCAGTATTACTGTGCCAAAGAAAACTGAATTATTATCCAATAACATCTGCACGTATCTGTAAAAAAAACTTTTATAAAGGCGTTTATTATAAGGGGCTTATTCACTGCTCTTCTAAGGCATAACATTAGTCAGTACTATTGTGCCAAAGAAAACTGAATTATAATCCAATAATATCTGCACTTATCTGTAATAAACGCCTTTAACGTGGGGAAAGACATAACGACCATATTCGCCATTTTACCAGTATAAAGTTGCAGGCCATTTTTAAAAAACAGTATTGTCAATAATAATTCAATAAATCTTAGCGGTTATCACTTATTTAAAGGTGTTTATTAGTGTCAAAACCCATAAAAAGGACCATATTCGCCATTTTGTTACCAGTATAATGTTGCAGGCCATTTTTAAAAACAGTATTGTCAATAATAATTCAATAATTCTTAGCGGTTATCAATTATTTAAAGGTGTTCATTAGTGTCTAAATCCATAAAAAGGACCATATTCGCCATTTTGTTATCAGTATAAAGTTGCTGGCCATTTATCAATAGTATTGTCAATAATTCAATAATTCTGAGCCACAAATCTCTGCCTTTATCACACTTTTTATTGGTTATCATTAGTGGATGAAGAAATAAGAGGCATATTTGCCATTCTCTTCAAAGTAGAAAATAACAGGCCTTTTTGCCCTTTGCAATTAAGTTTTTTCATCAAATAGTATGACAGACAGAGAAGCGAGAGGCCATGCACAGGGGAGGGCTGCAGGCCTAAATGTTTATGGCGCAGGCACAGATCACAGCAGAGTAAGGGGGCATGGCAGCAGGAGTCAGTTACAGAAGCCTGAGTTTGACCAGCAACCCAACGGTTGTAGACTGGTTGACTCTGTCAACCAATTCATCCCAAGTCACATCAGACACCCCCAGTCAAGAGTTGGTGGGTTCGTCAGACACAACCCTTAGTTGGCATGGCCTAGCAGCAGGCCCTGTGCCCTCACCTGTCCTCAACCTGCCTCTGTCCTTTTCTGTTCCCTCAGCTAGAGAAGTACTCTATGCTGTGGGCTCAGATCCACTATACAGTGAGGAGGTACTAGAGGACAGTCAGCAGCTACTGCTCAGCCAAGATGTGGAGGAGACATCCGCCGCTTCCTGCGGTATGCGGGCAAGTAGTGATGAAGAGAGTGGTGAGTGGCGTGGTAGCTGGTGTTGAGGAGGACATCAGTGACTTGCAGACAGTAGTGGATGACGATGTAGCCGATCGTAATTGAGAGTCGGGTGACGAAGGGGCCTCATCGTCATCAGGAGAAGAGGGTTGCATCTTGCGCATTAGGCAGCGGGGGAGTCAGCAGGGTGGCAGCAGTGTGAGGTCGGGAGCTAAACTTGACAGGGGTAGATCACCCGCTTCGCAGCCTATCTGCCTGGAAAGCAGTGGTGCAGGAGTTCACAGAGGCAGTGGCGGTAGCAGTCAGTTATTGTAGAGTGTTGGGGGTAAAATCACCTACTCGGCGGTGTGGCAGTTTTTTGTAAAGCCGCCAGGTGAACATGGGCATATGTTCAATCTGTGGACAGAAGGTGAAGCGTGGCCAGGGTGCCAATGTTGGCACCACAGCCCTGCGTCAACATATGCAGCGTCACCAAACTGTGGCCTGGGAGAGCCGTGGCTCTAATGTGGTGGTCCAGCCTGACGCAGCAGCCGCTGCACCTCCCAGTAGCACGCACCCCATTTCAGGCAGTTAAGACTCCACTACCTCAGCTGAAGGAAGCTGTGTGACCTTCCCATCATCTGCTGGTCATGATGCTCCTGCTCCTCCTCCTCCTCCTAGTCAGTTATTGCGTCAGCAATCGATCACAGAATCTATATCTAAGAGACAACAGTATGTGTGCACTCATCCAACAGTGCAGAAGCTGAACGTGCTCCTGTCCAAGTTGCTGGTGTTGCAGTCACTCCCTTTCCACTTGGTGGACTCTGCACCTTTCAGAGAACTGATGTGGCCGAGGTGGAGAATCCCAAGCCATCATTTCTTTGCCAAGAAGGCAGTACCAGCCCTGCACAAATATGTAAAAGAGAAAATGGACCAGTTCTTGAGCCTGTCGGTGTCTGCCAAAGTGCACGGCAGCGCCGTCGTGTGGAGCTGTTACTACGGTCAAGGACAATATATGTAATTTACGGCCCACTGGGTTAATGTGGTGCCTGCCAAGACACACCAGCAACTTAGACAGCTGACACAACTTCTGCCTCCACGTTCTCACGCCGTTGGTCCTGCAACAATGTCTGCCTCATCCTCCACTGTCTCCTCAGCCTCCACTGCAGGGACAACTCACAGTGCTCCTCCAGCATACCACATATGCAGGGCACAGCGGTGTCACGCTGTTCTACACCTTATTTGCCTGGGCAAACGAAGTCACACAGGGGAGGAACTGCTCCGTGTCCTCAATCAAGAAATCGAATCCTGGCTTTCTCCAAGAGAACTTAAAATCAGAACAATGGTGACCGACAAAGGGAAGAACATGGTGTCGGAGCTGCGTCAAGGAGGGCTGAGCCATGCGCCCTGCATGGCGCACGTGTTCAATTTGGTTGTCAAGCATTTCCTTAAGTGTTCCACCCATCTGCAAGACATCCTAAAAATGTCAAGGAAACTTTGCATGCACTTCAGCCACTCGTACACCGCTAAGCACAGCCTCCTTGATCTGCAGCAGCAGAATGGCCTCCCACAACATAGGCTGATATGCGATGTTTCCACCCATTGGAATTCAACCCTCCATATGTTGAATATGATCTATATGAACATGATCTATGTTCATATACAGTATATGAACAGAGAAAAGCCATAAACAATTTCTTGATGATCCAAGCGGACAGAGGTACTCCCCTGTGTAACTTTAACGTTAGCCAGTAGCAGCTCATGCGTGACACCTGCCGTTTGCTAGTTCCCTTTGAGGAGGCCAATTTGTTAGTCAGTCACCAGGACTACGGAATGAACAACGTCATTAAACTGATTCACATCCTGGAAAAGATGCTTTCCAATCTGGCTGGTCAGGGGACTGGAGATGTGGCGTCTACATCTCACGGCCACAAAAGGGAGGAGAGGAGGAGCAGAAGCAACAGGTCAGCCAGAGGGAGATGAGGAGGACGAGGCAGATGACCCAGACACACCGTGGCAGTATGCAGTGGAGATGGATGCAGGGAGTCCCTCGGTGTCACTTGCGCAAATGGCCCGATGCATGCTCACTTCCTTGTGCAGTGACAGCCAAATTGTCACCATTCGGGAGAGGGATGACTACTGGCTCTCCACCATGTTAGACCCTCGCTACCGGGGAAAAATGGGGGCCTTTTATTTACACCCGCTGAGAGGGAGGACAAACCGAACTACTATAGAGACATGCTATGTAGCAAGTTGGCCACTGCCTATCTGCGCCATCGTCCATCTTCTTGAATGTTTGACCAGGGGGGCCCTGAGCGCTCAACTTGCACTAGCATGACAGCTGTGGGAGGGGGTGGGGGTGGCAGGAGCAGTATCAGCTCCATCAGCCGCAGCCTGAGCCTAGAGTCGCTGATGAGCAGCTTTCTTCAGCCGCATAGTGAAGAAGCAGCTCATCAGCAGCTCATCAGCAGCTAGACACAGAGCAGAAGCTGAACCAGCAGGTGGTGGCATACATAGAGTACACTCTGCCACCCGTCATCGAAGATCCGCTGGACTACTGGGCAGCCAAACTGGATTTGTGGCCACAACTGGCGGAGTTTGCCCTGGAAAAGCTGTCCTGCCCGGCCAGTAGTGTGGCATCAGTGCGGGTGTTTAGTGCGATGGAGGCCATAGTTACCCAAGGAGAACTCGCCTGTCGACCCAAAATTTGTAGAGACTGACCTTTGTTAAGGTGGATCAGGCGTGGATCAGCCAGATTTCCACCCACTTATGCCTGATGCAGCAAATTAAATGATCCATGCTGCCTCACCACACTCCACCACTGGTTCACTGTATGCCCTCCTCATGTTGCTGCCACTGGGTCACTGTATGCCATCCTCATGCCGCTGCCACTGGGTCACTGTATGGCCTCTGCATGCCGCTGCCACTGGGCCACTGAATGCCCTCCTCATGCCGCAACCACTGGGTCACCATATGCCCTCCTCATGCCGCAGCCACTGCATCACTGTATGCCCTCCTCATGCCGCAACCACTGGGTCACCATATGCCCTCCTCAAGCCGCTGCCACTGTGTCACTGAATGCCTTCCTCATGCCGCAACCACTGTTTCACTGTCGGCCTCCTCATGCCGCTGCCACTAGGTCACTGTATGGCCTCCTCATGCCGCTGCCAATGGATCACTGTATGGCCTCCTGATGCCGTTTCCACTGGGTCACTGTATGGTCCCCTCATGCCGCAACCACTGGGTCACCATATGCCCTCCTCAAGCCGCTGCCACTGTGTCACTGAATGCCTTCCTCATGCCGCAACCACTGTTTCACTGTCGGCCTCCTCATGCCGCTGCCACTAGGTCACTGTATGGCCTCCTCATGCCGCTGCCAATGGATCACTGTATGGCCTCCTGATGCCGTTTCCACTGGGTCACTGTATGGTCCCCTCATGCCGCAACCACTGGGTCACTGAATGCCCACCTCATGTTGCTGCCACCGGGTCACTGTATGCCCTCCTCATGCCGCAGCCACTGGGTCACTGTATGCCTTCCTAAGGCTGCTACTACCTCCACTTCTGCCACTGGGTCACTGTATGTCCTCCGTATGCTGCAGCCACTGGGTCACTGAATGCCCTCCTAAAGCTGCTACTAGCTCCGCTTCTGCCACTGGGTCACTGTATGCCCTCTTCATGCCACAACCACTGGGTCACTGTATGCCCTCCTCATATTGCTGCCACTGGGTCACTGTATGCCCTCCTCATGATGCAGCCACTGGGTCACTGTATGCCCTCCTCATGCCGCTGAAACTGGGTCACTGTATGCCCTCCTCATGCCGCAGCCACTGGGTCACTGTATGCCCTCCTCATGCTGCTGCCACTGGGTCACTGAATGTCCTTCTCATGCCGCCACCACTGGGTCACTGTATGCCCTCCTCATGTTGCTGCCACCGGGTCACTGTATGGCCTCCTCATGCTGCTGCCACCGGGTCACTGAATGGTCTCCTCCTGCCACAGCCACTGGGTCACTGTATGACCTCCTCATGCTGCAGCCACTGGGTCACTGAATGCCCTCCTAAAGCTGCTACTAGCTCCGCTTCTGCCACTGGGTCACTGTATGCCCTCCTCATGCCGCAACCACTTGGTCACTGTATGTCCTCCTCATGTTGCTGCCACCGGGTCACTGTATGGCCCCCTCATGCCGCTGCCACTGGGTCACTGTATGCTCTCATCATGCCGCAGCCACTGGGCAACTGTATGCCCTCCTCATGCCACAGCCACTGCTGGGTCACTGAATGTCCTCCTAATGCCGCTGTCACTGGGTCACTGTATGGCCTCCTCATGCTGCAGCCACTGAGTCACTGTATGCCCTCTTCATGCCTTTTCACTGGATCACTGTATGGCCTCCTCATGCTGCTGCCACCTCCACATTGTGTCGCCTTGCCACTCTGTGGTTTCCTGATGCTGCTTCCAACTCCACATTATGTCGCCTTGCCACTCTGTAGACATATATGTGGAATCGACAGACGATGGTGTAAAAGGAGTGCGCTCTTTCACTTTTTAGTAGGATGTTCGGCCTCTGCACGGTTCTTTCTACCTGGCACTAACATGGACCTGTAAGGCTGGGTTCACACTTCAGTTAGTTGGTCAGTTTTGGCCCCGTAACTGTCCAAATAAGTGAAGTGTGTAGTGGTTCTAAGAGCGACGCCTGTCATGTGCATGTCATACTGACTCACAGTATTGTTTGACTACCACAGTAGACTCCCTATGCATGTTACTGCAAGACACAGTGTTCTACACCACTATACAGGCTCTCTGAAGTTAGAAATAGGTGTTTTTTAGCGATATTCGCTGTGAATTAATTCGGATCGAAGCAAATTTTTTTGGAACTTTGAATCGAACTGCAGAATCGAACTTTTGAGAAATTCGCTCATCTCTAATTATGACTATATGGGGACACAATGTAAAAAAAAAAAAAAAAAAAGAATAGAAAAGTAAAAAGAAATAAAAGTAAATAAAATAATTAAAAAAATAATACACCAATTAATTTATTAAAGGTTATAGCCCCACCCCCGATGACACCATACAAAATAAATATTACCGTAACGAAGAGTAAAAACTATGTTAAAAAGTTTTTTTTTACTAGCACTTTGTGTTATTAAATTTAAAAAAAAAATAAAAAATGAAAAGTGAAAAACAGACCCGTTTCCCCTCCTCTTTTGTTTAGATTTTCCTGGATATAAAAAAAATAAATAAAATAAAAACACATGCGAAAATAAAAACATAAAAATAAAGCCCTATGTGTCACCGAAAAAAGACGCAGAAATTAGTTGAATAATGCAAATAATAAAAATGTTAAAGTCCTCAAAACCGCACATACTAAAACCCAAAAATATGTCTAGTCTGGAAGGGGGTAAAGCATCTGTTATAGAAGTGGTTAACAAACTTTGGGGTGCTTTTTCTCCTTTATCCCCAAAGTTTTCATTTTCACAAAGGGTTAAAGTGACATTTTAGTAATTTTTCATTTACACATCCCAATGTAAATAAAATCTGTGAAAGAGCTGTTGAGTTAAAATGATCACTATACCCCTTGATAAATTCTGTCAGAGGTGTAGTTTCCAAAATGGGGTCACTTTTGTGGGTTTTCATTGTATTTGTACTCTAGGGGCTCTGCAAATGAGACATGACACCTTAAAACTATTCCAGCAAAATCTGCTTTTCAAACACACAGTGTCGCTATTTCCTTCTGCGCAATGCCATCAGCTCAAATGTCAGTTTACACCCACATGTGGGGTATTTCTGTGTTTGGGAGAAATTGCATAACAAACTGTGTTTTCTCCTTTAACCCTTTGTGAAAGTGTTAATTTTATGGCTAAATGAATGTATTATTGAAAAAAAATGAAATGTCTAAATTTCACCTCCATATTGTTTTAATTCCCGTGAAATGCTTAACGGGTTAAGAAACTTCCCAAATGTTGTTTTGAATTATTTGAGGGGTGCAGTTTTGAAAATGGAGTAATTTATGGGGAGTTTCTAATATATAGGCCTTTATAATCCCCTTAAAGGGGGTTTCTGGGCAAAAAAAATATTTTTAAAAAAAGGTTTGTTAGTGCTATCAATGGGTTAATAAGTAAACCCAAATACCTTTAGCAGTGTTTTGAGTGATGTCTGGCTTTCTATCGGAGCTTCTAGTATCCTTTGCATTTGTTTACATGGGTAGCTTCCTGCTGTCTTTTTCCATAGCTAGCCAGCAGACCAATAACCCTACCTAGCTAACTAACTCAGTCCCCCAACCAGTCCCCCATCATACTTACCTGTCTTCTCGTCCTGGAGAGGACTTTCATTGGTGCCGCTTCTGTGGGAGCTGTCGCCTGCGCAATATAAAGAAGGCGGAAGAGAAGCAGCAGGCCTACCACGCATGCGCAATAGAATGTTGCTTCTCTTCGCTTCTGCTGGTATTCTATTGCACAGGCGCCAGCAGAAGCGGATTACTTGTGAAGGATGTGACGCCCAGCAAAAGAAGAGGACGTGAGCATTGCGCCCCAGGCATATGGGTAAATATGCATTTACTTTAAATGGAGTAAATTAGAAGTTAGGCGGGGGAGGGGGTTTAAAGTTAGTGTTTAAAGTTTTAGTTTATGCCGGACAACCCCTTTAAAAACTGAAATGGTCCCTAAAATATTAGTTTGGGAAATTTTCTTGTAAATCTGGAAAATCACTTTTATACTTGTAAGCCTTCTAATTACCAAAATAAATTAAATGACGATTAAAAGATAATGATGATATAAAGCAGAGATATGGTAGAATGTATTTAAGTCTGCAATCTGGACTTTTAAAGTGGTATTTCTAACAAGTTTATCAAGACTTGTCAGTACAAAATCTAAAATAAGAGCAATATTAGGGGAAGACAAGGGGTTCTGCTCTGAACCTGTGAACCTACAGAAAGTGTGCCAGATCCTTCAATAGGTATTATGAGTAATTTTTTTTTTTTTTTTTTTTTTTTACTGGCCAGAAGAATATTAACTACTTGCTGAGATAAACCCCTGTTAGACAGAATTATCCTCTCAAATCCCAGACTGTGAGTTTTTTGTGAGATTTTGGACTCCAAGGAAGGAGCCACGGAGGGGAAATTGACAAGTTTAGGAGCCAAGGATACCAAGCTCTTCGAGGCCAATTTGGGGCAGTTAGTATTACTGAAGCCCCGTTCTCCCTGATCTTTTTCAGGGTTCTGGAGATCAGACACAGAGGAGGAAAGGCAAAGCCCAGCTCCTCATCGCAATGGTGGCAGAATGGATCCACCCCTACAGGGTGATCTAATAGATTAATTGAAAAAAAAAAAAAAAAAAAGCTCTACACCTATGTGTTGCACCTGTCTGCAAAACAGTCTATCATGGGAGACCCACATCTCATTTGTAATCTGGGAAAATACCTCCTTGTGAAGGCACCATTTCCCTTGTCTGCCAAATGTTCTGCTGAGAAAATCTGCTGTTACATTTTTACCCATAGGTGGATGGTTGATGGCTCAGAACTTTCCTTTCTGCCCAACTAAAGATTGTTACTGCCTGGGATACAAGGCTATGAGACTTGGTTCCTCCCTGGTGATTCACATAAGAAACCACCATGGCATTGTCTGAGAGGATTCTGATGTGAGTCCCTGATAATCTGTCCTGTGCTGCCTGTAACCCCATCGCAATGGCTAGCAATTCCTTGTAATTCGAGGACTGACTTCTCACCCCCAGGGGCCAACTGCCCTGACAAAACTCTTCCCCTAGGTGGGCAACCCATCCACAGTGTGGCAGATCGCCCAGGAGACTCCCGATCTTAGATTCTCCAGGTCCAACCACCACAGCAGGGACTCTCTCATCAAGGAGGAAATATGAAACTTAAGGTCTAGAGATTCTGGGGACCCATCCCAGACCCTTAGAATTTCCTGCTGTAGAGAAAGGGAATGGAAGATAGCCCATTTTACTGCTGGTAAGGTAGAGGTCATTATGCCCAGTACTGACATTTCCTGTTTGATAGAACATCTGTGAGAGAGGAAAAGGTCATAAACCCTCTCTCTGACTATTATTGTCCTCTCTGACGTTAGAAAGATTTTCCTGGAGGAATCTAGTTGAATTCCTAGAAAGGTCTTGATTTCATCTGGGAAAAGGGAGATTTTTTTCCTGATTTATACTTCTGCCCAATTTCTCTAAGGTCATGCAGAGAAGGTATTGATGAACTAGTGCATCCTTAAAACAAGACAAAATCTGAGATGTGCTGCTACATTTGCCATGTTTACATGCTCATTTTTAATTTATATTTAAATAAAGGTGAAGTTTTATATGCATTAAGTATTGTTTTTTTTTTTTTTGTTTGTTTTGTTTTTTTTCCCAAATACCAGTGTTTCCAATTTGGCCTTTCAGTGAATTGTATTTTGAATTGGAGACTTTCAATCATTAAAGATCAGTGAACTTTTTACATTTGCCTCAACCTTGGTGAATATTCTGGGGGCTTGAGAGGATGCGTGAATTGGAATGTGATAATAAGCATCCCCTAGGTCCAGGGAAATTCCAGGAGACAATATGGATAGAGAAGGTTCAATAAGGCAATTGTCTTCGTCCTGATTTTCTTGTATGCAAGAAGTTTGTTCAGAGGTTTGAGATTGAAAATAGCTCTCAACTTCCCACTGGGCTTATTACCATAAAGAGGAGTGAATAAAATCTTTTCCCCATTTCTTCTTCCGGGACTGGAATTACAGCTCCCTTCTTTAACTGTAGAAGAACCTCCTCTACAGTGGGTGCTTCTAATAAATAGGGCAAAACAATATAAGTACATTGTGTCATTAAAAAAACTATCTAAAAATGACTTAGGTAAGTTAGGTAAGTGACACATGCCAGTTTTCAAAAATGGGGCCTGGTCTTTAAGGTATTTTCAGGCCATGTCCTTAAAAAGTTAACAAAATGTTAACTTTTTTCTTTGGGATGTTACATTTACGACAATACCAAGGAAGTTCATTTATTAGATGGATTACAATCTCAGAATTGGAAAGGGAAATCATCAATATTCTATCCTTTATAGGGAAATTAGACTAGGGGGCCTCCCACACCCCCCTCCTTTCCATTTGCAGTGCCAATAAAACCATTCGCATTTAGAATAAAACATCTTTTAATGGTTTAATCCACTTCATCAACATTGCTTTCTTAGCTGTCAACACAACTAACGCTAGGTTCACACCTGTGCTTGGATTTCCGTTCTTCTGGTCCGCTTGGGGAGCAGATAAAACATAAACCAAATCTGCTTAAAAAGCAGTTACTGGTGGAAACTATAGACTGTAATGGGGTCTGCCGGGTTTCCGTCCAAAAAATGTGGAAAGAAAACTTCTGCTTGCTGGACTTTACTCTCCACATTTTTCAAGCGGAATGGGGGATGGAATCCCCCAACGGAGACTGAACACTGGTGTGAATCCAGCCTAAATCAATCATCTCCATCTAACTTCTCTGACATTGTATCTCATTGTAGTGAAAAAATATAGCCTATGATTAATCATCACTGTACCTCCCGAAATCTATAACCGAAAATTGTATTCCCTTTTCCTTTTCCAATCGATCCACGGAATTATATTCTTTAATCAACTCATACTTTTTAGGACTAAAATAAATTCCAGCCATGGAAGTTACCCCACCAAAGATTCAAACAACGGCATTTTCCTAAATCGATTGATTCTTCTACAGGTGCAACTCAATAAATTAGAATATCTTTGAAACATTTATTTCTTTCAGTAATTAAATTTAAAAAGTGACCTCCTATATTTTCTAGATTCTTTACACACAGAGTGTTCTATTTCAAGTGTTTCATTTCTGTAAATGTTGATTATGGATTACAGGTAATGAAAACCAAAATCAAAAAAAATTTAAATATTGTAAAAAAGTTCAGTATTATAAATTCAGCGTGTCACCTGCCAAGGTTTCCTAAGCCTTTAAATGGTCCTTCAGTCTGGTTCAGTAGGATACAAAATCATAGAAGACTGCTGATTATGAATTGAATTACTGAATCACTAAAATGGATGAATGTTTCAAAAATATTTTAATTTATTGAGATGCACCTGTAGAACAAAATGCTACCTCTTCATATGCTAAGCCCCAGAGGTGGACTCCAGTAAATGCAGCAGAGATGAAGATTTTCTGGGGTCTTGTTCTGCATATGAACATAGTAAAAAAAAATAAATAAATAAAATTGGACAGTATTGGAGTACAGACACTTTATACAATACTCCAATATTTAGAATGGCCATAACCAGGACAAAGCGATCCTCAAATTTCTGAATTATAATGATCATGCACAGAGCCCACCCCAAGATGCCCCTAACTTTGACTGCCTATTCAAAATCAGGCCACTCATTGACCACTTTAGAGCCAAATTTGAAGCGTCATACATCCCTGATCAGAACATTTCTATAGATGGGTCTCTGATCAGTTTCAAAGGGAGGTTGAAATTCTGCCAATACCTGCCCAGTAAGAGGGCACAGTACACAGTATACTGTGCGAGAGCAGCTCAGGATAAGATAAAATAATCCTTTAATAGTCCCACCATGAGGAAATTCAGTGTGTTACAGCAGCATAGATAATACAAATACAAAAGCTCCAAGGTAGAGGCATTACAGTGACAGTAGGTACAGATAAAAAGGTAAAAAGTAATAGAAGGGATATCACAACTTAAAGATCTTTCAGTTCTCTGTATGGAGTGATCTCTGTATGGTGTTGGTTGTACAGCCTAACCGCAGTGGGGAGGAAAGACTTCCGATAGCGCTCCTTCTCACACTTAGAGTAAAGCAGTCGGTCACTGACAGTACTGCCCAGTGCTATCACAGTCTCATGCATGGGATGGGATTTATTCTCCAGCATGGAGCTCACCACGGACAGTATCCTTCTTTCACCCACCACCTGCACTGGGTCCAGGGGGCTCACCAGGACAGAGCTGGCCCTAAAGTTTAGAGTTTATGAAGGAACAATTGAGCCCCCAGAATGTTCCTCAATCCTCCTAGAAGTTAGTGGGAAAATAATGTGGGATTTGCTGTACCCACTGCTGGATATATATGTGGATAACTTCTAAACAAGCATCCCCCTCTTTAGGTGCCTCAGTTGCAGAGGAACTGTCGCTTGTGGGACAGTATGTAGAAATTAGAGAGGCTTCGCTAGGGCACAGATTGTACAGCACCTCAGAAGGGGTGAGAATAGGGCACTCTGCAATGAGAATATGTTTTTGGTCAAGTATAAGGACAAGAGGGATGACCACAATTCATAGCAACAACAGCACCCTTGTCCCTCTTAAGTGGTACCAGTACTCTTACCTCCAAGCCAGACTGCATCAGGGCATATAATAGGTACATGAGAGGAGTTGATCTATCTGATCAAGTGCTAAAGCCGTATAATGCCATGAGAAATACAAAAGTGTGGTGCAAAAAGCTTGTTGTGCACATTGTAGAGATGGCACTGTATAACACTTTTGTGATATCACAATGTGCAGGCAGGGCAAGAATATTCGTTCAGTTTCAGGAGGAAGTTATCAAGACCCTGATATTTGGGAACCAAGAAGTGCCAGGCCCCAGTACTTCTGGAACGGAAGGTGCCCGTATTGTACCAGGGCAACATTTTCCCAGTGAAGTCCCACAAACTGCAAAGAAAGGAAAGACCCAAAAAAGTGCACAGTGTTCCAAAAGGGGAATAAGGAAAGACACAATTTATCAGTGTAACACCTGCCCCAAAAGATCTGACCTGTGCATGAAGAAATGCTTCAGACTGTACCACACTTCCATGGATTATTATTTTTTTTATTTATTTTCCACCTCCTTACAGCGTCATGTACTCTGCACAGATTTACCTTTCAACCTGCTCACTACCGCTTGATAAATTTCTTAAGGTTTTCAAGGTCTTCTAGTTTTCAAGGTCATTATTTGGGGGTTTTCACTGTTTTGGTTCTTCAGGGTTTTTATTTTATAGGAAAATATATAATTTTCCAAATTTGCTGCTCAATTCTGTGAATCACCTGTGGGGTCCAAATGCTCACTATACTCCGTGATAAATTTGTTGAGGGGTCTAGTATACAAAATGCGGTCATATGTTGGGAGTTTTCATTGTTCTGACAACTTGGGGCTCTGCAAATGAGACATGGTTCCTGAAAACTATTACAACAAATTCTGCCCTCCAAAAACTGTAAACTGTAAGTAATTTCTCATTTTCACATCTTAATAGTATAAATTTCTGAGAAACACCTGTAAGGTCAAAGTGCTCACTATACCCCTTGATAAATTCCTTGAGGGGTCTAGTTTCCAAAATGAGGACATTTGAGGGGGCGGAAGCCCACTGTTCTGGCAATTCAAGAGCTCTGCAAATGCAACATGGTGCCTGAAACAAATTCCAGAAAAATCTGCCCTCCGAAATCCCAACAGGGATATTTCCATTTTTGACCCTACAGTGTGCCCACACATCACTTTACATCCACATGTGGGTTATTTCTTTAGTTTGGAGAAAATGCCTAACAAATTGTGGGAAGCATTTTCTTTTAACTCCTTGTGGAAATGCAACAATTGGGGTTAAATCAACATGTTGCTTTCCATTTTCCTGTCCCAATTTTGCATAAAACCTGTAGGGTCATAGCACTCACTATACAGTGCTGGCCAAAAGTATTGGCACCCCTGCAATTCTGTCAGATAATACTCAATTTCTTCCAGAAAATGATTGCAATCACAAATGCTTTGTTAATAATATCTTCATTTAATTTGTCTTCAATGGAAAACCACAAAAAGAATTGTCAAAAAGCCAAATTGGATATAATTCCACACCAAACATAAAAAAGGGGGTGGACAAAAGTATTGGCACCCTTTGAAAAATCATGTGATGCTTCTCTAATTTGTGTAATTAACAGCACCTGTTACTTACCTGTGGCACATAACAGGTGGTGGCAATAACTAAATCACACTTGCAGCCAGTTGAAATGGATTAAAGTTGACTCAACCTCTGTTCTGTGTCCTTGTGTGTACCACATTGAGCATGGAGAAAAGAAAGAAGACCAAAGAACTGTCTGAGGACTTGAGAAGCAAAATTGTGAGGAAGCATGAGCAATCTCAAGGCTACAAGTCCATCTCCAAAGACCTGAATGTTCCTGTGTCTACCGTGCGCAGTGTCATCAAGAAGTTTAAAGCCCATGGCACTGTGGCTAACCTCCCTAGATGTGGACGGAAAAGAAAAATTGACGAGAGATTTCAACGAAAGATTGTGCGGATGGTGGCTAAAGAACCTCGACTAACATCCAAACAAGTTCTAGCTGCCCTGCAGTCCGAGGGTACAACAGTGTCAACCCATACTATCCGTTGACGTCTGAATGAAAAGGGACTCTATGGTAGGATACCCAGGAAGACCCCACTTCTGACCCAGACACATAAAAAAGCCAGGCTGGAGTTTGCCAAAACTTACCTGAGAAAGTCAAAAACTTTTTGGAAGAATGTTCTCTGGTCAGATGATACAAAAGTAGAGCTTTTTTGGGAAAAGGCATCAACATAGAGTTTACAGGAAAAAAAAAGAGGCCTTCAAAGAAAAGAACACGGTTCCTACAGTCAAACATGGTGGAGGTTCCCTGATGTTTTGGGGTTGCTTTGCTGCCTCTGGCACTGGACTGCTTGACCGTGTGCATGGCATTATGAAGTCTGAAGACTACCAACAAATTTTGCAGCATAATGTAGGGCCCAGTGTGAGAAAGCTGGGTCTCCCTCAGAGGTCATGGGTCTTCCAGCAGGACAATGATCCAAAACACACTTCAAAAAGCACTAGAAAATGGTTTGAGAGAAAGCACTGGAGACTTCTAAAGTGGCCAGCAATGAGTCCAGACCTGAATCCCATAGAACACCTGTGGAGAGATCTCAAAATGGCAGTTTGGAGAAGGCACCCTTCAAATCTCAGGGACCTGGAGAAATTTGCCAAAGAAGAATGGTCTAAAATTCCAGCAGAGCATTGTAAGATACTCATTGATGGTTACCGGAAGCGGTTGTTCGCAGTTATTTTGTCTAAAGGTTGTGCTACCAAGTATTAGGCTGAGGGTGCCAATACATTTGTCCGACCCATTTTTGGAGTTTTGTGTAAAATGATCAATGATTTGACTTTTTTTTCATTCTCTTTTGTGTTTTTTCATTGCAAGCAAAATAAATGAAGATATTATTACCAAAGCATTTGTGATTGCAATCATTTTCTGGAAGAAAATGAGTATTATCTGACAGAATTGCAGGGGTGCCAATACTTTTGGCCAGCACTGTACCTCTTGATAAATTCCTTGAGGGGTCTAGGTTATAAACAAAATGTTTAACAAAATGTGGGGTGCAACTTCTCCTTTAACTACTTGAGAAGATGAAAAATTTAGGGCTAAAGTGACATTTTATTGTAAAAAAAAAAAAAAAAAAAAACAAGTAATTTCTCATTTTCACATCTTAATAGTATAAATTTCTGAGAATCACCTGTAAGGTCAAAGTGCTCACTATACCCCTTGATAAATTCCTTGAGGGGTCTAGTTTCCAAAATGAGGACATTTGAGGGGGCGGAAGCCCACTGTTCTGGCAATTCAAGAGCTCTGCAAATGCAACATGGTGCCTGAAACAAATTCCAGAAAAATCTGCCCTCCGAAATCCCAACAGGGATATTTCCATTTTTGACCCTACAGTGTGCCCACACATCACTTTACATCCACATGTGGGGTATTTCTTTAGTTTGGAGAAAATGCTTAACAAATTGTGGGGTGCATGTTCTCTTATAAACCCTTGTGGCAATGCAAAAATTGGGGTCAAAGCAACATTTTATAGAAAAAAAGTTGCTTTCCGTTTCCCGTCCCAATTCTGAATAACACATGAAAGGTCAAAGTACTTACTATACCCATTCCAGCAAAATATGGCCTCCAAAATCCCAATAGCCCTCCTTCTGTTCTGGACCCAACAGTGTGCTCATACATCAGTTTAAATCCATATGTGGGATAATTTTATGCTCAGGAGAAAATGCATAACAGATGTGGGATTCATTTTCTCCTTTAACCCCTTGTGAATGTGTAATTTCTAGGGTTAAATAAATATATTGGCAACAGAAATTGAAAATTGTAATTTTGACCTCCATTTTGTTTTAATTGCTGTGAAATGCTGAAAGGGCTAAGAAACTTTCTAAATACTGTTTTGAATTCTTTCAGGAGTGCAGTTTTGAGATTGGGGTGACTTATGGGGTTTTCTATTAGACAGGACTTTCAAGACCCCTTCAGATCTGAACTGGTCCCTTGAAAAAAAAAGTGTTTTGTAAATATTAATTACTGCTTGACTTATAAGCCTTATAATATCTAAACAAAATGAATGGGTGATTTAAAAAAAATATTTTTAAAAAAGGTCTGTTAGTGCTATCAGTGGGTTAATAAGCGCATCAAAATACCTTTAGCAGTGTTTTGAGTGATTTCTGGCTTTCTCTGGGAGCTCCTGGCATCCTCTGCATTTGTTTACATGGGTAGCTTCCTGCTGTCTTAGACTACAACTACCATGATACATTGCAGTTCACTCATATTACTCCTCTCACTTCCTCCCTCACACCCCCCATTTCCCTAGCTAGTCCACGGACTACTAAACCTACCTATCTTGCTAACTAACTCAGTTCCCCAACCCCCTCCCCATCCCATCATACTTACCTGCCTTCTCATCCTGAGATGAATTTCGTCAGTGCCGCTGTCCCTTCTTTTGCCCGCACCTGGGATCTGGCACTTGTGCAATAGAACGCTGGCAGAAACGAAGAGAAGCAGCGGGCCTACCACGCATGCGCAATAGAACGCTGCTTCTCTTCTGCCGGCATTCTATTGCGCAGGCTCCGAATCCCTTGTGAAGGAAGTTACGCCCAGCAGAAGAAGAGGACGTGAGCATTGGGGAGTATGATGAGGACCGGGGGGGGGGGGGGGGGAGATAGGAGTACTGGTGACCGCCCGTCTCCGGAAACAGTGAAATGGAACGTCACCAGGAACCGCCATGACCGCCCCAGGCATATGGGTAAAGACATATGGAAAAATTATATTTATGAAGTAATTTGGGTAGTATGATCTTCTATATGAAAGGCAAACAATTTCAAAGTTTGCAAACTGCATTTTTTTTCCAAATTTTTACCACATTTCCTATTTTTTCATAATCAAAGACAAAACCTATTGAAAAAAAATTTACCACTGACACGAGATGTCACAAAAAAAACAAACAATCTCAGAATCTCAGATAACTTAAACGTTTCAACGTTATTACCACATAAAATGACACATGTCAGATTTTAAAAATGAGGCCTGGTCCTTAAGATTCTTTTGGGCTGCATCCCCAAGGGGTTAATATCTTTAGAATTGTCCTGTAAAATACACACCAACGAATAGGGACAAACTATTTGTTTCTCCAAAAATGTATTTATAAATGTATTGTGCTCCTGTATCCAGTTCAGGAAATAGCTAGTAAGACATGCAACACTATATTTTCTCTAAAGTGGGAATCCTAGCCCTTCTTTTTGTACTGATGATAACCATTTTCAGGTCCATATGCGCGCTCTTTCCACTCTAAATAAACTTTTTGAATAACCCTTGCAAATGAAGGGCACCTTTAACTCTTAATAACAAAGGGATTGTCAGCAAAGGAAATAATAAACAGGTAAAACTTACCATTTTAATAAGACGGATTCTACAAAAAAAGGAAATGTGCAAATATTTCCATCTATCAAGCTGTTTTTTTATTTTTTTTTTTCAACCACCTGCAGAATATTATATCTATATTTCATCTCTAGAGTGGATGATAATAATTCCCAAATATCTAAATTTGTAATCTGTAGTTTTAATTTCAAGTTTATCTGTTCAACTTCTTTTACCTGCCCTGGATAGATAATGAGTTAAAGATGTTGTCCAGGATGGACACACTCCAGGCTCACCCATGAAAGTTTGCAATATACTTGCTGTGCCACTGTGGTGCCTGTTGATAATGCTGCATCTTGGTCATGTGAGCGCCCTGTTCCTAATTTCCTAATATCAGTCAGCAGGGATAGGTATAGACAATGTAAAAAAGTGTGAAACTGTGGAGAGTGTCACTCTACATGCAGCTTTGAGGGAATGTAGTCTCTGTGTTTTCTGCTACAGACAGATGAAGCCGCTAGAAATTAACAACCGTGCATGTAAACAATGTGAACTAGCAGCGAGTACAATGCTTTGTAAGGTAAAATTGTATAAAAAGTATTTAGTTATTTTTAGAAATGTGTTTTCTGCCTGAATAAAACTTTTAATAAGTACCACAAACATTTGCAAAAGAAAGACTAAAGTAACTATTTATATTTATTAGGCATAAATCTAATTAATGAAAGATAAAATAAACAAGACATTTGAACTTAAAAGGGGGTTTCCAGGCAAAAAATAATTTTTTCAAAAAAGGTTGGATACTGCTATTAATAGGTTAAAACCAAATACCTAGCAGTGTTTTGAGTGATTTCTAGGTTTCTCTGGGAGCTCCTGGCATGTTCTACATACATGGGTAGCTTCCTGTTCTGTTTTTCTACAACTGCCATGATGCCTTGCGCTTCACTTAGAGATGACTCCTTCCCCCTGCCTTTCTCACTCACACCCCATTTCTGTTTCCCTAGCTAGCCCGCCCACTACTACTCTTTCCTAACTAACTCACCCCCCCCCCCACCCCCAGGTCAGACATATTTACCTGTCTTCGGGGCAGGACCTTCTGGGTATGGGACTTAATTTGTTCTGGATCTGGGCAGCCGCCACCTCCTTGAGGTCTGCCAGCCGCCATGCCTGCGTGTAATAGAGAAATACCTTCACCACCAGAAGTGCGGACCTTAATGCTTAAGAAACGCTCCCACTGACAGTAAAATGCTATGGAAGAGTACAGTCGAGTGGGGATCTCAGTGATGACACTAGGCGGTAAGGTCCACCTTTCTGACAGTAGAGAGATATCGGTGCTGAAACTAACACCACCAATATCTCCTGAACCTGGGCGCACATCGGGAAAGCTGACAGTCAATACTGCAGATACCAAAGGACGTGAAAGGTCCTCTTTAAATATTGTTTTTGACCTCGGCTCAGTGGAATGACTGTTGCACATCCATCAAAGGCAGTTGGCAAGTCACTCTTATGGAGTCTTCCCTGAAAATCATGCACAGGACTTATTTGGTCCCCCACAGACTCCATAGTTTCTACCCCACAGTCTCACCCCTCTGTTTTAGGGGGGTATAACACCCTAGGCACCACTCTCCATTATCTGGTGGTCCTGCCCTCATGCCCGTTGCTTTTGGATGGCTATCCATAGACTGACACAACGGCTTCTCAGTCAGTCATTCCAATTGTCCGCTCCAGTCCTTCTCCTGAGCCTTAAGCCAGCTAGTCTTAAATACGCCCAACATAAATTGCTCCAGTATATTTTGATGGTGACTTGCATTCATATTGTCTTTAATAGGAAGAGATCCTATATCTCACAGATGTGGTGCGACGAATTGACACCATCATGTTCCACGAGAAAATTAATGCCACCATCTCAGATACTCGTCCACTCTTTAACAAGGTTTGGCATGGGTCAATAAGTCCAACATCCCGGGCTTGCCATATTGTCTTCAGCTGTGATCGGGTGCCACGACTGAGAGGAGTGTTTCTCCTCCCCCTCTTTTTCTGGGCAGGGTCATTCCCCCATTCTATCCCTAGCTCACTGCATTATAGAGATAACTAGTTCCCCCTCCTTTTCCCCTGCTTGTTTTCTGTTGTTCCCCTTTTATGTTGACAATTGGTTTTTCTGTTTTATTTTTCTCCCTCCAGGTCATACAGATATGTTCACCATGTACTTGTTATTGCTTTGTTTTATTATGTATGCTTTTCTTTGCATTCCTGCACTGCCCATATGCTTGTCTTCATTTGACTTCTTTTCTACACTTTTTTGATATCTTTCAATAAATACTTTTTGAAACTAAATTTTGTTTTTGCCTCTTTTTTTTTTTTTTTTTTTTTTACATTTCTGACAAAAGTAAAACTGGTGCTAAGAATAAATTACTAATAATGAAATGGTGCATGGAAGGATCTCTGACCTAATCTCCCGCTCCCTGCCCACACGTAACCTCCGATCCTCCAAAGACCTCCTACTCCACTCTGCTCTTATCCACTCAACCTACATAGAAAATATTTTATGTGTCCTAATATGTCAAAAACTACCTTAAACATAAAAACACAATTACTCAAAGGATTAAATAGAAACTTTGCCTACTTGTCTCCTTTGCTCTTTGAAATGGCAACTAATTTTTCAATGCCTCCTGCATCACGTAGGGCTTTAGCATTCTCCATATTCTTAGTAATGACTTCATGTAGAGTACAGCAGATTGCAGTAACAGTGTCATCGGACATAGTCTTGCTAGTTAAGGTGTTGCAGTTGTTTCCACCAGGAAGACGGTGTACCAGGTCTCGCATAGCATATTTCCCTACATTTAAAAGCAATACAGTTACTTTCAGGAGCAAATACAAATAACAAATCATTGACAAAGGTTTCTGAAATAAACAAAAAAAAAATGTGCATAAAGATATACTTAATAATATAATATTTAATTAATATTCCCATATATTTTGCATATTGTGAAAATGCCAGCTAGCAGTTTACAGCCACATGTTGCATTATGATATTTGCATCAAATTTTAAACTTTTGTTAACAATATGTGTAAAGGGGCTGCAATACTCTAGGCGATGTGTGGCATACATGGTGGGCCTGCCCTGTGGTGACATCACTGGTGTCTGCTACTCTCTATACTCAACTCTGTTTTAAAAGACTTTCCCCTTATTCCCAGTGACTATGTTGCTGGGAGATAAATTGCCTGGGACTGACAATGAAGCACACAAACTGAAAAAAATATTTCACTATGGCCATCAGAATCCATATCACAATTAAAGGGAGATCTCTTGACATCGGCTAAATGCACACGAACGTGTCCATGGAAAAACAACACAGATGACACATAAATGATATCTATGTGCCACCTGTCCCTCCACAGACCCAATGATTTCCTTCAGTGAGCCAGGTACACAAAAAAGACTTGTGTAGGACCTGTCCTGAGTTTTTCCCCGGGCTCACATCCGCATATAATAATGATAATAAGAAGTATGCTTTCAGATGGTTATAATAGCGGGCGTTTTATTTAGTACAAACAAAACACCCGGACTTCCAGTAGTTTGGGGTTAAAACAGCATTTTAACGGAAAAAAGTGTCTTCTTCTATTTTCACAGCCAATTCTGTGAAACATCTGTAGGGTGAAAATACTCACTATAGCCCTTGATAAATTTCTTGAGGGGTCTAGTTTTCAAAATGGGGTCATATTTCAGGGGTTTCCACTGTTCTGGCACCACAGGTGCTCTGCAAATGTGACATGGCACCTGAAAACTATTCCATCAAAATATGCCCTCCAACAGCCAAATAGCGCTCTCTCTGTTCCAAGCTCTGCCATGTACCCATACAGCAGTTTAGGACCACATATGGGGTACTGCTACGTTCAGGAGAAATTGTATAATGAACTGTGGGGTGCTTTTTTCTCTTAACCCCTTGTGAAAATGAGAAATTTGGGGCTAAAGAGACATTTTACTGGAAAGAGAGTAATTTTTCCTTTTCATGTCCCAATGGTAGTAAATACTGTGAAACAGCTGTAGGGTCAAAGTGCTCATTATACCCCTTGATAAAATCCTTGAGGGGTGTATTTTCTTAAATGGGGTAATTTAATTGGGGTTTTATTGTTCTGGTACCTCTGCAAATGCATCATGGCACCTGAAAACGATTCAAGTAAAATCTGCCCTCCGAAAGCTCAATGTCGCTCCTTCCCTTTCTGCGTCCTGTCGTGTGCCAAAGAGCAGGTTACATTAACTCGTGGTATTTATGTGCTTGAGAGAAATTGTACAACAAACTATGGGATGCATTTTCTCCTTTAACCCCTTGTGAATATGCAAATTTTAGGGTTAAATGAACATAGTTTTGAAAAAAATTGAAATGTATATTTTTCACCTTTATTTTGTTTTAATTCCTGTGAAGCGCTTAGAGCACAGGTGTCAAACACAAGGCCCGCGGGCCGAATCCGGCCCGCTGCCTTCTGTTATCTGGCCCGGCACTTATCTGGCCCTCAGGGCCGCGGCATTTTTTATTGTCTACGCAATGTAAACCAGCCCAGGACAGGCCGCTTAAAAAAAAAAAAAAAAAAAAAAAAAATACTACTATTATACTCCGGGGTCTTTTCAGACCCCGGAGTATAATAATCGGAGACCCAGGGGAGGTGATAAACATAAAAACCAGAGTTACTCACCTTTCCGGCGATCCGATGTTACTCCCAGCAGGCTTCGGCCTTCTTTGGTGACGTCGCAGGAGTCACGTGAGCCAGCCCGACGTCATTATGTCGCGACGCCGGTCTGTGCGACATTGAAGAAGGCCGAATGCAAGGAGAGCACCGGAGCCCAGGTAAGTAACACTGGTTTTATGTTTGTCACCACCTGGGTCTCCAATCATTATACTCTGGGGTCTGAAAAGAATAATAATAATAATAATAATAATAATAATAATAATAGTTCATGGGTGGGGGGTCACTATGGGACATAATACCATGTGCAGGGGCCACTATGAAGCATAATACCGTGTGCAGGGGCCACTATGGAGCATAATACCGTTTGCAGGGGTAAACGGTATTTGTATATTGCTTAATTTTTGATATATTCAGAAAAGGATGAGGATAGTATGTAACATGCCAATGTCTTAGGTTTTAACAATACATTATGTTCTTCCTGGTTGCCCTCAAAGGGCTGATTGTAACAGTAGTAATGTACAAATGTAACTACTCCTTAATAGCTCGCTTAACTGTTAAGGAGAAGTTACTTTTATACATGTGTAAAATAATCTTGGCCCTTCAAGGTACCCCGTGAGGCTGAAGTGGCCCCCGGTGAAAATGAGTTTGACACCCCTGGCTTAGAGAGTTAACAAACTTCTCAAATACTGCCTTGAATTGCTTTAGTGGTACAATTTTGAAAACGGGGTGATTTATGGGGACTTCTTATACAAAGACCTTTCAAAGTCCCTTTGGAATTGAATTAGTACCTTAAAAATTTGTTTTGTACATTCTCTTGAAAATTCCTCTTAGACTATAAGCCTTATAACGTCCCAAAAAAGTAAATGAACGTTTAAAATTTGATGTCAACATAAAGCAGAGATATGGTAAATTATGTTTATTATCTAATTTAAGTGTTATGACTCTCTGTATGAAAATAGTATAATTTCAAACTTTGAAAATTGCCTATTTTTCTAAATTTTCACCAAATTTCCTATTTTTTCATAAATAAACAAAACATATTGACCCAATTTTACATCAAAAACGAAGTACAATGTGTCACGAAAAAACATTCTCAAAATCACCTGGAAAAGTTAAAGCGTTCCAAAGTTATCACCACATATATTGACTCATATTGTCAATCACTGTCATATTTGAAAAATGGGGCTGTGTCATAAAGTCCAAAACTGGCTGCGACGCCAAGGGGTTAAATATCACATCAGGCACCAAAACTAACTGTGCTTGTTGCACAGGAATGGTGAAGGCTAGAGAAAAAAATTCCAAATGCACTGGAATCAATGGAGCAGCATCTATTAACAGATGCTAAGAACTTGAATTGGTGGAGGTGGTGAAAGGCCCTCTTTAAAGGAGTTGTCTGGGATAAATGGAAATTCCTACACTAATCTAAACACCCTCCTACTTTCTAAATAACATAATTTATCAAAAATGTATATTTACCCATATCCCTGGGGCGGTCTTATGATCGGCCCAGGGACATTTGCTGGTTATCCAGTGACGATCCGTTTCCTCGTTTCCAGAAATGGAACATCACTACTACTCCCCCCCATCCACTCCATCATATTTACCTATCTTCTTCCAGGCTTCTTCCTGCGGGACGGCTCCTCCCTGTATTCTTACTGCCGGCGCGTGCTATAGACCCAGCGCTGCTCTGTGCAACCGATAATCCACCTCTACTGCGCAGGCATAGGAGCAGCATCAGAGACCTACACAGTAGAGGTGGATCGTCGGCTACAGAGCAGCGCTGGGTCTATAGCACGCACAGCAGTCAGAAAAGAAGGATGGGCCGTTCCGCAGGAGGAAGGCAGGTAAGTATATAATGGGGTCGGGGGTTGAGCTGAGTAGGTAGGGAAGGGCTAGTAGTTGTGAGCGGGATAGCTAGAGACAGGGAGAGGGTGTATGGGAGAGAGGAGGGAAGGAGAGAGGAAGGGGGGAGTGAGGTGAGAGGTAGCTAGCGTGGAAGTTACGTAGCAGGAAGCTGAACCATGCAAACAAATGCAGAAGATACCAGGAGCTCCCAGAGGCACCCAGAAATCACTCAAAACACTGCTTAAGGTATATGGTTGCATTTATTAACCCATTAATAGCACTAACAGACCTTTTTTTGCCCGGAAAACCCCTTTAAGATCCACAGGACCTCTGCCTGATGATCTTGATAGGAAATGCCCCTTCTAATTTTACTCCATAACACTGTGACATAAAATATTTTTCCAATATAAATTGCAAAGCAACCCCTACCCTTTGTTAATCATATGTGGCAACCTTATGCTGTTATCATGGTTAGAGTTAGGTACCATGTGATGGTGGCTTCAGAGGGGTATTGTACATGTATTCCAGTTTACAAAGTTTGGTAAATTGCTACCAGTTGCTGAGCTCTATGAAAAACACAGTAGGAGAGTTATTAAGGGTTCATTAGATTTTATTGCCTCCGAGCAGGCAGCCCACTCATGCACATACCCTACTATTTTCAAGAATATATACAGAGACGACCTGTTTGAGAGAGGAACTATTTCCTTTTTGTATTCTATTGTTATTGCTCTTCCTCCGGAGATTAAATTTAGCAGTATAAAAGCCAGCCTCTTACCCTTCAAAGATAGTTACATTGGGATCTCTTACACAGCACTAAAACTTGTTAAATTAGTTACATAGGCCACTAAGATACATATAAGAGCAAAATGGAATACATCTACTCTACCATTAAAGGTGGTCACAGAGAAAATACACCTATGTTATGCAACAAGATCAGTCACTGCGGAAAGATTCCATACAGTCTAAGATCCTTGGCTCAGTTATCTCTCTACTTGCACAGGGCATTGTTCCTGGTTTCCTGAGTAAGTTAGTGCTGTACACCTTGTACAATCCATAATATTGTTGCTATTGTAAATGGTAAATAAACTTATTTTAGGCTACGTAGAGAAGCGCAGAAAAAAAAAATGTTGTGGAAAAAAACGTGGCAGAAATGCATCTTGTTTTTTTCCGCATAGTTTTTCTTTGTGAATTCGCAGAGTTTTCCTCTGTGGACTTTCTGCCCCTATTATACCTATTCAGAAAACGCCAGCATTTCCATAGGTATAATTAACATGCTGTGATTTTCAAAAACACAAGCGTTTTTCAAAACACAACTTTTCAGCTACAGATTTTTTTCTGCAATGTGTGGATGGGATTAGCCAGAATTTCATCGCATCCAAAATGCTGCATTTTCGCAATGCGGAGCTTAGGCTTAACCCTTTAATGCAAAGTTACATACTGGTACGTCGTGGGAAGGTGAATCTTCCCTCAAAATGACCATTTTAATGACCTGCTCAGAAGCTGAGCTGAGCTCCGAAGCTTATTCTGAAGTCCGGAGGCCTGTTCCATGGCCCCAGGTCTGCAATCATCTTCTTCAGTCTTCTGATCCTGTGCTCAGGATCGATTACGCATAAGCATAGGCTGACAGAAGTATTGGAGTGTATAACACTGAACCAGCGATCTTTCATATCCAGTATTAGAAGAAATAAAATATGTAAAAAAAAAAGTAAATATATATATATATATATATATAATAAAAACCCCCAATAAAATGCCCCTTTTTCGCTTATACAGTATAAAAAACTACATATTTGGTAACCTGCACAGTAAACGTTGCGGAAAAAAGCAGAAATAAAAAATGCTAGAATTAACAATCTTGCCTTAGATAATATAGAATAAAAAGTGAGCAAAAAGTCACACCTAGCCCAAAATGCTACCAATAAAAAGTACAGCTTTTCCCGCCAAATTTTTTCCCCACATGGATTTTTATTCTGCAAAATTAGAAATGCATAAAAAAAAAACTACAAATTTGGTATCACCGTAAACGTACAGACCCATAGAATAAAGGTATCATATTATTTATGTTGTATGGCGAAGGGCAAAAAATTTCAAATGTTAAAAAGCAATGCCAGAACTGATTTTTTTTATCCAACCAGAAAGTGTTAATAAAATTTTGTTAATAAGTTATAGACACCCTAAAATGGTGTAATTAGAAAATGCATCACATTCCGCAAAAAAACAAGCCCTTACAATGCTACATCACAAGAAAAATAAAAAAATTATAGCTTGTACAAGTTGGCAACCAAAAAAAACATATATATCTTTAGGACAAAACTGGCTGCGGCAGGAAGAGAATGTATAGGTGTGCAAATGCATATCGGAGGACACCCCATATTTAGAGCTTGCAATGGAAACAATACCAGAAGTGACCTCCAGAGGGAGCCCCCAATCATAGGCACTACTGGGGAAATTGTAGCGAATTTGGTGTTCCCAATTCACTCTGCACAGCTTACATATTCACTTTTCATCATCTGCTCTGCATTCATGTCTGGGATACTAAGGCTCACTACCCTCCTTGATAAATTCTTTGAGGGGTGCAGTTTTCAAAATGGGTTCACTCTCTTGGGGATTCCACCTCTCTGGTTTCTTAGAGGCTCTGCAATCATCACATGGCGTCCAGATTCCAAACATCTAAATCTGCACTCCAAAAGCTACATAGTGCTCATTCACATTTGTGCCCTGCTGTGTGCCCAAACTGCAGTTTATGCCCACATGTATGAAACTGTTGTACCTAGAATAACGGACTTAATGTCATATGTGGGTATAAACTGCTGTTTGGGCACAGCCGGGCACAAAAGGGAAGGAGCGTTATTTTGGTTTTTGGACCACAGATTTAGATGGTTTGGTTTTTGGACGCCATTACACGTTTGCAGAGCCCCTGAAATGCCAGTAAAATGGAATCCGCTGACATGTTACCCCATTTTGAAAAATACACCCCTGAAGGAATTTATCTAGGGGTACAGTGGGCATTTTTCTATTCTGAGCTCCACCATATACCCATACAGCAGATTTCGACCACATATGAGGTATTCCTGTGTTCAGGAGAAATTTTTTAACTACCTATGGGGTGCTTTTTCTCCTTTAACCCCTTGTGAAAATGAAAACTTTAGGTATAAGATCCCAATGTTAATTAAATATGTGAAACGGCTGTGGGGTCAAAATGATCACTATACCCCTTAATGAATTCTGTCAGGGGTGTAGTTTCCAAAATGGGGTCACTTTTGGAGGGTTTCCATTGTATTGGTACTCTAGGGGCTCTGCAAATGAGACATTATGCCCAGTGTCGCTCCTTCCCTTCCACGAGCTGCTGTGTTCCCAAACATCAGTTTACACCCACATGTGGGGTATTTCTGTGCTTGGGAAAAATTCATTAACAAACTGTAGGATGCATTTTCTCCTTTAACCCTTTGTCAATGAGTTAATTTTAGGACTAAATGAACACATTTTTAAAAAAAAATGAAATGTCTAAATTTCACCTCTATATTGTTTTAATTCCCGTGAAATGCTTACAGGGTTAGCAAACATCCCAAATGCTGTTTTGAATAATTTGAGTGGTGCAGTTTTGAAAATGGGGTAATTTATGGGGATTTCTAATATATAGGCCTTTATTATCCTATTCAGAACTGAAGAAGTGGTCCTTAACAAATGGGTTTGGGAAATTTTCTTTTAAATCTGGAAAAATCGCTGTTACACTTGTAAGCTTTATCATGTCCAAAAAATGAAAGAAGATTAAAAAATGATGCTGATATAAAGCAGAGATATGGTAAATAATATGAATAAATATATTTGGGTGGTATGACTGTGAAAAGCAGGGCATTTCACACTTTGAAAACTGCAAATTTTTCCAAATTTCCTACTGTTTTTATAAATAAACGCAAAAATATTGATAAAATGTTTAATACTAACATGAAGCACAATCTGTCACAAAAAAAACACCCAAAATCACTTGTGTAAGTTTTAGCGTCTCAAAGTTATTGCCATATAAAGTGACATGTCAATTTTGAAAAATGAGGCCTGGTCATTAAAGGGGTATGAACATAATCATATCTATATTTGTAGATAATTAAATGTTAAACATTTTTGCAAATATAAGTAGTTAAAAATTCTGCAGAGTTTTAAAGATTTTCTCTAACCACCTTAGTGGTGACAGTCTGTTGTCTTGATCGGTTGCCAATGGATACAACCACGAATGCAGAAACTTTCTATGGTCTGGGACTTGTCAGGAACCCAGCTATGATTTTCTTTTTGTAGCTGGGTTATCAGGCAGAGACAGTACATGTATCAGAAGATATCCTGGCCACAATAATGAAATCGTGGCTGATTTTCTGATCTTAGAAAGGTCCTGCATTGAGTTTGTATCCATTGGCAACCAATCAAGACAACAACTTGTGACCACAAGATAGTTAGAGAAAATCTATAAAACTCTGCAAAATGTTAAATTACTTATATTTGCAAAAATGTTTAACTTTTAATTATCTACAAATTTAAAAATGGTTATGATCATGGGAATACCCCTTTAAGGGATTAAAGTTGTTTCCTTTATTGTTAATGTTAGGTTTAATTTAAAGCCTAAGGCATTCTTCTTGAGAGAGTGCACCACCCTTACATATTGGGCATCAACCATCTTAGGAGGATAACCTTAATTCCTAAATATGGATTTGCCAATCACACTTTGTGTCGTATAGTCTTCATGTTTAGTGCAGTTGCATCCAGGGGCGTAACTATCGGGGTAGCAGCGGTAGCAGCTGCCACAGGGCCTGGGACATTACGGGGCCCCGCGGGCCCCCGATGCTTTTTTAATAGGCCGTTACCTGCTGGAGTAACCCCAGCAGGTAACGGGCCCTATATACTTACCGTTCCCCGGGGTCCCGCTCACGGCCACCTGCGCTTCCGATTCTGCGGAGGCGGCTGTGAGCAGGAGCGGGAATCGGTATGTGAGGCCGCGGGCCGAACCACACAATCTCTGCTATCATTATACTCCGGGGTCTTTTCAGACCCCGGAGTATAATAATCGGAGACCCAGAGTTGGTGAGGGAACATAAAAAACAATGTACTTACCTCTCCTGCGCTTCTCCAGGTTTCGGGCCTGTTTGGTGATGTCCCCGACCAGTGGTGAACCTAGCCTCTTTCCTGCCTGAGGCGGACTATAGAAAGACACCCCCCCCCCCAAAAAAAAAAACCAAAAAAAACTGAGTTTCCATGCTACTAGTTTAACACACTGTTATCGTCGCACAATATACACAATACACAAAGTTATAAAACAGTTTTTAAGAATTCTTCTTCCTGTATTACTTCAGTATCAGATCAACAACACGGCATTAACAATGAAAGTAACTTCACACATCTTCTGCTTGGTGGATGGACGAGCCCACGTGGCCCCCATTCTCTATAATAGGAGCCCCACAGATAGCTGAGTACTGGACTTCGGGTATCTTTGTCACTCCCATTGAAGTGAATGAGAGCCACGCAGGTTCGTCCATCCACCAAGTGACACACCTATATATATATGGCTGCAGCCAGGCTGGATTCCCACCTAGTGGGGGAAAAAAACCCAATTCTCAGGCTCAGTGGGGTCTCAGCAGACAGACCCCCATCACTCAGGTATTTATCCTCTATCATTTAGGTGAATACAGGGCAGTAACATTTTGTGACTTACAGGTGACGTCTCTGACTAATCCTTCACATTTCCTTTCTCTTCCCTCTGGACCGCCATGACCACTTCTTCCAGCTGTGACTTGTCTCTGTAAAGTTTGCAACACAGACATCTTTGGCTCCTCACTTTTCCAGGCATCTGACCCACATTGTCCTCACCTGCACACCCATCCTGCTGCTACCCCAATTATACAATATATGATATAACCCCCCATAATGAATAATACTCCCAAGTGCATCTTTATATTAATAATGTCCGTGTGTAACCTGTATAAATAGTGCCCCTTATTAATAATACCCCAGGTGTTAACTAATTAAAAGGTTTTCCAGGTCATTAATAAACTAATCAGTGGGGTTCAAAAATCCAGGACGCCCACTGATCAGCTGTTTGAATGGTACCTGTGTAAGCGCCGTGACCGCTTCTCTGTTTACATAGTGTAATTCATCTCATAGCGGCCATGTAATGTAACTACAGCCTCGTCCTGTACATGTCTACAGTATGTGACAAGGCTACAATTACATCACACGGCCACTATAAACAGACAGCGTATAATATAAACAGGAGCCCATGTTTATAGCGCCCCATTTACACACACTATAATGTTCCACAGCAGCCCCTGCACACAGTATTACACAGTGTTATGGCCCGCAGCGGCCCCTGCACACTGTATTATGCCTCTCAGCGGCCCCTGCACACGGTATTATGCTCCATAGTGGCCCCTGCTCACGGTATTATGCCCCGCATTGGCCACTGCACACGGTATTATGTTCCACAGCAACTCCTGCACACAGTTTTATGCCCCATATTGGCCCCTGCACACGGTATTATGCTCCATATTGGCCCCTGCACACGGTATTATGCTCCACAGTGGCCCCAGCACACGGTATTATGCTCCATAGTGGCCCCTGCACTGGTATTATGCTCTATAGTGGCCCCTGCACTGGTATTATCCTCCATAGTGGCCCTTGCACTGGTATTATGCTCCATAGTGGCCCCTGCACTGGTATTATGCTCCATAGTGACCCCTGCACCCGGTATTATGCTCCATAGTGGCCCTTGCACTGGTATTATGCTCCATAGTGACCCCTGCACCCGGTATTATGCTCCATAGTGGCGCTTGCACTGGTATTATGCTCCAGAGTGGCCCCTGCACAGGGTATTATGCTCTACAGTGGTCCCTGCACAGGGTATTATGCCCCATAGTGGACCACCCATGAACTATTATTATACTCTGGGGTCTTTTCAGACCCCAGAGTATAATGATTGGAGACCCAGGGGAGAATACAAACATAAAAACCACAGTTACTTACCTATCCTGGACACCGATGCACTCCTTGCAGCTTTTGGCCCTGTTTAATTGCGCACACACGTCACGTGATCAGGCCGGCGACGCGACCTGATGACGTCACCACAGGCCTCAAGCCTGCTCGGAGTTACATCGGATCGCAGGAGGTGAGTAACGCTGGTTTTTATTTTCCCTCACCAACCCTAGGCCTCCGATTATTATACTCCGGGGTCTGAATAGACCCCGGAGTATAATAATAGTAGTATTTGTGGCCCGCGGCCTAACTTACCAATCCCCGCGGCCGCTCACAGCGGCATCCACTTCGCCTTCTGCTTCCCATAGCAGAAGGGGAAGCGGGGGCGGCCACGAGCAGACGCGGGGTAGGTAAATAAATAGGCCCTAACCTGCTGGGGATACTCCAACAGGTAACGGCCTATTTATATACAGTCATATGAAAAAGTTTGGGCACCCCTATTAATCTTAATCATTTTTAGTTCTAAATATTTGGGTGTTTGCAACAGCCATTTCAATTTGATATATCTAATAACTGATGGACACATTAATATTTCAGGTTTGAAATGAGGTTTATTGTACTAACAGAAAATGTGCAATATGCATTAAACCAAAATTTGACCGGTGCAAAAATTTGGGTACCCTTATCATTTTATTGATTTGAATACTCCTAACTACTTTTTACTGACTTACTGAAGCACAAAATTGGTTTTGTAACCTCACTGAGCTTTGAACTTCATAGCCAGGTGTATCCAATCATGAGAAAAGGTATTTAAGGTGGCCAATTGCAAGTTGTTCTCCTATTTGAATCTCCTCTGAAGAGTGGCATCATGGGCTCCTCAAAACAACTCTCAAATGATCTGAAAACAAAGATTGTTCAACATAGTTGTTCAGGGGAAGGATACAAAAAGTTGTCTCAGAGATTTAACCTGTCAGTTTCCACTGTGAGGAACATAGTAAGGAAATGGAAGACCACAGGGACAGTTCTTGTTAAGCCCAGAAGTGGCAGGCCAAGAAAAATATCAGAAAGGCAGAGAAGAAGAATGGTGAGAACAGTCAAGGACAATCCACAGACCACCTCCAAAGAGCTGCAGCATCATCTTGCTGCAGATGGTGTCACTGTGCATCGGTCAACAATACAGCACACTTTGCACAAGGAAAAGCTGTATGGGAGAGTGATGCGAAAGAAGCCGTTTCTGAAAGCACGCCACAAACAGAGTCGCCTGAGGTATGCAAAAGCACATTTGGACAAGCCAGCTTAATTTTGGAAGAAGGTCCTGTGGACTGATGAAACAAAGATTGAGTTGTTTGGTCATACAAAAAGGCGTTATGCATGGCGTCAAAAAGGCACAGTATTCCAAGAAAAACACTTGCTACCCACTGTAAAATTTGGTGGAGGTTCCATCATGCTTTGGGGCTGTGTGGCCAATGCCGGCACCGGGAATCTTGTTAAAGTTGAGGGTCGCATGGATTCAACTCAGTATCAGCAGATTCTTGAGAATAATGTACAAGAATCAGTGACGAATTTGAAGTTACGCCGGGGATGGATATTTCAGCAAGACAATGATCCAAAACACAGCTCCAAATCTACTCAGGCATTCATGCAGAGGAACAATTACAATGTTCTGGAATGGCCATCCCAGTCCCCAGACCTGAATATCATTGAACATCTGTGGGATAATTTGAAGCGGGCTGTCCATGCTCAGCGACCATCAAACTTAACTGAACTGGAATTGTTTTGTAAAGAGGAATGGTCAAAAATACCTTCATCCAGGATCCAGGAACTGATTAAAAGCTACAGGAAGTGACTAGAGGCTGTTATTTTTGCAAAAGGAGGATCTACTAAATATTAATGTCACTTTTCTGTTGAGGTGCCCATACTTTTGCACTGGTCAAATTTTGGTTTAATGCATATTGCACATTTTCTGTTAGTACAATAAACCTCATTTCAATCCTGAAATATTACTGTGTCCATCAGTTATTAGATATATCAAATTGAAATGCCTGTTGCAAACACCCAAATATTTAGAACTAAAAATGATTAAGATTAATAGGGGTGCCCAAACTTTTTCATATGACTGTATATAAAAAAAGCTATACTCACCTGCGATGCCTTGATGCAGCCGCCGCCTCCTCTTCTTGTCCGCGACGTCTGTGTCTCAGCGTAGGCGGCGTGATGACGTCATTGTATCGCCGCCTGCGCTGAGATGCGACGTCTTGTAAACCAGCCCAGGACAGGCCCCGCTCAGCTCTGTTTTTTTTGTTTTTTTTAAAGCGGCCTGTCCTGGACTGGTTTACATTAAATAGTAAAAATGCCGCCCCCCGGACAGTGCCGCCCGAGGCGGCCGCCTCACTTCGCCTCATTAGCGGTGCGCCCCTGTCCCCGACGTCATTTTGCGTCGCGACGCCTTGCCCGCATCACGTGACGCCGCCCTGGCCCAACATTGGAGGCGGCCAAAGCAGCAGTGAGTGGACCGGAGCGAGGAACAGGTAAGCAACATTGTTTTTTTATGTTTCTATCCTCCCCTGGACATAATACTGTGTGCAGGGGCTACTATGGGGCAAAATACTCAGTGCAGGGGCCACTATGGGGCAAAATACTCAGTGCAGGGGCCACTATCGGGAATAATAGTGTGTGCAGGGGTCACTATGGGGAATAATACTGTGTACATGGGCCACTATGGGGAATGATACTTTGTGCAGGGGCCACTATGGGGCATGATACTGTGTGCAGGGGCCACTATGGGACATGATACTGTGTGCAGGGGTCACTATGGGACATGATACTGTGTGCAGGGGACACTATGGGACATGATACTGTGTGCAAGGGCCACGATACTGTGTGCAGGAGCCACTATGGCACATAATAGTGTGCGCAGGAATGCATTTTTTGGGGGGGGGGGCCAATGGGGGCAGCCCCATGTTAAATGTTCGCCTTGGGGCCCAGCCATTCCTAGTTACGCCACTGGTTGTATCTAACCCAAATTGAATTGACTGAACAGAATTTTGCTTTTCTATTTACTATATTTATTATTTATTTATTATGGTTACTTATATAGCGCCATCATATTCCGCAGCGCTTTACAGACATTAGGGACAAGAATCTCTCACATTGAGGAGAGCACCAGTAAAGGTGTGTAGAGATTTTAATTGCCTTTTGACCTCTACTTAGCATCTACATATCACAAGGCATTATGGGAAAGGAGCTGGGGAGCTCATGCGCCCTCTATTGGATGTAACAAATCCTCAATTTGCTTTTGACTCACCGAGCCTTGAGACAGCAAAAGGGATTTTAGCCAAGCCAATTTCACTTATCTGCATACAGCGCTGTTTCCGGATTGTTGTCCTTCATCAGTACAGAGCAAAGTGAATTGGCTGGCATAGTGGGAGGCAATGAGTGGGTTAGGGACAAGAATCTCTCACATTGAGGAGAGCACCAGTAAAGGTGTGTAGAGATTTTAATTGCCTTTTGCCCTCTACTTAGCATCTACATATCACAAGGCATTATGGGAAAGGCTCTGGGGAGCTCATGCGCCCTCTATTGGATGTAACAAATATGATATGTAGATGCTAAGTAGAGGACAAAAGGCAATTAAAATCTCTACACACCTTTACTGGTGCTCTCCTCAATGTGAGAGATTCTTGTCCCTAACCCACTCATTGCCTCCCACTAAGCCAGCCAATTCACTTTGCTCTGTACTGATGAAGGACAACAATCCGGAAACAGCGCTGTATGCAGATAAGTGAAATTGGCTTGGCTAAAATCCCTTTGCTGTCTCAAGGCTCGGTGAGTCAAAAGCAAATTGAGGATTTGTTACATCCAATAGAGGGCGCATGAGCTCCCCAGCTCCTTTCCCATAATGCTTTACAGACATTGACTGTCCCATATAGGGCTCACAATCTACATTCCCTATCAGTATGGCTTTGGAGTGTGGGAGGAAACCGGAGTACCTGGAGGAAACCCACACAAACACAGGAAGAACATACAAACTCCTTGCAGATGTTGTCCTTGGCAGGATTTGAACCCAGGACTCCAGCGCTGCAAGGCTGCAGTGCTAACCACTGAGCCACCGTGCTGCCCAGTGAGCACTTTTATTTACCAGATAACTGTTACTGCCTACTTTTAAAAACAGTTGTTTTCATTGATTTGGTCTCCATCTGTATACAACCCTAGGTCTAGAGCTAATTCCGATCAGGTTTTTGGAAGTTGAATGACCCCGAGGATCCATTGGGGGCAATGGGGATCTAGTGTTTTTGGTGACTCTTGGATTTAACTGTCACATGGTGATCTTAGTACCATAGACAGCTGATTGGGAAAGGGGCAAAGCTGGGTAGTAAACCAATGGGTTGGTGGATGGGCATCAGCTCCTGCAGACTTGCCCCCTTATCACTGTAAGAGTACATTGAGGCTCTAGTCCTTTTTTGCTGATTACCACCTAACTCTGCCTCTCTCATTCCTATTGGACAAGTGGGTTAGCAATAGCCCCTTCAGATCTGTCCCCTTATCGCTCTAAGAGCACTTTTAGGATGCTATTGTCACAAAACTCCTGCTAAACATCTTACATATTTAACATTTATATTTAGAACAAAAAATTTATCATGTCTGATACTGATCCAAGCTCTATTGAAGAATAGAAATTGAAAAACAAAATGGGGTTCACATCCATAAAATCACTGACATGTTTCAAACCCATTCAAGGGTTCTTAGGGGGTGTTCACACACAGGAATTTGACACTGAATTTGTCAAGCAGAAACCTTATGCTTCAGGAATTTGAAGCAGATTTTGACACTGAATTTTAAGCTGATTTTGACGTTGAATTTGAAGCAGAACTTGGAGAAGAATGCCACTGTATTTTGCCTTTATTGGGCAGGGCCAAATTCCACCTCCAATTCTGTGCAGACGAAAAAAGTGTATTTTCTGCCTCCCATTTATTTCAATGGGAGTTCTCAGGCGGAATCCTGAAAAAAATCAGCTAGCAGAAAAAAAAAAAATCAGCTACTGCCTCCCATGAATGGGAAGCAGAATTCAGGCTTCCGCATCATATTCATCATAAAATTCCTAAGTGTGAACACTCCCTTAATCATAGCTTGTATAAGAACAAGTGAACACAGTTATACCTGAGCAAAGGAAAATGCTATTCAGCCACTCCATAAGCGATATATTATACACCAAACAGACAGAACCAGATACAACAATTAGTAAATGATAAGCCAAATCCTAAATGATAAACATGAAACCGTCAATATAGGTACATCAGATCCATCCTAAAATTCAGACCCTTAGGAGCTCTTGTGTCCAGGTTTAAGATCCAGAAAGCTTCCCTCATGAAAAGTGCTCTGGACTAATCTCCAATCAGAGGCATATTAACTCTTTCCATTTTAAATGCTCTGCACTACTGACATCATCTTAAAGAGTTGCAAGGAAATATCGCTAAATACCAGACAGAGAATGTTTTATCTGCATTTTTGCTGACTGTGCCCCAGATACATGTTCTCCTGTTCTGACCTTCATTTTGCGGGTAATGCAACGCACATGCTGAAAGTTACAAGAAATGCAAGTGACCACATAAACAGCATGTGAAAGATCTGATAGATCTTGGTGTGGGGACACTACCAAGAGATGTCAGATCACTAGGAAGGGACGCCTGTGCAAAGCATCGAAAGTCAGGCAAGAGAGTAGTCCTAGACAGGCTGAGGTCAAGGCTGGCCACAGAGTTACAACAGTACAAGACAGCTACAGTGCTGGCCAAAAGTATTGGCACCCCTGCAATTCTGTCAGATAATACTCAATTTCTTCCAGAAAATGATTGCAATCACAAATGCTTTGGTAATAATATCTTCATTAATTTTCTTGCAATGAAAAAACACAAAAGAGAATGAAAAAAAAAGTCAAATCATTGATCATTTTACACAAAACTCCAAAAATGGGCCGGACAAAAGTATTGGCACCCTCAGCCTAATACTTGGTAGCACAACCTTTAGACAAAATAACTGTGAACAACCGCTTCCGGTAACCATCAATGAGTTTCTTACAATGCTCTGCTGGAATTTTAGACCATTCTTCTTTGGCAAATTTCTCCAGGTCCCTGAGATTTGAAGGGTGCCTTCTCCAAACTGCTATTTTGAGATCTCTCCACAGGTGTTCTATGGGATTCAGGTCTGGACTCATTGCTGGCCACTTTAGAAGTCTCCAGTGCTTTCTCTCAAACCATTTTCTAGTGCTTTTTGAAGTGTGTTTTGGGTCATTGTCCTGCTGGAAGACCCATGACCTCTGAGGGAGACCCAGCTTTCTCACACTGGGCCCTACATTATGCTGCAAAATTTGTTGGTAGTCTTCAGACTTCATAATGCCATGCACACAGTCAAGCAGTCCAGTGCCAGAGGCAGCAAAGCAACTCCAAAACATCAGGGAACCTCCGCCATGTTTGACTGTAGGGACCGTGTTCTTTTTTTTTGAAGGCCTCTTTTTTTTTTCCTGTAAACTCTATGTTGATGCCTTTTCCCAAAAAGCTCTACTTTTGTCTCATTTGACCAGAGAACATTCTTCCAAAAAGTTTTTGGCTTTCTCAGGTAAGTTTTGGCAAACTCCAGCCTGGCTTTTTTATGTCTCTGGGTCAGAAGTGGGGTCTTCCTGGGTATCCTACCATAGAGTCCCTTTTCATTCAGACGCCGACGGATAGTACGGGTTGACACTGTTGTACCCTCGGACTGCAGGGCAGCTAGAACTTGTTTGGATGTTAGTCGAGGTTCTTTAGCCACCATCCGCACAATCTTTCGTTGAAATCTCTCGTCAATTTTTCTTTTCCGTCCACATCTAGGGAGGTTAGCCACAGTGCCATGGGCATTAAACTTCTTGATGACACTGCACACGGTAGACACAGGAACATTCAGGTCTTTGTAGATGGACTTGTAGCCTTGAGATTGCTCATGCTTCCTCACAATTTTGCTTCTCAAGTCCTCAGACAGTTCATTGGTCTTCTTTCTTTTCTCCATGCTCAATGTGGTACACACAAGGACACAGGTTGAGTCAACTTTAATCCATTTCAACTGGCTGCAAGTGTGATTTAATTATTGCCACCACCTGTTATGTGCCACAGGTAAGTAACAGGTGCTGTTAATTACACAAATTAGAGAAGCATCACATGATTTTTCAAAGGGTGCCAATACTTTTGTCCACCCCCTTTTTTATGTTTGGTGTGGAATTATATCCAATTTGGCTTTTTGACAATTCTTTTTGTGGTTTTCCATTGACGACAAATTAAATGAAGATATTATTACCAAAGCATTTGTGATTGCAATCATTTTCTGTAAGAAATTGAGTATTATCTGACAGAACTGCAGGGGTGCCAATACTTTTGGCCAGCACTGTAGATAGAGAAGTGTTTATAGCTCAGCAGGCAGGAGAAAACATGAACATGTCATGAATATAAGACATAGTAAGGTAGACGGTAAACAAAATCAGGAACCATAGCAGGAACTAGTGAACTACTATTGGAACTTTTGCTTAGGTGCCCTGCTAAGGGCATGACTTTAATCTATAGACAAGCACTGACCATGATTGGCTGGGGTCATATTAGCTGGGCAGCGTGCTCACCATTTAAGAAACAGTAAGGACTGGCATGCCCACCCTTTGGGTGCAAGGAACAAAGGAGGAAGATAGAGAGGGACATGTACACAGCAAAGGGGCAGTGCTGTGTTTCCGGGTATGATAGATGGTATAAACCACTTTGTATAGGTTTATACAGATTATTTTCTGCCAACCATAATGCAAATTGTACAGGGAAAGAACAATCATATTAATCATTGATGGCATCCATACAGGTTTTCATCAGGATGTGTAAAGGCCCTTAAAGAAGCAATCCATCAAAAACACTTTTTTTCACTACACACCTCACCTGTCTTTCAAATGCTACATTTATTTTATGTATAGGGTACGCAAATGCCTCCTTTCTGCTTGTGATCAGTCACCATTTTGACTTTTACATTTCTTTTTCTCTGTGCTATGCTGTAAATTCCAACATGCCTGAACATCACATGAATGGGTACTTGTTGGATAAATAGACCCTTAAGTATATTTCAAGAGATATGCAATAAGAGAGAAGAATTTCAGCATTTTTTGTTTATTTACAATACTTAAGTATTTATGTTGTTGTTGACATCTTGAATGGATGTCCTTCCCACCTTAATGAATTTTTGAAAACAGGATCTAGAAACTTCACATACCTATGTTCAAATGCAAAGATATGAATTGCATATACTGTCTAGTTGTAATAAGCTGCACAAAATGGGGTATAAAATATTGAACCCGCAGTATAAAGTGCCCTTTAAGATTCATAAACATTTAGTGTCCTGGCATTGTGAATTGAGTAAATGAATTGAGGTTGAATTGCAATATTGTGAAAAGACAGAACGTCACTAACAATAAATAATGGCTGTTAAGATTTAATGAAATTAGAAGTAATATCCTCCAATATAGGAACAATAGCAGAGTATAGTATGGAATTGATGTTTTGAGGGGGTGAAAGGAATATGGAGTGATCCATTTTTTTCTTCTTTTCGTCGTCTTACTTTTTTTATTTAAGAACTGTCTATTTTTCGCCTTTTTTAAATGCTTTATGTAATGCTTTTCCAATTAGAAAAACAATAACCCAACGTATACACGTAAAAACAAAAACACCAGTAAGGAGTACAATAACAACCATCAAATTACAAATATACAAGATTACAATATATAGTTAGTAACGAGGAATCAAGGGCAGACCTCATCATTCAACAATACAATACAATCATGGACTTCTACCCTATTGGCTTGCTCTACACCCATAGTACCACACACCATCAGAGAGGTAAGAAAAAAAGAGAGAAAGAGGGTACAGAAAGAAAAAAAGAAAAAAAAAGGCATTGTGATGAAAGGAGAAAAGGATAGACTGGGGTGAAGTTGACAATGAGGTGGTAACAAAACAGTGGGAGCATGGGTGGGGGGGGATTGGGAGGGATGTTTATCTCACAGTGACCCGGTGAGAAGCTAGAACAAGGTCCTAGGTCTCCTTCAGGAAGAGCTACCAGTATTTCTGGGAACATAATCCAAGGGGTCCAAGAGATGACAAAGGAGTCAAAGGTATTCTATGAGACACAGTAAGGTCTTCCATGTGATCTATATCCTCTTTCCTGTGAATCCAGTGAGGGAGAGACAGTAGATTTCAACACAACAGGAATACAAGATCTAGCAGCACTTTCAATGCAATGGGCTTGAAAATCATCAGGTTAAGTCCAAAAAAATGGGGAAGGCATTTGGGAAAATCTTGTGTTTATTTAGTGGTGATTATTTTACCATCTTCATAACAGCTTGCAGCCTGTCTTCTGATACTTACTGGCTATGGAAGATTTGTGAGTAAACGCTAGAATGCTGCTACACTGGGGATAGAGACAAATACCCTTAAGGAGGAGAAATCAGTAGGATATAGAATTTCAACAGAAAATTCCAATATGGGCCATTCCCAGAACAAACTTTTTCAAAAAAGATCAGGGGTCTGTCAAAGCCTTTGGGCAAGCTAAGACACGTGAGAAAGGCTGTTTAAGCAACACCCACTGCTTAGTTGATCCATGGCGATATCAGTAACTTGACTTGTAGTACGGCAGCCTCGTATTGTCTGCGATGGTCTGGCAGTCCCAGGCTCCAATTCACTTTTGGGAAGAAAAATAGGGAGCTCTCCTGGTTTATTAGCCTAGACGAACCTGGTCAGAAGTCGATAGTGTAGTTTGGGGATTGAAGGAGGTAAAGCGCATCCCTCAAACCACTTGTGAAGGCCCTTCATTTATCTCTTCAAGACTGGTTAATTGGCCCTAGTAAGGTTAAATGATATCTGACAAAGAGTTTCTATAAGAGATCCAGGCTTCCAGGTATACAATAGCCTCATGAGCACAGCCAAATGGAAAGGTGTTAATGAAGGTGGGCACGGAGGATGGAGGGAATGACACATTGAGGGCCTCCAACTTCTGAAAATTAATTTCAAAGTGGGCAACCTGTTGGAATGTGTGGAATTCTGCCAAAAGGCAAAGAGATAGAGTGGCCTGTTACAAAAAACAGAAGGTCATCTGCATAGGTTGCAATTTTGATATTCTGAGACCATGGACATCTGACTTCATTCTAATCTTGCACACAGTGTCAACACATAAAACAGAGGGGACAAAGGGCAACTCTTACATTTCCCATTACTGATCAGGAAAAGGGGGGGGGGGGTCTGTCCTTTTTTATTTTAATCTTTCTTTATAATATTTTTGAAGATTCAAGGAAGAACCTCTTGTGGGTGAGAAAAAGATAGAGCCAACTGATTGTCTGTAAATTTAGTATGAGTAATTATTTTTTCTCTTTAAAGTGTGCATTGATAGATATTTTGATTTGAGATGCCTAATATATTGAATAAACTTATGGACTTATGTTTTGTATGTTCTTCCTCTGTTGGTATAAATAAAAAAAAATAAAATAAGAAAGCTTACCTATGAGTTCTTTATTTCTCACATCTAAAGCCATATTCCTTAAAGCAGTGGCAACCGCGCACACCACTCTATCATTATCAATTCGAAGGAGCTCAACCAAAATTGGTAGACCTTTTTCTTTGCGGACAGCAGCTCGGATATAAATAGACCACTAGAAATAGTAAAAATAAAAATATTAATTTCCAATATAGCAATAAGTTCCATTTTTGTATTTAACAGCAATCACATGAAAGTCATAAAAAATAAAAATGCAACTAAATTATTATTATTCACAACTAGTAGAATACCCGCGGCTTCGCTTGTGGAAAATATGTTAAATTGTTGGTTATGCTAGCTAAAGTAAAATTTTCAGTGTCACTCAATTTTTCTTATTATTTTCGCATTTTACTTATTTGTCGTAACATAGATGTGAACAACTTTTTTTATTTCAACATTTTTGATTTTACATATTCAATACATATTATGTAGTATAAACTATTACAACTATTTTAACAATTTTTTATCAAAAATTAAAATTTATGCACCATTACACAAACATATAAAACATTTACACCCAATTAACAACATAGTGCAACCCTTCCCCCCTCCCTCCAGTGTAATCTATAAGTAGTTCACGGACAAAAGAGTAATATTGGTTTACAGTTAAACAACTATCTATTGTAGTGCTTTTTGGTAAACAATGTTTCTGGTTTTACCTTCAGGTGCATATATGAAAAGATTTTTGGGGTTACCCACTCTAGAGCAAGCAACGTACAACTGTCCATGTGAAAAACACGGGCTCTCCAAAATAATGTCGGCAACTTTAAGTGATTGACCTTGTGCTTTGTTTATAGTCATAGCAAATGCAAGTCGGATTGGGAACTGCAGACGCTTAAAATTGAAGGGCATTTCGCTTGGTAGCAAAGGAATATGCGGAATGAAAACATTTGCTCCCTTAGAGTTTCCCATAAGAATAGTGGCTTCAATAACATTGGGCATGAGACTTTTAATGCAAAATCTTGTGCCGTTACACATTTTTGGAAGGTTCCGAAGCAAAATTATTGTGGCTTCTATTTTTAAAGTGAGCTTATGTGGTGGCATTCCAGGAGGCTCCAAAGAATTCAGGAACTCCAATGGATACATTACAGCTTGTTCACACTCCATGACTGAATCAATGGACATGTATGTGGTCGCTAGACCAGGCAGCCTTCCCTGAATTAGTAGATTTATGGAGCTGACACTATCATTTTTAGGCGCTAGGATTACACGTTAACAAAGCCACTGATGGTTGTTAAAATTGTTCCAAATATCAGGGAAAACTTGGTCAGTAACTTCCATTACCGAAGATGTCATTTCACAAAAATCTTCCGGAAAGGAAATGAGACCAGTAGTGGAATCAGTAGGGAACCTGTCATTTCCAAGGCATAGTAGCTGGTATGTAAATTTGTCCGCAGTTGTATTTCCCATCAATTGAACTTGCATATTAGTAGTAAAAGTTTGCTTCTGAACATATATCCACAGATAAGATTTTAGACAGGCATTCAGTTCATCCACTGGTGTTGCTCCCTTAAGAACAAGTAACGTCTGGCAGAAGTCACCTGCAAAAATTACAACAATTCCCCCCATTAAACAATCGGTTCCTCGCAGATCTTTCAAGGTGCAATCAAGGGCCTCAACCACCTTCTTGTGTGCCATGGAACAGTCATCCCAAACAATTACTTTGCAAGTTTGTAATACCTTAGCTTTCCCAGAGCCCTTAGTGATATTACAGACAGGAGTTTCTGACAGCGCTATATTAAAGGGCAATCCTAGTGCTGAATGAGCCGAGCATCTTCCATCTAAAAGAGTGGCCGCAATCTTAGATGATGCAACAGCCAAGGCAATGTCATTGTTTGAGTGAATTTCTGCAAGCAGCAAATTAATTAAAAAGGTTTTAGCAGTACCTCAAGGTGCATCTAGGAAAAATAGTCCCTCATTTCCACTGGAAATCTGACCCATAATTGCCATATAGGCTGATCTTTGGTCATCAACAAAAAGAGGCTTATTAAATATTACAATTTCTTTACATTTTTCCAAATCATAGCTTTTTTCTTGCAGAATATCTCTGTTCATAATATCAAAGTCTGGTTGATTTGGTGCTGGTAAGCCTAATTCTATTAGAGTTTTAATATTGATAGATATGCACCTTTCTTCTAACATCAAGAGGGTTTTGTTGAATATGTCAGCAGTGAAATTTAAGTCTTAAGTCTGGATTAACTCTCCTTTGCACTGTAAGAATATCTTCACTAAGATATTCTTTGTATTTGTCCCAAAGCGTGCAGGGATTGGAAGGTGCGCAGGTTGTAATTATTATAGCGAACAGGTCTCTTAGTTGAGGTGGAAAGCGAGTGACAGATGCTTCCTGCAATGTCATGTCCCAGTGTTGATCGTCTTCGACACTTCCCTGTAAGTTTGACATAGCTCTCCATCTATTTTCGAATCTGTAAAAGAAGTTAGCCCACAGACAGTGTGAAGCAGTAATCGGCAGTAGTAACACTCTGCGTTGTTTGGATGCACTGTATACACACGTCCAAGAGCATCACTGGAACGTCTGTCCCATCCTGGGACCCTTGCACCTTTTTTCCTCTTGCAAAATACTTTTCTCGATTTATTCCATGTACAGTCATGGCCAAAAGTTTTGAGAATGACACAAATATTATATTTTCACATGATCTGCTGCCCTCTGGTTTTTATGTGTGTTTGTCAGATGTTTTTATCACATACAGAAATATAATTGCATTCATATTATGAGTAACAGAAGCTTATATTGACAGTTAGAATGAGTTAATGCAGCAAGTCAATATTTGCAGTGTTGACCCTTCTTCTTCAGGACCTCTGCAATTCTCCCTGGCATGCTCTCAATCAACTTCTGGACCAAATCCTGACTGATAGCAGTCCATTCTTGCAGAATCAATGCTTTAATTTTGTCTGAATTTGTTGGTTTTTGTTTGTCCACCCGTCTCTTGATGATTGACCACAAGTTCTCAATGGGATTAAGATCTGGGGAGTTTCCAGGCCATGGACCCAAAATCTCTATGTTTTGTTCCCTGAGCCATTTAGTTATCACCTTTGCTTTATGGCAAGGTGCTCCATCATGCTGGAAAAGGCATTGTTGAGCGCCAAACTGCTCTGGGACGGTTGGGAGAAGTTGCTCTTGGAGGACATTCTGGTACCATTCTTTATTCATGGCTGTGTTTTTAGGCAAGACTGTGAGAGAGCCGATTCCCTTGGCTGAGAAGCAACCCCACACATGAATGGTTTCAGGATGCTTTACAGTTGGCATGAGACAAGACTGGTGGTAGCGCTCACCTCTTCTTCTCCGAATAAGCTGTTTTCCAGATGTTCCAAACAATCGAAAAGGGGATTCATCAGAGAAAATGACTTTACCCCAGTCCTCAGCAGTCCACTCCCTGTACCTTTTGCAGAATATCAGTCTGTCCCTGATGTTTTTTCTGGAGAGAAGTGGCTTCTTTGCTGCCCTCCTTGAGACCAGGCCTTGCTCCAAGAGTCTCCGCCTCACAGTGCATGCAGATGCACTCACACCTGCCTGCTGCCATTCCTCAGCAAGCTCTGCACTGCTGGTAGCCCGATCCCGCAGCTGAAACACTTTTAAGAGACGGTCCTGCCGCTTGCTGGTCTTTCTTGGGCGCCCTGGAGCCTTTTTGGCACCAATGGAACCTCTCTCCTTGAAGTTCTTGATGATGCGATAGATTTTTGACTGAGGTGCAATCTTTCTAGCTGCAATACTCTTCCCAGTTAGGCCATTTTTGTGCAGTGCAATGATGACTGCACGTGTTTCTTTAGAGATAACCATGGTTAACAGAAGAGAAACAATGATGGCAAGCACCAGCCTCCTTTTAAAGTGTCCAGTGGTGTCATTCTTACTTAATCATGACAGATTGATCTCCAGCCCTGTCCTCATCAACACCCACACCTGTGTTAATGGAGCAATCACTAAAACGATGTTAGGTGGTCCTTTTAAGGCAGGGCTGCAATGATGTTGAAATGTGTTTTGGGGGATAAAGTTCATTTTCTAGGCAAATATTGACTTTGCAAGTAATTGCTGTTAAGCTGATCACTCTTTATAACATTCTGGAGTATATGCAAATTGCCATTAGAAAAACTGAAGCAGTAGACTTTGTAAAAATTAATATTTGTATCATTCTCAAAACTTTTGCCCATGACTGTATAATATTTTGGAACATCTGAAAATAATAAAGTCCTTGCAAATGGATCTGCTTGACATAGGAGAAAGAAAGCTGTCAATGTTGTATTGGGTGGTCGAGCAGCTCTTTCCTCTGCATTCTTGGGAGTAAAATAAACTCGTCTATTTTCAAGATGGACACTGAGATGACATGTATGAAAGAAGTGATTCAGGAGGTAGATCTAAAGGTGGCAAACTGACTTTGCCATTTGAGCAGCACATACCAGGCGATTCCAAGTTAAACTTCTTTGCTTGACGATGTTTGCATATTATGTACATTTTGCCAATTATGACTTTCTGATGTGACCTATAGTCTTGAATTGGGTTGTAGTGAAATGCTTCCAAACACAAATCAGCCTGCCTACATTTTTGCACACGTTGCATATGTCGTATGCGGTAATTTTCAGAACGTTCATCCTTTTGTTCAGATGTTTCCATATTCCTTGCATCAGCCTGCCTTATCCAATTCTTGTGAAGACGACATTCCCGTTGCTCTGATGTCTCAGCTGCCTTACATTTAGCCTGTCTCATCCGTTTCTTTTCAAGCCGCGAGTCACGTTGTTCACTTGTCTCAGCTCTTTGACACAATTTTGCGTTCTTAGCTTTTGGATGAACTTGTCGAATAGATGGTCGTTTTTTGGGTGGCATTTTAAAAAACAGTCCTTAGTAATATGTATTATGACCCTTTAGTCTTCACCTGACACTGATAAGAGATGTAATAGGATGAATAGTAAATACAGAGCAGCCCTCACACAGTATTACTATGACCTGAAGGAGCTCACATCTCAGTAATGAAAACCGCCTCACAGGCAGACTTGTGTAGTTGCCCATAGCAACCAGAGCTCAGCTTTCACTTTACCTCAGCAGCTTCAGTGATAAAAGCTCCCTGTATAGTAAGCAATAATGACAATCTTACTATGAGGCAGTTTTTGCCCTGACCAATATTGCTGCTCAGTAAGGCTGCTTGCACACTACAGTATTTTTCACGGGTCTCCGGGCCATGGATTCTACAGCTTCATAAACATTCTATGGAGCCTGCAAAATTCACAGCTTTGTGCACAAAGAAGTCTATGGAACCGCCAAATCCATGGCCCGAGGCCCATGAAAAATACTGTAGTGTGCAAGCAGCCAGTAATGATACCAGATATGTTTTGTCAGTGCGTGTGTGTATGTGTGTGTGTGTGTGTGTGTGTGTGTGTGTGCACGCGTGTGATCCATTTGTATGTATGCGTGTGTGCATGCACGTGTATTGGTCCGTGTATATGTATACGTGTGTGTGCGCATGTGATTCATGTGTTTGTGCGTGTTCAGTGCAAGTGTCCATGCGTGTGGTAGGTGTGTGTGAGTACGCATGTGCTCTGTTCGTCTGTGTGCGTAGGGTGCATCCATCTCAGTGTGTTTACATGCGTGTCTGGTCCTTGCATTCGTGTGTGTGTGTGTGTGTGTGTGTGTGGGTGTGCATGTGGTATTTATGGAGTGGTGTTGTGGTATTTATGGGATGGTGTTTGTGTTGTGTGTGTCTAGTGTGGTCTGGTGTTTGTGTGGTGTGTTGTGGCATTTGTGTGGTGTTGTGCTTGTGGGTTGGTGTATGTGTGCTGTCTGTGTGATGTTTGTATGGTGTTTGTGAAATGTTTATGTGTTGTGTATGGTGGTGCGGCTCCTTTAGCAGCGACTCTTTGGCGCCGTCGCTATAATCCTTCCCTGTCAGTCACAACTGTTTTCCCCTTAGCACTGTCACTTTTACCTTCACATTTCCCCATTATATGTATATGGCCTAACTTCGGGGGCCCCAATCTGATGACTGGGGGATGCTAGCAATATTTAACATGCGCAGTATTCTGCTCCTGTGGGTGGAGAGGTGGCGTGCCAAATTTCACCCAAATTGGGTGAGAACTGTGGATTTGTATAGAGCGGGCTACTACAGATTTCACATTTCCTCATTATATGTATAGGGCCTAACTTCGGGGGCCCTAATCTCATGACGGGGGGATGCTAGTGAGAGGTAACGTGCGCAGTACTCTGTTCCTGTGGGTGGAGAGGAAGCGTGCCAAATTTCACCCAAATCGGGCGAGAACTGTGGATTTGTATAGAGCAGGCTACTACAGATTTTGAGTTTTATATATATAGATAGATGAGTAGACAGACCTCAAAACCTTCCTTAAATCTATCAGGACCAAACCATTTTTCATTATTTTACTTTTGATATATCCTTCCAACGTTCCAAGAACCATAACTTTTTATTTCTCAATTAACATTACTTTCTGCGGGACAAGTTGTATTTTGTAATGGCAACATTTTATCTTTTATATAAAATGTACTGCAAAAGGAAAAAAAAATTCTTTGTGGGGTAAAAAAATGACTTGCTACCTTTATTCTATGTGTTATTACAAATACAGCAATACCATATTTGTTTTGTTTTGTTTTTTACATCCCCATATTCTGACTATCATAACTTTTTTAGATTTCTGTTCAACATAAATTGTAGCTTTTAGACCTACCATTGTTCGAGGCATTTTCGAACATGAGAATACCAATTATGCATATTTTTTATTTATTAATTTTACATAAAATGATTAAAGGGGTTGATTTAATATTTTGTTTGTTTTTTATAGTCTGCAATAAATCTGGGTAACTTTATAGGGTCCTGGTTGTCATGAGAACTGAATGGCACCCAACTACAACACCACAGGGGGCACCAATCGGTAAAAGAATGGCCAGATTGCCAGTATACAACACTTTAAGTGCTGTCTTTGCAAGCAACTGTGGCATGTACAGTGCTGGCCAAAAGTATTGGCACCCCTGCAATTCTGTCAGATAATACTCAATTTCTTCCAGAAAATGATTGCAATCACAAATGCTTTGGTAATAATATCTTCATTTATTTTGCTTGCAATGAAAAAACACAAAAGAGAATGAAAAAAAAAAAGTCAAATCATTGATCATTTTACACAAAACTCCAAAAATGGTTCGGACAAAAGTATTGGCACCCTCAGCCTAATACTTGGTAGCACAACCTTTAGACAAAATAACTGCGAACAACCGCTTCTGGTAACCATCAATGAGTTTCTTACAATGCTCTGCTGGAATTTTAGACCATTCTTCTTTGGCAAATTTCTCCAGGTCCCTGAGATTTGAAGGGTGCCTTCTCCAAACTGCCATTTTGAGATCTCTCCACAGGTGAGCAACCCCAAAACATCAGGGAACCTCCGCCATGTTTGACTGTAGGGACCGTGTTCTTTTCTTTGAAGGCCTCTTTTTTTTTCCCTGTAAACTCTATGTTGATGCCTTTTCCCAAAAAGCTCTACTTTTGTCTCATCTGACCAGAGAACATTCTTCCAAAAAGTTTTTGGCTTTCTCAGGTAAGTTTTGGCAAACTCCAGCCTGGCTTTTTTATGTCTCTGGGTCAGAAGTGGGGTCTTCCTGGGTATCCTACCATAGAGTCCCTTTTCATTCAGATGCCGATGGATAGTACTGGTTGACACTGTTGTACCCTCGGACTGCAGGGCAGCTAGAACTTGCTTGGATGTTAGTCGAGGTTCTTTAGCCATCATCCGCACAATCTTTCGTTGAAATCTCTCGTCAATTTTTCTTTTCCGTCCACATCTAGGGAGGTTAGCCACAGTGCCATGGGCTTCAAACTTCTTGATGACACTGCGCACGGTAGACACAGGAACATTCAGGCCTTTGGAGATGGACTTGTAGCCTTGAGATTGCTCATGCTTCCTCACAATTTTGCTTCTCAAGTCCTCAGACAGTTCTTTGGTCTTCTTTCTTTTCTCCATGCTCAATGTGGTACACACAAGGACACAGGACAGAGGTTGAGTCAACTTTAATCCATTTCAACTGGCTGCAAGTGTGATTTAGTTATTGCCACCACCTGTTATGTGCCACAGGTAAGTAACAGGTGCTGTTAATTACACAAATTAGAGAAGCATCACATGATTTTTCAAAGGGTGCCAATACTTTTGTCCACCCCCTTTTTTATGTTTGATGTGGAATTATATCCAATTTGGCTTTTTGACAATTCTTTTTGTGGTTTTCCATTGAAGACAAATTAAATGAAGATATTATTACCAAAGAATGTGTGATTGCAATCATTTTCTGGAAGAAATTGAGTATTATCTGACAGAATTGCAGGGGTGCCAATACTTTTGGCCAGCATTGTAAAGCGGTTAACAGTTGTACACTGTACTATCACTGCTGGCAGCTATTACCTAAAGCTGTACTATACAGTCGGTGGCTCAGCTTCTGAACTGCTGGTGTGATTATCTGGAGAGTCATTGCATACGACAGTTGTTCAACCCTTTAGTTATATGAGGGGTTCTAGCTGGCATTTTCATAAGGACAATGCTCACCCACATATGGCAAGGGTTTACCAGAAATGTCTTCACCAGATTGCGACACTTGTTCAGCTTGCCCAGTCACCAGACTTGTCAGCTAGGACACCAGCTTCGACAACCTATCATCTAAAAACTAAGATGCAACACCTGTGGGCAAATGTGCTTAAACACGACCTTTCACTACTTACAATTCAAGTTCTTAGCATCTGTTAATAGACACCGCTCCACTGATTCCAACCCAGTTGGAATTATTTCTTTAGCCCCCACCATTCCTGAGCAAAAAGCGCAGTTAGAATTGTTGCCTGATGTGCTCTTAAGCTCTAATGTCAGAAGGGTAGTGTCAGGTGGGGGAGGGGAGAGTGATTCAGAGCTCCAATCAGGGACAGCCAGAGTCAGAGCCCAGAATCACACCCCTTGCCTGACTGCACAAAGCCTAAATAGCATATCATGAACCAAAACTAACAGCATTGATTGCTTGGGAACGGTGAGGACTGGAGAAAAAATTCCAACTGTGTCGGAATCAGAGGAGCAGCACCTGTGATGTAAAGAACAGGACTTGTTGGAGGTGATGAAAGGTCCATACGGAACCTGCATGCCTCCAACTTTTTCTCCAGGGTAGAGGTGGCTCAACAGGGTACTAGAGCCTTCTTTTACTTATACAGTTTTTCCCCAATAAACTTATTCTTTAGAATATTGTAATCACTATAATATTTTGTTTGATTCCAACGACTCTTCTGAAATTTTTTTGTCAATGGGTGTGTATATATAATGGGTGTATACAGTATATTTAATGTGAATGTATATATTTGCCTGTGGGCTCCTCTATTTTATCTAGAAACACTTGATGAACTTGTAGATACACAGTACTCTGTATAAAGACAGTACTGAGTAAGAACAATGTCTGGTTTATTTATGTGGATATCACTATGGTCTTTGTATTTTGGTTAATTATTGGATTGTCACAGTAATTACACATGTCACAGCCACATTACTAAAATGATCTGCCATCTTTTATATTGTTTAGTATTTGCATTTCTTTAAGTTAGCGGGTATCAAATTAATTAGTGTCCCCTCCAACAATCAATACTGAAATCCTATCCCAGGGGTAGGCAACCTTTTTTATTTGGCGATTTAAATAAACAAATCAAAGATGAGGTACTCGGTATGCCGGTAAATAATTATAAATTTGACGAACCCTATACTAAAATTATATACCACAAGCTATAACACAGAAGTACTGCCAAAAGATGCTACAGGATGCATGTGTTTACTGCTATTTCCTGGGACGCACCTGTTCCATTAGAAGCAATGAAAGTACATGTGCGGCCCCCAAATAGTGGCAAATGTATGTGTCCAGGAGCACCATATGGCAGCATCCTTATGGTGGAAACACACTATGTATTTGGATGCAACTATATTCTTAGGCCACTGGAACTTTTACTTCGATGTAAAACTGCGTTCACATGGTACGTTTTTGAAAAAAAAAAAAAAAGCCTGCGTTTGTGCAAAAACACACCATTACACAGAATAATATCCCATAGCGGCCCCTGCACAGGATTTTATGTCCCATAGCGGCCCCTGCATAGGGTATTATGTCCCATAGCGGCCCCTGCCCCTGCACACGGCATTATGTCCCATAGTGGCTCCTGCACACGGCATTATGTCCCATAGTGGCCCCTGCACACAGTATTATGTCCCATAGTGGCCCCTGCAAACATTATTATATCCCATAGCAGCCCCGGTCCCATAGCCATAGCGGTCCCTGCACATGGTATTATGTCCCATAGCGGCCCCTGCACATGAAGGACCGGAGTTGGGGGGGGGGTGGCAAACTGGGCAATTGCCTAGGGCCCCGTCCCCAAAGGGGCCACCGGGATACGGAGCTTGATGACTCCGGATCCAGGAGTCAGGCCCGGCCATATCAATAACAGAAAGGGAGGGCCCCTGGAGAGCATGTTATATTCTGTGGGGCCACTTTGGAGCATTATACTGGGGGCACCTCTGGAGAGCATATTACACTGTTTTGGGCCACTGTGGAGCATTATACTGGGGGAACCTCTCTGGGCAGTATATTATACTGTGTGGAGGCCATTCTGGAGCATGTTATACTGTGTGGGGTCATGTGGAGCATTATTCTGGGGGGGCCATCTGCAGAGCACATTATATTGTGTGGCGCCACTGTGAGGCATTATTCGGGGGGGAGCTAAGAAACATTTTACTAGAGGGCCCTCTGGGGATCATATTATACTGCATGGGGCCTACTGTGGAGCATTATACTGGGGGGGGCTCAAAATTCCTGCTGGCAGCCCTGTGTGCTATGTCTGCATCACAGCTCCCTCACTATAATCTTGCACATACATGGCCATGGCCAAGTCATTCCCAATACAGTACTGTGCATGAACTGCCCATGGAGTTATTGGGTCCTGCACAGTACTATAGGGGCTGACTATACTGGGAACATACTCAGTAACACCAGATAGTCAGCACATATGTAAGACTTCAGTGAAGAAGCCGTGGTGTAGGCTATTAGCAGGAAGCTATTGGGTGGGGCCCCAGAACAAGTTCCTCTGGTGGGCCTAAGGCCCTTCAGTCCGACACTGTATAATGGAGAACTATTATATATAAGGGGGCTCTTATTTATAAGGGAGGAGCTATTATATATAAGGGTGGGTTACTATATATAATTGGAAAACTTAAACATTAGGGGGCTATTATAAGGGGGAACTATTATTTATAAGATCATAAAAAAAAAAAAGATCAAAGTTGGGAAATCCTGAATTATGGAAATCTTCTTGTGTGGTTGTACCGGTTCCAAAGAAACCTCACCCTATGGACCTCAACAACTACAGACCCGTAGCATTGACATCCGACCTGATAAAGATCTTATAGAGATTGGTTCTCACACATCTCCGCCCTCTAGTGAACTCGGCTATGGACCCTCTCCAGTTTGCTTATCGGCCAGGCATTGGGGTGGATGATGCCATCATCCACCTTCTGCACAGAGCTCTTTCTCACCTGGAGAAACCAGGGAACACTGAGAATAATGTCATGGAATATTATCTTCGGTCACGTGGAAATCAGTACTGTGCCCACAGTCAATTCATTCTGGATCTTCTGGAATTCTCCCTGACTCATAACTTCTTTGTCTTTAATGGTAAACACTTCCACCAGTTCAGGGGCACTGCCATGGGTAATCCATGTGCGCCTATATATGCAAACTTGCTCCTGGGCTGGTGGGAAGAGACAATGGTGTTTACAGAAAAAGGGAGGATTTTGTTACCAGATTTGAACTGTGGGCACGGTACATTGATGATATCTTGGTCCTGTGGAGGGGAAATGCAGAGTCTCCCTCAGCATTTGCAGGGACTCTAAATGTGAATAAAATTAGTTTATCTTTCACATTCGAGGTGGGTGGCTCTACTTTCCCATTCCTGGATATGTTGATTTCTAAGGGATGTGGAGGTATATTGAATACTAAAGTATTCAGAAAGGCAACAGCTACCAATTCCTTTCTCCAGTGGAATAGTAATCATCCTTATTCACTGAAGAGGGGAATCCCTCGTGGCCAATACCTGAGACTTAGAAGAAACTGTTTGGGGGGCAGGACTTTGTGGACCAGACTGCTGAACTTAGATCACGATTTATTAGGCGTGGTTATCCTGATAGGATTTTGAGAGAGGCATATAGGTCTACCCTGAATTGTGATCGTACTCTATTGCTAAGAGCTAAAAAAAGAAAAACAAGTTAGCTCAGACAAAATTGTCCGTTTGATCGGAATTTTTGATAATGGGGCATCACAAGTACAAAAGGTATTACAACGCCATTGGGACATTCTAATTATAAATCCTGAAATTAAGGCAGTTGTAAGTGAGAGACCGCAGATCACCTTCAGAAAAGGAAGATCCTTAAAAGATCGTTTAGTTAACAGCCACTTGGATAGCCACTTGGTGGCTATCTCCACCAAAAGGTTGCTTTAAATGCAGTGGATGTTCTTCATGTCCATTTTTATTGGTAGGACGGCAATTTTTTTCAGAAAATTTAAAAATTACTTTTGAAATAAAACATTTTAATTTCATGCTGTTCAAGGGGAGTGATCTATAAGATCACCTGCCAATGTAAATTGGAATATGTTGGGAAGACAAATTGGGAGTTGAGGAAAAGAATTGGGGAACACCTTGGGGATGTACGGAATGAGCGGGATACCCCGGTGGCGAGACATGTAAATTCCTGCCACGGGGGGAATGTAAACTGCCTGCGATTTACTGGAGGGGGGGGATTGGTATAAGATAATGTTACAACGTGAGGCAAAGTGGATATTTAAGTTAAAAACTAAGATTCCAGATGGGCTTAACCAGCGGCTAAATTTCTGCTGTTTTATTTGATTGTCCTTTGTTGTTTCCCCCCTAAAAATAAAAAATAAAAATATTATATGAGTGTCTGTTCCAAAGGGTGCTCCATTTTGAAAGCACGGAGTAAATCTAAAAGGTTTTTTTATTTGAATTTATATATAAAGAAAAATTCCTTGGGAATATTTATTATATGCCTAATGGACTTTGTTAGTTCTCCGACTTCAAACTTAGTGGTATATTTTGTTTTTGTGCTCATGTCTCCTTACATTGCTTATTAGGTATTTTTTTATATTAAAAAATACCTTTTTTTTGGACCATTATTATTCTGATAAAGTCAAATTTTTAATGTTCCTGAGCTTACTGATCTGGATGGTAGGCTGATTGGGCCTCTCTAGGTGTCTCTGTTGTAATATCCTTAAGCGTCTTGTTACCTAGCTGCCGAGTGACTTGGGGACGTGGTAATCCTATCGGATATAGGTACGTGTTAGTGCTAGGAGGAGGTAATTGAACAACCCTCTGGGCCGATTCGCATATGAGAGGTGTGGTTGAAGGTTCGCCCCATTGCGCATGCTCGGATCTAATGTATTACAATTGGTTCGGGACTTGAAGCATGTGAGCATGCGTGATATCTTTATTTCGCGTGTGCGCATAGCGATGAATGGATGTGTCGGTTTCATTTTAGTAGAGATGACGTGGTCCCACTAATAACATCATCACTAAGCTTCGGTTTGGCACGAACCTTGAACATCATCCACGTGAGTCTGGGGCACCTGAGTAAGGGGGTAGAGCCCTTAAGAAGTCCTAAGATACAGGGATCTTGCTACCATTGTCACTACATGGAGTCAGATAGCTTTTTTCTTCCACTGTGGGGTTTTATTTGCTTTACCACTGTAGGCAGCATATATTTTTTCTTTGACCAAGAATATTGGAGTTTGAGTAGTCTAGAAAGTCCCCTGATGATTGGTGCATCACTGTACCAGGAAATGCGTAGGCTCTAAGGATAACTATGGTCAAATTAGGGTTCAGCTTGGTACTGCCCTTATTAGGGAAGGGGTCATTTTAATAATAATAATAATAATAATAATAGTCCTTTAATAGTCCCACAGTGGGGAAATTCAGTAATTTTGGGTGTCAGGGTAAGCGTTTTAGGGGGAGGAATAGGGACTGTGGTTCTTTCTCCTGTAATGCACCCTCAGGGTCTTTTTACTCCCGTCTTCAGATGTTGGTTGGTAAGATCGTTTCATTATTTATCTGTGTAGCTGCTATAATACAAAACTTTCTATGGTGGTGATTTTATGTGTATTTGCAATAATACGAAACTCTATAGAGTGGCGAATTTATGATGGTTGATTCATATTTAGGGGCCCTTATATTTTAAACTTACTACTAAATGTAAAGTTTTATTATTGTTTGCATTAGTGCTTTATATTACGACTTTCGTAAATGCAGATGTCCTCCTAAACCAGTGGACGGGCATCAAGATTGTCAACACCTATACAGTGCCTTGCGAAAGTATTCAGCCCCCTTGAACTTTTCAACCTTTTGCCACATTTCAGGCTTCGAACATAAAGATATAAAATTTACATTTTTTGGTGAAGAATCAACAACAAGTGGGACACAATTGTGAAGTGGAACAAAATTTATTGGTTATTTTAAACTTTTGTAAAAAATAAAAAACTGAAAAGTGAGGCGTGCAATATTATTCGGCCCCTTTACTTTCAGTGCAGCAAACTCACTCCAGAAGTTCAGTGAGGATCTCTGAATGATCCAATGTTGTCCTAAATGACTGATGATGATAAATATAATCCACCTGTGTGTAATCAAGACTCCATATAAATGCACCTGCTCTGTGATAGTCTCAGGGTTCTGTTTAAAGCGCAGAGAGCATCATGAAGACCAAGTAACACACCAGGCAGGTCCGTGATACTGTTGTGGAGAAGTTTAAAGCTGGATTTGGATACAAAAAGATTTCCCAAACTTTAAACATCCCAAGGAGTATTGTGCAAGCGATCATATTGAAATGGAAGGAGTATCAGACCACTGCAAATCTACCAAGGCCCGGCCGTCTCTCTAAACTTTCATCTCAAACAAGGAGAAGACTGATCAGAGATGCAGCCAAGAGGCCCATGATCACTCTGGATGAACTGCAGAGATCTACAGCTGAGGTGGGAGAGTCTGTCCATAGGACAACAATCAGTCGTACACTGCACAAATCTGGCCTTTATGGAAGAGTGGCAAGAAGAAAGCCATTTCTCAAAGATATCCATAAAAACTCTCGTTTAAAGTTTGCCACAAGCCACCTGGGAGACACACCAAACATGTAGAAGAAGGTGCTCTGGTCAGATGAAACCAAAATCGAACTTTTTGGCCACAATGCAAAACGATATGTTTGGCGTAAAAGCAACACAGCTCATCACCCTGAACACACCATCTCCACTGTCAAACATGGTGGTGGCAGCATCATGGTTTGGGCCTGCTTTTCTTCAGGGACAGGGAAGATGGTTAAAATTGATGGGAAGATGGATGGAGCCAAATACAGGACCATTCTGGAAGAAAACCTGTTGGAGTCTGCAAAAGACCTGAGACTGGGACGGAGATTTATCTTCCAACAAGACAATGATCTCAAACATAAAGCAAAATCTACAATGGAATGGTTCACAAATAAACCTATCCAGGTGTTAGAATGGCCAAGTCAAAGTCCAGACCTGAATCCAATTGAGATTCTGTGGAAAGAGCTGAAAACTGCTGTTCACAAACGCTCTCCATCCAACCTCACTGAGCTCGAGCTGTTTTCCAAGGAAGAATGGGCAAGAATTTCAGTCTCTCGATGTGCAAAACTGATAGAGACATACCTCAAGTGACTTGCAGCTGTAATCGCAGCAAAAGGTGGCGCTACAAAGTATTAACTTAAGGGGGCCGAATAATTTGGCACGCCCCACTTTTCAGTTTTTTATTTTTTACAAAAGTTTAAAATATCAAATAAATTTCATTCCACTTCACGATTGTGTCCCACTTGTTGATTCTTCACCAAAAAATTTAAATTTTATATCCTTATGTTTGAAGCCTGAAATGTGGCAAAAGGTTGAAAAGTTCAAGGGGGCCGAATACTTTCACAAGGCACTGTAAGTACCTGGGTGTGCTCCTTAATAAGCTTGACTGGGCAGATCACATGGAGGTTCTGTACAGGAAAGGCCACAGCAGGCTCTACCTGCTTAGGAGGCTTAGAGCCTTTGGAGTCCAGGGGGCAGTTCTGACTTTTTTCAACTCGGTAGTGGCATCAGCCATCTTCTTCAGAGTGGCCTGCTGGGGGAGTAGTATATCAACCAGGGATAGAAATAAACTCGACAAGTTGATTAGAAGGGCCAGCTCTGTCCTGTAGAGCCCACTGGACCCTGTGCAGGTGGTGGGCGACAGAAAGATACTGTCCATGGTGAGTTCCATGCGGGAGAATAAGTCCCATCCCATGCATAAGACCGTGATAGCGCTGGGCAGTACTGTTAGTGACCGTCTACTTCATCCTATGTGTGAGAAGGAGTGCTATCGGAAGTCTTTCCTCCCCACTGCAGTCAGGCTGTACAACCAACACCGACCTAAGCAGAGATTATTATTATTATTATCGTTTATTTATATAGCACCATTAATTCCATGGTGCTTTACATTTGCGGATTTACATACGGTACACGAGATATACAAAACAGATAATACAAACAGTGACCAACTGGCACAGTGGTATAGAGGGCTCTGCCCACAGGGGCTTACAGTCTATGAACTGAAATATCTTTCTGTTGTGATATCCCCCCCCCCCCCGCTACTTCTTTACCTGTACCTTTCTATCTGTCTGTCTACTATCAATGAAATGCCTCTACCTTGGAACGTTCTTGTATATGTTGTATTTGTATTGCTTATCTTTGCAGTGTATATCTTTGCTGCTGTAACACACTGAATTTTCCCATGGTGGGACTATTAAAGGATTATTATATTATTATTATTATTATTATAAGACTGACTATTATTTATAAGGGGGGGAACTATTTATAAGAGGCCTATAAAAAGGGGGTAATTATTATATATAAGGCATCCATTATAAGGGGGGAGGTATTATTTATAAGAGGGGAACTGTTTATAAGGGTGGTACCAGGGGCGTAACTACCGGGGTAGCAGTGGTAGCAGCTGCCACAGGGCCCGGGACATTACGGGGCCCCGCGGGCCCCCGATGCAGTTTTTTTTTTTTTTTTTAATAGTCCGTTATCTGCTGGAGTAACCCCAGCAGGTAACGGGCCCTATATACTTACCGTTCCCCGAGGTACCGCTCACGGCCGCCTGCGCTTCCGATTCTGCGGAGACGGCTGTGAGCAGGAGCGGGGATCGGTATGTGAGGCCGCGGGCCGAACACCTGCTATCATTATACTTCAGGGTCTTTTCAGACCCCGGAGTATAATAATCGGAGGCCCAGAGTTGGTGAGGGAACATAAAAAACAATATACACTTACCGCTCCTGCGCCTCGGGCCTGTTTGCTGACGTCCCAGACGTCAGCCGACGTCATTTTGCGTCGCGACGCCGGTCCCACATCACGTGACGCCGGCCTGGTCCGCACAAGAAGAAGGCCGGAGTAGCGCACGGGCATGCACCAGAGCGAGGAACAGGTAAGCAACGTTGTTTTTTTATGTTTCTATACTCCCCTAGGTCTCCGATTATTATACTCTGGGGTCTGAAAAGACCCCAGAGTATAATAATTGTTCATGGGTGGTCCACAATGGGACATATAATAGTGTGTGCAGGGGCCACTATGGGGAATACTACTGTGTGCAGGGGCCCCTATGGGACATGATACTGTGTGCAGGAGCCACTATGGGACATGATACTGTGTGCAGGGGCCCCTATGGGACATGATACTGTGTGCAGAGGCCACTATGGGACATGATACTGTGTGCAGGGGCCACTATGGGACATGATACTGTGTGCAGGGGCCCCTATGGGACATGATACTGTGTGCAGGGGCCACTATGGGGAATGATACTGTGTGCAGGGGCCACTATGGGACATGATACTGTGTGCAGGGGCCACTATGGGACATGATACTGTGTGCAGGGGCCCCTATGGGACATGATACTGTGTGCAGGGGCCCCTATGGGACATGATACTGTGTGCAGGGCCCCTATGGGACATGATACTGTGTGCAGGGGCCCCTATGGGACATGATACTGTGTGCAGGGGCCCCTATGGGACATGATACTGTGTGCAGGGGCCCCTATGGGACATGATACTGTGTGCAGGGGCCCCTATGGGACATGATACTGTGTGCAGGGGCCCCTATGGGACATGATACTGTGTGCAGGGGCCGCTATGGGACATTATACTGTATGCAGGGACCACTATGGGACATGATACTGTGTGCAGGGGCCACTATGGGGAATGATACTGTGTGCAGGGGCCACTATGGGACATGATACTGTGTGCAGGGGCCACTATGGGACATGATACTGTGTCCAGGGGCCCCTATGGGACATGATACTGTGTGCAGGGGCCCCTATGGGACATGATACTGTGTGCAGGGGCCCCTATGGGACATGATACTGTGTGCAGGGGCCACTATGGGACATGATACTGTGTGCAGGGGCCACTATGGCAGGAATGCGTTTTTTTTTTTTTTTTTGGGGGGGGGAGTTGGAGGGGGCGGTCCGAGGGGAGGGGGCGGTCCGGGGGGAGGGGTCGGGGGCGGCGGTTCGGGGGGGGCCCATGTCAAATGTTCGCCTTGGGGCCCAGCCATTCCTAGTTACGCCACTGGGTGGTACAATTGTTAAGTGGGCTTATTTATAAAGGGGGCTATTAGTGATAATGGGAACTATTATTTATAAGGGTAACTATTATTTATGAGAGGTCTATTATAAGAGAGCAGTATTATTTTTACGGGGTGACTGTTACTGATAAAGGGGAATATTACTGATACAGGACACTATTTACAATTTATAAGGGAACTATTATTGATAAGCTCTAATATTATTTATAAGTAGGGACTATTATTTATAAGGAGGCGCTATAATAACTGATGACTGGGTGCAAAAATCTATTAGTCGGTACAAAGGTGCTCATTTGAATTGTGTGTGGGAAAATGGGGCTAACTTTATATGTCCAGGCAACATCTCCACATTATAAAGGACACAACTGATGACAGCTCATACTGTACAGCTTTATATATGTGTAATGACAGTAACATCTATTACTAAATTGTCTGACCATTGTACAAGCAATGCTATCTCCGACGCCCCTGCTACCTCTTGTGTCACCCCCTCTACCTCATAGATTGTAAGCTCTTGCAAGCAGGGCCCTCAGTCCCATTGTGTGAATTGACTATTTCTTTGTAATGTATCTTTTTTGTCTGTACTTGAACCCTGAGGCCTTATCAGCGGTCTCTTACTTCAGGCAGAAGTGCTGAAGAGAACAGAGACGCTCTGGGGCGCAAGGAAGGTAACATTGTTTTTTAGGTTTCATCACCTTTCCTGGGGCTTCACTTATTATACTCTGCGGTCTGAAGAGACCCCACAGTATAATAATAGCAGTTTTGTTTCGGTCGTGTTTGGTCCGATGGAAACAGCTGGACGAGGACTTGGGCTGCCGTGCCAGGGAAATAAGCATCGCGTCAAGCACTTATATCGACAAAAAAATAAAAAAAAGTTATAAATTTTGGAAGGAGGGGGGAGAATATGAAAAAAAGTCGCCAAGCATTAATGTAAAAACTACCCTGCGTCCTTAAAGGGATAAATAGCACATCTTGAACCCAAAATCTGCTTTGAAATCTTTGCCTGGGAGAGATCTTGTTGATAAAGACAATGACCACAAACGTACAGTCTATGGGACTTTCCCTATGTTAGTAGTGTGGCTGATCATCTTGCAGCCGCCATCCTTAAAGGCTACTATTACGGCGGATGTCGGGAAGGGGTCATTAACCCCTTCCCGACATCCGCCGTAATAGTAGCCTTTAAAGATGGCGGCTGCAAGATGACCAGCCACACTACTAACATAGGGAAAGTCCCATAGACTGCTTTACAGTTGTATTGCTGTCTATGGGACTTGCATTCAACCAATTGCAGGTTCAAGTACCCTAGAGAGGCTAATAAAATAGTAAAAAAAAATGAAAAAAAAAGTTCAAATCACCTTTTCCTAGAATACATAGAAAACTAAAAAAAGCCGAAAAAAGTGCATCATATTGATTAAATGGTACCATTATGAAGTACAATTTGTCAAAAAAATTAAGCCCTCATATGGCTCTGTGAATAGAAGAATAAAAAAAAAAGTTATGGCTTTTGTAAGGCAGGGAGTGCAAAATGAAAATTGAAAAATGGAGTAACTGGTTTTGGATCTTCACCATAATACAGTAAAGAAAATATAGAACTTTCTAGAATTGATCTTGTTTTTGAAAACAAGGAATGGCCGTTAATTGACAGGTTAGGCTATATTCACTTCTGTGCTGGAATCTCCAATTGAGACTCTGTTGCAATATCTGCCAAAAATCTGACTTTTTCCTACACCAGTTTCAGTTAAAAAATGACAGAAACCCAAGGGACCCATTATACAGTAGTCAATGGTGTTAGCGCAATGGCCTCCTTGCTGCCTTTCCCTATAACAACTAAGACAACTTTTATTTTGCCCCTTGCAGACGACCGTGGCTGTGGTCAGTGTGCTATCCTTGTATTTCATGGATAGCACACTGACCCATTCTTTTCATGGTCCCGTGTGCGGGCCAACAGTCCAGGCCACAAAATATGGAACATTCCTGTCCTATTTTTCGTCCCTTGCTTCTGTGGCTCCTATTCATTTAATGAATGGAGCCGCGCGCGGAAGCACGGCTCGTGCACAAGGAACATCCAAGTGTCTCCTGTGTACCGTCCATGCTTTTAATTCACGGCAGGCCGATTTCAGCACGGTCGTCTGCAATCGGCCTCACAAATATGCCCCAATACTTAAGCTTGCAGTTCATCTCACAACCTAAAAAAAGTTTTGACTGCAAATGTTGATACTTTTTAATGATAATATGTAAAAAGTATCACATCATTTCAGTAAGAAATCTTAACTATTCATGCAGATGTCTTTACTTTGTTATGCTTTTTTTTTTTTTTGTTTATTTCACTTGTTTCACTAAAAGTAACCTGGTATGTAAAGATTAACAGCTATAATTATTTTACAAAAAAATATGGAATTACCTTCCAGCTTCCTGCAGCTAAGTTTTGTAATGCTCCAGCTGCGCCTTCAAGGGTATCTGGGTTTGAGCACTCAGAGAGAAGTGTGAGGTAGGGTTTGACTATTGAAGGATGCCATAGCATTTGGATTCCTTTTGGTGGATCTGCACAATCAGGAAACGGCCCAACTCCATCCCACTAGTAAGAAATGTAAAAATATGTCACAAATCATTCACTAAAATCCAAGAAAGATAACAAGCAAGCAAACAATTGGGGGAATTTATTAAGAACGACTTTCACAACACCAGTTTCAATGCATTTCCCTGCTGACTCTGGCCTCTTAACTCAGGAACACTTCCAACACTGGAACAGAGTAGAATTCTACACCAGCCAGGAACTATGGTATAGTAAATTTGTTGGGCTCCACCCTGGCGACCTCGGTCTCTTCCCTGCTCCATTTGAATAAATAAGTGCCAGGATAACATGACATATATTCAGATATAGTATGACTCTGGTGTGCACCAACCACAAATGTCATAAGTATATAGGAAGGAAAAAGAGAGGATGAAAGGAGGCCTACAGTCATGGCCAAAAGTTTTGAGAATGACACAAATATTATATTTTCACATGATCTGCTGCCCTCTGGTTTTTATGTGTGTTTGTCAGATATTTTTATCACATACAGAAATATAATTGCATTCATATTATGAGTAACAGAAGCTTATATTGACAGTTAGAATGAGTTAATGCAGCAAGTCAATATTTGCAGTGTTGACCCTTCTTCTTCAGGACCTCTGCAATTCTCCCTGGCATGCTCTCAATCAACTTCTGGACCAAATCCTGACTGATAGCAGTCCATTCTTGCAGAATCAATGCTTTAATTTTGTCTGAATTTGTTGGTTTTTGTTTGTCCACCCGTCTCTTGATGATTGACCACAAGTTCTCAATGGGATTAAGATCTGGGGAGTTTCCAGGCCATGGACCCAAAATCTCTATGTTTTGTTCCCTGAGCCATTTAGTTATCACCTTTGCTTTATGGCAAGGTGCTCCATCATGCTGGAAAAGGCAATGTTGAGCGCCAAACTGCTCTTGGACGGTTGGGAGAAGTTGCTCTTGGAGGACATTCTGGTACCATTCTTTATTCATGGCTGTGTTTTTAGGCAAGACTGTGAGAGAGCCGATTCCCTTGGCTGAGAAGCAACCCCACACATGAATGGTTTCAGGATGCTTTACAGTTGGCATGAGACAAGACTGGTGGTAGCGCTCACCTCTTCTTCTCCGAATAAGCTGTTTTCCAGATGTTCCAAACAATCGAAAAGGGGATTCATCAGAGAAAATGACTTTACCCCAGTCCTCAGCAGTCCACTCCCTGTACCTTTTGCAGAATATCAGTCTGTCCCTGATGTTTTTTCTGGAGAGAAGTGGCTTCTTTGCTGCCCTCCTTGAGACCAGGCCTTGCTCCAAGAGTCTCCGCCTCACAGTGCGTGCAGATGCACTCACACCTGCCTGCTGCCATTCCTCAGCAAGCTCTGCACTGCTGGTAGCCCGATCCCGCAGCTGAAACACTTTTAAGAGACGGTCCTGCCGCTTGCTGGTCTTTCTTGGGCGCCCTGGAGCCTTTTTGGCACCAATGGAACCTCTCTCTTGAAGTTCTTGATGATACGATAGATTGTTGACTGAGGTGCAATCTTTCTAGCTGCAATACTCTTCCCAGTTAGGCCATTTTTGTGCAGTGCAATGATGACTGTACGTGTTTCTTTAGAGATAACCATGTTTAACAGAAGAGAAACAATGATGGCAAGCACCAGCCTCCTTTTAAAGTGTCCAGTGGTGTCATTCTTACTTAATCATGACAGATTGATCTCCAGCCCTGTCCTCATCAACACCCACACTTGTGTTAATGGAGCAATCACTGAAACGATGTTAGGTGGTCCTTTTAAGGCAGGGCTGCAATGATGTTGAAATGTGTTTTGGGGGATAAAGTTCATTTTCTAGGCAAATATTGACTTTGCAAGTAATTGCTGTTAAGCTGATCACTCTTTATAACATTCTGGAGTATATGCAAATTGCCATTAGAAAAACTGAAGCAGTAGACTTTGTAAAAATTTATATTTGTATCATTCTCAAAACTTTTGGCCATGACTGTAAATAAAGAAATCTTAAATAGTAAAGAAAATATTGAAAATAAAAATAAAACTTATTGTTTATTAAAATACTATATATAAAAAAAGAGGCAGTGCAGGGAAGAAAAAAAAAAATCTCACTCAGATCCCAATAGAACAGAGTGGAAGAAAAATATGTGTTTATTGAAACACATTGATGCTGTATAACAACTTTGATCAGAATGGGAATGTAGAAAAAGCAATAAACACACAGAGCTATGTCTCCAACATTAGTTATTTTGTAGTCATCTGTAGCAGATTACAATGTGCCACAAACAACAAGTGATATACACAGGTTAAGTCACTGAATAAACTAAAATATGTGGGTTATTCCGATCCCTGAACTGCGGGATTACCCGTTATTATTGTTTATTTATATAGCATCATTAATTCCATGGTGCTTTACATTTGCGGATTTACATACAGTACACCAGATATACAAAACAGATAATACAAACAGTGACCAACTGGCACAGTGGAATAGAGGGCCCTGCCCGCAAGGGCTTACAATCTATGTTACCTAGGGCAGAGAGGCAAGTAGGCAGGGACAAGGGGTGGGTTCAGCTTAGGTCTCACTGTCTTGTCGTTCCCCTCCTCCCAGGGTTCACCAGCAGCACTGGGGAATTGCCAGTTGAGCAATTCCCCAGTGCTATGTGGCTCAACATACAGCTTGCACCAGTGAGTACTTACCACAGAGTGATACCATACAGCTTTCACCATGGATTATCAGCTTCAGGTAAATTTGTTAAAGCTGGTGTAATGGAATTGCCAGTTGAGCAATTCCCCAGTGCTGCTGGTGAACCCTGGGAGGAGGGGAACGACAAGACAGTGAGACCTAAGCTGAACCCACCCCCTGTCTCTGCCTACTTGCCTCTCTGCCCTAGGTGACAGTGGACACCTGGGCGCCAGTCCCTTCTTAGATAAGTGACAACACAAAACGCGGACAAGACAAACAACACAGAAGAAGAGTCAGCAAGCCATGGGTTAAAGCCAGAGAGACAAAGAAGTACCAAATCGCAATCCAAAAGAGTAGTTACAAGAAAAGCCAAAAGATCAGAAGTCAGTAATATACAATAGCAAAGGGAACACTAGCAAGGTCAGAGACGCAATAGCCAGCAACCAAGTGTGGGTTGATAGGCTGTAAATAGGAAGTCCAGAACCCGCCCCAGGATTGATTGGCAGATAAGCTGTCAATCACAAGGCAAGGCTGAGATTAACTATTAGAGGAGCAGAGGGGAACAAAGGTGTGAGAGATGGGTGTGGTGGGAAATCAATTACAGAGGTGAGGGAATAGGATAGTGTTCAGACAGGGTACTACAAAAACCTAAAGCAAGGGATCATAGCTGCACATGCTTCCTGTGCCGTAGCATATGGCCAGAGGATGGCGTCGAAGTCCGAACAGGCGCGGACATTACTGCTGGTGTTGTTTTTAGGGACAAGAATCTCTCACATTGAGGAGAGCACCAGTGAAGGTGTGTAGAGATTTTAATTGCCTTTTGCCCTCTACTTAGCATCTACATATCACAAGGCATTATGGGAAAGGAGCTGGGGAGCTCATGCGCCATCTATTGGATGTAACAGATCCTCAATTTGCTTTTGACTCACCGAGCCTTGAGACAGCAAAAGGGATCTTAGCCAAGCCAATTTCACTTATCTGCATACCTAACCCACTCATTGCCTCCCACTAAGCCAGCCAATTCACTTTGCTCTGTACTGATGAAGGACAACAATCCGGAAACAGCGCTGCATGCAGATAAGTGAAATTGGCTTGGCTAAGATCCTTTTTGCTGTCTCAAGGCTCGGTGAGTCAAAAGCAAATTGAGGATCTGTTACATCCAATAGAGGGCGCATGAGCTCCCCAGCTCCTTTCCCATAATGCCTTGTGATATGTAGATGCTAAGTAGAGGGCAAAAGGCAATTAAAATCTCTACACACCTTCACTGGTGCTCTCCTTAATGTGAGAGATTCTTGTCCCTAACCCACTCATTGCCTCCCACTAAGCCAGCCAATTCACTTTGCTCTGTACTGATGAAAGACAACAATCCGGAAACAGCGCTGTATGCAGATAAGTGAAATTGGCTTGGCTAAGATCCCTTTTGCTGTCTCAAGGCTCAGTGAGTCAAAAGCAAATTAATGATCTGTTACATCCAATAGAGGGTGCATGAGCTCCCCAGCTCCTTTTCCATAATGCCTTGTGATATGTAGATGCTAAGTAGAGGGCAAAAGGCAATTAAAATCTCTACACACCTTAACTGGTGCTCTCCTCAATGTGAGAGATTCTTGTCCCTAACCCACTCACTGCCTCCCACTAAGCCAGCTAATTCACTTTGCTCTGTACTGATGAAGGATAACAATCCGGAAACAGCGCTGTATGCAGATAAGTGAAATTGGCTTGGCTAAGATCCCTTTTGCTGTCTCAAGGCTCAGTGAGTCAAAAGCAAATTGAGGATCTGTTACATCCAATAGAGGACGCATGAGCTCCCCAGCTCCTTTCCCATAATGCCTGGTGTTGTTTTTAGTTCAGATGCAACTGCCAGAACACTGCTATAATATAGCCAGCAACACCCGGACCATTATTAGTTAGTGCAGACGAGAGCAGTATGAGCCAAACAATATACACATATAGACAGCATCGGAGCCAGCTCAGATGTAATGTGCTCCCAGAGTCTATGGTTGAGAGCCAAAGACCAAAAAGGCTAGGGACTACAGTGCATGTCAGTAGTATGGCCATGCGAGTAAATTGTATTGTGTATGATCCACTGGTATTACAAATTGCTGATTGCGATATAGATGGATAGATCTAACTTTCCCTCATAATTCTGTCCCTACATTGCCTAACATACCCACCCAACATACATTTTACTATTTTGTTATTGCCCTGTGTTCACATTGTAGATTTATTTTGGGTTTAATAGAGGCATTAGTATGGGGTCCCACCTTAATGAGGTCGCCTTGTCGGGGCAGGTGGGCTTCCTACTGTTTGATCAAATATGTATAACTAAGAACCTCAAAATTTTACTTTATACACCATATTAATTTGTAGGTGCCAATAATAGCAGTAATGCTATCTCTGCTCTCTATATAACCTTGTGCTGTGTCAGAGTGCTGCTACACTTTTTTTGTTTTTATACATTTTACCACAGTAGCTTGCACCTGTTCACATTGGGATGTGCTGTCTGAATCTTTTTTGTGTGTGTACTGCATGGGGGGTGTGGTTCCCTCTAATTGGACTTGCACTCCCATTCAATTGCACGGGTTTATATAAGTGGAATAGAGGATATTTTTCAGTTCCCCATTTGCCCCTAGGCTATTTTAAGTTGAGTATGCTCTGGATCCTATTTGACCTGTGTTCACATTGTAGACCTGTTCTGGGTCCTCTAGATCCTATTTGCCCTGTGTTCATATTGTAGACCTGTTCTGGGTCCAAGAGAGGTATGTTATTTCCTTGTGTTCACATTGTAGACCTGTTTTGGGTCCAAGAGAGGTATGTTATTGCCCTGTGTTCACATTGTAGACTTATTTTGGGTTTAATAGAGGCATTAGTATAGGGTCCCACCTTAATGAGGTCGCCTTGTGGGGGCAGGTGGGCTTCCTACTGTTTGATCAAATATGTATAACTAAGAACCTCAAAATTTTACTTTATACACCATATTAATTTGTAGGTGCCAATAATAGCAGTAATGCTATCTTTGTTCTCTATATACCCTTGTGCTGTGTCAGAGTGCTGCTACACTTTTTTGTTTATATATATATATATATATATATATATACTGTATATACAGTATACAGTATATACAGTATATACAGTATATACAGTATACTGTATATACAGTATATATATACTGTATATACAGTGCCTTGCGAAAGTATTCGGCCCCCTTGAACTTTTCAACCTTTTGCCACATTTCAGGCTTCAAACATAAGGATATAAAATTTTAATTTTTTGGTGAAGAATCAACAACAAGTGGGACACAATCAGAACTGGAACGAAATTTGATATTTTAAACTTTTGTAAAAAATAAAAAACTGAAAAGTGGGGCGTGCCAAATTATTCGGCCCCCTTAAGTTAATACTTTGTAGCACCACCTTTTGCTGCGATTACAGCTGCAAGTCGCTTGGGGTATGTCTCTATCAGTTTTGCACATCGAGAGACTGAAATTCTTGCCCATTCTTCCTTGGAAAACAGCTCGAGCTCAGTGAGGTTGGATGGAGAGCGTTTGTGAACAGCAGTTTTCAGCTCTTTCCACAGATTCTCGATTGGATTCAGGTCTGGACTTTGACTTGGCCATTCTAACACCAGGATACATTTATTTGGGAACCATTCCATTGTAGATTTTGCTTTATGTTTGGGCTCATTGTCTTGTTGGAAGATAAATCTCCGTCCCAGTCTCAGGTCTTTTGCAGACTCCAACAGGTTTTCTTCCAGAATGGTCCTGTATTTGGCTCCATCCATCTTCCCACCAATTTTAATCATCTTCCCTGTCCCTGCTGAAGAAAAGCAGGCCCAAACCATGATGCTGCCACCACCATGTTTGACAGTGGGGATGGTGTGTTCAGGGTGATGAGCTGTGTTGCTTTTACGCCAAACATATCGTTTTGCATTGTGGCCAAAAAGTTCGATTTTGGTTTCATCTGACCAGAGCACCTTCTTCCACATGTTTGGTGTGTCATCCAGGTGGCTTGTGGCAAACTTTAAACGAGAGTTTTTATGGGTATCTTTGAGAAATGGCTTTCTTCTTGCCACTCTTCCATAAAGGCCAGATTTGTGCAGTGTACGACTGCTTGTTGTCCTATGGACAGACTCTCCCACCTCAGCTGTAGATCTCTGCAGTTCATCCAGAGTGATCATGGGCCTCTTGGCTGCATCTCTGATCAGTCTTCTCCTTGTTTGAGATGAAAGTTTAAAGGGACGGCTGGGTCTTGGTAGATTTGCAGTGGTCTGATACTCCTTCCATTTCAATATGATCGCTTGCACAGTGCTCCTTGGGATGTTTAAAGTTTGTGAAATCTTTTTATATCCAAATCCAGCTTTAAACTTCTCCACAACAGTATCACGGACATGCCTGGTGTGTTCCTTGGTCTTCATGATGCTCTCTGCGCTTTAAACAGAACCGAGACTATCACAGAGCAGGTGCATTTATACGGAGACTTGATTACACACAGGTGGATTATATTTATCATCATCAGTCATTTAGGACAACATTGGATCATTCAGAGATCCTCACTGAACTTCTGGAGTGAGTTTGCTGCACTGAAAGTAAAGGGGCCGAATAATATTGCACGCCTCACTTTTCAGTTTTTTATTTTTTACAAAAATTTAAAATAACCAATAAATTTTGTTCCACTTCACAATTGTGTCCCACTTGTTGTTGATTCTTCACCAAAAAATGTAAATTTTATATCTTTGAAGCCTGAAATGTGGCAAAAGCTTGAAAAGTTCAAGGGGGCCAAATACTTTCACAAGGCACTGTATATACACAGTATATGTTACCGTTAAAGTGCGAAAGCCGTGAATGTGCACATTACCTAGGTAATCTGCAGATTAACTGATTTGCTCAGATGTGCAGAATCAAGAGTTTTCCGCACTTTACCTAGGTAATGTGCACATTCATGGCTTGTGACCTGTTAAAGTTGAAAACTTTTGTATCATGCCGAAATTCATGTCTGACTGTTAGTGTGCGTCCCGCTAAAGTTGAAAACTTTCGTGTCTGCCTGCTAGCACAGCTGCGCGGGAATTTGTGTAGTGATTAACTCCTAGTATTGTTTCATGTCCAAATTCATGTCTGCCTATTAGCGCGGGGATTTGTGTGGTGATTTCTTTTGAAAGCAGATAAATTGAACTCCTAGAATGCAAAGAAGCACCGTCTTGGTCAGTAAAATGATTCTTTGCAAACCTCTTTAGCGGAGATTCCAAATGCATTATGCCACCAAAGATGTTCTTTTCACTTTAACGAGTGCCTAGTAGGTAATGTGCAGATTAGCTAGGTAATGTGCAGATTACCTAGGTAATGTGAGTAATGAAGCCAGTTTTCTGCACTTTAACGGATCACCCTAGTGAATCTGCACATTACTTAGGTAATCTGCAGATTAACTGATTTCTGCACTTTAATGGTAACATATATACACAGTGGGTATGGAAAGTATTCAGACCCCTTTAAATTTTTCACTCTTTGTTTCATTGCAGCCATTTGCTAAAAGCAAAAAAGTTCATTTTATTTCTCATTAATGTACACTCAGCACCCCATCTTAACAGAAAAAAACAGAAATGTAGATATTTTTGCAAATTTAATAAAAAAGAAAATCTGAAATATCACATGGTCATAAGTATTCAGACCCGTTGCTCCGTATTGAGTAGAAGCACCCTTTTGAGCTAGTACAGCCATAAGTCTACTTGGGAATGATGCAACAACTTTTTCACATCTGGATTTGGGGATCCTCTGCCATTCGTCCTTGCAGATCCACTCCAGTCCCGTCAGGTTGGATGGTGAACCTTGGTGGACAGCCATTTTCAGGTCTCTCCAGAGATGCTCAATTGGGTTGAGGTCAGGGCTCTGGCTGGGCCAGTCAAGAATGGTCACAGAGTTGTTCCAAAGCCACTCCTTTGTTATTTTAGCTGTGTGCTTAGGGTCATTGTCTTGTTGGAAGGTGAACCTTCAGCCCAGTCTGAAGTCCAGAGTAGAGATGGGCGAAACTATTTTGCAGAAGTGGGATTCGATCCGAATTTCAGGAAATCTTCGATTCACCACGATTCCCGGATTTCCTGATGCTTCGCGGTAACGAATATTTAGTAAGGACCTTTGTGACATCAGATGGTCACATAATGTTCTCTAGTGATGTGATTGGCAGGGCCGGTTTTAGACAAAGTGGGGCCCTGGGCAAAATTAAAAGCAGGGCCCCAAATGCTGATATGCAAACAACACCATCGTCTTCCAGTGACAACCCCTATAATAACGCCTCCTTTCTGCCAACACAAAGTAATAACAAGCCCCATTTTACCACACACAATTCAAATGAGCAGCTTTGTACCACCTAATAGATTTTTGCACCCAGTCATCAGTTATTATAGCGCCTCCTTATAAATAATATTACGCATTATCAGTAATAGCACCCTCATAAATGATAAATAGTTCCCTGTATCAGTAATATTCCCCCTTATCAGTAACAGACACCCCGTAAAAATAATACTGCTCCCTTATAAATAATAGCCCCCTCATAAATAATAGTTACCCTTATAAATAATAGTCCCCATTATCACTAATAGCCCCCTTTATAAATAAGCCCACTTAACAATTATACCCCCCTTATAAATAGTTCCCCTCTTATAAATAATAGCTCCCCCCTTATAATGGATGCCTTATATATAATAGTTCCCCCCTTATAAATAATAGTCCATCTTATAAATAATAGTTCCCCCTTATAATAGCCTCCTCATACTTAAGTTTCCCAATTATATATAGTAACCCACCCTTATATATAATAGTTCTCCGTTATACAGTGTTGGACTGAAGGGCCTTAGGCCCACCAGAGGATCTTGTTCTGGGGCCCCACCCAACAGCTTCCTGCTAATAGCCTACACCAAGGCTCCTTCACTGAAGTCTTACATATGTGCTGACTATCTGGTGTTACTGAGTATGTTCCCAGTATAGTCAGCCCCTATAGTACTGTGCAGGCCCCAATAACTCCATGACGAGCTCATGCACAGTACTGTATGGGGAATGACATGGCCATGGGGCACTACACGTATGTGCAAGATTATAGTGAGGGAGCTGTGATGCAGACATAGCACACAGGGCTGCCAGCAGGAATTGTGAGCCCCCCCCCCCCACAGTATAATGCTCCACATGGTATATAATGCTCCACAGTATAAAATGCTCTCCTGAGCCCTCCAGTTTCCCCACATGGTATATAATGCTCCACAGTGACCCCACATAGTATAAAATGCTCCCCTGAGCCCCCCATAGTGGCCCCACATGGTATGTAAGGCTCCACACAGTATAATACTCCACAGTGGCCCACACAGTATACTACCCCTTAGTGGCCCCAGACAGTGCAATATGCTCCCCAGCAGCCCCACACAATATAATATGCTCCATACAGTATAATATGCACCCCACAATGCCCCCCCAGTATAATGCTCCAGTAGCCTAACTCAGTATAACATGCTCCATAATGACCTCCACACAGTATAATATACCCCCCAGAGGGGTTCCCCCAGTATAATGCTCCACAGTGGTCCCCCACAGTCCCCCCCAGTATAATGCTCTACAATGGCCACACAGAGTATCATATGCTCTCGAAAAGCCCCACACAATATAATACACTCCACAGTGGCCCCACACAGTATAACAGGCTCCCCACACTGTCCCTTCCCCCAGTATAAAGCTCCACAGTGGCCCATAGTATAATATTCTTCCCAGAGGGCCCCCACTAGTATAATGTTCCACAGAGCATTATACTGTGGGGCCCCTCTGGAGAGCATATTAAACTGTGTGGGGGCCACTGTGGAGCATTATACTGGGGGGCCCCTCTGGAGAGGATAATGCTCCAAAGTGGCCCCATATAATATAACATTATCTCCAGAGCCCCCCCCCCCACATTATAATATTCCACAGAGGCCCCACAGAATATAACATGCTATCCAGAGGGCCCCTTCCCCAGTATAATGCTCCACAGTGGCCCCAAACAGTATAATATGCTATCCCTACAGTGCTATTATTATATTATATTCTGGGGTCTCTTCAGACCCCAGAGTATAATAATCGAAGGCCCGGGGGAGGTGGAGGAAAATAACAAACAGTTATGCTCACCTTGTCTTACCTCTCCTGGACCTCCTCGCGCTGCTCCGCTATCCCCGCCGGTGACCGCTTCCTCTTCTCTGCGGCTGATGTCACGCGTTGTGGACATCATCGCTGAGGCCTGTGATTGGGCCTCAGTGATTACGTGAGGCACGCTGTCAGCACGCCCCACGTGATCTCTAAGGGTGATGTCCGGGACGCCAGAAGATGATGTCGGACGCCAGGACAGGTGAGTAAAAATGTTTGTTATTTTTACTCACCTCAGGTTCCGGATCCCGGGGGCCCTGGGTGATTGCCCAGTTTGCCCCCCCCCCCCCCCCTAACGCCGGCCCTGGTGATTGGGTAGGCGTGTCTTTGCTTGTTAGCAGATCCTTCCACATGAATAAAACTTGTCCGTGCTGGAGAGAGAGAGGGCATTATGGGAAAGGAGCTGGGAGCTCATGCGCCCTCTGTTGGATGTAACAGATCCTCAGTTTGCTTTTGACTCACCGAGTCTTGAGACAGCAAAAGGGATTTTAGCCAAGCCAGTTTCACTTATCTGCATACAGCGCTGTTTCGGGATTTTTGTCCCTCATCAGTGCAGTGCAAAGTGTACTGGCTGGCTTTGTGGGAGGCAATGAGTGGGTTATGGACAGGGACATCTCTCCTTGAGGAGAGCACCAGTTAAGGTGTGTAGAGTTTTGAGTTGCCTTTCGCCCTCTACTAAGCATCTACATATCACAAGGCATTATGGGAAAGGAGCTGGGAGCTCATGCGCCCTCTGTTGGATGTAACAGATCCTCAGTTTGCTTTTGACTCACCGAGTCTTGAGACAGCAAAAGGGATTTTAGCCAAGCCAGTTTCACTTATCTGCATACAGCGCTGTTTCGGGATTTTTGTCCCTCATCAGTGCAGAGCAAAGTGTACTAGCTGGCTAGAGAGAGAGAGACATGACTGTGGCATCCAAGGGCTTCCACCATTTTGCCGCCCACCCCGGCTCTCTGCAGCCCAGAAATAGCTGTTTATTCACCGCGAAGTAATTCGGATCGAAGCAAATTTTTTTGGAACTTCGAATCGAACTGCTGAATCGAACTTTTGAGAAATTCGCTCATCTCTAGTCCAGAGCACTCTGGAATAGGTTTTCTTCCAGGATATCTACGTACTTGGCCGCATTCATCTTTCCTTCAATTGCAACCAGTCGTTCTGTCCCTGCAGCTGAAAAACACCCCCATAGCATGATGCTGCCACCACCATGTTTCACTGTTGGGATTGGGCAGGTGATGAGCACTGCCTGTTTTTCTCCACACATACCGCTTAGAATTAAAGCCAAAAAGTTCAATCTTCGTCTCATCAGACCAGAGAATCTTATTTCTCATAGTCTGGGAGTCCTTCATGTGTTTTTTGGCAAACTCTATGCGGGCTTTCATATGTCTTGCACTGAGGAGAGGCTTCCTTCGGGCCACTCTGCCATGAAGCCCCGACTGGTAAAGGGCTGCAGTGATAGTTGACTTTGTGGAACTTTCTCCCATCTCCCTACTGCATCTCTGGAGCTCAGCCACAGTGATCTTTGGGTTCTTCTTTACCTCTCTCACCAGAACTCTTCTCCCACGATTGCTCAGTTTGGCTGGACGGAACCTTGAGTGCTGCAGAAATTCTTTTGTAACCTTGGCCAGATCTGTGCCTTGCCACAATTCTGTCTCTGAGCTCCTTTGGCAGTTTCTTTGATCTCATGATTCTTATTTGCTCTGACATGCACTGTGAGCTGTGAGGTCTTATATAGACAGGTGTGTGCCTTTCCTAATCAAGTCCAATCAGTTTAATTAAACACAGCTGGACTGCAATGAAGGAGTAGAACCATCTCAAGGAGGATCAGAAGGAAATGGACAGCATGTGAGTTAATTATGAGTGTCACAGCAAAGGGTCTGAATACTTATGACCATATATGACTGATATTTCAGTTTTTCTTTTTTAATAAATTTGCAAAAATATCTACACTTTCTGTTTCTGTCAAGATGGGGTGCTGAGTGTACATTAATGAGAAATAAAATGAACTTTTTTGCTTTTAGCAAATGGCTGCAATGAAACAAAGAGTGAAAAATTTAAAGGGGTCTGAATACTTTCCGTACCCACTGTATGCCACACGATTGGAGAGACTGTAGACATGAATACAGCATTATATATACATCACTAGCAGAAGGACCCGGCTTTGCACGGGTATATTTCATTTTTTGTTTGTGTAGTGGCCCCATAAGAATTGGCACTGGTGTATTTTGTATGTCGTTTGTGTGTAGTTTAACCCTTTCACTGCCAGGGGTCTCTGGGAAATTTTGCACCTCCGGTAGCCAGAGCAATTTTCACAGTTTTGAGATGAACAAATCAAACCTAAATTGCAACATTAATAAATCATCCAACCCCCCCATACCTATATATTTTCTTTAAGTAGACACCTGCAGCATTGTCAGAATGCCACTTGGTACTGTATGCGAACAAGCACCTTCATATAATATTTTATAAACAAATACAAATAAATGTACATTAATTGCTAAAAGTTGAAACCAAACAAAAAGTTATATGCACCAAACCTCCTAAAAATAAGAGATCAACATGTGCAGAGTTCATTCATATCACTAAGGCCTACACCTGCATGCACATATCTTCAGAAAATCACTAGAACTGGAATGAGCAAAAATCTGCTTTGAAGTTGGAAATGTTAAAAAAAGTATCATCCTATAAAATGTAGGGATTACACTTTGTGGAAAGCAAGTGCAGCACTAAACCCTATTATTTTTTGAAAGTAGACAACCTGAAGATTACATGTGTCACAATTGGTTATCAATAGCCACATACACCTTCATGTAACTTTGTGACAAACACAAATAATTTTTTGAAAAAATGCACTAAAACATATATTTGCACTTAAAACTCCTATTCAATCTTACATTCACACATGAAATACATTTAAAATAAAAGATAAAGGTGTAGATCTGGTCCCCATGGGATACGTACTGCACTCTCCATGGTCTCTGATCAGTTCTCTTCCCTTCCTCTCCTCTTGTTGCTCCCCAACACTGTATATGCCTTGTCTTTCATCTTGTGTTCTGTTTGTCCTTGTTCGGATTGATTCTATGTTGTTCTCATAATGCAGTTTGTATTCTACACTTTTTGTAAAACTTAATAAAAATTACAGTTTAAAAAAAAAAAAAAGATCAAGGTGTACACAATTTATATATACCACAAACATCAACTACAACAAGAGCTTGTACTCTCAAAAACACTGATACAGAAGACAAGCAAGAGTTTGCTGTTATTCACTAATATGTTAAAAATCTATACTGTGATACCAACTGTGACTGTGATACCAAAATATAACTTTTTTGAGGATGCATAGCATACCGTATATAAAAACAAAACTTAATATTTCATATATACAACCACCTTCATGCAACTTTGCAGCAAACAGAGATTGTAAACAAAAATTGCACAAAAATTCAAATTTGCCACTAAAGTGCATGCTCAAGCAGTCCCTTTCTGCACACAAAATGTACTTTCCAAAAAACTGCAATATGTGAGGAATTCATACATACCACACATATATATATATATATATATATATATATATATATTTACAGGTGCGGATGTTAAAGAAATGCCAAAATTGCATAAATGCACCAACCAATTTTGTGCATTCAAATGAAATAGGAGTTTACATAAAAATATAATTTTCTATCCCACTATAAAAATGTAGCAATCTATACATTCATCTCTAGTGATAATCGTTATTGCTATTATTTTAGCATGTAACGGATATCGGTAGAGACGTATTTTACTCTATAAAGATCAGGTATGGACAAGAGAGGGATTGGGTGAAATGTAAACTTTATTGATGACTTTGTGCATGTGTTATGTAAGTGTTTGGTGCTGTGACCCGGACAATGATAAACATCTGGGTCCAGAGGCGTAGCTAGGGGTTCAGCACAGGGAGGGGGGGGGGGGCGAACACGTCCAAGTGGGCCCCCAACTCAGGTATACCAAAACTATCACTATACAGTGACCGTATAGTGGTAGATAGTGGTTCTACACAGGGCTGTGAAGACCAGTTACGTAAATACAGTACAGGAACAATGTTGTGACTTACAGGTGACATCTCTGACGGTTTACATTTATCGTCTCTTCCATCTGGACCGCCATGACCACTTCTTCCAGCTGTGACTGTAAAGTTTGTAACACAGACATCTTTGGTTCCTCACTTTTCCAGGCACCCGACCCATCCTGCTGCTACCCCAATTATAAAATATATGATATAAAATCCCCTGGAAATGAATAATAAGCCCATGTGCCTTTTTAATTTAATAATGCTCTTATGTGCCCCATTTATTTAATACTGCCCCTCAATTAATAATTCCCCCTAATTAATAATGCCCTGTGTACCCCCTTAAATCAATGGAATGCCCTGAGTGCCACCTAAAATTAATATTGCCCAATTTCCCTATAATTAATTCTACCCTCTTATGTCTCCTTGTATACATTATGCCCTCTTACGTAAATGCTCCTCTGTATTAATAATACCTATTTGTAACAGCGCACTGTCGGCTTTCCCGTTATGTGCCCCGGTGGAGGAGATATCGGTGTCGTTAGTTTCGACACTGATCTCTCCCCACTATTAGAAGGGCATTCCTGACAGTCTAGCGTCATCGCTGGGCTGTGAGGAACGTCCCCCCCCCAAGACTTGTACTGGGGGAGGGGGGCCTTCCTCAAAGCTCAACGTCATCGCAGGGTGGTTCATGAGTACATGAAAGGTCCACTTTAAAGGGGTTGTCCAGGAAATGGACAAATCACAGTGGAGGTGGGGTAGGTGATAAAAATAAATCATACTTTTTTCTCCGCATTTTTCAAGCAGAAACCTGGCAGAAACCAAGCAGACCCCATTATAGTCTATGGGGTCCACGGGTAACCTCTTTACAAGCGAACTGGGTTTCCGTTTTCAGGTCCCCAAGTGGACCCGAAAAATGGAAACCAAGCGCAAGTGTGAACCCAGCCTTACCTGTCCCCAGTGCTCTGGTGTCTGTCGCCACTAGACATGTGCCATATGTGACTGCTGAGGCCATCAGTGGCCATCATATACCCAGTCATGTATATGAGTGACATCACCGAGTCTTTTCCAGCCACTGCTGAGGCCAATCATGTGCAGTGCAGGACTTGCGGCAGGGAAGCAGCGTGTGTGTGCCTGAACAGACAGCAGCAGAGGGCTGAGGACATAGAATTAAGGACGCATTAGATATGTGCTTGGCTACAGAAGTGCCACCCTGGGAGGACGTATAATATACGTGGCTGCCAGGGAAAGGGTTAAATATGTTTCAATTTACAGTACAGACCAAAAGTTTGGACACACCTTCTCATTCCAAGAGTTTTCTGTATTTTCATGACTATAAAAATTGTAGATTCGCACTGAAGGCATCAAAACTATGAAATAACACATGTGGAATTATATACTTAACAAAAAAGTGTGAAACAACTGAAAATATGTCTTATATTCTAGGTTCTTCAAAGTAGCCACCTTTTGCTTTGATTACTGCTTTGCACACTCTTGGCAATCTCTTGAAGAGCTTCAAGAGGTAGTCACCTGAAATGGTTTTCACTTCACAGGTGTGCCCTGTCAGGTTTAATAAGTGAGATTTCTTGCCTTATAAATGGTGTTGGGACCATCAGTTGTGTTGTTCAGAGGTCAGGTGGATACACAGCTGATAGTCTTACTGAATGGAGTGTTAGAATTTGTATTATGGCAAGAAAAAAGCAGCTAAGTAAAGAAAAACGAGTGGCCATCATTACTTTAAGAAATGAAGGTCAGTCAGTCTGAAAAATTGGGAAAACTTTGAAAGTGTCCCCAAGTGCAGTGGCCAAAACCATCAAGCGCTACAAAGAAACTAGCTCACATGAGGACCGCCCCAGGAAAGGAAGACCAAGAGTCCCCTCTGCTGCGGAGGATAAGTTCATCCGAGTCACCAGCCTCAGAAATGGCAGGTTAACAGCAGCTCAGATTAGAGACCAGGTCAATGCCACACAGAGTTCTAGCAGCAGACACATCTCTACAACAACTGTTAAGAGGAGACTGTGTGCAGCAGGCCTTCATGGTAAAATAGCTGATAGGAAACCACTGCTAATGACAGGCAACAAGCAGAAGAGACTTGTTTGGGCTAAAGAACACAAGGAATGGACATTAGACCTGTGGAAATCTGTGCTTTGGTCTGATGAGTCCAAATTTGAGATCTTTGGTTCCAACCACCGTGTCTTTGTGCGACGCAGAAAAGGTGAACGAATGGACTCTACATGCCTGGTTCCCACCGTGAAGCATGGAGGAGGAGGTGTGATGGTGTGGGGGCGCTTTGCTGGTGACACTGTTGGGGATTTATTCAAAATTGAAGGAATACTGAACCAGCATGGTTACCACAGCATCTTGCAGCGGCATGCTATTCCATCCGATTTGCGTTTAGTTGGACCATCATTTATTTTTCAACAGGACAATGACCCCAAACACACCTCCAGACTGTGTAAGGGCTGTTTGACCAAGAAGGAGAGTGATGGGGTGCTACGCCAGATGACCTGGCCTCCACAGTCACCAGACCTGAACCCAATCGAGATGGTTTGGGGTGAGCTGGACCGCAGAGTGAAGGCCGGAGAGCCAACAAGTGCTAAGCATCTCTGGGAACTCCTTCAAGACTGTTGGAAGACCATTTCAGGTGACTACCTCTTGAAGCTCTTCAAGAGATTGCCAAAAATGTGCAAAGCAGTAATCAAAGCAAAAGGTGGCTACTTTGAAGAACCTAGAATATAAGACATATTTTCAGTTGTTTCACACTTTTTTGTTAAGTATATAATTCCACATGTGTTAATTCATAGTTTTGATGCCTTCAGTGTGAATCTACAATTTTTATAGTCCTGAAAATATAGAAAACTCTTGGAATGAGAAGGTGTGTCCAAACTTTTGGTCTGTACTGTATAAGAATGCTAATATCCAGTATGGCAGACCAGTATAGGTAGAGTCTATTTTTTACTGTGTTGTTCTGGAAACCTGGTAAATTAAATGTGAACTTATATTAGCTGATAAACGTCATATGACTGAATATTTAAGGACCTGCAAACTGCTATTGACTAATACAGGTCATAAATAGCTTGGTTGCTATGGAAACCTGGTGTAAAGCTGTGTGTATGTCAAGACTGAAGAACCTGTGAGTTTCCATTGGTCCATAAACGTCAGACACCGATCTAGTTAAGACGTATCTTGCAACTTAAGAGTATTGTAAACTGCAAGCCAATACAATCCTACAGTTCACAAGACCCCGAGACCACAGACGGATGTCTGTTTCTCAGCACAGGTGGCGCGGGGAAGTCACAACATTGTGCCGCCTGGGCTCAGACACAGAAGTCCGGTGAGTGGAAAGGAAGGATCGCAGGTAGGTGAGTATGACTTTTTTTTTTTTTTTTTTAGCGCAGTTGTGGGTATATTAATAGTATAAGAGGTGGATAGCAGGGGGAAATATAACTATAAAGGGAGGATTCATTAGGGGGCATTATGACGATGGGGGTCATTTATATAAGGGTTATTGCAGGGTATTATGAATATAAGGGGGAGGTTATTTATATAAGGGGTCATTAGAGGTGCAGTATTTATGTCAGGGGGAATCAGGGGCATAATATGAGGGGGCAACTAATTTAATTAAAGTGGCACTTGGGCTTTATTAAGACTAAGGCCCCACATACCGGGCTGCAGCAAAAAAAGCGCTGCAGGAAAAACCGCAGCAGTAACATTGTGGTTTTTCCTGCAGCGCTTTTCACAGAAGGTCCGCAGAGGTTTTCCCTGTGGACTTTCTGTTTTCAATGCAACTATATGGATACTGCCAGTGTTTCCATAGGTATAATTGACATGCTGCAATTTCCAAAACCGCAACGGTTTAGGAAATAGCAGTGCGTCTGCTTCACGTATTTTCCGTAATATGTGGATGGGATTTGCTAGAATGCCGCATTTATTTTCTGTGTGTTTTCGCCACATGGGGCCCCCAGCCCATCCCCTCTTTGCAGTAAAATATGCGCAGCGGACACACTGCGATTTCCAAAACAGTCGCAGTTTTGGAAATCTGCGAACTTTCTATGCAAAGTGCTGCAGGAAGAACAGCGATGTGTCGTCGCTGCGGTTTTTCCCGCAGCTCTTTTTTGCTGCAGGACACCATGTGGGGCCTTAGCCTTAAGGCATTTTCCATCTCATTTTTATTGATGATCTATCCTCAGAATAAAACATCAATAAGAGATAAGTGATACCCCACTGATCAGCTGTATGAAGGGGCTATGGCGCCTGTTTATATCACACACTGTCTGTTTATAGTGACCGTGTGATGTCCATCCAGCCTTGTCACATAGATGTGTATAGGACAAGGCTGTAGGTACATGTCATGGCCGCTATGAAAAGAACGACACTGTGTAAACAGAGAAGCGATCATGGCATTTACACAGGTACCACGGTTTATTCAAACAGCTGATCCTGGGAGTCCCGGGTATTGGAACCTGTGAAGGATCTCGTCCTACCGAACCCGCGTTCAGCACACCTGAGATAGATTCAATTACCTTGCCCCCACCTCCAGTGAGTGTTCAGAACAAGATTTCTAAATTTTATATATTTAATAACCCCTAAAAGGGTCGGTACTAGACACTTAACACATACAGAGAATACATGCAGTGATTAGCAAGCAAATACAAGTGGAATACAACATGACACGGTGCACAAAATAAAAATGGGAATAAACAGAAGAAGCCTGTGATTGGTTCTCTGGGCTCTGAATGTGAGCTCAGGGCACGTACTTAAAAGCAGTCCAAAAGCATTCGTCCGGGCATGCTATTCCAGTGGCGGCACCCCCTAGATCTGGGCAGTGTTATCCGTGTGGCTTTCAGCAGAACAAAAGACCATGTGGCCCTCACATGGCAGGCTTTTGTGTTTATCCTGCCCCCGCCCAGACTGATGTCACTGGGGAGGGAAGTTACACCTACCGGCTTGGAGCCCCTGGACTAGAAAATGGTCCTGATTCCTCATCCGGTGAACGGATTGTCAGGCAAGTGGTAGGAGGGAACTCGGGGTGAGATCCCTTTCGCATAGATACCAAGGATGGCACCCCAATTCTCTTTGGGTAGGGAGTTGAATGTCTGGACCTGTCTCGGGCTCACAACGGTGTAATGATTGGACTGACCGCATACGTCTTTCTCTGGGGCACCTACAGAATTTATCGGGGTAACTGTTGTGTGCCCCCCTTAGGAGATATAGGCATAAAGCTATGCTCTCTCTGATCTATCCGCTGTGCCAGATAGTCTCAGTGTAATGTGGTTGGACAGGAAACCCCCTGGTGAGAGGTGAGGGTTTTGCAAGAGTGTGTTAATTACTCAGGGCAATACAACAGAGGGACGGTGATTAACCAGAAACAGTGATCCAGTTCACTATAGCTGAGCTGAGGGGGAGTTTGAACAAATGGTCCACAAGGGGGAGGGGAGGGGTCAGCTAGATACATATTTGTACCGAAATACATATACGGGAGTCCCCGATCATCACACCTCCCTCTTTTAGATGGTGCTTAGAGGAAGAAGGAGCCTATGCTCCTCTTCTCGAGCACCTCCACAGCCTCACCGCGCCAGGACAGACCATCTGCGTTGCCATGGGCCCGGCTGGAGTGCAGCATTCCAGAGTGCTACTGCTTTTATATGTTTGTCTTGTGTGCCTCTGGGTTCTATGTCTGTAAGTTCTGTTCTGTGTTAAATGTATTTATGTGCAGCTTTTCCCTTATATGTTTCCCCCTGCAGTGTTCAGACTCAGACTTGGTTCAGCCCTGGCCTATCACAGGCCACTGGGCGGGGTTGTGAGGAGATATAATCTCCCGGGCGACGGTTGAAAGTCAGTTCAGTGCATGCTGTAGACCAGACAAGGTGTGCAGAGCTGACCTGCCACCAGACTCTGGACTGAAGGCCAACCGCCGCTCCCACAGCCTCAGGAGGGATATCATCAGCCCCAGGCTCATCTAAAGACAGCCTAGAGCAAGGGAGTAGAGATTTCAAAGTGGCTGGACTTATTCGGTGTTGTGCCGGGAGGAGCAGGAGAGGACCCTGTCAGGAGAGTCGCATTCGGGCCTAGTCTCCAGGTAACCAGATCCTTGTCAGGACTCCCTGTAACTCTATCCCCAGTGTACCTAGCTGGGAGAGGCACAGAGGTGGAGTAGAGAAGGCCATACTGTGGAGCCTATACTGTCTTTGGGCACCCTCCTAGAACCAAGGCTGGGGTTTGGACACTGCAGGACTACTACCCCCATCTGGAAGCTGCTGTTGTCCCTCTGTTCAAGTTGCCTTAATAAACGGCTGTTTGGTTTACCTGCAACGCTGAATCCTGAGTTGTGCCTGCTTTACCATCAGGGCTCTTCCGACCAACACCACACCGGCTCAGGTAGGAGAGGTCCCCTTCTTCAACTGGAAGTGCCCCGGGGGAAAGAACTACTACCACCACCATCGACTTTGTCCGGCCTAGGAGTGGGACTGGAGCCGCTTGGGAGCGTGCTCGGCCTGCTAGGTGGCACAGCATCTGCCACTACTACTCCCATCCTCCGGTCTCATCTGACTGGGTTGCGGCAGGAGCATCAAGCTCCAGCGCAACAATCGCCCATTCTGACCTGCAATATTTTTATCCAGATCAGAGGGTTGTGATCCGTCACCACGGTGAAGAGGCACACATACAAGTAAGGCTGCAGATGCTGCCAGTCCCAAACAATTGCTAGGCATTCCTTCTCCACCATAGCATAGGCCACCTCCCACGTCAGAAGCTTCCTACTGAGGTATTGCAGCGGGTGCTCTTACCCCGCTGAGTCAAGCTGGCTCAGCACGGCACCGAGACCGTAGGTGCTGGCGTCTCTCTGTAGTACAAGTGGACAGGATTCATCGTACGCTTGAAGTACAGGGGCGCTTGCCAGGGCTGCCTTCAGGGCCTGGAAGGAGTGCTCACCAGCATCCGTCCACTGGATGGCTTGTGGCAACTTCTTCTTGGTGAGGTCTGTCAGGGGAGCAGCAAGTGCACTATAGTTCGGTACGAACTTCCTATAGTACCCTGCTGTGCCCAGGAAAGACATCACCTGTCGCTTGGTCCGGGGTGTTTGCCAGGACATGATTACGTCCAGCTTCTCAGGTTCTGGTCTCAGGGTTCCCCCACCTACCCGGTGTCCCAGGTACTGGACCTCACGCATGCCCAGCTGACACTTTTCCGGTCTGATGGTCAAGTGACAGGTGCTGTTGGTGTTCCTCCCAAGTGGAGCTGAAGACAGTGATGTCATCCAGGTATGCAGTAGCGAACCCTTCGGAGCAGGGAGTTGACCATCCTTTGGAAAGTGGCAGGGGCATTCTTCATGCCGAATGGCATGACAGTGGACTTGTACAGTCCGAAAGGGGTGATAAAGGCCGACCACACCCGTGCCTGTGGGGACAGGGGGATCGGCCAGTATCCTTGTCTCAAGTCCATGATGGACAGATACTGGGCCTTACCTAACGTGTCCAGTAAGTTGTCGATGCATGGCATGGGGTGCGTGGCATGGGGCACACGTCATCGACTGTAACCGCATTGAGCTCCCTGTAGTCCACACAGAACCAGGTAGTCCGGAACTTTTTGGGCACAAGGACTACAGGCGAAGCCTATGCACTGTGGTAGGGATGAATCACCCCCAGTTCCAGCATCTAGCCGATCTCCTTGTGCATCTGGGCCCGTACCTCTGAGGAGACACAATATGGTGGCCGCCGGATAGAGGCATGGTTTCCTGTATCCACGTGGTGGGTGGCCCAGCCAGTTCTCCCGGGCTTCCCAGAGAACAGACCGGGGAAGGGGCACAGAATCTCGTTCAGTTGGGACCTCTGGGTCTCAGTCAGCAGGGGGTTCACCTGGGCCTCTTTGGGGGACCCCTCTCCCCATAATGAGTGAGCAGGTCAACAAGGTCTTCCTCTTCCCCCTCCTCTAACAGACTGCACACCGGAAAGGTATTGACTTCCCTGTCATGATGATCCTTCATCATGTTGACATGGAAGGCCCTATGCCTGTTCCGGCCTGGATCAACTCTGACCAGGTACCTAACGCTGCTGATCTGCTGGTGCATGATGTATGGACCAGTCCACTTGGGCTGAAGCTAGCTGGCCTGAGCCTGGACCATGTTGTCATGCACCAGATGCGCCATAGTCTGCATCTGGTCACGGAATCGCAGGACATATTCCATGACTGGCACACATTGGAGGGCTGTGTCTCCTTCCCAGGAATCTTTCATGAGAGCTAGGGGCCCACGGACACAGACACGGGAGAACCCCGTCGAGGCTTGAGGCACTTCCCAATAAGCAAACAGGTGCGGGAAATAAGGCTCCCAGTCGCTCCCATGGGATTCGACTAACATCCAAATCATCTGCTTCAGGGTGCCATTGAACCGTTCACACAGGCCATTGGTCTGTGGGTGATACGGGCTGGACACCAGATGTTGCACCTCTGTTACCTTACACAGGCCTTGCATCAAGGCTGACATGAACTGGGTACCTTGGTTGGTGAGCATCTCTCTAGGAAACCCAACACAGGAGAAGATGCCTACCAGGGCCTTGGCCATTACATAAGCCCAGGTTGAGGACAGAGCAACAGCTTCTGGGTACCTAGTAGCGTTGTCTACTACTGTTAATATGAAACGTTTCCCGGAGTGGCTGGGAATGGACAGGGGTCCAATGAGGTCCACAGCCACCCGCTGAAAAGGTTTGACTATGATGGACATAGGTATCAACGGGGCCTTTGAGCTTTGACCCGCCTTGCCCACCCTCTGACACGTGTCACATGAACGGCAGTATCTAGCTATGTCCTTCCCCATCTTAGACCAGTAGAATACGTGGTTGAGGCGAGCCTTGGTTTTAGCAATTCCCAGGTAACCTGCCAGTGGAATGTCATGAGTGATACACAACAACTACACCCAGTAGGGTTGGGGTACCACTAACTGTTTCTCCCTAAGCCGACTTTCCTCCCCCTTGGTGGGGATAGTTTCACGGTACAACCTCCCTTGGTCCCAGTACACCTTGTCCTTGTCAGACTCCAAGGGGGGTTGAGCGGCACGCTACTTCAATGCATCCAGACTGGGGTCGGCCTGGACAGCGTTCCTGAACTCTTGGCTGGAATGAGACAAAAGAGGGGTGCATATTACATACCCGCTGGACCCTTCCGGCTCCAGGGTGGGAAGGCTAGTCACAGCGGTCTCAGTACCATCTCCGGATGATATAGGGGACGGCTCAAAGGTCAGAGCGCCTTTCACCCTGTTAGCACTCAGGCTGCGGGTGTAACGTCTCTGCCGTTTCGGGTCTCGGCGCCGCCCTCCGCTCGCATGCTGTGGCGAAGGAGGCATCTTCAGTTTGGCTCTTTGTGTAAGTTTCTTGATGCTCAGTCTGAACATGGTCCTAGTTCTCTTGCTTTGTAAAGCCACACCCGTGTAATTAGGAACATTTCTCTCTGGATGGTATAGAGTTAATCTCTTCCTGGCCTGTGTGATTGACAGCCTGTGTACCTATCAGCTCTGGGGCTGGTCCCAGACTTTCTATAAACAGGTTGTCAGCCCTCACATGGTCGCCGGTTATTGCTCTGACTTTGCCTGCTCTCTTTGTGCCCTTGATATTGACTGTACTATTTCTCTGACCCTTTGGCTTGCCTTTTGACTATTCTCTTGGATTTCGATTTTGTACTGCTTTGCTCGTTTGTTACTGACCCCTTGGCTTGCTCACTCTGCTTCTGTGTTTGTTTTGTCTTGTTCTGTTCTCTGTGTCACTTACCCAGTATAGGGCTTGTCTTCAGGTTGTCCTTTTACCGTTTAGGGTAACTGAGGCAATAGGAAGGGACAGTGGCTGGGGTGAGATTAGGGCTCACTTGTCTCTATCCTTCCTCCCAGACCGCTGCAGTAGTGTCAGGGTATTGCTACGTTTGGCAAGACCCTTACAGAATAACCGGCCCATACATTCTGCCATTGCTTCCTATAGGGTCAGCATGGATCCTATTCAGGGCCTTGCAGCCAAGTTGGAAGGTTTGGTAGGTCTGGTAGCTGAGCTTGCTAAACAGGTGCAGACCCTTACTGATGCTGCTGCAGCATCTCCGGTTGTTTCTGCCCCTTTTAGGGTTAAGATGCTACTCCCCGACCGTTTTCAGGGGATCGTGAAAAATTTGAGACTTTCCGGGAGTCCTGTCGCTTGTATTTCCGGATTAATCCACATGCATCCCAGGCCCAAATGGTAGGAGTAGTTATATCCCTCCTACAGGGGGATCCACAAGCTTGGGCCCTTAAACTCCCTCCAGGGGCTGAGGAGTGGATTAACTTTGAAAAAATTTTTTTGTCTTTGGGGTCTATATATGCTGAGCCAGACCACATTGGGCTTGCGGAATCGCAACTCCTCATGATGCGGCAGGGCAAACGCTCTGCTGAGGAATATTGTGCAGAATTCTGCAAGTGCAGCGTGACTGCAGGTTGGTGCGAGTCAGCTCTAAAGGCCCACTTTAAACAAGGCCTGTGTGACCGTGTTAAGGAGCTCTGGGTTGGTCACCCAGATCCTCCCACTCTTGAGCAGGCCATGACTTTGGCTGTCCGTATTGACCGTAGGATCCGGGAAAATGTTAAAGAGAGAATAGGGTCTGCTTCTTTCAAGTTTTCTGTCTCTCCCTCACTTTCTCCTGAGAAACCTGTTATTTCTCCCATGACTCCTGGTGAGGAACCTATGCAACTGGGAATTATGGATGCCAAGACGCGAAGAGAGCATCGTCTCAGGAACAACCTCTGCCTGTACTGTGGTGCTTCCGGTCATTTTATCAGTGACTGCTCGATCAGACCTCGCAGACCATCAAAAAAGCTTCAGTGCCTGAGTGGTAGTCGGAAGAACCACTCAGGCAACCAGGTATTTGCCAGTAGTAACAATAAGATGTTGTTATCTGTGTCTCTGTCCTCTGGGGACAGATCTGTTTCTGGCCAGGCCTTAGTTGACTCTGGGTCTGCGGCATACTTTGTCACATTCTCGTTTGTCTCAGCTTTAGGCATTGAGCTTTTGCCACTTGACACTCCTCTGGCGGTTACTGGAGCGGATTTTGCCCCACTGGCCAGGGGTAAGGTTCAAGACCCCCTTAATAACGTTGCAAGTGGGTTCAGCTCATTCAGAGGTCATGAGCTTTTTTGTTATGGAGCATCTGTCTTCCGATATTATTTTGGGGCTCCCCTGGTTGAACCTCCATAACCCTATTTTTGATTGGGGTAAAAGGGAGTTGGTAAAATAGGGAGATCAGTGCTCATCCCACTGTATTGTTTTGCACACCTTAAATTGTGTTACTGAGGAGACTGTCTCGGCTGCAAAAGGTGGGAAACACCAGGTGAATAAAATATGTTTGCCTGGCCCACCAGTGTCTGTGGTTGTGCAAAAAGACCCTGAATTGAAGGCAGAGAAAATACTGGGTCCTACTAAAACTGGTTTATCTGGTGAGGGTCCAGTGGCCCCTCATAAAGGGGGGGGTACTGTAACGTCTCTGCCGTTTCGGATCTCGGCGCCGCCCTCCGCTCGCACGCTGTGGCGAAGGAGGCGTCTTCAGTTTGGCTCTTTGTGTAAGTTTCTTGATGCTCAGTCTGAACATGGTTCTAGTTCCCTTGCTGTGTAAAGCCACACCCGTGTAATTAGGAACCTTTCTCTCTGGACGGTATAGAGTTAATCTCTTCCTGGCCTGTGTGATTGACAGCCTGTGTACCTATCAGCTCTGGGGCTGGTCCCAGACTTTCTATAAACAGGTTGTCAGCCCTCACATGGTCGCCGGTTATTGCTCTGACTTTGCCTGCTCTCTTTGTGCCCTTGATATTGACTGTACTATTTCTCTGACCCTTTGGCTTGCCTTTTGACTATTCTCTTGGATTTCGATTTTGTACTGCTTTGCTCGTTTGTTACTGACCCCTTGGCTTGCTCACTCTGCTTCTGTGTTTGTTTTGTCTTGTTCTGTTCTCTGTGTCACTTACCCAGTATAGGGCTTGTCTTCAGGTTGTCCTTTTACCGTTTAGGGTAACTGAGGCAATAGGAAGGGACAGTGGCTGGGGTGAGATTAGGGCTCACTTGTCTCTGTCCTTCCTCCCAGACCGCTGCAGTAGTGTCAGGGTATTGCTACGTTTGGCAAGACCCTTACAGCGGGTTACTACCGCAATACCAGCAGTCCGTCCCTCACCTGGATCGGCCTTGAGATTCCCGTGACCCAACTGACCACCGGGCACATAGTCAGCAGTTGGGCGTTGATCTAAGGCACTGGGTGAAGTGGTTAAAGTTGCCTCCCGTGTCTCGGAGGAGCTACCCTGTACATTTTCATAACAAGCATTGGCCATGACATTGTCAGGACATTCATTAGCAATTGTTAATTCACACCGAGCTGTAGTGATGTCTGGGGCAGACAGGGTTACAAGCTGGGTTGGAAAGGCCCCCGCAGATGTGGGTGTGTCTACCGACCAGGCCTCATTCAGCTCCTTTGCAGGTGTACACAAAGCCTCATTAACATTTTCACTGACCTCAGCTGAAGTCAGCTCATTAGCATTTTCACAGTTCTCAGCTGAAGACAGTTCATTAGCATTTTCACTGGCTGCACTGGGAAGCAGCTCAGAGGCGTGGTTACGGGCCCCCTCTGCAGATACGACAGATTGGGACAGGTCATCAAAATCAACATCATGAACCAACAGTTTCCTGCAGTGAGTTGGGGTGCTCCCCACCCCATATTGGGACACCATGGACTATAAATCTGTTCCCAACAGCACATTAGCAGGCAGATCAGACATTAGCCCCACATTCTTTTTACCGCACCCCAGTCTAGATGGATGCAAGCCATGGGTACAGTTAAGCGTTCTTGTCCAATTCCCCTTAGGGTTAGAGTTTTCCCGGGAATAATACTGTCTGGGGGGACCAAATCAGGTTGCACCAGAGTAACATCCGCCCCAGTGTCCCAAAATACCATGACCACTTTATCCCCTACAGTGACCTGTTGACGGTTGGCATTGGGTCGTGCCCCCACCCTCCCTACCAAATACACAGATGAGCCACCTGCTGTGGCTTGGGGAGCAGGTAGGTTCTTAGGGTGGTTGGGGCACTCCCTTTGAAAATGCCCAGGTTGGTTATAGGCGTGGCACTGCCGGACCTCCCCTTGGGGCTTGGGGTAGGTCGCCGGGGTGCCCAGAGTTCTAGGGACAGGGGGAGTAGAGGGGCCTCCCAGGACAGGGCTTGTCTTACCCCACTTGGAAACAGGAGGTTGTGGAGACCTTCAGCCTGGAGAAGGGCCCCTCGGGGCAGAGTTTGTCTTGCCCCCTCTCCAGCCGTCGCGGGCAGGTTTCCGTGACATTTGGTTGGCGACATAACGATCCACCATTGCTGCAGCAGCATGAATATCCGTGGGTTCCCGGTCCAGGATGTACTTCTGCTTCTCCTCGGTACAGATGTTCAAGAACTGTTCTTGGAGCGTGAGGTCCATGAGGTCCTCTCTGGTGGTGGCGGACTGGCCATCTGTCCACTGCCGGAACCACACGCACAGCTGGGCCGCTGCATCCTCATGGCTCTCCATAGGTTTTTTATGCAGGCCCCAAAACATTAGGCGGTACACCCCAGGGGTGTCCTGATCAGCTGGTAAGTTTGTATAAGTATCCAGAGCTTTTCCCCTCAGCCGGGGAGCCAGGTAATGGACCCAGTCAGTCTGTGGTAGCTGATACTGTCCACACACCTTCTCAAATCCCTGCAAGAAAGAGTCCAAGTCCCCGTTTGGTTCTAAGACTGGAAAGTCCTCGCATCGGAGCCTTGGTGCTTGGGCTTCTGGAGTTTGCGCAGGGAAAGATTGCGCCTGCTGGGAGATTTCAAGCCTTTTTAGCTCAAGCTGATGCTCCCACTCAGCCCACCGTTCCTGGGCCTCCCTCTCGGCCCGCCGTTCACATTCCTGGGCCTCCCTCTCGGCCTGCTGTTCTGCAGCTTTAGCTTCCCTCTCTTGATATTGGAAGATCAACTGTAGGCGAGTGACTGTACAGTCACTGGGGAACAGCTGTTGTAGGGCCATTTGCAAACATAAGTCCATTCCCCCCACAGGGCTGGGGCTACTGGTCCCAGGCGTAGTGATCTCTGGGACCTGGCTAGTTGCTGCACCCTCTGGCCTGGCAATGATTTCTTGCCCCAACACCTCAGGACTTTGCCCTTCCTCCTGCATGGCTGTGGCACCTTCCATATCAGCCATATCCTGGAGTTCATTAGAAGCCAGTTGCTGCAGACCTCTGGTTCTGCTTCTGAGCCCACTAGCCATCCACTAGAAGCCGTTGCCAAATAAAAGATAGGATAGAAAAACAACGAGAAAGGGAAGGGGATAGCACCATGCCAAACTTTCACTGTATCTTACAGCCTGCCCTAGTACCGAGCTCGCTTCGTAGGATTTTGCCGCAAATCCCCAGCATCTGAGTGATACCACACACCCACATGCTGTTTATCCTATATCCCACAACGCTGCCACCACTGTGAAGGATCTCATCCTACCGAACCTGCGTTCAGCACACCTGAGATCTCTTCAGTTACCTCCAGTGAGTGTTCTGGGCCAATAGGATAATACAGAACAAGCTTTCTAAATTTTATATATTTAATAACACCAAAATGGGTCGATAATAGACACTTAACACATACAGAAAATACATGCAGTGATTAGCAAATAAATATGTGAAATAAGTGGAAAGCAACATGACACGGTGCACAAAATAAAAATGGGAATAAACAGAAGAAAAGGAATTATTACCCACACAAGCCTGTGATTGGTTCTCGGGGCTCCGAATGTGAGCTCAGGGCACGTACTTAAAAGCAGTCCAAAAGCATACGTCCGGGCATGCTATTCCATTGGCGGCACCCACTAGATCTGGGCAGTTATCCGTGTGGCTTTCAGCAGAACAAAAGACCATGTGGCCCTCACATGGCAGGCTTTTGTTTTTTCCCTGCCCCCGCCCAGAGTGATGTCACTGGGGAGGAAAGTTTCACCTACCGGCTTGGAGCCCCTGGACTAGAAAATGGTCCTGATTCCTCATCCGGTGAACGGATTGTCAGGCAAGTGGTAGAAGGGGACACAGGGTGAGATCCCCTTCGCAAAGATACCAAGGATGGCACCCCAATTCCCTTTGGGTAGGGAGTTGAATGTCTGGACCTGTCTCAGGCTCACAATGGCGCCATGACTGGACTGACTGTGTGCGTCTGTGTGTGGGGTGCCCCCCTTAGGAGATATGGGCATAAAACTATAATCTCTCTGATCTATCCGCGGTGCCAGATAGTCTCAATGTAATGTGGTTGGATAGGAAATCCCCTGGTGAGAGGTGGAAGTTTTGCAAGAGTGTGTTAATTACTCAGGGCAATACAACAGAGTGACGGTGATTAACCAGCAACAGTGATCCAGTTCCCTATAGCTGAGTTGAGGGGGAGTTTGAACAAATGGTCCTCCGGGGGAGTCACCCCAAAATACATATACGGGAGTCCCCGATCATCACAGAATACCTTTTAATTAGGAAACACCTGAGGCATTATTAATAAGGGGCACTATTTAAAGGGATGCACATGGAAGTTATTAATTTAAAGATGCACATGGGGTATTATTCGTTAAGGGGGGTTATATTATATATTGTAAAATTGGGGGTAGCAACAGGATGGGTGTGCGAGTAAGGACAATGTGGGTCAGGAGCCTGGAAAAGTGAGGAGCCAAAGATGTCTGTGCTGCAAACTTTACAAAGACTGGAACAAGTGGTTGTGGCCATACAGATGAAAGAGATGGGAAATGGGAACGATTAGTCAGAGACGTCACCTGTAAGTCACTAAATGTTATTGTACTGTATTCACCTAAATCATCTGCAGAGCCCTGTGTAGAGCCGCTATATAACACTATATGCTCACCGTATACTGATAGTATCGGTATACGAACATGTCCAAGTTGGGGACCCACTTGGACATGTTCCTCCCCCTCCTCTTCTGAACACCTAGCTATGCCTCTGGCATCATGTGATCATGTGTATCTCAGTGTGGATATCAGTGAAAACCTGCAATCAGTTGTTATGGAAACCTGGAATATAATGTTGTACCGTGTTAGCCATAGAAAGTAGTGGAAGAGTGAAGAAATCAGGCGATACCTTTTAGAGGCTAACTGAGTATATTTGATAGTAAGCTTTCCAGAGTCTAGCTTTATACACACACAAGACATGGATCTTCAAAGGATCTTAGAATAACAAAATGCAATATAAGTAGAGAAGTTTTTTACAACAGATCAAGAAATAAACAATCTGGAAAACTTGGGGCGTGACGCAGGGATCATGAATTATTGTTGTTATCTGTTTGCTATCAGGTGGTGATTTGTGACCCTTTTCATGTGACATAGTGTGACATGAAACTGGCATGAATATTAAGTCCAAATTGCAGAGTTTGAAATTTTTGCATTAACTTATATCCCCATTCCTTTCTCTCCCTCTGTGTCTTAAAATGTCCCATTAAAACCACAACCCGCTAATCTTCAATAGAGTGGTCTTCTCCGCAGAAATGTGCGGCCGCTGGGAGATCTGTTCTGCTGTTATTAATGGTGAATCTGAGTTCATGTGCTGACTAAGTCTCTGCCCTGTTTCCCCAACATAGAGGCTTGTGGTGGGACATTGCACACACATTATGAGATACACCACATTGGAAGACCTGCAGGAAAATGTCCCCCTAATTCTGTGCACCTTCTGTGACTGGGACAGGTATACTGTCAGCGGTGAGATACAGGCCTTAAAATCATCATTGGATAATGACACAGAGGAAATGAAGGACAAACTCCACATATACTACCGGAAACTTCAGGACATGCTTATTAACAACAAAAAGAAAAAGCTCCACAGACTGAGACAAAAAGGCCTCATTACTACAACCGCAAGTACCAGCCCAGCTCACCAGAGCTGTGTTGTGAATCTTTCCTCCTAAGAGCCAAACAAACACGAAATGTCAGTTCTCTCCAAAGGTCTCTCCTTCTGCCCCTCGGCACACACTGACCATATCAAACTCTGCAATGATATGGAGGAGTTTTTCAGAAAAATAAGATTGAGGGAATGTTTTTATGACAATGACCTTACATACAGCAGTGATTCTGAGATAGAACAGCCCATAAGGAATCCTACCAAAAAATCTACCTGGGTCCCACGCCCTGGAACTAACGCAGCACTGGATAAATATATTGACTGTTTCAGAAGCAAAGTAAAATCAGAAATCCCAGAGAAAAAATTAAACAGGTGCATAACCTAACCCTGCAGGAACAGAAGGCTATTACTTCACTCAAAGAAAATCAGGATATAATAACCGGCTGACAAAGGGGCCGCAATAGTCATAATGAACACCTCAGACTATATCCAGGAAGCAAACAGGCAACTATCAAATCCCATCCATTACTCCAAACTTGGATGTGATCCCACAAAGGCCTATATGAAACAACTAAAGGATATGATCAAGAAGTTTCCAATCCAGGTCCAGAACAGGTAAAAGGGCTTATGCCAGAGGATCCCAGGCCGGGCTGCTTCTATATGCTCCCAAAGATACACAAAGATGGCAACCCTGGGAGGCCTATCATTTCTGGCAATGGGACACTGACTGAAAACATTTTGAGTTGGGTGGAAAATCTCCTAAAACCCCTTTGTCAGGGATACTCCAAGCTATATCTAGGACACCACTAACCTTCTTAACAAAGTGAAAGCCCTGGGCCAACTACCTGAGCGTACCATTTTAGCCACCATTGATGTGGAATCCCTGTATACCAACATTCCCCACAAGGATGGAGTTGCAGCATGTCGGGTACACCTGGAAAAACGAAACCTCCCAACAAAACCAGTAATGCAGCTCATACAATTCATCCTTAGCCACAATTATTTTACTTTTGGAGAGGATCTATATCAGAATGGGAACTTCAGTGGGGACCAGATGTGCACCCCAGTATGCAAATCTCTTTATGGCAGAGCAGGAAGGAGCATATTTATCAACATGCACCACCAAACCTATGATTTACCTTCGTTATATCGATGATATCCTTGTCATCTGGACTGCAGGTGGGGAGGCCCTACTTCAATTCGATAATGACTTCAACGACTTTCACCCTTCCATCAACCTTAAACTTAGCTATTCAGAGAGTGAAATCCACTTTCTGGATACCACAATATACATTAAAGACCACCGGCTACTCACATCAATATACCACAAACCCACAGACAGAATGGCCTACCCGAGAAACGACAGCTTCCACCCCAAACACACAGCCAGGCTATACGATACAATCGTATTTGCTCCGACAAAGCAGACCTGGACAAGCATCTCCTGGATCTGAGGACGAAATTTCTCCGATTGGGATACAAACCAAAAATGACGGACAACCAATTAACTCCTTAACGACATTGGACGTACTATTACTTCCTGTGCGCTTGGTAGTTCGCGCAACAGGGCGTAATAATATGCCCTGGGGCGGCTGCCCACTCACTATCTGAGCGGGCGGCATCGGAACCGGATGTTAGCTGTAACTGATAGCTAACACCCTGCTCCATATCCCCCGGTCAGAACTGAGTTCCGATCGGAGGTTTTAACCCCTTGAATCCAAGGGGTTCCGCCATGTTGCCGGTCCGATCGGCACCCCCTGCGGCGAGATCGGGGGGGTGCCGATATCTATAATCTGCAGCCCAGGGTCTGCCCAGTGACCCCAGGCTGCCTGGAGGCCCCACTACCTGGTTGATCCTGCCGAGACCTGCGGAAGTGAGCACTATGCGTCTGCATAGCCTCACTGCCTGTATAGACTGCAAGACACTTGTATGCTCGTGTCTTGCAGTCTACAGTGCTGAGCCAGAAATCAAAGAATTGCTGGCTCAGGTGTCCTAATGGGACACATGAAAAAATAAAAAAAAGTGAAAAAAAATAAAATAAAGTGTTTGAAAAAAATTAATAAAAGAATAAAGCCCCCCAAATTCTCTTTTTCTATATAAAATGAATTATATAAAAAAAACCTAAAAATTAATAAAAACAATGCATATTTGGTATCGCCGCATCCGTAACAACCTGTAGAATAAAACTGAAACAATATTTAACGTACATGGTGAACGTTGGGAAAAAAAACGGAAAAAAACTCGCTAAAAGTAATGATTTTTTGCCATCTCACTTTACAAAATATGCCATAAAAAGTGATCAAAAAGTCATATGTACCCCAAAACAGTACCAATAAAAAGCACAGGTTGTCCCGCAAAAAATAAGCCCTAAACCAACTCTGTAAACCGTAAAATAAAAATGTTAAGCATCTCAGAAGATGGCGATGCAAAAACAATTAATTTATGTCCCCAAATGGGTTTTTGTTCTGCAAAATTAGTATTGCATAAAAAAAACTGTATAAATGAGGTATCTCCGTAATCGTACCGACCCGTAGAATAAAGGTAACATGTTAGTTATGCCTTATGCTGCATGGTGAAAAATTTCAAAGGTAAAACGCAGTGCCAGAATTGATGTTTTTTTTTTTTTTAATCCAACAAGAAAGAGTTAATAAAATTTATTCAATACGTTATAGGCGCCCAAAGATGATGTCATTACAAAATACTTCTCACCCCGCAAACAACAAGCCCTCATATGGCTACATCACCAGAGAAATAAAGAAAATATAGCTCGTACAATGTGAAGACAAAAACCCCAAAAATCGCCAAATCATTAGAACATAACTGGCTGCGTCAGGAAGGGAATGTATAAGCTGTGCGAGCGTATATCAGGGGACACCCCAGATTTAGAGCTTATGAGGGAAAATAAACCAGAAGTGACCCCCAGAGTGACTTCCCCAATAATAGGAACTACTGGGGAAATAGTAGGGAATTTGGTGTTCCCAACAGCTTACCTATTCACTTTTCCCCATCCGCTGTGTATTCACGTCTGAGATACTAATGCTTACTACACCCCTTGATAAATTTTTTGAGGGGTGCAGTTTTCAAAATGGGGTCACTCCTTTGGGGAATCCACTGTTATGGTACCTTACAGGCTCTGCAAACATGACATGGCGTCCAGATCCCAAACATCTGAATCTGCACTCCAAAAGCCACATAGCGCTCCTTCTCTTCTGCGCCCTGCTGTGTGCCCAAACTGCAGTTTATGCCCACATGTATGACACTGGTGTACCCAGGGTAACGTACTTAATGTCATATGTGGGTATAAACTGCTGTATGGACACAGCTGGGCACAGAGTGGAAGGAGCGCTATTTGGTTTTTGGAGCACAGGCTTGGACGGTTTGGTTTTTGGACGCCATTGCACTTTTGCAGAGCTGAAACGCCAGTAAAATGGAATCTCCTGACATGTGACTCCATTTTGGAAACTACACCCCTGAAGGAATTTATCCAGGGTGTGAGTATGTGAATCCAGAGGGCGCTATTGAGCGAACCAGGCCCAGGCCTGAAAAGGCCCTCAGCCACACCAATGGGGGGGGGGGGCGTAACTCCAAAGGGAGTGGATACAGCGGCAGAGCAGCTGTCAAGGCCTGCAGGAAGCAGGTGTACATGGGAACCAGCCAAGGACAGAGAGGCGGTCTGTCCCAGGAGGGCTGGGGTCCACAGGAGACTTTTGCTGGAGCTGAGCATTAGTCAGGCTGCCTGTTGCCCCAGAGGCTAGACAGGGGTCAAGAAGTCAGTTAGTGCCCTAACTGTGGCCCAGGCTGTTTTTTTTGTTTTGTTATGTTGCACCTAAGCTGAATAAAAAGCCATTTTGTTTTAAATTGGCACCGTCTGAACACTGTCTCTCCGGCGCCCAGTACCACGAACCACTGCTGTGCTGCCTATGCTCGCTCCCTAGAAGAGGCCCTTGAATTGAAGGCCGAGTTAGAGAGGCTCAACAAGCAACTGCGCACTGAAATGGAGGATTTGGTTAGCTCCAAGGATGAAGTTGAGAAAAACCTGGAATCTGTGCAGATATTGTATGAGAACAAAGCTAATGCTTATGACAAGCTGGAAAAGGCCAAGAGAGAATTGGACCTCCAGATAGAAGACATGAGGATTCAGGTTGAGGAAAAAATGTCTGATTTATCTGCTGAGATTGTAGATCTAAAAATGCTTGTTGCTAAACTAAAGGTGCAAGTGAACAAGCAGGAGGAAATTGCATGCATCAAGGAACAGCTGGATTTTAAGATGGATCAAGTGAAGCGCAAGTCAAAAATAAAGTTGGAAGAACACACTTTTAAGATAGAACAGTTAAAAACCGAAGTGGAATCTAAAAGAGAAGAATTAGTTCGATTGCAGCAGTCTTTATCCAATACTGAACAGTCGACATCTGCACTATCTTCAAAGCTGGCAGCACTAGAAGCTGAGAAGGACTCGCTGCAGAGCCTGTTAACCTCTAAAGAATCAGAGCTGTTATCCCTGAACAATGTGATTCAAGAAACAGAGTCTTTATTCAACCAAGAGCAAGATAAGAGAGCCACTGAGATACGGGACTTGAATGAAAGACTTGACAAAAAGTCTGCAGATGAGCAGAAGCTTTATCAGAAGATGTTGGAGGGTCAGTTCAATATAATTCAGGGAACAGTGAGGGAAGCAGAAAATATCATCCAGGATGCTGACCTGACAAATGTTAGAAGAACACTGCAGACTATCCTAGAATTAGGAGACAGTGGATAAAGAGATGGCATCTACATCTGCTGCCATAGAAGATGCAATGCGAAAGATTGAGGAAGATCTGCAAGTTGCATTAGGAAAAACTGAGATTGAGGCTGCTCAGAGAAATGTGGCGATGAAGAAAGTTCTGGAGCTGGAATCAGAGATTTGTGCGCTACAGAAGGCATTAGAATTGGAGAAAGCTGCCAGCATAGAGGCAGACAAAGCAGAGACATTAAGGCAGCCAGAACCTGTAACCAAAAAGCATCTGGGTACTGACAGTAAAAACTGTGATGTTGGAAACTTGGTATCTCAGTCCTCCGGTGTTAGCACAGGGAATGAAAATAACTTGGAGAATGTTGAGATGACGATATCACTAGCTCCTGTACTGTCAGAAAGGGGTTGGCACGAAAATTCTTGCAATCTATCACAATACCGCAACATGCCTCCAGAAAGTTATGTGTATGAGAAAGAGGAGGTAAGACTAGAGTATGGAAGTGGTTCTCCTGCTGCGGTACAGATATGGAAGTCTTATAAAGAAACCATTCCAATATATGATGTGACAATTGTTAAAGTCATACCAGAAAATGTAGTTCAGCGTGATCTATTATGTGAGGGTGTACGGTATGGCCCTTGTGCAGAAGGAGAAGATATTGCGGTACAGAGCTTCTGTTTCTCAAACAAAGAGGAAAGCAAGCCAACTATGTCTCCTAAACTTCTAAGCCTTGATGGTGATGGCAAAGTTTGCTTTGAGATGAAGGTTATGGAAAAAGTACCCATAAAACAGTTATACTCTAAAGACATTGATGTGCATGAAGTACGTGTTGTTTGGTCTCTGAGCTCCTGTGGATTCGTGATGATTGGTGAAGATGAAGATTCTTACGGCTATTCACTAAAGGGATCAAAATCATGCAATGGGGAGGCTGAAGACTATGGCGAGAAATGTGATGAAAATGATGTGATACCCTGTATGGCGAATTGTGAAGGTGATGAAGTAAAACTTGCCTTTGCACAGAATGGCCAGGATCTTGGCATAGCATTTAAAGTGATGACAAAACGGAAAACTCGACGGAGCGGAATTTGGAAGAACAGACCGCCAGATTGGGACTTCTGGAGAGACACTGGACAGGCATACATGGTTGAAGAGGGACTTCGACATAGGATGTCTCATCCCATTGTAGCTCACCCCATGGGTAGTGAGCTGAGGGGGAGGGTATGTGAGTATGTGAACCCAGAGGGCGCTATTGAGCGACCCAGGCCCAGGCCTGAAAAGGCCCTCAGCCACACCTATGGGGGGGGCGTAACTCCAAAGGGAGTGGATACAGCGGCAGAGCAGCTGTCAAGGCCTGCAGGAAGCAGGTGTACATGGGAACCAGCCAAGGACAGAGAGGCGGTCTGTCCAAGGAGGGCTGGGGTCCACAGGGGACTTTTACTGGAGCTGAGCATTAGTCAGGCTGCCTGTTGCCCCAGAGGCTAGACAGGGGTCAAGAAGTCAGTTAGTGCCCTAACTGTAGCCCAGGCTGTTTTTTTGTTTTGTTATGTTGCACCTAAGCTGAATAAAAAGCCATTTTGTTTTAAATTGGCACCGTCTGAACACTGTCTCTCCGGCGCCCAGTACCATGAACCATTGCTGTCAGGACCAGGAGTCTGCCGCCATTTGAGACTAATCCCCCCAAATTGTCACAAGGGGTACAGTGAGCATTTTTAACCCCCAAGTGTTGCTATAATTTATTATCCATAAATGAATATGCAGCTGATTGTGAAAGGTGAATGACAATTTTTCCAGGAATACATAATTTCAGTGCGTAATATGTTGTACCCGGCTTGTATCAGAGATGAACGCTCCAAAAGCTGTTGTGCCCGGGCACAACATATCGGGCACTGAAATGGCGTATCTCTGGAAAAATTTTATTTTTAACTTTTCATTATCATCTGCGCATTCATTTCTGGAAATTAAAAGAATGCAACACTTAAAGGTTAATAATGCTCGCTACACCACTTGATAAATCCCTTGAAGGGTGTAGTTTCCAAAATGGGGTCACAAGTCTGCGGATTCCACTTTACTGGCAATTCTTGGGCTCTGCAAAAATGACATGGTGTCCATAAACCAAACTGTGCTCTAAAAACCAAAATAGCGCTCCTTTCCTTCTGTGCTCGGCTGTTCCCAAACAGCAGTTTATACCCACATATGGCATTAAGTACGTTATCCTGGGTACACCAGTGTCATACATGTGGGCATAAACTGCCATTTGGGCACACAGCAGGGTGCAGATGTGAAGGAGCACTATGTACTTTTGGAGCGCAGATTTAGATTGTTGGTTTTTGGACGCCATGTCACATTTGCAGAGACCCTAAAATCACCCCTACAAAATGGGGGTCACTTCTTGGGGAATTCCAGTTTACTGGCACCTCCAGGGCTCTGCAAAAATAACATGGCGACCAGAAAGTCCCTCTAAATCTGTACTCCAAAAGCTAAAAAAAACACAGTGCTCCTTCCTTTCTGAGCACTGCTGTGTTCCCAAGCAGCAGTTTACACCCACATATATATATTTTTTTCCCCCGGGATAGTCAACTTAATAGTTTTAGGAGTTCATGTCTCTGATGCCACAAAGTGGCCGCAACATATTCTGAAATTGCATATTTCTTCAAAAACTTCAATTTTCACTTTGTACATTAATTTTTGGGAAGCATTTTTAGGCTCAAAATGATAATACCCCTTGATACATTCCTTGAGGAGTGTAGTTTCTAAAATGGGGTCCCTTTCGAGGGGTTTCCATTGTATTGGTACTTTAGGGGCTCTGCAAATGCGACATGGCACCTGAAAACTATTCCAGCCACATCTGCCCTCCTAAAGCTAAATAGCGCTCTTTCCATTCTGAGCTCCATCATGTACCCATACAGCAGATTACAACCACATATGGGGCATTTCTGTGTTCAGAAGAAATTGTGTAACAAACTGTGGGGAGCTTTTTCTTCTTTAACCACTTGCAAAAATTTAAAATATGTCGCTAAATGGACGGTTTATTGGAAAAAAAGTAATTTTTCATGTTTACGTCCCAATGATGATAAAATCTGTGAAACAGCTATGAGGTTAAAATGCTCACTATATCCCTAGATAAATTCTATGAGTGGTGTAATTTCCAAAATGGGGTCACTTTTGAGGGGTTTCCATTGTATTGGTACTTTAGGGGCTCTGCAAATGCGACATGGCACCTGAAAACTATTCCAGCAAAATCTACCCTCCAAAAGCTAAATAGCACTCTTTCCATTCTGAGCCCCACCATGTACCCAAACAGCAGATTACAACCACATATGGGGCATTTCTGTGTTCAGGAGAAATTGTGTAACAAACTTTGGGGAGCTTTTTCTCCTTTGTCCTCTTGTGAAAATGAAAAATTTGGGGCTAAATTGACAGTTTATTGGAAAAAAAAGTAATTTTTCATTTTCATGTCCCAATGTTAATAAAATCTGTGAAACAGCTGTGGGTTCAAAATGCTCACTATCCCCCTTGCAAAAATTAAAAATATGTTGCTAAATGGACGGTTTATTGGAAAAAAAGTAATTTTTCATGTTTACGTCCCAATGATGATAAAATCTGTGAAACAGCTGTGAGGTTAAAATGCTCACTATACCCCTAGATAAATTCTGTGAGGGGTGTGGTTTCCAAAATGGGGTCACTTTTAGGGGGTTTCCACTGTTTTGGTACTTTGGGGGCTCTGCAAATGCGACATGGCACCTGAAAACTATTCCATCAAAATCTGCCCTACAAAAGCAAAATAGCGCTCTTTCCATTCTGAGCCCCACCATGTACCCATTCAGCAGTTTACGACCACATACGGGGCATTGCTGTGTTCAGGAGAAATTGTTTAACAAACTATGGGGTCCTTTTTCTCCTTTAACCCCTTGTGAAAATGAAAACTTTGGGGATAAAGTGACATTTTAGTAATTTTTCATTTATACATCCCAATGTTAGTAAAATCTGTGAAAGCTGTGGGGTCAAAATGATCACTATACTCCTTGATGAATTCTGTGAGGGGTGTAGTTTCCAAAATGGGGTCACTTTTAGGGGGTTTCCATTGTTTTGGTACTTTGGGGGCTCTGCAAATGCAACATGGCACCTGAAAACTATTCCAGCAAAATCTGCTTTTCAAACATCCAGTGTCGCTCCTTCCCTTCTGTGCACTGCCGAATGCCCAAACATCACTTTACACCCACATGTGGGGTATTTCTGTGCTCTGGAGAAATTGTATAATAAATTGGGAGATGCATTTTCTCCTTTAACCCTTTGTGAATGTGTTAAATTTAGGGCTAAATGAAGGGATTAGTGGAAAAAAATGAAATGTCTAAATTTCACCTCGATATCGTTTTAATTCTTGTGAAATGCTTAAAGGGTTAACAAACTTCCCAAATGCTGTTTTGAATTATTTCAGGGGTGCAGTTTTGAAAATAGGGTGATTTATGAGGGGTTTCTAATATATAGGCCTTTATAATCCCATCCAGAATTGAAGTGGTCCCTAAAAAATTAGTTTGGGAAATTTTCTTGTAAATCTGGAAAATCGCTGTTACACTTGTAAGCCTTCTAACATCCAAAATAAATTAAAGGACGATTAAAAGATGATGTCAATATAAAGCAGAGATATGGTAGATAATATTTATTAATGTATTTGGCTGGTATGACTATCTGTCTGAAAAGCAGAGAATTTCACATTTTGAAAATTGCGATTTTTTTCCAAATTTCCATCAAATATCCTTATTTTTTTATAAATAAATACAAAAATATTGATTAGTGTTTACCACTAACATGAAGTACAATGTGTCACGAGAAAACAGTCTCAAAATCACTTGTGTAAGTTAAAGCGTCTCAAAGTTCTTTCCACATAAAGTGACACATGTCAGTTTTGAAAAACAAGGCCTGGTCCTTAACGCACTTTTGGGCTGTGTCCTTAAGGGGTTAAACAAAAAGGCAGCCATTAACAGAGACAGTCTTCCTAGAGAGCTGAGACCAGGACATCTGATGCACCTGTGTGCCAAATTTGGTGAAGATCGGTCTAGTCGTTTGGTTTGGTAAAGAACACAGACAGAAACTCATTTGTATATATAAATAAAAGAAAGAGATATACCTTCAATTATACTGATTTTATTTCAAGAAAAATGCACGATTGATCACTATTGAACAATAGATCACACAACTGATCAATGATCAATATTACAAAAATCTTAGAAAAATAAAGGACTCCTTGGGGGTTATTTATCAAATGCGCTTCTTTTCAGTGAAATTTTGTGCGCCCTTTCAATTCTTCACACAAGCTGTTGATAAATTCCATGCACATGTCCTCGCCATGCTTCTTGCGCTTTTTTTTGCACCCACATAATAAATATATCGCAGACACAGAACAGAATGGTATTTAAAGAAGCAGAAACAATCTTCTCTGGATCTGCAAAGATGGCTTCAGATCCATTAAGCTTGTCCAATGAAGAGAGCTTCTCTGATTTTTCTGTCTCAGAGCAAACTTTACCCACAAAATCCAAAAAAAAGCTATTCTTAAAAGAAGAGTCTGGCCATGTCCGCCGCACCCTCTAGCGGGGGGCTAGCTACGCCTCTGTTATACATTCTTGATGCAGCCTGCAGCTATGCAATTATGCACTTGAGTTGGCAATGCATTTTAGGATTTGACAGAAGTAATTGAATATTATTTATAAAATTGATGTAAATGTTGATTGTGCTAACTTTTCATATTATTGTGTGTGTCTTATGCTTGTACAATTGTGGTCTGTAGTCTGGCACTGTTCTTACGTGACTCCCAGAGTGGAGCGATTTTGCTCCTTTTTATGCGCCTTTCATAAAAAGGCGCAAATAATAAATCTGGGTGCCCACGTCTACTTATCTCACAAAAATCACAAAGTGGCGGATATGGAATTCTCACGTAGAAAAAAGGCGCAAACATTTCATAAATCCAACGTAACGGCGAAAAGTTGCAAGAAAGGCGCAGCACACGCCAAATTTAGGCGCACACATGTTGATAAATGTGCCCGATTGAGTCCATCTGAACTAAAAAAAAAAACACCTGCTTTAACTTACCTGATAATCCACAGAGAGAGTTTAAATTGACTCTATGCTAACTACTCCCTGGTGCAAGCTGTATGTTTTGCTGCATAGCAGAGCAGCACTAAAATACATATGTGGAATCCCCCACCTCAGGCATCCGAATAACACACATATTTTAGTTTATACAGTTACATAACTTGTGTATATCACTTGTTGTTTGTGGCACATTGTAATCTGCTACAGATGAATACAAAATAACCAATCTAGGAGACATAGCGGTGTGTCTCCAAATCTGCGTTTATTGCTTTTTCTACATTCCCTTTCTAGTGAAAGTTGTTACACAACATCAATGTGTTTCAATATACAAACATTTTTCACCCACTCTGTTCTATTGGGGTCTGAGTGAGGAGATAGGTTTCTTTTTTTCTCTTCCCTACTGTAAGGGAATTGCCAGTTGAGCAATTCCCCAGTGCCGCTGCAGAACCCTGGGGGGGAGGGGCACAACAAGACAGTGAGCCCAGAGTATAATATTCGAAGGCCCAGGGGAGGCGAGGGAACATAAAAGCCATTGTTACTCGCCTCGCCTGAGATCTGGTGTTACTCCCAGCAGGCTTCGGCCCTCTGGTGATTTCATCAGGTCGCGATGCCGGCCTGATCCACGTGACGTCTGTGCGCAATTAAACAGGGCCGAAAGCTGCAGGGAGTGCACCTGTGCCCGGGATATGGTAAGTAACAGTGGTTTTTATGTTTGTCACCACCTGGGTCTCTGAAAAGACCCCAGAGTATAATAATAGTTCATGGGTAGGCCACTATGGGGCATAATACCTTGTGCAGGGGCCACTGTGGAGCATAATACGATGTGCAGGGGCCACTATGGAGCATAGTACTGTGTGCAGGGTTCGCTGTGGAACATAATACCGTGTGCAGGGGCCACTGCAGGGCATAATACCATGTGCAGGGACCACTATGGAGCATAATGCCATGTGCAGGGGCCACTATGGAGCATAATACCATGTGCAGAGGCCACTATGGAGCATAATACCGTGTGCAGGGGCCACTGTGGAGCATAATTTCATGTGCAGGGGCCGCTGTGGGAGCATAATACCATGTGCATGGGCCACTGCGGGCCATAATACCGTGTGCAGGGGCCACTGCGGGCCGTATTACTGTGTAATACTATATGCAGTGGCTGGTGTGGAATATTATAGTGTGTGTAAATGGGTCGTTATAAACAGGGGCTATGGCGCATGTTTATATCACATGCTGTATGTTTATAGTGACCATGCGATGTAATTACAGCCTTGTCACATAGACGTGTATAGGACGAGGCTGTAGTTACATTACATGGCTGCTATGAGATGAATGACACTATGTAAACAGAGAAGTGGTCACGGCGCTTACAGAGGTACCATTCAAACAGCTGATCTGTCAGGGTCCTGGGTTTTTGAGCCCCACTGATTAGTTTATTAATGACCTGGAAAACCTTTTAATTAGTTAACATCTGGGGCATTATTAATAAGGAGCACTATTTATAGAGGGTACACATCGACATTATTAATATAAAGATTCACTTGGGGGTATTATTCATTATGAGGGGTTATATCATATATTTTATAATTGGGGGAAGCAGCAGGATGGGTGTGCAGGTGAGGACAATGAGGGTTGGATGCCTGGAAAAGTGAGGAGCCAAAGATATCTGTGTTGCAAACTTTACAGAGACAAGTCACAGCTGGAAGAAGTGGTCATGGCAGTCCAAAGGGAAGAGAAGGGAAATGTGAAGGATTAGTCAGACATCACCTGTAAGTCACAAAATGTTACTGCACTGTATTCACCTAAATGATAGAAGATAAATACCTGATTGATGGGGGTCTGTCTGCTGAGTCCCCCACTGAACCATGAGAATTGGGTTTTTTCAGCCTGGCTGCGGCTGAATATAGGAGTGTCGCTTGGTGGATGTACGAATCTGCGTGGCTCTCATTCACTTCAATGGGAGTGCCAAAGAACAGTACTTTATTTGTTATTTGTTTATTTGTTTACTTTGTTATCTGTGGCGCTCCTATTATAGAGAATGGTGACCATGCAGGCTCATCCATCTACCAAGCAGAAGATGTGTGAAGTTATTGACATTGTTAATGCAGTGTTGTTGATCTGATACTGAAGTAATGCAGTAAGAAGAATTTTTATAAACTGTTTTATAACTTTGTGTATTGTGCATATTGTGCAACGATAACAGTGTGCGAAGCTACCATGTTTCTCCAAAAATAAGACCTACCCCGAAAATAAGCCCTAGCTACGTTTTCCAGGTTTTTTGGAGTAGGCTTGAAATATAAGCCCTTCTCCAAAAATAAGCCCTAGCTAATTTAACCCCTTCCCGACATCTGCCGTGCGATTACAGCGGATGCTGGGTCATTAAAGACCGCGGCCGCTCTGCTGCAGAGCGGTTACCATAGCTGTTGTACCGGGTCTCCGCGGAGACCTGGAGTTAATGCCCGTGGTCAGTGTCTACCCTGATCGCAGGCATTGTTGAGCGTGACCCCTCTCCTGCCCACCAAAGTAGCAGAACCGCCGGAGTTAATGCCCGGGATCAGAATGGACTCTGACCGCGGGCATTGCGTGACCTCCGCACTTCCCCCCCGCAGTCCCCACGGCCGGTCCCCACCCCCGTATATCTGCTATACCGGGTCTCCTCGTACAGTGGAGACCCGCAGTTAATGCCCGCGATCAGAGTCCGCTGATCGCGGGCATTGTTAAGTGTGCCAGTCCGTGACCGCCCCCCCTCCAAATCGACCCCCCAAGGCAGATAAACTATCCCCGCGGGTGAGATCGCAGGAGCCGACCTGTTCCTTTGAAGGCTCCCAGGCCTGTCATAGGAATATTACTGTTGCCTCAATAGTAATGTAGATAATCTCCCATAGACTGCAATAGGTTGTATTGCAGTCTATGAGATGATTGCAGGTTCAAGCCCCCCTAGGAGGGGTTAATAGTAAAAAAAAAAAAAAAAAAGTCAAAAAATATAAAAAACACAAAATAATAAGTTCAAGCCCCCTCCCACTTTCACTAGAATACATATAAAAATAAAATATCACTGTGACACACATACACATTAGGTATCCCTGTGTCCGAAAACACCCGCTCTACAAACTTATAAAAATATTTTACCTCTATAGTGAATGCCGTAGCAAAAAAAAAAAAAAAAAAAAAATCAAAAGTGCCGAACTGCTGTTTTTTCGCTGTTTCACATCTGATAAAAGTTTAAATAAAAAGCGATCAAATGTGTGATTGTTCGTCATGGAAAAAATTAAGACCTACCCCGAAAATAAGCCCTAGCCCTTTTTTCAGAGCAAAAAATAATATAAGACCCTGGAGAAACACGGTAGTAGCATGTAAACTCAATTTTTTTTTGGGAGGCGGCATCTTTCTATAGCTCGCCTCAGGGAGCAAAGAGGCTAGGTTCACCACTGGTTGCAGGATAAATCTAATTACATCTAAAATTAATTGTTTCTGTCTTAGGGGCATAAGAGGGTCATTACCAAGGTATTTAGAGATGGCACCTATACATTCTTCATGAGGAAGGTTACTGTAAAGGGCTGCCACATCCAGGGTAGCCCATCTATAAGTGGATTTCCAGGATTGAGACGAAAGGTCCACAATAAGACTGGCAGAATCCCTGAGATAAGATTTCAAGATGATTACATGCTTCTGCACATCAATGTACTGGGAAAGATTACAGGTGAGAGAGTTAATGCCAGAGGATGGCCTGATAGATTGGCCATGTCTTTATGGATTTTAGGGCAGGTGATAGAATAATGCAAGTCTGGGGTTATCGATACGGATACCTTCCATAAAGCCATCATGTATATGTTCCAGATAATTCGGAATGTACTCAGTGGTTGGATCTTTTAATAATGGTTGATAAAATATTATCAGACATCGCGTACTATCTGCCTCCTGAATATAAGCATCGTTATTCAATATTCATTGGTGATACTAAATACAATGGCCTGATAGTCCATAAGGGTCTTAAGGGCCTGTCTTTCCCCTTTTGTATGTTTATCCTTTGGGGGGACAATCTTTCAAAGACTTAGGTTTTAGATTGGTGTGGATCGGATCAGGAGATCCAGTCACGCTCTCTCTCTTGATGTTGGATTTTTTTTTTTTTTGTCGCCCACTATAGCAAAATCTTGGGTTAGTATGCAGATGAAGGAGTTTAAATTCACAAACAGCTATAATTCATTGATCCCTTGGTTGGGACAATATGACAACACTCTTCATAGCAGACTTTTTTCCTGTGGTTTAAGATTATAATGGATGAGGCTGAAGAGCTTTATACCATTACTTTGTTGCATTTGTGACTCGGTCCCACTGTTTCTGTCCCTTATTCCTTTGCCGTCTCTGCATTCCGTGTATGCACTTGGCGGTTTGAGAAGTGCATCTTTTTCCAATTTCCTTTTTAAACCTATTGGGCTGTAGTAATCTGATATTTTGGTGAAAGTTGGGGTTTCCCTGATGTGGTACGTCACTACTGGGGTAAGTATAGAGGGAAGCCCTAAAAAAGATTCTGAGGTATTGAATACAGAAGTACTGGGATGAAGTGAAAGTTCAGGAGGGTTCACAGCTGCTTGGATTTGGGCCAAGGATATGTATGTATTATAGATGATAATGATTTAACAAAGAGCCCCCCCCCCATGCCCCTCCTCCAACTTTCTAAGTATTTTATTATAATTTTTTTTTCAGTCTTACTGCAATATATGTAGGTCATGTGATCTACATATATTACATTTTTGCCTTTCCGCTGGTAAGAAGGCCCCCCCCCCCACCATCCCAGAAGTCTGCCAGAAGTCTGCCCCCCTCCCCAGCCCCAGTATACTTACCGGTTCTTCCTGTGGATCCGGGATGTTATCACGAAGGCACGCCTCTTCATTGCGTGTGCCGGCCGTCCACGCATGAGCAATACAGTGGGCGGCCGGCACAGGTCACAAATGGGGTGTGTCGGCTGCTGAGGACGTCACGGGTCTGGAAGGAAGGTAAGTGTAATGGGGCTGGGGGGACAGGGAAGGGCGGCTTCATGAGACATCTACCGCGGTATAATATGGACTGCAAATGCACAATCCATATTATACTGTGCGGGGCCACTATGGATCATTATACCCTGCGGTGGCCACTGTGGAGCTTCATACTATGCTGGGACACTGTGAAGAATTATACTATGCGGGGGCCACTGTGTAGCATATAATACCATGCAGGGGCCACTGTGGAGTATTATACTGTGCAGGAGCCACTGTGGAGCAGATTATATCTTGCAGAGGCCACTGTGGAGCATTATCCTGTGCAGGGACCACTGTGGAGCAGATTATACTGTGCAGGGACCACTGAGAAGTATTATACTGTGCGCGGGCAATTGTGGAGTATATTATACTGTGTGGGGGCCAATGTGGAGTATTATATTGTGCGGGGGCCACTGTGGAGCATATTATACTGTACAGGGGCCACTATGGAGCAGATTATATTATACAGAGGCCACTGTGGAGCATTATCCCATGCAGGGGCCACTGCGGAGCATATTATACTGTGCAGGGGCCACTGTGGAGCAGATTATATCGTGCAGTGGCCACTGTGGAGCAGATTAAATCAAGAACTGAGTGACAGGTGAGACGTTTGCAATCAAAACCTTCTTAAATTGCTCTTCTTTCTTTGTAATATTTGTTTTGGTATGTACCTGTGGTCTTCAATATGTGGGATTCACCACTATATGTATAAGAGAATGTATTAATAAATATGGTTCAAATGTTACCAATGGGTATACCAAACATAATACCTCAAGACATGCTCTAACCCATATTCTCTTCAACCCATCTCTGCTTGCTGTGTGTCTACCTTCAACTCATCCTGCAACTTTGAATGGTACATATTCTCTTCAACCCATCTCTGCATGGCTGTTCTCTGACCCCTATCCTAGCATTTCATCCAGGCTGTATATTTTTTGCAATCCCATGTGTCCTTATCTGTACTAGTGTCTGTCTTTTGATGCCCAGTGATTTTATGGTAGTTCCCTGGTCAGTGTACAGGTGCATCTCAATAAATTTGAATATCTTAGAAACATTTATTTCTTTCAATAATTAAATAAAAAAAGTGACCTCCTATATTTTTTATATTCTTTACACATAGAGTGTTCTATTTCAAGTGTTTTATTTCTGTAAATGTTGATTATGGATTACAGGTAATGAAAACCAAAATCTAAGAAAATTTGAATATTGTAAAAAAGTTCAGTATTGTAAATTCAGTGTGTCACCTGCCAAGGTTTCCTAAGCCTTTAAATGGTCCCTGAGTTTGGTTCAGTAGGACACACAATCATGGAAGACTGCTAATTATGAATTGAATTACTGAATCACTGAAATGAATGAATGTTTCAAAAATAGTCTAATTTATTGAGATGCACCTGTATTTGTAACAACAGAGACCAGTCTCCTCATGTGTCACAGTTTGTTGATTAATTGGTTAACGACTTAAATTAGTGCTAGTTTTGAAGCTCTGCATCCCTATATAAGTAGATACAGCTTATGGGGGAAGTATTTCCAATGCGGGGGGGCGTTTTGTAATGCAGCATCCATCTTAACCTAAGTGCATATTAACCAAAGTGCACTTATACATGGCACTTAGACTGGGCATGAGACAAGCCAACCATGGAAGAACACCAGGTATCTTTAAACTCAAAACAACAAGCTTTAACACATGATATCATGGAGCTGCACTGTCACTTACTATCTTAGCAATTGTCTTCGTGCACAACTCCCCTCCATCTCTACCACCAGTGCACACTATCCACATCAGTCCTTCTCTTCTTCCTTTTCCCATGTACAGCTCTCTCTCTTTTCACTCTCTTTAACCACTCCAATCCCTATTTTCTTTTAGCAGTGAAAACAAACATAAACGTCCACATAAATCACTGAACCACCTTCTGTCTCTGTCCATTTTGCTCCTCCTAGCTGCTGGGGACATTTCTCCAAACCCTAGCTTTCCTTCTTTCACTAACTTTTCCTCTTCCTGCACACATAGAAATCCTACAAACCTCATCAATATTCACCATGTTCCCTCTCCTTATCTTTATCCTGTCTTTTTTAACTGCTCTCTCTGGAATGCCCGTTCTGGGTTTAACAAATTAGAATACATTAATGACTTACTCCTCAGTAAATCTCTCAACCTGCTCGCCCTTACTGAAACATGGATCCAGCAGTCTGACATGGCCTCCCCTGCTGCTCTGTCTCGTGTTGAACTACAATTCTCACAAGCTTCTAGACCTGACAACAGGAAGGGTGGAGGGGTAGGGATACTTCTGTCACCGCAGTGCACTTTTCAGGTCATCCCACCGGTACCCTCACTCACATTCCCCTCATTTGAAGTCCATACTATTAGACTTTTCCGCCCACTCTCCTTATGCGTAGACGTGATCCGCCGTCCACCTGGTTCACCCTACCAATTTCTTTGCTTCTTGGCTTCCCCTCTTTTTATCCAGTGAAATTCCTACCCTCATCATGGGTGACTTTAACATCCCCACTGACATCCCTATCTCCCAAGCTGCTTCACAGTTTCTCTCAATAACTTCTTCTTTTGGTCTTTCACAACCTTCCTCCTCCACTACACATGTAGATGGCAACACCATTGATCTTGTCTTCCATCGATTCCTCACAGTTTCTAAATTTACTAACTCTTCTCTGCCACTCTCTGACCATAACCTTCTGTCTCCCACCATCAGTGCTTCCTCTCCTTCCACTCTCATCTCTCCTGTAAGCCTAAAAGGCTCTGAAACTTTTCACTCCTTACTCACTCCCAAGGTGCAGATGCCATTCACAGACCTTAGTGCAGATGACCTGGCCACTTATTTCCATGACAAAATTGATAAGATCAGTCAGGAAATTACTGCCCAATCCCCAGGTGGCATTGATCCCCTCACCAACCACACTTCAGACTGTCCATTCCCCTCTTTTGAACCTGTTACAGGAGAGGAAGTCTACTTTCTTCTTTTCGCCCTATGACCTGCAGTAGTGACCCTTTCCCCTCACACCTTCTCCAATCTCTGTCGCCTGCTGTCATGACTTACCTTACTAAAATATTTAACCTCTCTCTCTCTTCTGGAATTTTCCCATCCTTTTTCAAACATGTTGTCATAACCCCACTATTGAAGAAATCCTCCCTTGACCCGTCCTGTGCTATCGACCTGTCTCTAACCTCCCCTTCATCTCCCAAATCTTGGAATGCTTGGTCTATTCTTGTTTAATCCACTATCTTTCTGCTAACTCTCTTCTTGATCCCTTACAATCTGGCTTCCCGCACTCTACTGAAACAGCCCTCACAAAAGTCTCCAATCATCTCCTTACGGCTAAATCTAATAGTGACTACTCTCTTCTTATTCTTCTGGATCTCTCACCAGCATTTGACACTGTTGTTCTCCTCTTCACTGTGCTCCGCTCTGTCGGCCTCATGGACACTGACTCTCCTGGTTCTCCTCTTATCTCTCAGACTGCACTGTCAGTGTATCATTTGCGGGCTCTGTTTCCACACCTCTTCCCCTTGCCGTTGGGGCTCCTAAGGGCTTGGTCCTAGGTCCCCTGCTCTTCTCTCTCTACACAGCCCCCACTGGACAAACTATCAACAGATTTGGCTTCCGGTACCATCTTTATGGTGATGACACCCAATTATATACGTCATCCCGTGCCATCTCCCCTGCACTAATACAGAACACCAGTGACTGTCTCTCTGCTGTCTCAAATATCATGTCTTCGCTCTATCTGAAACTGAATATCTCAAAGACTGAACTACTACTGTTTCCACCATCTATAAGATCTGTCCCTGATATCATTGTAGTCTCCGGCCTTACTATAACTCCTAGGCAGCATGCCCGCTGCCTCGGGGTTTTGTTTGACTGAGACCTTTCCTTCATTGTTGCCCTGATTCACTCTCGTCTTGACTACTGTAACTCCTTACTAATCGGTCTTCCCCTTACTAAACTCTTCCCTCTACAATCTATTCTGAATGCAGCGGACAGGCGTATCTATCAGTCTAGATGCTACAGCGATGCCTCCGGTCTGTGTCGGTCACTACATTGGCTGCCTATTCAATACAGAATACAATATAAACTTATCACCCTCATCCACAAGGCTTTCCATAATACTCAAACACCCTACATTTCCTCCCTCATCTCTGTCTATCACCCAACTTGCGCTCTCCATTCACTCAATGACCTAAGACTCACATCCTCTATCAGAACCTCCCACCCCCATATCCAAGACTGCTCCCGAGTTGCACCACTTCTCTGGAATGCTCTATCCCGGACAATCAGATTAACTCCCAATTTCTATAGCTTCAAGCGCAAACTAAAGACATATCTTTTCAGACAGGCCTATTACAATTTCCAATGTAAACCCTTCCATAGTTAGAATCCCTAAAACGAACCCTTCTCTGTTCACACTCCCACATATATGTCCAGGCACCATCTCAATGTTAAAGGACACGACTGGTGACGGCTCATACAGCTTTATATATGTGTAATGAGAGTAACCTTTATTACAAAATTGTCTGACCATTGTATAAGCAATGCTACCTCCTAGGCCACCACTGCTACGTCTAGTGTCAGCCCCTATACCTCATAGATTGTAAGCTTTTGCGAGCAGGGCCCTCGGTACCATTGTGTGAATTGACTATTTCTTTGTAATGTATCTTTTTTGTCCGTACTTGAACCCTACAAATTGTAAAGTGCAGCGGAGTATGTTGGCGCTATATAAAGAAAATGTATTATTATTATTATTATTATTATCATAACTGTGACTTCAGCCACTTTAAAAAATAACCCCAATTGATCAAATTCTTCTAGAGGAAACAAATTGGTGGGACTTTTTAAAAAAACATGTATTGTATATAGAAGCTGGACTCTCTCATTCCCTCAGGTCTTAACCAGGCTTCAGACAATATCTTTTAGGTGATTTTATTGGTTTTAAGATTGATTATTAATTTTTATGGTTGATTTATTTTGATGTTTCTTTGATGCATTTATATATTTTTTTTATTTATGCATTTATTGTCCTTATTGTTGACATATTTTATTTTATTTATGCATTTTGCCTATTTTTAATGTCATTTTCACATATAAATGTTTTTTAATTGCATTTCCATGTATTTTTTTCAAATTTGGTTTGATAAGTGTAGGGTGGCCCCTGATGGAGGGCAGACATCATCTCTGCCAGCATTCCTGCTGCGACTGCTGCTTGGAGGGTGTCATTCTGCAACAAGTGTGCATCCTTGCTTGTTTGTGGCTCATATTCCATTGCCTGCTCCGTGTGGTCCCACAAGTGACTTACTGGTTCCCCCTCTTATTGAGGGGTCCACCCTGATCCCTGTTTTGAATCTCTAGCCATGGGCCTAGTTGTTGTTACAGTTCTACAAGACTCTGAACTAACCACTTTGCCTTCCTAGTTCCACGGCATGAATCCTGAGGCCAGGTCTAAAGGAGTTTTCATTGCCCTGCACCTTTCCTTGCCACATGCTGTGCTGGATGTCAAGGTTTCTTTAATTTTTTTTTTTTTTTTATTTCTGAAATTTTCACAAACATAACAAGTACAACAGTAAAGAAAGCACTTGTCCTCAGAGAACAGGTGCCAGCACCACAAAATCCCCATACACAGTATAAGTGTTACGTCCGCACCCGTTCGAACTTCTGCCTCATCCGACCGCATGCTGCAGAGCAGGAGGCGGTTCTCGCTGGGATTCCTTCCTCTGGGTTCTTCTTGTATTGTCTGAACACTGTCCTATTCCCTCACCTCCTTAATTGATTTTCCACTTCACCTTGGTTTCCCTCTGCTCCTCTAATAATTAATTTTAGCCTTACCTGTGTGATTAACAGCCTATCCTCCTATCAAGTCTGATGCGGGTTCTTCCTATTTATTGTTTGCTCACTTTCACATTGGCACTTGCTATTGCCTTGTGCGTGCTGGCTATTTACTCTTGATGTTTGGTTACCTGTATTATTATTCCTGACCTATGGCTTAACTCTGACTATTCTCTTGGATTTTGATTGTGTACTGCGTTGCTCGACTGTTACCGACCCCTTGGCTAGCTGACCTCCCTTTTGTTGTTGTTTGTCCTGTCTGCGTTCTGTGTTATCACTTATATCAAGAAGGGATCACCGCCCAGTTGCTGGCTGTCACCTAGGACAGTTCAGGCAAGTAGCCAGGGACAGTGGAGGGGTTCAGCTTAGGGCTCACTGTCTTGTCGTGCCCCACCCCCCAGGGTTCGCCAGCAGCTACTGGGGAATTGCTCCTTTAGCAATTCCCTTACAGAATAGCAATCCATTAAAAATACTTTCTGCCATTAGCATGGGTTCTATTCAGGAACTTGCACCCTGGATAGAGGCTGTGGCAGGCCTGGTAGCTGACTTGGCTAACCAGGTTCATACCCTTACCCGGAACCAAGCTGAGGCTGCCACATCACCAACTGCTGTGCTTTCTATTCCCAGGGTTAAGATGTTACTCCCCCGATCATTTTTCGGGGGGACCGAGAAAAATTTGACATGTTACTGGAGTCATGTCATTTATATTTTTGAGTTAACCTTCATGCGTCTCAGTCCCAGAAGGTAAGTGTGGTCATTTCTCTCTTGCAGGGGGATCCACAGGCTTGGGACCTTAAACTTCCCCCCTTGTTTGACTCAGACCATTCCTTTCATCTCCACCTCAAGAACATCTCCAGAATCCGCCCTTTCCTTACCACAAAGACACTTATTGTTGCCCTGATTCACTCTCGCCTTGACTACTGTAACTCCTTACTAATCGGTCTTCCCCTTACTAAACTCTCCCCTCTATAATCTATTCGGAATGTGGCGGCCAGGCTTATCTATCAGTCTAGACGCTATAGCGATGCCTCCGGTCTGTGCCGGTCACTACATTCGCTGCCTATTCAATACAGAATACAATATAAACTTATCACCCTCATCCACAAGGCTCTCCATAATGCTGCACCTCCCTACATTTCCTCCCTCATCTCTTTCTATCGCCCAACCCGTACTCTCTGTTCACTCAGTGACCTAAGACTAACATCCTCTATTATCAGAACCTCCCACGCTCGTATACAAGACTTCTCCCGAATTGCACCACTTCTCTGGAATGCTCTGTCCCAGACTATTAGATTAACCCCCAATTTCCACAGCTTCAAGCGTAAACTAAAGACATATCTTTTCAGACAGGCCTATCACAACTCCTAATGTAAACCCTTCTGTAGTTAGAATCCCTAAAACATACCCTCCTCTGTTCACGCTACCGCATTACCTCACAAGATATGATGCCATATCAGACTAACTTTATATGTCCAGGCAAAATCTGCACGTTAAAGGACACGACTGGTGACGGCTCATACAGCTTTATATATTTGTAATGACAGTAACCTCTATTACAGAATTGTCTGACCATTGTAGAAACAATGCTACGTCTGTTGCTGCCCCTGCTACCTCCTGTGTCACCCCCTCTACCTCATAGATTGTAAGGTCTTGTGAACAGGGCCCTCAGTCCCAGTGTGTGAATTGAATATTTCTTTGTAATGTATCTTTTTTGTCAGTACTTGAACCCTACAAATTGTACAGTGCTGCAGAATATTTTGGCGCTATATAAATAAAATTTATTATTATTATGACAGTCTTTTTAAAGGGCATAGCCAGCCAATTAATTCTCCCATGGAAGCTGGTTTCTTTTTTTGTTGATAAAAAAGTTTGCAGCTGTACATTGATTACCGTGAATTAAATAAGATTACTGTCCGGAACCAGTACCCTCTTTCCCTAATCTCTTCAATCAGATAGTGGGTGCCCGCTGGTTTTCCAAGATTGATCTCCGGGGGGCCTACAATCTGATCTGGATCAGTGAGGGACATGAGTGGAAAACTGCATTTAACACCCCGGAAGGTCACTTTGAGTATTTTGTTATGCCCTTCGGGTTGTGTAATGCACCAGCAGTTTTCCAACATTTTATCAATGATGTATTTAGAGACCTGCACGGCCGTTATGTGGTTGTCTATTTGGACGATATCCTGGTTTTCTCTCCTGATTGGGCTACACATGTTGAACACGTTAGGAATGTTTTGCTGCTGTTACGCCAAAATAATATTTTTGCCAAACTGTCCAAATGCCTGTTCGGAGTCCAAAGAGTCACTTTCCTGGGCTATGTCATAACCCCCGAATCTTTTTGTATGGATCTACTCAAGGTCACGCCAAAAAAAAAAATGGGAACGCCCTTCTTGTCGGTGCTGCAACGCTTCCTGGGCTTTTCCAATTATTATTGGAAATTTATCAAAAATTTCTCTATCATTGCTAAACCATCTCACTAAGAAAGGTGCCGATTTGACTAACTGGACTCTTGAGACGGCACAAGCATTTGAGCAACTTAAAACATGTTTTGTTGAAGCTCCTGTCTTAGTGCCACCAGACTTGGATCAACCATTTGTTGTGGAGGTTGATGATTCAGAAGTAGGGGTTGGTGCAGTTCTGTCTCAGGGCCCAGAGACCCTCACACATTTGTGACCTATGGGTAATCGCGAACTCTTAGCTATTAAATGGGCATTCGAAGAATGGAGATACTTCCTCGAGGGGGCTAAGCATAAAGTCACAGTAATTACCGATTATAAGAATCTATTGTATTTGAATGTGGCTAAGCGACTGTCTCCTAGGCAGGATCGCTGGGCCTTGTTCTTCATGCGTTTTAACTTTGTTGTAACCTATCGTCAAGGTACTAAAAATGTGCGAGCCAATGCTCTTTCTCACAGCTTTTGTGCCAGTGATGCTCCGGGAAACGTCCCTGAAAAAATCCTGTCCCCTGGACTGGTAGTTGTCACTATAAACCCTGATCTTGCCACGTCTGTGGTTAATTCACAAGATCTTGCTCCCAGAAATACTCCCACTCGGAAATTATTTGTACCCCCCAATCTTCGTCTCTGTGTTAGAGGAAATTCACTGCTCCTCTTTAGCAGGACTTCCTAGCATCGCTGGTACCAAATATCTGCTCTCTCGCTCATACTAATGGCCTATTTGGTCCCGAGATGTACATGAGTTTGTCTCAGCCTGTGAGGTATGTGCTAGGATGAAGATACCTAGAAAGTTACCAAAGGGCCTTCTTCATCCTTTTCCTATACCTAAAAAACCGTGGTCCCATCTTTTGATGGACTGCATTACAGATCTGACAGTTTCTCAAGCGAAAACTGTGGTATGGGTGGTGGTGGATAGATTCTCTAAAATGTGCCATTTCATAGAACTAAAAAAACTTCGTTTGCATGGGGTACCAGAAAATATTGTGTCTGATCGTGGAGCACATTTTGTTTGCAGGTTTTGGAGGGAATTTTGTGGTCGTCTGGAGGTCTCTTTGACTTTTTTTTTCAGCATTCCATCCAGCGACCAACCAGTCTCTTGAACAATACCCTGAGGTGTTTTGTGGCTGATGCCCAGGAACAGTGTAGGAAGTTTCTTCCATTGGCCGAGTTTGCGATTAATAAGGAACTCCACCACTAAGATGTCTCCATTTTATTGTGACGATGGTTTCAATCCTAGGTACTCGTCTTTTCGTAGCAATGAATCTATAAATCCTACTGCCGAACAGACTTCTTGATGACTGTACACAGTATGGACCTAGGCTTTGCAGAACCTGGTAAAAGCCCAAGATAATCAAAAAAGTTAGGTAAATAAGAGACGCTTAACGGGTCCTGAGTACAAGGTGGGAGATCGGGTTTGGCTGTCCACAAATAATCTGCACCTTAGAGTTTCGTCTTCTAAATTTGCTCCACGTTACATTGGGCCATACACCATCATTGATGTTATTAATCCTGTGTCATTTAAACTATGACTGCCTAAGTCTTTATTTATTTATTATGCTTACTTGTATAGTTCCATCATATTCCGCAGCGCTTTACAGATATTGTCAGTCATTGTCCCATATAGGGCTCACAATCTACATTCCCTATCAGTATGTCTTTGGAGTGTGGGAGGAAGCCGGAGTACCCAGAGGAAACCCACGCAAACACAGGGAGAACATACAAACTCCTTGCAGATGTTGTCCTTCCATTCACAATGTGTTCCATAAATCTCTTTTGAAAAAGTACACCTGTCATTCCTTCATCCACTCCATCCGAGGTCGAAAAAATTCCAGATTCCCGTTGGGTACGGAACTCCGTCTAGTACCTGGTACATTGGAAGGGTTTTGGCCCTGAGTACCAGATGTAGGTCCCTGGCAAGGACCTTCATGCTCCACGCCTCATTAAGTTGTTTCATCAGCAGAACCCTTCTAAACCTGGGTTGTCTGATGAGGGTCCGGTGGCCCCTCACAAAAGGTACCCCCCTGTTTTTTGTCCTGTATGCTTTCTGTGTTATCACTTATATCAAGAACGGATCGCCGCCCAGTTGCTGGCTGTCGCCTAGGACAGTTCAGGCAAGTAACCAGGGAGAGTGGGGGGGTTCAGCTTAGGGCTCACTGTCTTGTCGTACCCCCTCCCCCCAGGGTTCACTAGCGGCTACTAGCGGAATCGTTCCTCTAGCAATTTCCTTACAATAAGGTTAACAATAAATGAGCCCTTAAGTGGTTTCTAGCATAACCATGTATAAATGTAGAAAGGAATGAAAAGGAAAGTAGAGAGAAAACGGGGACGGGGGCATTAGAGGTGTAGAGGGCCAGACCCACAACTCACATGATTCATACCAGTATCACAGACACAATTACATTAATAGCCTTATATTCAGTGGAGTGTTTGGTGGGAACCCTATATCGTCAAGACAGGATTTTGTACCCAGCTTCCTGGATGCAGCTGGAGATGACAGCCAAGCGCAATCTGATACAGGCATTAAATCTGAGAATTTGAGAGGGTAATCCCATTCTCAGTGTCCAATATAGGTGGAGAGCCTACCCCGAAGGGACACCAACATAAAATATATGACCAACAGAGTATGTTTCATTGTCCCTTGGACCACAAACATTGACTCAAAGCTTGTACGGGAGCAGGTAAAGGATGATGGGGGAGTGAGAGTCACCAAAAAGTGTAAAAGCAGATTGACTCTCCAGAACCCCAAATGGCAGGTTTCTGTGGCATCTAATAATTGACCCACTGACATCCACTCCCCCCAATCTCAAAATGCGAAGCACCACTATCAGGTAGGTGGGAAGGTAAGCCGACTCCATGCGTACCTACAGTTTAGTCTCACCGTGTCTATTCCAGACAGGAGTGACATGATACAAGCAAACATTCGGAAGACCCAACACCCATGGGACTTAGGCCGCTGTTTCCTAAGGTATCTATTTTTTGAAAATTTTTTCTTTTCTCAACATTGGGCTACTCTCCTCTACCTCCTCCCATTTCCTCTAATTATGGGATCATCTACCTCCCTAGTAGGCCCTTATCTCATAGGCCAGGCCTTATGAGCTCACTTTTCATTAATCCAGATTTCCACCCTGCGGTGGAAACTCACTCCTTTCTGCCAAGCAATGGAGGAAAGTATTTAGGATAGGCCATCGATATTAAATCTTAATTTCATTGTTTAAATTGAAATCTATGGGGCGGCTCGCAGTATGTAAACAATACCCGGAGCCGCACTGTCTCGGTACCAGTGACAACGGGATCCCCACAGACTTAATATTGATGGTCATCAATGTTAGAAACCGGATCACCCCTTTAAAACCACATAATTTTCTTTTCAAGACCTGGAAATACCTTTATTTTAATTACCTTAGATATTTAATATAGAATATTGCACCAATTTCTTACTTGACACTATACCATACTTGTGTCCTTCACTAATATCAGACCTCTTTGTGTAAAATTCTAACCAGTGAGAGTGACAAAATTATCTTTTTCATAATCCTATCTCCCTTCGTGACTTAATCATTTTAAGTCTCTGTAATGTCATTCAGAGTTTTTTATTCTTCCATATTAACTTAGTAAAAGCCTTTCTTTTAATAACCAATGGAAGGGTCTGGAAGGGGTATAAAATACACATTATACTAATCATTTTTAACAATTGTACTCTTCTACAGAGATATACGTACATCGTTCCACTTTGGTGAGTTCTCTCCTTATTCTTTCCGCTGCTATACTAGATTTGAAGAGAGTCTGTGTTCTGACTCAATAGCTTGGCTGCAAGTGTGAGGTTGTGAGAGTGTCCTGTAGTCTCTATGCTAACCAGCAATTTACACCAAGATATCTATCAGATAGTGTTCAACTCAACTGAGGAGGCGTAGATAAGATTCCAGATGCTTTAATCCAAGTAAATCTTGTAGAACCTCATACAGCAGTAGGTGAAAAATGATGAAATACCAGGAGCTGAGCAGACATGTTGCTTACAAAGAAGTGAAACTAAACTGAGAGAGAGAGAGGAGGAGCTACAGCATCACAGCTAAGGATACAGAGAGAGAAAAGGGACAAACTACAAAGACAAACAGTATCACAGATACATGTCAGTGAATTAAACCAAGTCCTGGGACATGACACTCCCCGCCTGAAATCTTTAGATTTCAATGAAAACAAACATTAAATGTCCTGAGATGTCCATAAAGTCCTCTTCAAACCTGAAAAACAAAAAAGAAACATGCACAACAAACAATAATCAACAGTTAGTCCAAATAAACCAATCTTCAGGTCGGGAAGCCGCAATTTGCCAACACCTCCACCGACCCACACTGTAATCCACAAGAACACGGTTTTAGTTCATGGAAGGAAGCTCCCCGCCATGAGCTGTGAATGGTGTCCTTATCTTCTTTTATGTGACGTCTCCTCTTGGAAGAAGAAGCACCAGTTCATTAATTGCTGGCGTATTTTGTGCAGTCTGAGAATGTCTCTACCTAGCAGAACTAGAATGTCTGCATTTTTGTCAAGGGATGGTATTTCACTGGCTATAGCCCTTAGATGAGGGTGCTGGAAAGCCGCCTCTGGTGTGGGTATCTCTTCTCTGTTTGATGGTATCTGGTTGCACTCAACAAGTGTGGGCAAAGGTATCTCCAAATTGCCCTTGAGAGAAGCTATTACGAGACCGCTGGCCCTTCTTCCAGAAACCTCTGATATGCCACTACAAGTACCCAAGGTATATGGATAAGTATCACCCTTTAAGTTAAACAGATCAAAGAGTTCTGACCTTGCAAGTGAGTGGTTGCTCTGGTCGTCCAAAATGGCGTACACCCTCAGAGCCCTTTCTGGTTGGCCCTTGGGGTATATATTGACTAGGCATATCCTTGCACAGGACTTGTCACAAAGGTCTTCTCCGCAGACTTCTGTACATGAGGAAGATACTGTGGTAGTATTTGCTGCTTGATCTGTGTTCTCCCCGCCATGCTTAGTTGGGGAAGGGGAACCTCTAGGTGTGGCACTAGGCTGGGATGGATGAAGAGCCTGTACATGGTCCTCACTGCCACACTCTATACACTTAATAGCAATTTTACAGTCTCTAGCAACATGTTCAGTAGAGGCACAACATTTGAAACATATCCCTAGTTTCTTTAGAAGCTCTTTACGTTCCTGGATTGGTTTCCTCCTGAAGCCAATACACTTCTTGAGGGGATGAGGCTTCTTGTGAATAGGACACAGACGGTTAGGATTTTCTACCTTTTCGTCTTGGTTGCTGTTGCAACTGCTTTCTTCTGGTGCTGATGTAGGTATAGGAAGAATATCAGTCTTTTTCACCGAAACTGGGCCTCTGCGGTTTCTGTAGTTAGAATGTGAGCTGTCATACTTAATAGGAGGTGAACCAGGAACACTGGGATCCCCATAGGAAAAGCTTGGGTCATTCTTGGATTCTGCAATGTTCTTGATAAACTCACAGAAGTAGGAAAATGGAGGAAAGGAGACTCTATTCTCAGTTTTGTATCTTGACCCAACTGTGGTCCACCTTTCTTGAATATTATATGGCAACTTGGAGACTATCGGGTTTACCCCACGAGCAGTGTCCAGGTAACTGAGGCCCGGTAGGAGAGTGTCCGCCTTAGCCAGTAGGAGCTCCATGAGTAGGTCACTAAGTTCTTGAAATTTCTGATGATCCTTACCAGATATCTTTGGAAACCCTTGCAACCGTTCGAACAGAGCGTTCTCTATTGCTTCAGGACTGCCATAGGTTTTCTCCAGTCTTTCCCAAGCAGCGGTAAGGCCTGCTATGGGGTTGTAAATGTGGACGGATCTGAGTCTTTTAGCACGTTCTGTGGACTGTGGGCCAAGCCACCGGATAAGCAAATCTAATTCTTCAGCTGCAGTAATGCCAAGGTCACTAATTGCAGTTTTGAAGGCACATTTCCAGCCTCTGTAGTTCTCAGGTTGGTCATCGAACCTTGTGAGTCCAGTCTTAGTAAGCTCACGGCGAACCATGTACCTTGCAAACTCTGACATGTCTGTTCTCTCTGACTTTAAATATTGAGTTGCTGGCTGAGTAGCGGTGATTACGTTGTTAGTGGGGTTCTGGTTAACAGAGGTAGGTAGTGTAGGGGCTGCGTAGGCATTCAGCCTAGGAGCTAGCTTAAAGTCCATAGGTTTAGCCACATATGGATGTGAGACTGGACGGTTGTTTGCAGTCTGGTAGTATGGTGTCACATTGGTGTTTACCTGAGTATCAGTATATTGCATTTGCTGAGGTGCAAGGCTTTGGGAATCCATGAAGGAAGAAGAAACTGGATGCTGGACAGGCAGGGCATTGTACTGACCTTGAATGCGGTGTGCTGCAGAAGATACTGTGCCCTGTTGCTCTGGAGAAATGTTGTCCCTGACAGGAACATTTGTGACAAATAGGGATTCACTGCTTTGGCTTAGTACATAGTCTCTTGTGCGCTTGAGGGGATCCTCTGCTTCCACATCACACAAACTGGTGCTGTCGCTTTCACTTCCACTGATGGCTTGTTCTAAAATGCTTAACCTTGCCATGGCTGCAGCGTGCTCATACTGTTTCTCTAGAGCTTCTAGTTCTGCCCTTTTTTGAGCTGCATTAGCTTCCATCGCTGCTTTCTGTTGAGCTACCTTAGCTTCCATTTCTGCTTTCTGTTGTGCAAAGGCTGCCTGTATCTTAGTAGCTTCCGCCTCTGCACGTGCTTTTATAAGTTGCTCACTGAGTGTGGAAGATTTTGAGGAACGTGACTTAGATGTACGCTTTGAACGCTTGGTAGACTCAGAAACATGGGATGCCATTTCCTGCAGTTGCGCAATTCTTGCCTCTGTCCTTAACTTAGTTTCATGTACTAAGCTGTCTCGTTCTGAATTGAGATGCTGGAAGCTTTGCAATTCAACTAAGGAATCGTCTGTATGAAGTTTCCTCAATATGCTTTCATACTCCTCAGCTTTCATTTTATAATGTCCATGCATAGAACAAAGCTGTCGCAGAGCTCCCTCTAGTGGTGATACATGGTATGCAGGCAAGCACATGGCAGACATCTTAGTCTGTATTTTCTGCCACCATTTTGAGAGTTCACAGGAAAGTTCATGCTTTAAACCTTCTAGATTGTCTCTAACCTGTTTAATTGAGCGTCTAGCCTTCTCACTGGGCTGCAGACTGAGGTCCATGCTACCTTGTGCTTCAGGGTGCCCTTCAGCCATGATGCAACACAAACAGGATAAATATAACTTTGCTGGAGTAAGATGGCTGCTTGCTAGAATCTTCTTATGCTGAAGGAGTCTGAGCTGCGAATGCAACTTACACAATGCTGATTCCTTCTGGCTTCAGGTAACTTGCTGTGACTGACTGTATGTCAGAAGTTGGTGAACTGTCTTACAGCCGTATCTGGCAGTCTTTATGCATCATTTTTCACTGTTCTGACTCAATAGCTTGGCTGCAAGTGTGAGGTTGTGAGAGTGTCCTGTAGTCTCTATGCTAACCAGCAATTTACACCAAGATATCTATCAGATAGTGTTCAACTCAACTGAGGAGGCGTAGATAAGATTCCAGATGCTTTAATCCAAGTAAATCTTGTAGAACCTCATACAGCAGTAGGTGAAAAATGATGAAATACCAGGAGCTGAGCAGACATGTTGCTTACAAAGAAGTGAAACTAAACTGAGAGAGAGAGAGGAGGAGCTACAGCATCACAGCTAAGGATACAGAGAGAGAAAAGGGACAAACTACAAAGACAAACAGTATCACAGATACATGTCAGTGAATTAAACCAAGTCCTGGGACATGACAGTCTGTCAGCAGGAAAATCGGTATTAAACTAATGAATGTACCTTGTAGGGCTTTCCAAAGATGCCTTTCTTCATTGCAATTCCTTTTTTATAAAAATCTGAATTTTATTCTTATGAAAATTAGCTGAAAAGGGCTTTAGGGGCATTTCTTCTTCTACTGGGACTTCACTCTTTGCTCTATATAATCACCCCTAACATCTTTCATTTTGTCACATGCTCTTTACTTTTTTTTTTACTTTTACTTTTTTTGCTTTTTTACTTTTTTATTTTTACTTTTTTGTCACACTACACTTTGCCTGCAGAAGCGATTATCTAGAGCAGAGTAAATCATTTGATTGAGAAGAAACACCCTAATGCCCTTTTCAGCTAATTTGCTGAATTATAAGAATAAACAACTGATTTTCATGAAAATGGAGCTGCAATGCAGATTTAGAAAGGCATATTTTGAAAGTGTAGAATTGGCCCTAAAAGGCACTGTCATTAGTTTGATTTCCACTGACATACTCCCTTTAAAATATAAATTTCCTTTTTAGTGAACTTATGCTCTATTTTCACTTCCATTGACTTAACCAAGTCTCCAATCCATGTTGACTTAAAGAAAAAAAAAGAAAAAAATCTCACTCCTTGTCTTATTGATTTATATCCAGAGCATGTTTAAAATTCATTCTGTATTTCCAGCACAAATGGTAGGGTATACTGGGGATCAGATAAAAGCATATAAAAGCAGATCATCTGCACATCAACTGGTCTTAAATTCCTGTGGGTTTATTCAAATGCATTTAATAATATAAACTTTTTAATAAACAGGGATAGGGACTCTATTGATAAAATAAAATAATAAGGGAGACAGGGGACATAACTGTTTAGTCCCTCAAACCAAAATTATAGGTTCAGAGATTTCTGCCAATGTCACAATATGAGCTCTCAACCATATTATTCAAAAAGTCAAAAAAGTAACCTTCAAACTCTGTCTCCTTTAGCCAGGACCATAGGACATTGCCGAATGCCTTTTCAGCATCAACTATAAAGACTGCCAGATCTTTTTTTTTTACTCCGACCACTGCTTAAAGGGAGTTCGTAAGCATAAATGAGCATAAAAAAGCTTTAGAGGCATTGCTTTTCATCAGTGGGCTTCACTATCTGCCCCTACAGCACACTTAACCCCTTAGAGGCCCAGGGCGTAATAGTACATAGTTACATAGTAGATGAGGTTGGATGAAGACATCAGTCCATCAAGTCCAACCTATAACCCTACAGTCCCCTACAGTGTTGATCCAGAGGAAGGCAAAAAAAAACATGAGGCTTATGACAATTGGCCCATTTCATGGGAAAAAATTCCTTCCCGACTCCTATCTGGCAATCAGTATAAAACCCTGGATCAACGTGCCCTTAAAATCTAAATCCCATAACCCATAATGTTGTTCTGTTCGAGAAAGGCATCCAGGCCCTCTTTGAACTTGTTCAATGAATCCACCAAGGGCGCGGCCATTTTCACCGATGACGTTCTGGAGGGCGGCGATTGGTTGCCATGACAGCCGGGAGCCTACTGAAGGCTCCCAGGCTTGTCATTGCATTAGCTCTATTGTACGCTGCCAGAGTCAGCGTCTAATAGTGGTTTCAAGGTCCCTAGGGGGTCTGATCATACAAGTAAAAGTAGAAAAAAAAAGTTTTTAAAAGTATAAAAAAATAAAAACACAAAAGTTCAAATCACCCCCTTTCCCTAGATGAGATATAAAAGTAAATAAACAAAAGTAAACCTAAATATATTAGGTATCCCCGTGCACCAAAATGCCCGAACTATTAAAATATTAAAATATTTATCCCATACGGTGAACAGCGTAGCGGAAAAAAAAAATTAAACCCTTATGAAATTGACGCAAATGCAGTTTTTCTCCAATTGCACCTCATTCTGAATTTTTTTCCAGCTTCCCAGTACATTGCACAGCATATTGAATGGTACCACTACAAAATACAATATGTTTTGCAAACAATAAGCCATCATGTGACTCTGTGAACTGAGAAATGAAAAAGTTATGGCTCTTGAAATGTGGGGAGGGAAAAATGAAAATGCAAAAACGAAAAATGGCCGGGTCTTTAAGGGGTTAAAGTCCTTTTCTGCAGAAATATTTATTTATTTGCAGAATAAAGTATATTAAAATCTGAATATTTCGTAAGTCTCATATCAAATGATACAAATATAGTGCAAAATAGAGTAAAAGTACAAAAATTGTGCAGCATGACAGCACATTTGGTCATACATCAGAAACAAAATATTAGTAGGTGATAGGTTACAATAAAATATAATGGGCTATATCCGCAGCATGAGGGGAGGACATCCAGGGCGTCCAGACTTTTTGAAACCTGATGACTGTGTCCAAGCGAAATGCATTGAGTTTTCACATAACACAATATTATTGATCCTGGAGATGACAGGTGGTATGGACAGAGTCAGAGATTTCAAACAGGATGCAATGTATATACGTATAGCTAATAAGATAAACTGCGTTAACTTAATTAGGGCATGCATAAATGTGGGTGGTTTATTCCCAAGAAGACACACAGCTGGTAGTCTAAGACAACTGCATCAACATGGAACGTAGAGGGAGTAGAAACACTCTGGCCTATGCAGGAGTATCCAGCCAGCCCTTTTCAAATTTCTCGGCCTGTGACATCTGTGTCACACACGTGCCGACGCCAGGACCTGTGCTGCCTGAATACCACAGCAGCAGCAGAAGGAAAAGAGCAGCGGAGGCTCCAGGAAGAAACCTGGGCCGGGCATGGTGGTGCCGGGAACTTAAACTCCCCTGGAGCGCATGTCACCAGAAAGAAGGAGCCCTAGCCTGGAAGACTGGACCACAACAGCAGACTTCATGCAGGAAGTCTACCTGGAAAGTAGTGATCCCCTGCTGCCTTTTCACCAAGATAACACCTTCATCAGAGAAGGATTCTGTGACCTGATCCTAACAGGAACAGGAAAACACTGAGGAGGTGAGGGGGGAAGGTGCTTTTAATCTGTGTTTCTGTTCCTATTAGGGCCAAGGGTCAATCTCTTCGGTGGTGCTGTCATGGTGGGGAGTTTAAATATCGTATTATTGACATTAGTAGTGCAATGATAGGGAGGTATATGAAACACTAGTCCATATATATATATATATATATATATATATACACACACAGGTGCATTTCAATAAATTAGAATATCTTTGAAACGTTTATTTCTTTCAGTAATTAAATGAAAAAAGTGACCTCCTATATTTTCTAGATTCTTTACACACTTAGTGTTCTATTTCTAGTGTTTTATTTCTGTAAATGTTGATTATGGATTACAGGTAATGAAAACCAAAATTTAAGAAAATTTGAATATTGTAAAAAAGTTCAGTATTGTAAATTCAGTGTGTCACCTGCCAAGGTTTCCTAAACCTTTAAATGGTCCCTGAGTTTGGTTCAGTAGGACACAAAATCATGGAAGACTGCTGATTATGAATTGAATTACTGAATCATTGAAATGAATGAACGTTTCAAAAATATTCTAATTTATTGAGATGCACCTGTATATTCTACATAGTTCACTGAGCTAGCGTTCAGACGAAAAAAGGGAACTACCATTAAATCTGTCCCTCATATCCAACTAAACTCCCTAATAGTAAATATAAAATGAAGAGGATCACAAAATCCTGATGGTATAAATAAATGTAAGCTCCATGCTGGATAGAAAATATAGGGGACCCAGTTGGTGAGGTTACTGGCCTAATGTCACGCCAACACCACCTGAAGTCTCCAAACAGCCCTGAGCAATACACCAAAGGGAGTGACACTCCTAATGCTGCCAAAAGACCCTACGCATTTCCTATTTCACAATTCATCAGGGGTCCGATTCGCAAAAGCAGTGAAAACTGCTGTTAATGTCTTTCAGAATAGAGTCCAACACTATGCGACGTATAGTGTGACCGCATATGATAGGTGCCTTGACTATGTGCAAAACATCATGAAATCTGAAGATTACCAAAGGATTTTGGGTCTCAATGTAGGGCCCAGTGTCAGAAAGCTGGGTTTGCGTCCTAGGTCATGGGTCTTCCAGCAGGACAATGACCCCCAAAATACTTCAAAAAGCACCCAGAAATGGATAAAAACAAAGCGCAGGAGAGGTCTAAGGGGGCGTTCACACCACCGATGGATGCCCGTTCAGATAATGGACATTAATGTACCCTAACTGATAAAGTTAAAAAACAGTTAAAAAAATGGACACATAAGCATCAGTTAGTGTCCTTTTTTTTCTGCTTTGAGCATGCCCAGAAAAAAAATGCACAGTAATTACGGACATTAATGTGAAAAAAATAAAAGACGCTTGCCGTCCGTTATAAGTCAGTTATTTTGAACGGACAAAAAGTCCGGCACCCCAGGTTTTTATGTCCACTAAAAAAAACAGACATGATGGATTTAGTGTAAACAGACACTAATGGACAACAGATAAAAATCCCATTGATTTCAATGGGATTTTAATGGATTTATGAGGGTTCTGTTAGTGTCCGTTGTTAACATTTTGTAACGGATGCTAGCAATGGACACTACTGATGGATCTTAATTGCCGTTGGGAGAAGGCACCCTTCAAATTTGAGAGACCTGGAGCAGAAGAGTGGTCCAAAATTCCAGTTGAGAGGTGTAAGAATCTTGTTGATTATAGAAAGCAATTGATTTTAGATAATTTTTTCCAAAGGGTGTGCAACCAAATAATAAGTTGAGGGTGCTAGTAATTTGGCTGGCCCATTTTTTGGAGTTTTGCGTGATATTTATTTCATTTTTAGCTTTTTTTTTTCTTCTCAGATTTCTTTGTGCTATTCCAACAGACACATACCAAATTTATATAGTTTTATTTACATTTTAACCCCCTTAACAAAAGTCTAAAACTTTGGCAAAAAAATTTTTTTTTCTAAACTTAGCCATATTCTGACACCCGTAACTTTTTTTTTATATTTCCGTGTATATGGCATCTTTTTTTGCAGTGCCAGGTGTACTAGTTATACCATTTTGGGGAATATTTATTGCTTTGATCACTTTTTATTCAAATTTTTATCAGAGGCGAAACAGTGAAAAAACAGGGGTTCAGCACTTTTGTTCCCGCTACAGTATTCACCATGTGGGAAAAATATTTTTATAAGTTTGTAGATCAGGCATTTTTAGACACAGGGATACCTAATGTGTATTTGTTTCACTGTAATTTTTTGTTTAAATGTATTCCAGGTAAAGGGGGGTGATTTGAACTTTTAGGTTTTTTTTGTTTATTTTTATTTTTTTAAACTTTTTTTTTTTTTTACAATTTTATTAGACAGTACAACTGTATTGCAGTCTATAGGATTTTCACTACGGTACTATTGAAGCTGGTCATAGACCAGCAACAAAGATGGTACGGGACTGGTATGGGCAGTACGGGGGGCATTTTTTTACTTTGGGGGGGCGGTGGTCCTAGCCTGCAATGCCGGAGATAAGAGTGAACTCTGATCTTGGGCATTAGCTCAGGGTCTCCACTGTACATTACATCTGCAACAGAGCAGCCGGAATCTCTAAAAACCCGGCATCCACCGTACTATTACAGCGGATGTTGGGAAGCGATTAATCATTTTGTTTTATAGTATGGGTTGTTACAAACACTGCAATTCCAAAGCTGTATTTTTCTAATAATTATTTTTATATATATATATATATATATACAATTAAAACCAGAAGTTTACATACACTATATAAAAAGACACATGTGCATGTTTTTCTCACTGTCTGACATGAAATGGCAGCATCATGTTCTGGGGTTCTTTTGCTGCAGGAGGGACTGGTGCACTTCACAAAATAGATGGCATCATGAGGATAGAACATAATGTGGCAATACCGAAGCATACTGCCAAACTGGTTACAAACTGACTTAAGGATAACAAAGTCAAAGTTTTGCAGTGGCCATCACAAAGCTCTGATCTTAATCCTATTGAAAATGTATGGCCAAAGCCGAAAAGGCAAACATGGCTCAGTTACACTAGATCTGTCAGGAGGAATGGGCCCAAATTCCTATCAACTATTGTGAGAAGCTTGTGGAAGGAGATCCAAAACGTGTGACCCAAGTACAGAGGCGTAGCTAGGGGTTCAGCACAGGGGGGCAAACATGTCCAAGTGGGCCCCCAACTTGGACATGTTCGTATACCGATACTACCTGTATACGGTGAGTATATAGTGCTATATAGCGGCTCTACACAGGGCTCTGCAGATGATTTAGGTGAATACAGTGCAGTAACATTTAGTGACTTACAGGTGACGTCTCTGACTAATTATTCACATTCCCCATCTCTTTCATCTGGACGGCCATAATCAATTCTTCCAGTCTCTGTAAAGTTTGCAACACAGACATCTTTGGCTCCTCATTTTTCGAGGCACCCGACCCACATTGTCCTCACCTACACAACCCCCCATCCTGCTGCTACCCCCAATTATAAAATATATAATATAACCCCCCCATAATGAATAATACTCCCAAGTGCATCTTTAAATCAATAACTTCCCTGTGTACCCCTTTAAATAGCACCCCTTATTAATAATGCCCCAGGTGTTTCATAATTAAAAAGTAAAAAAAAAAAACAAGGGTAAAAATTATTGGGGTTCCAATACCCGGGACTCTCAGGATCAGCTGTTTGAATGAACCGTGGTACCTGTGTAAGAGCCGTGACCAGTTCTCTGTTTTACATAGTGTCACTCATCTCATAGCGGCCATGTAATGTAACTACAGCCTCGTCCTATACACGTCTATGTGACAAGACTGGAATGATATCACACGGTCACTATAAACAGACAGCGTGTGATATAAACAGGCGCCATAGCCCCTTCATACTGCTGATCAGTGGGGAATCACTTATATCTTATTGATGTTTTATTCTGACAATAGATCATCAATAAAAATGAGCTGGAAAACGCCTTAAGCCTAAGGCCTCGTGTGGCGTCCTGCAGCAAAAAAAAGAGCTGTGGGAAAAACTGTGGCGGCGACGCATCACAGTTCTTCTTGCAGCACTTTGCACAGAAAGTTCGCAGAGGTTTCCTCTGCGGACTTTCTGCTTCAATTATATCTATAGGGAAACCACCGGCGTTTCCGTTGGTATAATTGACATGCTGTGATTTCCAAAACTGTTATTATAATTTATCTTATTTTACTGCAAAGTGGGGATGGGATGGGGGCCCCATGTGGCGAAAACCCACAGAAAAAAATATGCGGCATTCTAGCAAATCCCATCCACACATTGCGGAAAAATATGTGCAGCAGATGCACTGCGATTTCCAAAACCGTTGCGGTTTTGGAAATTGCAGCATGTCAATTACACCTATGGAAACACTGACGGTTTCCATATAGGTGTATTGAAAACAGAAAGTCCACACGGAAAACCTCTGCGGACTTTCTGTGAAAAGCGCTGCGGGAAAAACCACAATGTTACCACTGCGGTTTTTCCTGCAGCGCTTTTTTTGCTGCAGCCCGGTACGTGGGGCCTTAGTCTTAATAAAGCCCAAGTGCCACTTTAATTAAATTAATTGCCCCCTCATATTATGCACCTGATTCCCCCTGACATAAATACTGCTCCTCTAATGACCCCTTATATCAATGTCCACCCCCTTATGTTCATAATGCCTCCTAATATACTGTAAATGATGCCCCTTAATGGCCCCTTATATAAATAATCTCCCCCCTTGTATTCATAATGCCCCCCAATAACCCTTATATAAATGACCCCCCATCGTCATAATGCCCCCTAATGAATCCTCCCTTTATAGTTATATTTCCCCCTTCTAACCACCCCTTATACTATTAATATACCGACAACTGCACTAAAAAAAAACAAAAAAAAAGTCATACTCGCCTACCTGCGATCCTGATGAATGGAGCCGCCGCTTCCTCCCTGTCTACGCACAGGTCATCTGTGTCTGAGTGCAGGCGTCGCAATGTTGTGACATCATTGCGCTGCCTGTGCTTAGAAGCAGATATCCTTCTGTGGTCTCGGGGTCTTGTAAACCGCAGGCCTGTATTGGCTTGCGGTTTACAATACTGTTAAGTTGCAGGATACGTTTTATGTCATGTTTTATGTTATGTTTCATGTCAGATAGTGATAAAAACATGCATATGTGTCTTTTTATGTAGTGTATGTAAACTTCTGGTTTCAACTGTATATAATAAAGTATTTTTATATGGAAAATGTGTGTTGGTGTTTTTAGTTTATTTACTTTATTTTATTTATTTATTTATTTATTTTTTCTTAAAGTCCCACTATGGGACAAAATAGATAGGTCTATGCATGTCATTCTAGAGTTTTTAGTTATGGATGCTAAATGGAACACAGTACAGTTTTGGCTGTATCCTCAGTGAAAGAACCAGGGATATAATTTAGGCTGGCCATAGGATTTGCTTCTGCTTCTCAGTGAAGAAGCCCAGGATGTGCACTAGCATGTATAACAGTAAAAGGTAGACCTCTTGATACAGACTCCATATAGTAAGGGGAAAACCAATTAGATAAGCCCCTCACCATTCCATCTTGCTCCTTCCTTCAACAATACTTAAAAATGCACATTATCATTTGTAGTTACTGTGTGACACAACTCCTTTAATGTATGTATGACACCTCCCCTCTTATCCTCTAGTCTTGAACTGAGTCTTATACAAAAACCTACTTTAAACACAATTGCACTGACTATACTATTTTCTATCTCTAAGTAGATTCCAGATATGTGGATACAAGCTCATAAACTTTTCAAATAAATAATTTGCTACAATCAGCACACCCTGTACTGAGCTGACGTATAAAAGTAGGAAAATAGTCAACTCGCCTTTGCATATAGTTAAAAGTTAAACAGCATTGCTCACCTGATCTAAGGATTTCTTTTTCTTCTTCTTTTTCCCCCAGCAACCTGAACTTTCAGTATCTTTGCTATTTGTCTCACCACAAAGCAATCCATCAAGTTCATCCGTTCCAATTTGCTGTCCCTGAGAAGTTTCTGCAGCTAGTCGATAGGAAAGGTTTCTCAGAATGCACACACAGTTTTCAATGGTCTAAAGAGAAAAAAAAATAATGAATATCCATCCTATAAGAGAATACTGTATTCTTTCAGAAATATATGGGTCACAATGGCTCTAAAGAATTTTTTAAATAAAAACTTAGAAATCAGCAGTCTTTTGTCTATCTTTTCATTCTTCCTAGCACATGGAATTTAATTGTAGTTTAAATAACTATGTTCTGCTTTTACTGTCATCCAAAAACACGTTTCAAACAAAAGAGCTGTCAACTTTGTCATTTTCCAACTGATTATTTTTTAAATGGAAAAAAGGGTCAGAGTAGCATTAAAAAAAAAAAAGTAATATTCATTTCCACTTGGGTCCCTCCTGCTTTTTGCTTCCATGTCCCTCTCAACATACAGAAAGTGCCTACCCAGTTAATTATTAGTCATATTAATTGACTGATCGGACATTTTCTTGTGTGTCAAAATAGGTCCAGAAAGTACAGACCACTGACTAGTATCAGAATGGGAGCGGTTTTGGATCAACAGAAGTGAGTATGTTTTCTTACACCGCCCTGAACCTTTTTTATAATAGGTTGGGGCATCCCCTTAAAATAACACTTACCATCTAAACATGCAATAAAACTTCACATTTAGTTCCCATTTCTTCACACAAAAAAAATGCTAGCATTGTCCAATCTTCACGGAGCTTTTTCCACACCTATTATACTTTATTTTAATTATCAATGGTCCTTCATGCATTAAAAGTTTTAGGCCGGGACCCCATGTGGCACCGAAAAAAACTCAGTGTTTTACAGTCACTGCAAAACTAGTGAATCCCATCCACACATTGTGGAAAAATATGCACAGTGGACACTCTGTGGTTTTCCAAAACTGTTGCGGTTTTGGAAGTTGCAGCATGTCAATTATACGTACGGAAACGCTGGAAGTTTACCTATAGGTACAGTGGGGAAAAAAAGTATTTCGTCAGCCACCAATTGTGCAAGTTCTCCCACTTAAAAAGATGAGAGAGGCCTGTAATTGACATCATAGGTAGACCTCAACTATGAGAGACAAAATGAGAAAACAAATCCAGAAAATCACATTGTCTGATTTTTAAAGAATGTATTTGCAAATTATGGTGGAAAATAAGTATTTGGTTACCTACAAATAAGCAAGATTTCTGGCTCTCACAGACCTGTAACTTCCTCTTTAAGAGGCTCTTCTCAGTTTTCTCATTTTGTCTCTCATAGTTGAGTTCTACCTATGATGTCAATTACAGACCTCTCATCTTTTTAAGTGGGAGAACTTGCAGAATTTGTGGCTGACTAAATACTTTTTTCCCCCACTGTATAACTGAAGCAGAAAGTCCACAGAGGAAACCTATACCTAAACTAATGCATTGCCACTGTGATTTTCCTGAAGCACTTTTTTGCTGCAGCCTGCTAAGTGGGGCCTAAACCTTAACCCCTAGACCTCGCTAATCTGTGATTTACAACTGCTTCTGTAGGAGTGATAAGTGCCCCCATTTCTATGCTGCAGTTACTGTCAGGGTGTTACACTGTGATAAGGGAAGCTTTTAGGAATTTTATCATCACTATTATCTGCAAAATTTAACTCTTTATAGTGATCATAGTAAAGTGAAAGCACCTTCTCATTCATATTGTGCTAGCAGAATTTGCTCCCCTGCCAGCCCCTCCCATCACCCTCATCCTGGATGTTTGCCCTGTCTCAGCAGAGAGCTTAGCTAGAGATAACACAAGCAATTTACAGTCTTCTACTATACTAAACTACTGGTTAATTTACACATGGACCAGGGGTCCAGAAAATAAGCCATGCTGAATATAAAACCAGATAAAACCTAATTTTTTTGTTGATAAAGTATATAAATGTGTAGCCCCTGTGATCAGAGGAACTAGGAAAGCAAATTTTAATGTTTATGTGCAATAGTATATATAAAAACAATTTTGTTTTAGGTAAAATAAGCAAAATTTACATTTTTTTTCACATTTTATAACATTCTTCTACTTCTGACGAAAAAAAAAATTCAACTTATTTTACAACTAAGGCTACTTATTTCAAGTCTTATGTGTCCTGAAAAAAACATGGTAAAAATAGTTGAGATATGCAAATCCATTATAAACATTTTGCTGTGTAAAACAATGCATACAAAAATGCTAAATTTAGCCTGAGTATTGGGGCATCAATGACGCTTGGTCCTGAAAGGGTTAAAGGGGTTTTCCCACCATAGCAAATTATCCTGTATCCATTGGAGACATTTGTCCCCTGTTTTGAATTGAGCTGTGGTTGGCCAGTGTGTGCACCAATTTATTAATTTCAATGGAAGCACTGAAAATAGCCAGCACAGCTCTTGGCTATCTCCAGCACTCCCTTTGAAATAAATGTAGTGGTGCACAAGTTGCCACCTCTCCATTTAAAATAGGAGACAAAAGTCTCCCATTCCCCAGATCAGTGGGGGTCTATTGCAGGACATTTCCATACATTCCATACACTCTGAACATACACTGCCTTTGTAAATCATATTATTTATACATTTATGTAAATCTTGTTTTTGATTTATGTCAATTTCCATAATGTCATTAACTTTTTTTTTATTTCAATGACCCAAAACTCTTAGGCCAGGGCTCCATGTGGCATTTAACAGTCTAGCAAATCCCATCCACACATTGCAGAAACGCGCAACAGAAATGCTACGATTTCCAAAACCTTTCGCAGTATGTCAATTATACCTATGGAAATGCTGACGGTGTCCCTATAGGTATAATGGAAGCAGAAAGTCTGCAAAGGAAACCTCTGTGGATTTTCTGTGCTGCAGGAAAAAACCATGATGCATTTCCACCACGTTTTTTCCTACAGCACTTTTTTGGTTTTCCCTGCTACGTGAGGCCTTAGCCTTACAGATTTTTTTTTCCATCAGTTGTTTCAAAGAAAACTACTTACACTGGCATAGTATAAGAAGTGTGAAGCTGGATGACCATACATCTTTGCACATCAGTAAAATACTGTACATTAAATACCTTCTGTTATCTACCTTCTTTTATTGTTTGTATACCAACATCATACCACTATCCTTGCATTTATTATTTACTTCAGCCTTGAATATTTATCATGATACTCATAAATTTAGTTGTAAATAAGTAAAATAATTTTGTTATATGTTTATATGTTATTATAGTGTCTATAAAGCTTACCTCCATATATAACTTTCCATAAATGAATAGTATTCGTTAATACAAGAAAGTTTATAATATATCTTATTAAAGAAATATGTTTTCTTCTCCACTTTTCAGGTGAAGTTAGTTTCTACATATTAGTCTATGAAGAGAGAAGGGAGATGAAGAAGATGCTAGAAAATATAATTGCTGCTGTTATCATCTACTACTGTGTGCTCTTAATGCTGATAGGTTTGCAGATAAGAGGCTACCAGTGAACAGAATAAGGCAATAAATCAATTAACTAGTCTCAACCCCTCATTTTTCCATAGAGTTCTATGGTGAAAGAAACAGATATCTTTAATAATATATATTACAAAGTTTCTTATATTTAAATGCACTACTCTTTTATGAAAAGCTGTTTCTAACTGGAAGTATGCTTTAAACATTCTTTATTCATAAACATAACTTTTTTTGCCTCTTTAAATCCTAAAGGTAGGTTCCATCTCAAAATCGGCTCCTGATACCAACCTTCACTAATGGGAGGCAGACACAGATTTTTCTCAGCTCCGGAAAAAAATTAGCATCATGCTCTATCTTCAGGTGGATTTTGCCCAATAACTCCCATTGGAGTGAATGGGAAGCAGAAAAATCATCCCTGGCAGGTGTGGAATTTGAAGCTGAATTTTTTTAGCTATGAAAACTTCAGCCATGTTAACATACCCTTAGTTTTTTTTAATAAAGGGTAAAGCTTTTAATGGAATATATTGAACCAATGGCTGTATTTTTTTCCAATATATTTATCTGTTCATATAGGTGATATTAAAGTATCAAATATCAGGCAACCCCAAGAGCCCTTTGAATTTTTATTTATATTGCCTATATAGCACCAACATATTTTGTTTACAATTAGAGATTGGTGAATCGGTTTGTAAAAATCAGATTCGACCCAAATATTCCAAATTGTTTGGTTTTTAATAAAACTGAACAAATGGCGAATCAGTTCGGACGAGCAAAAATGGCCGCACTATGAGAAAATGTCCATCACCACTTGTTTGAGCAGGAAATACAGTGCAAACATGTGTGCAATGACTCTGTGATGTTGTAGCAACATTCGACAGCCTCTAAACCAATAGACAGTGGTTGGTGGACCTTACAGTGCTGTTGTCATATGTAGTATAAAAGTTTGGATACTTGTGATCAGCCTTTAGTTGCTGGAGTGGTAGACATGAAAATAGATCTGTAATCCATCTCACTGTATCATAGGCTAGCACAGTTCAAAAAAAGTAATAGGAATTCTAGCAATAGTTAGAGCACTAGGTGAATATGGAGAATCAAGCATTTATACAGACAGATTAGTGCTAGAATTGAATAGGATAGGATCCTAGACAGTAGACTGGGTAAATCTGTGCTTCTTCTCCAGCTGAGGCTAGATTCACACTACTGTAGAGTTTGGGTCTGCATGGGGACCCTAAAGATGGAGACCCTATCCACTTAAAAAGCAATTACCTGTGGAAACCCACAGATCCCACATTTCCCTGCACTAATCTTAAAAAAAAAAAAAAAAAAAAAGTTTTCTAATTTCATGGGGGGGGGGGGGGGGGGAGTTCCGCTTTAGTAACCATGCACAGAGTGATGAAACGTTGTTCTTAATCTGAAAAAAATATTCATTGCTTTAGTGTTTTTTTTGCATAAGTGAGCATATATACAGTGGGTACGGAAAGTATTCAGAACCTTAAAATTTTTCATTCTTTATTTCATTGCAGCCATTTTCTAAAAGCAAAAAAGTTCATTTTATTTCTCATTAATGTACACTCAGCACCTCATCTTGATAGAAAAAAACCAGAAATGTAAATATTTTTGCAAATTTATTAAAAAAAGAAAAACTGAAATATCACAAGGTCATAAGTATTCAGACCCTTTGCTGTGACACTCATATTTAACTCACATGCTGTCCATTTCCTTCTGATCCTCCTTGAGATGGTTCTACTCCTTCATTGGAGTCCAGCTCTGTTTAAATAAACTGATTGAACTTGATTAGGAAAGGCACACACCTGTCTATATAAGACCTCACAGCTCACAGTGCATGTCAGAGCAAATGAGAATCATGAGGTCAAAGGAACTGCCCAAGGAGCACAGAGACAGAATTGTGGCAAGGCACAGATCTGGCCAAGGTTACAAAAGAATTTCTGCAGCACTCAAGGTTCCTAAGAGCACAGTGGCCTCCATAATCCTTAAATGGAAGAAGTTTGGGACGACTAGAACTCTTCCTAGACCTGAACGTCCAGCCAAATGAGCAATCGTGGGAGAAGAGCCTTGGTGAGAGAGGTAAAGAAGAACCCAAAGATCACTGTGGCTGAGATCCAGAGATGCAGAAGGGAGATGGAAGAAAGTTCCACAAAGTCAACTATCACTGCAGCCCTCCAGTCGGGGCTTTATGGCAGAGTGGCCCGAAGGAAGCCTTTCCTCAGTGCAAGACATGAAAGCCCGCATAGAATTTGCCAAAAAACACATGAAGGACTCCCAGACTATGAGAAATAAGATTCTCTGGTCTGATGAGATGAAGATTGAACTTTGTGGCGTTAATTCTTAGCGGTATGTGTGGAGAAAACCAGGCACTGCTCATCACCTGCGCAATACAATCCCAACAGTGAAACATGGTGGTGGCAGCATCATGCTATGGGGGTGTTTTTCAGCTGCAGGGACAGGACAACTGGTTGTAATTGAAGGAAAGATGAATGCGGCCAAGTACAGAGATATCCTGGAAGAAAACCTCTTCCAGAGTGCTCTGGACCTCAGATTGGACCGAAGTTCACCTTCCAACAAGACAATGACCCTAAGCACACAGCTAAAATAATAAAGGAGTGGCTTCGGAACAACTCTGTGACCATTCTTGACTGGCCCAACCAGAGCCCGGACCTCAACCCAATTGAGCATCTCTGGAGAGACCTGTAAATGGCTGTCCCCCAATGTTCAGCATCCAACCTGACGGAACTGGAGAGGATCTGCAAGGAAGAATGGTAGAGGATCCCTAAATCCAGATGTGAAAAACTTGTTGCATCATTCCCAAGAAGGCTCATGGCTGTACTAGCTCAAAAGTGTGTTTCTACTCAATACGGAGCAAAGGGTCTGAATACTTATGACCATGTGATATTTCAGTTTTTCTTTTTTAATAAATTTGCAAAAATATCTACATTTGTTTTTTTCTGTCAAGATGGGGTGTTGAGTGTACATTAATGAGAAATAAAATGAACTTTTTTGCTTTTAGCAAATGGCTGCAATGAAACAGAGTGAAAAATTTAAAGGGGTCTGAATAATTTCCGTACCCACTGTACATACACAGTAGTGCAGCCTCTGCTAATCTATCAAAAGAATCTCTGTTATTTCATTGTTTTTTGGTATGTTCATCCAATATACAGTCTAGCCTAATTCTCACTAAACAGATGACCCTTTTACTGCTTTGCTATTTTTCTTAAAACATCTTTTATAAAAAAAAAAAGTTTTATTTAAAAAATACAGTCTCAGAATTGTTACTAAACAACTAAGCAGTGTGCAGTAAAATGACAACCAAAAGGAGTTGGAGGAGAAAATATGTGTGAAAGTGCTACTACTGCTAACAATAAGAATGTAGATGGCAACTGCAACACTACTTCTGGTCTTGGCAGCCCTGCAAGTAGCCGTGTTGTACTTCCTGAGAGTTTAAGACTTTTTCGAAAAATAGTTAACCACAAATTTTGAGTGAGGGTTCTGTGTAATTTACCATGATGTCTTTCTGTACTATGAGCCATATTTTCTCCTTTATTATCACTGACACAGACTCATTCTCTAGTAGTCAAGTGAAATCTGCTAAGAGATATTCCTCATAGCCCAATACTTCCTCTTCTTCCTAATTTTTTTGATAAGTTGAATGAGAACTGCCAGTGTTTTTTTAATGTAAAGGAGGTGGAAGACATGTTGAGTGTTGGTTGAGGTATTAGTGGTAGGGAGTATGCTACTGGTGGTAGTGCTGGTAGTGGATGAGTCATAAAAAAAAGTGAGGAAGTGATATGAAATCCGATGCTGATTCAATTACAGTTCAGGGTGACAAGGCAACACAGGAAGAGGGAGGTGGCAGCTGCAATAGTTTCACCTGACATTCAAACAACCTGCATGAGGTAAATCTAAAGCAAGCTTGGGTGGTGGTGGCCTTGACAGTCATGTTTCTACATAATACTGCCATTACTGTCAAGAGATGTTTAAAATAATAAAGTTTTGAAAAAAGATATTCCAGGAGTGCTATGGATTTTCTCTATTGTTATATGGGGAAATCACATTTCCTAATTGGGAGAAAAGTATTAAGAGGAGTGCATAGCTTTACTTTTGATTACGTTTCTGGTTTTGGCCGGCAGCATTTTTTGTACGTTTGAAGATCTCACACCATTGATTTGTCATTTGGTAATTTGCCATGGGCTTGCAGGCACACATGTGAGTCATTCCGTGTCAAGTGGACCAATTTTAAAGGTCGTCCATACCTCACCATCTCAGATTTTGATGAAATTTGGTACATAGTTTATCTATGATATAAAACTAAGCTGCAAAATTTGAGTTCAAAAGACTAAAAATTGGGTTGCAAAACGTCACCTGAGCAAAAATGATATTTTGGGCCAACTTCCAGAAGGTGTAAACATGGAAGTTTTAGTAGTATAAGGGGGATATTTGGAGAACCTGCACAACTTTTAGGGCTTAATGAACTGGCAAAAACCCATTGTAACATCTCTGCCTGTTCGGGTCTCGGCGCCACCCTCCGCTCGCACGCTGTGGCGAAGGAGGCGTGTTCGGTTTGATTCCTTGCGTAGGTTTCTTGTTGCTCAGTCTGAACATGGTCCTAGACTATGTAATGGATTTACGGCCACACCCGTGTTCTGAGCATTTCTCTCTGGACTGCATAGAGTTAATTTCTTCCTGGCCTGTGTGATTGACAGCCTGTGTACCTATCAGGTCTGGGGCTGGGCCCAGACTTTCTATATACAGGATGTCACTTTCTCAGCAAGTCGCCAGTTATTGCACTGTCTTTGCCTGCTCTCCTTGTTATATCCCTTACTACTTTGTTACTTGATTCTCTGACCCTTTGGCTTGCCTTTTGACTATTCTCTTGGATTTTGACTTTGTACTGCATTGCTCGTTTGTTACCGACCCCTTGGCTTCCTGACCTCTCTTTTGTCGTTTGTTTCGTCTTGTCCTGTTCTGTGTGTCACCTACCCAGTATAGGGCTTGTCTTCTAGTTGTCCTTTTACCGTTTAGGGTAACTGAGGCAATAGGAAGGGACAGTGGCTGGGGTGAGATTAGGGTTCACTTGTCTCTGTCCTTCCTCCCAGACCCCTGCAGTAGTGTCAGGATATTGCTACGTTTGGCAAGACCCTTACAGAATAACCAGCCCATACATTCTGCCATTGCTTCCCATAGGGTCAGCATGGGTCCTATTCAGGTCCTTGCGGCCAAGTTGGAAGGTTTGGCAAGCCTGGTAGCTGAGCTTCCTAAACAGGTGCAGACCCTTACTGATGCTGCTGCAGCATCTCCGGTTGTTTCTGCCCCTTTCAGGGTTAAGATGTTACTCCCGGATCGTTTTTCAGGGGATTGTGAAAAATTTGAGACTTTCCGGGAGTCCTGTCGCCTGTATTTTCGGATTAATCCACATGCATCCCAGGCCCAAATGGTTGGAGTAGTTATATCCCTCCTACAGGGGGATCCACAAGCTTGGGCCCTTAAACTCCCCTCCAGGGGCGGAGGAGTGGATTAACTTTGAAAAATTTTTCTTGTCCCTGGGGTCTATATATGCTGAGCCAGACCACATTGGACTTGCAGAATGGTAACTTCTCACTATGCGGCAGGGCAAACGCTCTGCTGAGGAGTACTGCTCAGAATTTCGCAAGTGCAGTGTAACTGCAGGTTGGTGTAAGTCAGCTCTAAAGGCCCACTTTAAACAAGGCCTATGTGACCGTGTTAAGGAGGTCTGGGTTGGTCACCCAGATCCCCCTACTCTTAAGCAGGCTATGACTTTGGCTGTCCGTATTGACCATAGGATCCGGGAAAATGTTAAAGAGAGATTAGGGTCTGCTTCTTCCAAGTTTTCTGTCTCTCCCTCTCTCTCTCCAGAAAAACCTGTTATTTCTCCCATGACTCCTGGTGAGGAACCCATGCAACTGGGAGCTATGGACGCCAAGACTCGATGAGAGCATCGTCTCCGGAATAACCTCTGCCTGTACTGTGGTACTTCAGGGCATATCATACGAGACTGCTCCATCAGACCCCGCACACCAGGGGAAAAGCTTCATTGCCTGAGTGGTAGTCGGAAAAACCACTCAGGCAACCAGGTATTTGCCAGTAGTAACAATAAGATGTTGTTATCTGTGTCTCTGTCCTCTGGGGACAGATCAGTTTCTGGCCAGGCCTTAGTTGACTCTGGGTCTGCGGCAAACTTTGTCACATTCTCGTTTGTCTTAGCTTTAGGCATTGAGCTTTTGCCACTTGACACTCCTCTGGCAGTTACTGGAGCAGATTTTGCCCCACTGGCCAGGGGTAAGGTCCGATTCAAGACCCCCTTAATCACGTTGCAAGTGGGTTCTGCTCATTCAGAGGTCATGAGCTTTTTTGTTATGGAGCATCTGTCTTCCAATATTATTTTGGGGCTCCCCTGGCTGAACTTCCATAACCCTATTTTTGATTGGGGTAAAAGGGAGTTGGTAAAATAGGGAGATCAGTGCTCATCCCACTGTATTGTCTTGCACACCTTAGATTGTGTCAGTGAGGAGACGGTCTCAGCTGTAAAGGTTGGAAACACCAGGCAAATAAAAAAACGTTTGCCTGGTCCTCCAGCGCCTGTTGTTGTTGTTCAGGGAGATCTGGAATTAAAGGTAGAGAAAATACTGGGTCCTACTAAAACTGGTTTATCTGGTGAGGGTCCGGTGGCCCCTCATAAAGGGGGGGGTACTGTAACGTTTCTGCCTGTTCGGGTCTCGGCGCCACCCTCCGCTCGCACGCTGTGGCGAAGGAGGCGTGTTCGGTTTGATTCCTTGCGTAGGTTTCTTGTTGCTCAGTCTGAACATGGTCCTAGACTATGTAATGGATTTCCGGCCACACCCGTGTTCTGAGCATTTCTCTCTGGACTGCATAGAGTTAATCTCTTCCTGGCCTGTGTGATTGACAGCCTGTGTACCTATCAGGTCTGGGGCTGGGCCCAGACTTTCTATATACAGGATGTCACTTTCTCAGCAAGTCGCCAGTTATTGCACTGTCTTTGCCTGCTCTCCTTGTTATATCCCTTACTACTTTGTTACTTGATTCTCTGACCCTTTGGCTTGCCTTTTGACTATTCTCTTGGATTTTGACTTTGTACTGCATTGCTTGTTTGTTACCGACCCCTTGGCTTCCTGACCTCTCTTTTGTCGTTTGTTTTGTCTTGTCCTGTTCTGTGTGTCACTTACCCAGTATAGGGCTTGTCTTCTAGTTGTCCTTTTACCGTTTAGGGTAACTGAGGCAATAGGAAGGGACAGTGGCTGGGGTGAGATTAGGGCTCACTTCTCTGTCCTTCCTCCCAGACCCCTGCAGTAGTGTCAGGATATTGCTACGTTTGGCAAGACCCTTACACCCATGTTCCTAGTCCTCTTACTTTTTGCATGGTTTAGGCTCAAAAAGCTGCAAAAATGAATTTACAGCGATGTTGAGGCTGCTGTAGTGTCAAAACTAGTTGGCCTTTCAGGTTGATTTTTGGTAGGTGTACTAAAAACACAGCTGTAATGAGGGCTTCCAATTTGCAGCACTTTACTTCAAGTGGTTGAAAAAATATAAGCGTTCAAAGTTGGTATAATAAGCATTTTTGCCTAATTTTGGCTATTTTGATGCCCTATATCTCCAGTGAGACAGCTTCAATCTTCTTTCGTTTAGCAACATTAGAAAGAGAAGATTTCCTTCTATCAGAATATGTTGTTTTCATTTTGGAGTCTTTTCATGTAAGGATTGAAAAAATGCCCTCAAATGTTTGCGGGCAGTAGCCTGTGATTTCTTCACTACACCCTTGATACAAGTGTAGTAAAAGTGATTCTTCTTTCAATAAACACCAATTTTTTAAATAAAGAACACATTGTGTTATAAAACTGTATTCAAGCCCCTGACCGCTGAAAGACACTCGAGGCTTACAAAGAAGATGGGCCTAACAGAGTAAGCCTTAGCTGTTGAGAAGGGGTGTTGGAGATATACAACAGCCAGCTTTGTCTCTATATTTGCTGGATTGACTGCAGTTCACATTTATGACACTAGATGTAGCTGTTACTAAATGTTTATCTGTAGACACTCTGTACTTTTGTTGTTTTGATGCTGGTTGATATACACCTCCTGTTTTTTTAGTGTGTGTGCTGAACTGGATCTGTTATTCACCATGTGAGGTGATCTTCTCTTACTGCACTCATGTTTCACTAAAGTTTTGTTCCTGTTATATACAACTGTCTACCTGGTTTTGACTCTGCCACATCCAGCAATCGCACTTTGCAACAGGTTATGGGCCCAGTGATCAAATGAATCTCCAGTGATCAAATGAAGCTCCAGTGATCAAATTAAGCTCCAGTAACCGGATAAACCCCAGTAACCAGAAGCGGCCCAGGCAGAGCGAAGTCCAGAATGGAAGACAGTGCGGCAGATGCAGAGATCAACATAGGGAAGCTTCCACAGAGACATCTCCTGTACAGAAGTAAGACTGTTCCTATATATATAAAGGAGGGAGAATGGCCTGTAGTTCAGAACCTAAACTATCAGTGGCCAAGCTGAACAATGACAATTATCAGCTATGGAAATTTAAAGTGGAAATGCTATTATCCAGGGATGCCTTGTGGGAAGTTATCACTGCAGAGAGATCACAAGATGATTATCAGGACTGGGACAGGAAAAACAGACAGGCACGGGCCACTATAAGCTTACTAGTAGAAGATCATCAGTTTGTGAACCGAGAGCAAGGCCTCTTACAAGTTTATTCACATACGCAGTGAGAATACAGCGAAAAGCATGTGGGATGTACTGAAAAGACTGCGTGAGAGATCCAGTTTAAACAGCAAGTTGTTTCTGCTGAGGAAACTCTACAAATTGAGGCTTAGTAGAGAGCAGGACATGCAGGAACATATAAATGCCATGCTGGAAGTGACTACACAACTCATATCAGTCGGTGAGACTATAACAGACAGTCATGCTGCAGCCATTTTATTATGCAGTTTACCTGACACATACACTGCACTGATCAATGCGCTGGAGACACGGCCTGAGACAGATCTGACACTAACATTCGTAAAGACCAGGCTCATAGATGAGTATCAGCGAAGAAAGGAGTTTTCACATGATTATAAAGAAACTCAGTCCAAGACAGCTCTTAAAGCTACAGAAACTAGGTCACACAAGAAGGAAACCAGAGTGTTCTTTAGATGCCACAGACAAGGACACATAAAGAAAGACTGCACTATATGGAAAGCAGAGCAGATGAGGCAGCATCCCTCTTATACTAAACAGAAAGTGAAAGCCACAATTTCTGATTCAAGTGAAGGGAAGTGGAATGCCACATTTAAAGTGACAGACAATCATAAATTGCAAGGCTGGTGCATTGACTCTGGAGCAACCAGTCACATGACAAGTGATAGAAGTTTTTTCACAGAACTTGAGCTGAATAACAAAGAGACTATTTACCTCGCAGATGGGAGTAAAATATGTGCAGACGGATATGGGAATGGAACCCTTGTATGCCCCAATGATGCGGGACACAATTTAGCAATACCAGTAAAAGATGTACTCTATGTTCCTGATCTAGAAGGAGGACTCTTATCTGTGAAGCGTCTGACAAGCAAAGGACTCACTCTAAAATTTCAAGGTGACAAGTGTTCTATCCTAGACGGCAAGCAGATGATAGTAAGTGCCAAGTTGGATCATCTATATCACCTCAACACAGTGAAGGAGCAGGTGAGACTATGCACACATAAGCACAATGACTGTATACACGTGTGGCACAGTCATTTAGGTCACAGACACCCAGAATGCATACAGGAACTACAATTGAGGAATCTAACAAAGGATCTAACAGTATCCCCTTGTTCAGTTATTGTTAAATGTGAATGTTGCATCAAATCCAAAGCTACAAGAGCAACACTTCCTAAAGTTAGTCACAATAGAGCTTCAAGATCTCTTGATCTAGTTCACAGTGATGTATGTGGTCCCCTAAACCCACCTACACCTGGAGGCAACAGGTACATAGTGAATTTGATAGATGAATATTCAAGATACACAGTCACTTACCTAATGCAACACAAGAGTGAAGTTTTTGACAAATTACAGGACTATGTAGTAAGGGCAAGTAACAAGTTTCAGAGAAAACCTCTCATACTTCGGCGTGACAATGGAGGTGAATTCACAGTACATAAAATACAAGAATACTTAAAGCAGAATGGAATAGAGCATCAAAAGACAGTCACCTACACACCAGAGTAAAACGGGGTAGCTGAAACAAAGAACAGAACTCTGACTGAAATGATCAGATGCATGCTGACAGACTCTGGAATACCACAAAAATATTGGGGTGAAGCAGCAATGACAGCCACTTATTTGCAAAACAGACTCTTCTCTAGAACAATGGAGAAAAATCTATATAAACTGTGAAACAATGAGAAGCCGAGTGTAAAATATCTAAGAGTTTTTGGATGCAAGGCGTTCATCTACATTCCAGAAGAAAAATGCACCAAACTTCAAAACAGAGCATTTGAAGGCGTCTTTGTTGGATACAGTGACAATGTTAAGGGTTACAGAATCCTAAATCCCAAAACTGACAAGGTTACCATTAGCAACAGCATAACTTTTGTTGAAGATCTGAGAGACAATATAATGACAACAAAGGAAGTAAGAACAGAAGAAAAAAACTGACACTGATCAGCCAACATCTGTAACTTCTGAACAAAAAGTTGAAGTGAGCGCAGAATCCATCAGTAATGAAGAACAGACACAACCAAGCTCACACACAGAACCAAGACGCTCGATGAGAGAGAATAAAGGTCAACCACCTGTACATCTCTCATACAAGGCAAGCACTGCCAGTTCTAATGAACCTGCAACTTGGGAAGACATATCTCAGCTTTCAGAAGGGGAAGCCAGTAAATGGATAAAGGCTGCAAAGGAAGAGATAAAATCCATACATGACACTAAAACATGGACACTTACAGAACTACCACCTGGAAGGAAATCCGTAGGTTGTAAATGGACTTTCAAAGTAAAATACAATGCAGATGGTAGAGTGGAGCGATACAAAGCAAGACTCGTAGCCAAGGGATATAAATATGGAGAGGACTATGATGAGACATTTGCGCCAGTAGTCAAACATGCTACAATAAGAACTTTGCTGACAGTAGCCGCAATAAGGAAAATGCAAGTAAGACACTTTGATGTAAAAACAGCGTTTCTACATGGCAAGTTAGCAGAACATATCTACATGGAACAACCACCAGGATTCAAAGATGAGCAAAGGCCAGACCTAGTATGCAAACTACAGAGGAGTATATATGGTCTAAAGCAAGCCGCCAGAGCATGGAATATGAGAATAAATGAAGTGCTTACACATGAGGACTTTCAGAGGAGTAAAGCAGACCCCTGTTTATACACAAAGAAATTGTCAGACAGGTGGATCTATGTTCTCATTTATGTGGACGATATTCTGATTTGTTTCAAGCAAGAAGGGGATGAAGGAGAAATACTCCAAACCCTAAATCAGCATTTTGAGACCAAATATCTTGGCAACATAAATAATTATCTTGGCATTCAGATTGAGAGAGAGAGGAAGATGGCAGCTTCTTTCTGAACCAAAAACACAAAATACAAGGAATAATTGAGACATTTGGAATGGAAGATGCAACACCAGTAAAATCTCCCATGGAAACCAACTACCGGAGGAAGATAGACAGCCAAGATTCACCACTACCAACTAACACTCAGTACAGGAAAGCAATAGGGAAATTGCTGTACATTAGCACCGCTACAAGGCCTGACATTGCAGCAGCAGTTGGAATCCTATGTAGAAAGACTTCAACACCAAGTCAGATGGACTGGAATGCTGTGAAGTGAGTCATTCGCTATCTTAAAGGGACTTTACACTACCAGCTAAAGTTACCAGCAAGTGACGAAAGCACCCTGACAGGATATGTGGATGCCAATTGGGCGGGAGATACCAGTGACAAAAAATCTACAAGTGGGTACCTGTTTCTTCTATCAGGAGGTGCTATCTGTTGGACTAGTAGAAAGCAACTTTCTGTTACACTATCATCTACTGAAGCAGAGTATGTTGCAGCAGCGCAGGCAAGTCAAGAAGTGATATGGTTGAGACAACTATTAAAAGACTTGGGTCAACCACAGATGAAACCAACGAGAATCTTTGAGGACAATCAAGGATGTCTTGCACTTGCAAAGATGGAAAGAGTTAGCACGAGAACCAAACACATTGATGTGAAGTACCATTTTCTGAGGGATCTTCAAGAGCAGGGACTTCTTGAGTTACTTTATTGCCCGACTGAGGATATGACAGCAGATATCCTTACCAAGCTCCTGACCGCTGAAAGACACTCGAGGCTTACAAAGAAGATGGGCCTAACAGACTAAGCCTTAGCTGTTGAGAAGGGGTGTTGGAGATATACAACAGCCAGCTTTGTCTCTATATTTGCTGGATTGACTGCAGTTCACATTTATGACACTAGATGTAGCTGTTACTAAATGTTTATCTGTAGACACTCTGTACTTTTGTTGTTTTGATGCTGGTTGATATACACATCCTGTTTTTTTTAGTGTGTGTGCTGAACTAGATCTGTTATTCACCATGTGAGGTGATCTTCTCTTACTGCACTCATGTTTCACTAAAGTTTTGTTCCTGTTATATACAACTGTCTATCTGGTTTTGACTCTGCCACATCCAGCAATCGCACTCTGCAACAGTTTTTTAGGATGTGGAAGGATGAGGCCTGGTTTCATAACAGGTTTAAAGAAAACTACAGTCAGTTAGGATGACCGACTTGGTCAATTATGATTGGTGGACCCTGTTGCAAGGCGGAATTGTTTGTTTCATTGCCCAATTGTATGCTTCTGGTACCTCCTGGCTCCTGAGTGTCTGTTGCTGTGATTCTTCACTACACCCTTGCTACAGTTTGACCTCTTAGTGAACTGTAGGCATTAAAGTAAGCCTAGCAACAGACACTCAGGAGGCAGGAGTTACCAGGAGCATACAATGAAACAAACAATTCCGCCTTGCAGCAGGGTCCACCAATCATAATGCGGCATAACAGTCTAACCAAATATATCACAACCAAAGAAAACAAAAAAATCAGTGGTAGAACAGACAACAACAGACACCAGACCAAACGGGGGGGGGGGGGGGGGGAAAGGAAAAGGGGGGGGGAGAGTCGGTCAGAGTCAAAAACCATGTACAATGCAATAGGAGTCCCAGTGCGACCAGACAGCATTAAAGGCATCAACGGTGTGGTTAAGGGTAGCAGTTAAAAATTCTAGGCTACAAACGTCCTTCATGCGGGCAACTAACTCAGGCCCCGTGGGAGGGAGAGTCTGCTTCCAATGTAGGGCAATAAGGGTCTTAGCAGTACACAAGTAAAGGAACAGCCGAGACGTTTTTTTGCCTAGATGTTTGGGAGGCAAATTGAGTAAATAGATCATGGAATCCAACGGAACACCCTAAATAAAGAGGGCATCAGTGAGGAGTTTCACTTCCGTCCAGAAAGGGCGGAGGGCAGGGCAATCCCAGAAAACATGATATACCGTACCCAGCGAGGCCTGACATCGCCAGCACGAGGAGGGGATATTAGGGATTATGGGTGTGGAGCAAAGCTGGCGTGTGATACCAGTGCATAAGCATCTTGTATTGGGTTTCTCGAAATGTGATACAGGACAAGGATTTGGCTGCACAAGACCATATAATCTGCCACTGTCCGGGCGAGATCTGCCCATCCAGAGCCTCAGCCAACTTAACCATATATTTATGGAAAGGGGGAGATTGCCCCTCTGAACAGGAAAAAAGCCTGTATATACTGGTTATGCGCCCCCTCACAGAGGTACCAGCACGGCACAGTTTCTCGAAAGCCGTGGGTCCTGAGTGGTCCCAAGCTGAGCATGGGCAAAGTAAGAAATTTGTTGGTAATGTAACCATTCAGTGGTCGGCAAGTGTAGGACAGAGGTGAAATAGTCAAAGGGCCTGAGCTCCAGGGTCAAGGCATCGACCAGGTCTGCAATATGGAACAGGCCAGGCCTGCTCCAAGGGCGCACCATGGCCGAAGTTAGTCCCCCCGGGAGGAGCGGATTATATAGAAATAAAATCATAGAAGAGACTGGAGAGGCTAGAGGAAATAGCTTAGAGCAAGTGATCCAAATCGCCCGTGTGAATCGGATGGAGCCCAATAGAGGGGTTGCAGGGGGGGGAGGTGGGACCACAGAAATGCATTCGGGTGCACAGGAGCCAACCAGAGCTTCTCTATTTCCACCCATTTAGTGTATGCCTGAGAGGACGCCCAGAACGGAATGACTCGTAGATGGGCTGCCCAGTAATAATGTAGGATGTGTGGGACTGCCATTCCCACCTCCGTTTTGCCTGCCAACACAGAACGAGGGATACGGTGACGTTTAGTATTCCAGATGAACTGGAATACTGCCTTTTGGAGGGATCACAGTTCAACCCAGGAACCGCCACTGGGAGTGTCTCGAAGTAGTAAAGGAGTTTCGGAAGAAGAGTCATCTTAACTGCTGCGATCCGTCCCATTAGAGAAATATGGAGGGGACGCTATTTATCCAGAAGGGAGCGGAGATCGTGGAATAAGCAAGGATAGTTGACCGAGTATAGGGAGGAGTATGTCGAGGAAAGCTGGACTCCCAGGTAGCGAAGCAAGCGGTCTCTCCAATGGAAATTGTAGTTGGCCTTGAGCAATTGTAGCGCGGAGTCTGGGATGTTAAACGAACGGAGAGGGCCTAAGTCTTAGTGGGATGAACTTTATAACCAGACAATTTACCATAATCCCTAAGAGTATGGGGATAAGTGATAGTTAGAATGACATTGTCCTCAAAAAGTCACACTTTAAACTCTCTATCACGGACTTCAACCCCAGTGATGTTTGGGTTAGCCCTAATCTGAGACGCCAGTGGCTCAATATAGAGAGCGAATAAGAGGGGAGAGAGGGGACAGCCCTGACGGGTCCCATTACGGATGGGGAAGGTGGGGAGGATGCGTTAGGGAGTGTAACTACTGCAGAGTGGGTTGAGTACAGGGACTGAATTGCCGTCAAGAAAGCTCCAGTAAATCCAAATCTTTCGAGGGTGGCTAACATGAAAGACCAATCGAGGCGATTGAAGGCCTTCTCAGCGTCGAGACTTAAAACCAGTACAGTGTTGGCCAAACGGTTAGCAACATCAGTCAAGTCCACAACCCTTCTGATGTTGTCTCCACCCTGACAACAGGGTATGAAACCCACCTGGTCCTTGTGGAGAAGAGAGGGGAGCCAAGTGTTGAGTCTTGTGGCTAGGAGTTTAGTAAGAAGCTTAAGGTCAGTGTTCAGAAGGGCAATAGGGTGATAGTTAGAGCAATCTTGGTGATCCTTACCCAGCTTGGAGACCAGAGTAATGTGGGTGTGAAGCATAGTCTGGGGAATGGGGGCGCCATCCAAGAAAGAATTAAAGAGTCTGCACATATGAGGGAGCAGATCTGCCTGAAAGGTCTTATAGTAGGAGTGAACCCATCTGGGCCCGGGGCCTTACCATGGGGGAGACCCTTCATGAGGTCAGTAAGTTCTTCGCTAGTGACGGGGGCATTCAGGGAGTCTAGTGCTGTGGGCAGGAGCGTGGGAAGACGGCAAGCATTTAAATAGATACCCAAGTCTGTTTGTTCCGTGGCAGTACCTGGAGCAACAGGTGGGGAGAGGTTGTACAATTTAGCATAGTAATCTTTGAAGAGTGTCCCTATGGTGTCAGGGTAATAGTGTAGAGTCCCTCAAGGGTCACGGAAAGCGTGTGGTACAGAGGAGGTCCAGTGTTCCCGAAGGGATTGGGATAGAAGGGTGTGGGCCATATTGCCCCTCTCATATCGCTGTCTGCTATAAAGAAGCACATGCTGGGTGGCCCGAGTGGCAACATCACGTAGGTCAGCTCGATTTAGCACTAGCTGGTGGAGGAGAGACATAGAGGGCCGAGCTGCCAAACGCTCTGTCAAGGCCACCTCCCTAGCTGCTCTATCTTTTTTAAGCCGGAAAGCCATAGCTATGCAGTGCCTCCTCATTACCGTCTTATGGGCCACCCAAAGAGTAGAGATGGATGGGACCGAACCTACATTGGCGTTAAAGTGGTCCAAGAGGTGTGCACGAAGCGCTTCGCGGGAGGGAAGGGAATGCAAAAGGGACTCATTAAGACTCCAGTGACAGCGTTTAATAGGGAGCGGGGTAGGAGACAAGGAGACTTGAACAGGGTCATTATCGGACCACGAGATGGGACCTATGTCCACACCAGTCATAAGACGAAGGGCAAGGGTGTTACCAAAGAAGTAGTCGATTCTAGAGTGTGTGTTATGGGGGTGAGAGTAGAAGGTGTAAGAGCGGGCAGAAGGGTTGTCAACCCTCCATAGGTCGTATAGAGCCGCAGATCTGATGAGGCGACAGAAATCCCCAGCAAGGCGCACCTGGGAAGTATCCAGAGGAGTGTCAGCAAGGGACATCCTATCCATAAGCTCAGAGAAGATCATATTGAAGTCTCCCCCCCAATAGCAAGGCCGCACCAGGGAAGGCCCGAAGCCTCCGCAGCATCCGCGTAAGAAAAGAGGTTTGGGAGGAGTTAGGAGCATAGATGTTACAAAGGACTACAGGCTGGCCGTGTAGGAGTCCCTCCAATATAATGTAACAGCTCTGAGAGTCCAGGTGAGAGGACGTAACAGAGATTGGGCAGGAATGGGACAGCAAAATGGCTACACCTCCCTTCCTACTGGTATTATAAGCCGAATAGGTGATGGGGTTAATAATGACGAGCAAAATTAAAAGTACCAGTGTGGTCAAAGTGGGTTTCCTGCAAGAAGGCAACATCCGCCTGGAGGGACCTAAGTTCGCGTATTACCATACACTGTTTAAGGTTGGAGCCCAGACCCTTCACATTCAATGTAATACACTTAGCCGTGAGGCAGGGTAAAAACAGCGGCTGATGAAACAAACCATGTAACATAAGCAGAGCACACCAGCAGGGGAAGGACCCGGGAGGAGGAGACATAGGGATATGGGCCAGCCAGGCAGCTGCCAAACTCGTGGGACTCCAAACCTATAGTGAAAAGGAGGGAAGGGGAGAACAAAAGGGAGAAAGACAAACAGGGAAACAGAAAACAAAAGGCAGAGCAACAAAACATGAATCAAAAGCATTATGGACAGGACTATATCTCCTGACCAGGGCAGGAAAATTAAGTCCAAGTATGTGTAAACCTGTACACCACGCGAGACCATGCCCCCTAGGAAGGGGAGTGGGGGAGAACAGTCAGTAGACAGTCAACTAGAGCCGCCAGGAATAGTATCAGGAAGCAAGGGTGAATTACAACTATGGACAGGGGAGGTAACAGCCTGCCCTGCCCACTAATCAGGTATAAATATCCTCTCTGCATCAAGGAGAGGAAATTAAATAACAGTTATCGGACCAACAGATATAAGCATAAGTCATTAAACGGCACCATCCAGGGGGGATGGGGAGAGTGAATAATGAGGGGAGAAGTACCCATAGGAGATCATGGGGGTGGGGGGTCCACCCGTTGTTGTCGAGACGCTGTACTCAGAGAAGGCAGATGACGGCATTGTGAGGTCTGCACAGTCCACACCCAAGGAGGTGGTGGAGGAGAATCAGCTATTTCCCAATCCAGCAATTCTGGAGAAGGAATATCTAAGATAGCACAGAACAGTTCCAGGTCCGCATAGGAGCGCAGGGTAGCGGAGCGGCCATTATGCCAGGCCGTGAGGGCAAACGGGAAGCCCTAGCGGTAGGGTACTTGACGGTCACGCAGAAGTTGGAGCAGGAGGCAGAGGTGTCTCTGTTTCTGGAGTGTAATCCAGGAAAGGTCTTGATATAGCTGAATTTTCGCCCCGTCAAAATCAAAGTCCCGAAGACGTCTAGCTTTAGCTAAGATAGCTTCCTTCAAAGCAAAGTCATGCACGCAGCAAATGACATCACGAGGAGTAGGGCCAGAGCCCCTGGGGAGTAGGGCTCAGTGCCCCGGTCAAACTTAATCTTGTGGGAAGGAGGTTCCTGCAATATGGAGTTGAAGAGCGTCTCCAGGGTAGTATGTAGATCTTCTGCTGCGGTGGCCTCAGGAAGGCCCTTGACTCTAATATTGTTACGTCTGCCTCTATTGTCCAAGTCCTCGAGGTGGCGTTGTATGTCAGTGACAACTTGACACTGGGAGGAAACGGAGTTCTTAAGCTGGGAAACATAGACACGAGTCTGATCATGGTCGTCCTCCAAGGTGTCAACCCTGGACGTGATATTTTGGAGATCTTTTCTCAGTTTAGAGATTTCAGTACGGATTTCTGCCCGACATGCCTCTGTGGCTTTAGCAACTAAAGAGTGGAACTCATCTTTTGACGGCAGATTAGTAAGCAACTGGTGCCACTTCAATGGAGTGGGAGTGGCCCTAGGTGAGGAGGTAGGAGCAGGTGACCTTTGGGAGCCAGCTGCAAAGGAGGACATAGAGGGGATTGCCCCCAGGTCCACTTCATCGCCCCAGGAATGAGTTGGTGAGTTCTGGGGGGGCTGCTGTAGCCAGGTGAAGAGGGGGCCCCAGGTACATCAGAAGCGGAGGGCCCTCCGATAGGCAGGTCAGGAGCTGCATCAGCAGGAGGGGAGGAGGCAGAGTGGTGAAAGGCCCCAGGGACAGGCTGCTGAGAAGGTTGTGGAGCACCCCCCTCTAGCAAGTGAGGGTGAGAGCTTGGAGAGGATGGCTACATGGGAGCAGCATCGCAGGCCAGAGGAGGAGGGGGAGTACCTGCAGAGAGCGGGTTCACAGCCGGGAGAAGCTGCAGAGTTGCGGCAGCCATCACAGGAGCGTCTCCAGAAGGGCAGCGCTGCGAGTCCAATAAGCCCTGGGATGCAGGAGCAGAGTCAGAGCTGCCTAGGCCGAGCAGGGCCTCTGTGGGACACTTCACCGCCGGAGCAGTCACAGCGGTTGGGGCCGGGCAAGATGGCCGCCGCCTCGTGGATGTCCGAGCGGGAGCCGGCGCCCAGTGCAGAAAGGAGGTAAGTGTCAGCTGCTTAGAGGTCGCGGGAGGGGAAGGGGTTCCCGAGGAAGCAGCCTGAGGCAATTTCCTCCCCATGGGCGCCTGGGAAAGCTGGTCTGGTCCTGTTACAGTAGCAGGCAGGGCAGGAGCTCCGGCAGTGTGCGACCGCTCACATCAGGCTTCAGGCCACGCCCCCCAATATTAAACATTACTTTGATTGCAACTCGGAGTATATAATATATATGATCCAATGCCAATGTAAATTACAATATGTTGGACGGACTATAAATAGTATGAAGGTCCGTAAACAAACATAGGTATAACATCAATCATAAGATCTTCACACATAGTCTGTCTCGCCATATTATAAATGCTCATAATAATGTTGACACTCCCTTAAAGGTTTTTATTTTAGAACATATTCCACCTACTTATAGAAATTGTTTTCAGACCCTAATAAATCGAGAAACTTTTTGGATTTTTAAACTAAATACACTTTCACCATTTGGACTCAATGAATTGATTGAGATTATCAAATAATTATGCACAATATCCCTTTAACAATATATACTGATAACATGACACTACTATTTGTAAGGGGGAAGTTATATTCATCATGATTCAATTTTATTACACATTTATTTATATATTTTTTATTCTATATTATTGTGTATACATTCTACTATATTTACTTTTGTGTTTTTTCTACAATTTTTATATGGTGCTGCTTCACTTGGTCCTCGATCCTGGGATCCTCTGGCCCACTGTCTGCAAAGATGGTCACCTGTTATTACCACCAACCTATCCACCAGGAATACCAGATGGAGGTCACATCGTATCAGTTATAATTCAGTTGTGTGGCTGTTGATCCCTGTGCACACTGTGGGGTTATTGGTACCCATAGTCGAGGCTCAGGGTTTTTTTGGGGGGGGGGGGTTTTCTTGGCTATTGTAATTCTTGTCACTATAATATTTGTTCGGTTATTTCTTATTATTATTACATTGTGAGGTCTTTTTATATATATATATATGTATGTGAATATGTTGAAGTATTTTAGAGTTACTAGTACTACCCTCCCCTTGTGAGAATTTCCTTGCAATCATGGATTGTATATAAATGCTATAAGATTTATAGAATGTACACAGGCTTGAAAAAGGCAGTTGTCCATTGCCGAAATGCGTTGCCTTTATTTTTATTTTATTATTAATAATATTTTTAACAGTTTTCACATAACAAAGAAACAAAATACAAATGCATGAAAGGGAATGCATAAGGGAATTATAAGACATTTTGCATCATTTCGGTACAATACGCCATTATACAGGTACAATAGTCTGTGCTATTCATCAAAGGTTAAGCCTTTATTTTTATTGTTTTTTTAATAAATTATAATTTTCATATTATGGTAGCGCTTGTTTATAGTCCATTTTTTTTTTTTTTTAAATTATTACTCCCACCTCAGGAACGGCCTCCGGACACTCCAAGACCAGGCTTCTCGGGATATTTACAGTACAATGAAATTGATTGATTAATCGAGGGGCACTGATGTTGTCCAGGGGTTCCCAGGACTTCTCTTCTGGATGATAGCCCTGCCATTTGATAAGGTATTGCAACCAACCCCTGCAGATCCTGGAATCCAAAATGCTCTTGATCATCTACTATGACAGCACCAGGAGGAGGAGGTGAATGTCCAGGAAAAGGGTTGGGAACTGCAGCCTTCAGCAAAGAAACATGAAAGAGAGGATGGATTCTCATTGTCTTCGGAAGGTCAAATCGACAAGTTACAGAATTTACCAGACCACTAATCTTAAAAGGACCAATGTATTTCTGTCCCAGTTTTCCTGAGGGGATCTTCAATTTCAGGTTCTTTGTAGATAGCCAGACTGTATCCCCTACCTTAAATGTTGGTGCTGGTTTACGAAACCTGTCAGCTGTCTTTTTAAAACTTTCCTGAGCTGTGCTCAACGTCTCCTTCAAAATTGCGAGATCTTGTTGTAAAGTGCTAATTCTTTCTGTAACTGCTGGCACAAAAGCGTTCACAGGAAATCTGGGAAAGATCTTTGGATGATAACCTAGTTTAGCATAGAAAGGTGTTACTTTCGAAGAAGCACTCTGCGAATTGTTATAGGAGAATTCTGCCATGGGAAGCAAATCGACCGAATCATCCTGTAGACATAGTACCGAAGATATTTTTCCAAGGTCTGATTGGTACGCTCTGTCTCTCCATTCGATTGCGGATGAAAGGCAGAGGACAAACAGACATTTATGTCCAATGCAGAACAAAACTCCCATCAAAACTTTGCCGTAAATTGGACAACCCGGTCCAAAACTACATCGTCTGGAACTCCATGCAGACGAAAGACATTATAAATTATTAAATCGACAATGTCCTTAGTCGAGGGTAGATTCGCACAGGGAATGAAGTGAGCAGCTTTCGTCAGACGATCAACTACGACTAATATCGTATACCCCTTGGAGGTTGGTAATTCCACAATGAAGTCCATAGAGATGGACCCCCAGGGGTGAGTTGGAATGGGAAGAGGTTGTAACAATCCTGTTGGTGAAGAACGTGGTGTCTTACATCTGGCACAAATGTCACAAGAGCGAACATAATTCTTGGCATCTTTCTGATAGCCAGGCCACCAGAAAAAATGAGATAAAAAGTCTTGGGTTTTTTGTATTCCCCTGTGACCTGCCATCTTGGAGTCGTGTATCAGCTTCAAAATCTTCACCCTCACCCCTTCAGGAACATACAGACATAGACCATGAACCCAAACTCCTTTCCTCAGACTTAGGTGTACATCATTTGTGGGTTGTGACAGGAATGGATCTGAATCATAAGCCCCCTTAATGTCACTCAACATATCTTGGTTGTGGATTACTCCTAAAAAGTTGGAATTCAACAATATTGTCTTGGGTGGAGTATCAGGTCTAGGGTCCGCAGAATAAATTCTGGATAGAGCATCAGCTTTACCATACGGGAGCCCGGCCTATAAGAAATTACAAAATTAAATTGGTTCAGAAATAAACTCCAGTGTCGTGGAGATAAACATCTTGCTGATCTAATAAACTCCAGATTACGATGATCAATGAAGATGATAATTTGTTGTGAAGCGCCCTGAAGATGATGCCTCCATTCTTTAAAGGCAGAGATGATAGCCAATAACTCCTTGTTCCCTACATCATAATTTCTCTCTGTAGGTGACAGTCATTGAGAAAAGTAGATGCAAGGATGCAGTAGACTCTTCTCCCCTGTTCTCTGTGAGAGGATGGTCCCAATAGCACAGTCAGAAGCGTCCACCTTAACAATGCTCATTCTGGATCAGGATGAATTAAGACTGGAGCTGTAGTAAACTTTGTCTTTAAGCGGTCAAAAGCTTCCTGTGCCTGGCATGACCAGGTAAAAGCTGTCGTCTTCTTCGTAAGTTGAGTGATAGGGGAGACAATTCCTCAAAAATTCTTAATGTAGCGTCGATAAAAATTGGCAAATCGGATAAAGCACTAAATTTGTTTAACAGTCCTTGGTATGGGCCAATCAAGGATTGCCTGTATCTTCCTAGAGTCCATGCTCAGCCCTTGTGGTGTAATCATGTACCCCAAGAACTTAATTTCCAATCTATGAAACTCGCACTTTTCAAGCTTTATATAGAGATGGTTCTCCCTCAAACGTCCCAAAACAGTCTTCACATGCTGTTGATATTCTTCGAAAGAATTAGAAAAAATCAAAATGTCATCCAGATAGATCACCACAAAGAGGTCTAGAAGATCCCTGAAAATGTCATTTACTAGGTGTTGGAAGGTGGCTGGGGCATTACAGAGCCCAAACGGCATGACCAGGTATTCAAAGTGACCATAACAAGATCTGAAGGCGGTTTTCCATTAATCCCCAGACCTGATGTGGACTAAATTATATGCTCTGCGAAAATCTAATTTCGTGAAGATCTTGATAAGTTCTCGATAGTCTATGCAGGGTTGGAGAGAACCATCCTTTTTCTTAACAGAGACTATAGGAGCCCCTGCTGGGAATGAAGAGGGACAAATGGATACTTTACATTGGACATACTATTACGTCCTGCACTCTTGGTACTTCAGCTTGGTACTACAGCTTGGTACTACAGCTAACACCCTGTTCCATAACCCCCGGTCGGAACTGAGTTCCGATCAGAGGTTTTAACCCCTTGGATGCCGCGGTCAAACATGACTGCGGCATCCAAGGGGTTCCCTCATGTTGCCGCCCCCCTCGGTACCCCCCGCAGCGAGATTGGGGGGTGCCGATATCTATAATCTGCAGCCCGGGGTCTGCCCAGGGACCCCAGGCTGTCTGGAGCCCCCGTTACCTGGTTGATCCTGCATAGCGCTGACTTCCTCTATACCAAATAATAAATGTTAATAGAAAGGTTGTTGCTAAAATATAAAAGTAAACAAAAAAGTATTAAATAGAACAACTAAAACGTAACTTTTAATTTTTAAAGTACTGTAAGTATGTGAGCCAGAGGGCGCTGTTGAGCGACCCAGGCCAGACCAGAAAAGGCTCTCAGCCACGCCTTTGGGTGGTGGCACGTAACTCCAGGAGGGCTGGAGTGTCCTGCAGGAAGCAGGAAGTAGTGGACCAGCTAGGACAGAGAGAAAGGCTCTGTCCCAGAGGGCTGGCGTCCACAGGAGTGGACCAGCTAGGACAGAGAGATAGGCTCTGTCCCAGAGGGCTGGCGTCCACAGAGGACTGTTGCTGGAGCTGAGTAACAGTCAGGACAGTTAGGGGCTCAAGGAGTAGGTTAGGCCCTAACTGTGGCATAGGTTTTTTGTTGTTTTGCTGTGTTGCAATTAAGCTGAATAAAGCCACTTTTATTTACACTTGGACCGTCTGAAAGCTATCTTTCCGGTGCCCAGTACCACAAACCACCGCTGTCCGGACCAGGAGTCTGCTGTCATTTTGAGTTTAATTCCCCAAGCTATTACATATGGCGGAGAACGCGCGCATAAAGAGATCCACGCAAGTCCTGGAAGACAAGTGATTGGTGACTGCAGTACTGCAAAGTGTGCATTGTGGCCTACAGCTGGAAGAAATCAGTGATTTCAACTGAGAAGCCCAGAATGGGGTGAGTGAATTGCAACATAGCAACGTGTGTGCAAAAAAAAAAAACTGGTGAAAGTAAAACTCTGGAAGAGGAATCCAGGGAATGGACTTTGTGTATACTGTGGCACAGAAGTCTGTGAAGTGTTTGCTGATGGCAAGAAAGTATGCAATATGTATAGAAGATGGATATTGCAAACAGTCTATGTGAAAGGCTATGGTGCCATGTTTGTGTTTTCTGTGGAAGACAGAAGAAAATGCTGGTTGTTGTAGTGCCACATAAACAAGTCTATGTGATAGGCTATGGTGCCATGTTGGTGTTTTCTGGGGAAGACAGAAGAAAATGCTGGTTGTTGTAGTGCCACATAAACAAGTCTATGTGAAAGGCTATGGTGCCATGTTGGTGTTTTCTGTGGAAGACAGAAGAAAATGCTGGTTGTTGTAGTGCCACATAAGTTAACTGTGTGAATACAGGTGACTGCAGAAGATAGCAAGAAGTTGCTGTAGGTTGAGCCCAAGGTTGCTTTGGAATATTGTGTAATTTTGTTAGTAAACCATGGGCAAGAAAAAGAGAATTTCAGCTTGTAAAAAAGCAGAGAAGTTATGCACAGGTTTATTAGTGCAGCAGTCTGAATGCAGAGAGATACAAAACCCGGAACAGATCATGTTGAGTGCAAGTAAAGATAAAGGGTTGCATGATGGTGACTCAATTTTTCTAAAGCACCTCTGTTCTATGATGGAATATGTCCCTGCTGAGTGTGTGTCTCATAGTGGAGTGCAAAGCGCCAAAGATGAAAATGTTAGGGTGCAGCAGCTTCAAGATGAGAATAAAACCATCAGGTTCATGTATGAGAATGAAATATCTGATTGGAAATGGCAACTTTTGGTATCAGAAAGAGATGCTTACGCATATGATAATGAAACCAAAAGAACAGGAAATGGATAGAATGTTATCTGAATCCAAACCTCGTTATGTCCCTATTAACTTAGCAAACAATGCTGCAGATAAATAAACAGAAGCAAGGCTCTGCAAATAAAACCTTATAGAATCACTTGCAGAGTACATAAAAAGGTATTTTAGAGGGGAATGAAAACTAGATATAAAATACAATGCACATATGGACTAGACAAATAACCATCCTGAATATAGAATGAAACCCCTATCAAATAAATGAAGCAAAACTCAATTGTTCATTTAACCCACCCGGGGCTACAGTTTGCAAGCGAAAAATCCATTTTGTTTCTGCCTGAGTAACAAGTTGGTCCCAATTACCGCGGCGTACAGGGGGTTGGATCAAGTCAATAGCCATAAATTTAATGCACAAAGCATTACCCTGATGTTCAAGTCGGATATGCCGGGCGATTGGTGTATCACGATGATGTCGGATGTCACCTAAATGCTCGCCTATTCGGCGCCTGAACTCACGGATTGTTTTGCCAATGTATTCAAGGCCGCAGTTACAGGTGGCCTTATAAATAACGCCCTTCGAACGACAATTAATAAAAGACCTGATTGCATAAGAAGCACTGGTAACATTGCTAGTGAAGTTTTTACCACTTGTGACGTATGGGCATGCAATACAGCCACTACAGCGAAAACAGCCCACAACTTTTTTTGTTAACAGCCAATTTTTGGCAGTGGTAGGTTCGGAGAAATGACTCACTACCACACGGTCCCTAATGCTCCTGCCCCTTCTATACGTTATTTGGGGCTTATGGCCCACCGCATCAACGATATCGGGGTCCATAGTCAAAATCCCCCCAGTGTTTAGCAATAACAGTACGAACCTGATCAGCCATGCCATCAAACGTACCTATTAGCCTAGTCTGCCCAACACTGGGAGGACTGATCTTAGGAGTCAGAAGCACGGGCCGATCCTGATTAAGGGCATGTTGAAAAGCCGGTCTTAAAACACGATCAGGATACCCCCTAGCATGAAATCTAGATCTCAAATCTGCCGCTTGTTTCTTGAACTCAGAGATTGTTGAACAATTGCGACGAAGCCGAAGATATTGGCCCTTAGGTATTCCTTTTTTGAGGGGAAGGGGATGATGACTCTCCCACCGCAATAATGAATTAGTAGAGGTGGGTTTGCGATATATGGTAGTCAAAACTTCCCCTTTAATGACCGAGATATGGAGATCCAAAAAAGCTAAGTTGGTAGGTAAAATGAAGACCAATATCATTCTTATTGAGACCCGCTACCAGACGACCAAACTGGTCCTCAGACCCCTCCCATATGACCAATATGTCATCTATGTAGCGGGCCCAAATATGGATCTTCTCCATCCAATCGGTCTCTCCCTCACCCGGTTCGAGGGAGCGCTCCCACCAGCCCAGGAATAGGTTGGCATAAGAGGGTGCACAAGGGCTACCCATTGCACAACCCCTGAGCTGGTGGAAGACCCTCCCATTAAAGGTGAAATAATTCCGGGTGAGGGAGAATTCAAGAAGTCGCAATACAAACTCATTATGAGCCCTCAGATGGCAACCTCTAGTCTGCAGATATGAGGCAACTGCCTGCAAGCCCAAATGGTGGGGAGTTGATGAATAGAGAGCCTCTACATCAATGGAGGCTAGAATGCATGTATCTTCAATATGAATGCCCTCCAGTCTTTTTAATAGGTCCGTAGTGTCCTTTACAAAAGATGGCATGGAACTTACAAATGGGGCCAAAATCTTATCTATATAAATGCCGATATTCTGGCATAAAGATCCTACTCCAGAGACGATTGGTCGTCCTTTTAAAGGAGAAGTCCCTTTATGGACTTTAGGGAGGGAATAAAAAGTGGCGACTCGGGGAAAACGAGGCAAAAGAAATTCAAATTCCTCCTTGCTTATCAAATTCTCATTAAGGGCAACAGTCAATATATCCTTAAGTTCATTCCAAAAAACATCAGTAGGATCCTTACTGAGAGCCCGATAACACAAGGGGTCATTCAACAAAGATTCGCACATCCCTTTATAATCTTCAAAGTCCATAATCACAGTATTCCCCCCTTTATCCGAAGGTTTAACAACTCGGGACCGATCGTTCTCCAGGGAGGACAAGGCTAAAAGTTCCTGCTTGGTACAATTAAGTTGATTAGAACACATTGTCATCTGAGAAAGGTCCTGAGTAACCAATTCAAGGAAGATATCCAAAGTGGACACATCAGCCATGGGTGGTACTGCCACACTCTTATTCCTTAATTGTGTAAAGGGGCCTTTACCAGACATTTCAGGTGAATCATCAGCCAAGCCATACAAAATTCTAACATCCGTCAACATTTCAGGAGAAATGCCCAAATCAGCACATTCCCTGCGTTCTTTAAGGCGAAAATACTTATGCCATCTAAGCTTACGGATAAATAAATTGATGTCTTTGATCCACCCGAATAAATCAAACCTATTAGTAGGTACAAAAGACAAACCCTTTTGGAGTACAGACAATTCAGAAGAAGATAGTGGAATAGATGAAAGGTTCAAAACCTGTGATTCTACGGGCGTGGTCTCCCTTGATGTCGATTTCGCAAGGGGTATGGGGTGCCTTCGTCTAAAAAATCTCTATTCCCCAACTGAGGGTTAGATCCCCCTCTACCACGTCCTCTAGGATTACGGGTATGTCCTTTATTACAATGTTTAGTAGAGGAATCAGAATCAGAGACATCCGCCACTGATGAAGAAATATCAGTGTCCTGACTAACCCGATTTTGAATACCAATAAATGAATAAACCTTATTATCCTTAAAATCGGCAAGATCTCTTACAAATTGACAATGTTTACGATCTTTCAAATGAAATTGAAATCTCTCCAGTTTGCTGAAGTGTCCGCTCCTGAGAACCGAACTCTGGGTCAGAGAAGTTTGCTGCTGACCCAGAGTTCGGTTCTCAGGAGCGGACACTTCAGCAAACTGTGGAGAGATTTCAATTTCATTTGAAAGATCGTAAACATCGTCAATTTGTAAGAGATCTTGCCGATTTTAAGGATAATAAGGTTTATTCATTTATTGGTATTCAAAATCGGGTTAGTCAGGACACTGATATTTCTTCATCAGAGGCGGATGTCTCTGATTCTGATTCCTCTACTAAACATCGTAATAAAGGACGTACCCGTAATCCTAGAGGACGTGGTAGAGGGGGATCTAACCCTCAGTTGGGGAATAGAGATTTTTTAGACAGAGGCACCCCATACCCCTTGCGAAATCGACATCAAGGGAGATCACGCCCGTAGAATCACAGGTTTTGAACCTTTCATCTATTCCACTATCTTCTTCTGAATTGTCTGTACTCCAAAAGGGTTTGTCTTTTGTATCTACTAATAGGTTTGATTTATTCGGGTGGATCAAAGACATCAGTTTATTTATCCGTAAGCTTAGATGGCATAAGTATTTTCGCCTTAAAGAACGCAGGGAATGTGCTGATTTGGGCATTTCTCCTGAAATGTTGACGGATGTTAGAATTTTGTATGGCTTGACTGATGATTCACCTGAAATGTCTGGTAAAGGCCCCTTTACACAATTAAGGAATAAGAGTGTGGCAGTACCACCCATGGCTGATGTGTCCACTTTGGATATCTTCCTTGAATTGGTTACTCAGGACCTTTCTCAGATGACAATGTGTTCTAATCAACTTAATTGTACCAAGCAGGAACTTTTAGCCTTGTCCTCCCTGGAGAACGATCGGTCCCGAGTTGTTAAACCTTCGGATAAAGGGGGGAATACTGTGATTATGGACTTTGAAGATTATAAAGGGATGTGCGAATCTTTGTTGAATGACCCCTTGTGTTATCGGGCTCTCAGTAAGGATCCTACTGATGTTTTTTGGAATGAACTTAAGGATATATTGACTGTTGCCCTTAATGAGAATTTGATAAGCAAGGAGGAATTTGAATTTCTTTTGCCTCGTTTTCCCCGAGTCGCCACTTTTTATTCCCTCCCTAAAGTCCATAAAGGGACTTCTCCTTTAAAAGGACGACCAATCGTCTCTGGAGTAGGATCTTTATGCCAGAATATCGCATTTATATAGATAAGATTTTGGCCCCATTTGTAAGTTCCATGCCATCTTTTGTAAAGGACACTACGGACCTATTAAAAAGACTGGAGGGCATTTATATTGAAGATTAATGCATTCTAGCCTCCATTGATGTAGAGGCTCTCTATTCATCAACTCCCCACCATTTGGGCTTGCAGGCAGTTGCCTCATATCTGCAGACTAGAGGTTGCCATCTGAGGGCTCATAATGAGTTTGTATTGCGACTTCTTGAATTCTCCCTCACCCGGAATTATTTCACCTTTAATGGGAGGGTCTTCCACCAGCTCAGGGGTTGTGCAATGGGTAGCCCTTGTGCACCCTCTTATGCCAACCTATTCCTGGGCTGGTGGGAGCGCTCCCTCGAACCGGGTGAGGGAGAGATCGATTGGATGGAGAAGATTCATATTTGGGCCCGCTACATAGATGACAAATTGGTCATATGGGAGGGGTCTGAGGACCAGTTTGGTCGTCTGGTAGCGGGTCTCAATAAGAATGATATTGGTCTTCATTTTACCTACCAACTTAGCTTTTTTGGATCTCCATATCTCGGTCATTAAAGGGGAAGTTTTGACTACCATATATCGCAAACCCACCTCTACTAATTCATTATTGCAGTGGGAGAGTCATCATCCCCTTCCCCTCAAAAAAGGAATACCTAAGGGCCAATATCTTCGGCTTCGTCGCAATTGTTCAACAATCTCTGAGTTCAAGAAACAAGCGGCAGATTTGAGATCTAGATTTCATGCTAGGGGGTATCCTGATCGTGTTTTAAGACCGGCTTTTCAACATGCCCTTAATCAGGATCGGCCCGTGCTTCTGACTCCTAAGATCAGTCCTCCCAGTGTTGGGCAGACTAGGCTAATAGGTACGTTTGATGGCATGGCTGATCAGGTTCGTACTGTTATTGCTAAACACTGGGGGATTTTGACTATGGACCCCGATATCGTTGATGCGGTGGGCCATAAGTCCCAAATAACGTATAGAAGGGGCAGGAGCATTAGGGACCGTGTGGTAGAGAGTCATTTCTCCGAACCTACCACTGCCAAAAATTGGCTGTTAACAAAAAAAGTTGTGGGCTGTTTTCGCTGTAGTGGCTGTATTGCATGCCCATACGTCACAAGTGGTAAAAACTTCACTAGCAATGTTACCGGTGCTTCTTATGCAATCAGGTCTTTTATTAATTGTCGTTCGAAGGGCGTTATTTATAAGGCCACCTGTAACTGCGGCCTTGAATACATTGGCAAAACAATCCGTGAGTTCAGGCGCCGAATAGGCGAGCATTTAGGTGACATCCGACATCATCGTGATACACCAATCGCCCGGCATAACCGACTTGAACATCAGGGTAATGCTTTGTGCATTAAATTTATGGGTATTGACCTGATCCAACCCCCTGTATGCCGCGGTAATTGGGACCAACTTGTTACTCAGGCAGAAACAAACTGTAGCCCCGGGTGGGTTAAATGAACAATTGAGTTTTACTTCATTTATTTGATAGGGGTTTCATTCTATATTCAGGATGGTTATTTGTCTAGTCCATATGTGCATTGTATTTTATATCTAGTTTTCATTCCCCTCTAAAATACCTTTTTATGTACTCTGCAAGTGATTCTATAAGGTTTTATTTGCAGAGCCTTGCTTCTGTTTATTTATCTGCAGCATTGTTTGCTCATTTAATAGGGGCATAACGAGGTTTGGATTCAGATAACATTCTATCCATTTCCTGTTCTTTTGGTTTCATTATCATATGCGTAAGCGCTAATGTGATTTCTATTTGGGCATGCTCAGTATGTACTTTGAGTTCCCTTTGTTATGCGCATGCTAATTGCGCTATTCCACCTGTAGCACTTAGCATTTAAGTAGGTAGAGCCTCTTGTGCTTCTCAGGTATGTTTAGCACTCCATATACCTGGTGTAGGAATACTTAGCGTTAGAACTGTGCTATCTTCCAACACTTATGGCCACTCATTGATATACCATGGTGTTGCTTTGTATCTGTGATTAGTTATCTGGTACCTGCAATACCATTAGGAGTTTTATGTACTACTTATATTTGTGCTATGTTTTTTGATGGTTAACACTTGACCTTAGTGCTTATTTCTTCCATACTTGGCACAGGGTGGTATCTTTACTGTGGCTCCATTCCTGCATTTAGTATATTTGAGATTTTTTAACCAACTCTATCCCCTGATGAGTTTAGCGAAACATGCATGTCGGGATTGCATGTTTGTTTACTATATATATGTGTGTTAGGCGTACCTAGTTTTGTTTTGTTTCTTGTGTTTTTTGTTCTCTTTATATCTATTTGTTTTGAAGGGATTTGATAGGGATAGTTTATTCTAGGGCCAGGTTCCAGTCGGGGGCACTTGCTATTTAGGGCGGTGGCCCCGAGTTAGGACTTTAGGGTCCATTTAGTGTTTTATATAGGGTGTTATAGGGATAGTTTAGATACAGGTGTTTCCTTATTTAGCCCGTTGTTACTGGTGTTACTTTTGAACCGTGGACTATGTCACCCCTCTCCCCTTCTGGTATTTGCTTCAGCAACACAGGCACCATCTGAATCACGGTAAGTGTCTGGTTGGTTTTTCCTATTTCAGGCTGCCGTGCCTGTTTTGTTTGCTTTTTTTTGTCTCCAAATTATATATATATATATATATATATATATATATATATATTTTTTTTTTATATTTTGAGGACTATTTAATTGTGCTGCTTTTAGGGTGGTTATATGTTGTTGTGATTTTTAACTTTAATTAATTAAAAGTTATATATTAATTTCTGTATTATTGTGATTATCATTTTGGATTATATAATTTTTTTTGGGATAATCTATTGTTGTATACGACCTGTAAGGTCTTGGATTTGTTAGCATAGAGGTAGAGAAAGGAGAATCATTAAGTCAGACAGACATGAGTGACCTGTCCAATGATGTGACAGTTGTTAAAGACATGCCAGAAAATGTAGTTCAGCGTGAGCTATTTTGTGAGGTTGTACGGTATGGCCCTCGTGCAGAAGGAGAAGATATTGCAGTACAGAGATTGTGTATCTCAAACAAAGAGGAGAGCAAGCAGCCTATGTCTCCTAAACTTCTAAGCCTTGATGGTGATGGCAAAGTTTGTTTTGAGATGAAGGTTACGGAAAAAGTACCCGTGAAACAGTTATACTCTAAAGACATTGATGTGCATGAAGTACGTGTTAGTTGGTCTCTGAGCTCTTGTGGATTCAGGATAGGAGAAGATGAAGATTCTTACGGCTATTCACTAAAGAAATCAAAGTCCTGCAATGGGATAGCTGAAGACTATGGCGAGAAATGTGATGAAAATGATGTGATCCCCTGTATGGCGAATTGTGAAGGTGATGAAGAAAAACTTGCCTTTGCACAGAATGGCCAGGATCTTGACGTAGCAGTTAAAGTGATGAGAAACCGGAAGTGTCGAGTAACCGGAATCTGGAAGAAGAGACCCCCAGATTGGGAATTCTGGAGAGACACTGGACAGGCCTACTTGGTTGAAGAGGGACTTCGTCATAGGATGTCTCGTCCCATTGTAGCTCACCCCATGGGTAGTGAGCTGAGGGGGAGGGTATGTAAGTATGTGAGCCAGAGGGCGCTGTTGAGCGACCCAGGCCAGACCAGAAAAGGCTCTCAGCCACGCCTTTGGGTGGTGGCACGTAACTCCAGGAGGGCTGGAGTGTCCTGCAGGAAGCAGGAAGTAGTGGACAAGCTAGGACAGAGAGAGAGGCTCTGTCCCAGAGGGCTGGCGTCCACAGGAGTGGACCAGCTAGGACAGAGAGAGAGGCTCTGTCCCAGAGGGCTGGCGTCTACAGGAGTGGACCAGCTAGGACAGAGAGATAGGCTCTGTCCCAGAGGGCTGGCGTCCACAGAGGACTGTTGCTGGAGCTGAGTAACAGTCAGGACAGTTAGGGGCTCAAGGAGTGAGTTAGGCCCTAACTGTGGCATAGGTTTTTTGTTGTTTTGCTGTGTTGCAGTTAAGCTGAATAAAGCCACTTTTATTTACACTTGGACCGTCTGAAAGCTATCTTTCCGGCGCCCAGTACCACAAACCACCGCTGTCCGGACCAGGAGTCTGCCGCCATTTTGAGTTTAATTCCCCAAGCTATCACAGTACGTATAAAATGTGTGTTAAAGCACTATGATGAAACACATGTAATGGTTATCCGCTCAAGTGATATAAAATATAGTACCCACTCAGAGAGTATGCATATTGTTCACCCCAAAATAGTGCTCACATTTAAATCAGCAGCATCTATAGCATATGCATCTTTAGGGGTTAAAATAATATACACCTCTATAGCATGTCCTGATTATGAGGCTATATCGTGCAATGAAAAGGTGTGGGTAACGTTTACATATATTAGCTAAGTCACCTCTCTGTTCAGATCATGGTTGATACTTGTAAATAATTAATAACCATGAAAATGAGAGTTTACCCACAATAGTCTCTATAAATAGGACAAATATATATATATATAAAAGCATCATTTTGCAAATGAGAGAGAATCCACTGATAATCTCATGGTCTCTCTGCCAATTAAAGCCTAGCTGCACTGCCTCCTGATAGCTGCCTATTTTCTATCCTACATGTTTCGCAGGTCAGTTTGTAACCGCTCATCAGGGGTATTCAGTTGCTATCTATCCAAAAGGAGTTATATTGGCATGTGAGCTACATAAAACGGGCAGTCGGTGGCCACCAGCTAGTGTCACCAACCGACTCGTCCGTGCATCGGTGCTAGTATGACCGCAAGGCACGGCCAGATCTCCTGTGGTTTAAATGCACCACCCAGCACGCCCACCTAGGTGGCGAGCCTTCATTGGACAGTGCTGACCATCCCCCTGTGAAGCTGACACGCCTCCTGCACAGTCGACCGTCCAATCGGGTCATAGCCGCATCATCAGTGGGTGTAGCTAAAGCGCATCCAATCAGAATTCAGCTATGCCTTTAGTGGGCGGAGTTGACAGGTCCTGCGGACATCCCTCCTGTCACGGAGATTACAGCAGCTTCATACACTAAAGGTAAGTATTGCATATCGTAATAAGGAGGATAACAGATAATGGAATCGACATTGAAGAGCAGAATCAGTGAATTTAACACATCGGGATACCCATCTAGCTATGGTATAACTCAGCAGTTGCTAGGAGAAGATAACATCTTAATAAGGTCATCCATAGTAAAAATATACATTACTTAATGGCCCCACAACAATCAGAGGGACTACAAGTCTCAGGCAAACATACGCATTTGGGATACTGACACCGTTTGTCTGCATTATCCATCCTCTCACTCAAGATTGATAAAAACCCCCAGGGACATATGTTGAAGTGACCAGAACACATTAGATTCCTCAGTCATCATCATAATTATATTCATACAGTGTTGCTCCTGTTTCCCCCATCTTGGAGGTCATGTGGCCTTTGTCCTTATACCAAAGCACCAACAAGGCCCTCTATTACCATAATATAATAAGGGGTAAAACACATCTTACGGGAATATATATATATATATATATATATATATATATACACATATATACACCTGGGTCCTGAAACAGGTCTAATTCTCCTGTCCCTAAGTCTGCATTTCTTTACAGAAAGGAGTGAAATGACAACTGGTCAGATGTGTTTTACCCCTTATTATATTATGGTAATAGATCATGGGCCTCTTGGCTGCATCTCTGATCAGTCTTCTCCTTGTTTGAGATGAAAGTTTAGAGGGACGGCCGGGTCTTGGTGGATTTGCAGTGGTCTGATACTCCTTCCATTTCAATATGATCGCTTACACAGAGCTCCTTGGGATGTTTAAAGTTTGGGAAATCTTTTTGAATCCAAATCCAGCTTTAAACTTCTCCACAACAGTATCACTGACCTGCCTGGTGTGTTCCTTGGTCTTCATGATGCTCTCTGCGCTTTAAACAGAACCCTGAGACTATCATAGAACAGGTGCATTTATACAGAGACTTGATTACACACAGGTGGATTATATTTATCATCATCAGTCATTTAGGACAACATTGGATCATTCAGAGATCCTCACTGAACTTCTGGAATGAGTTTGCTGCTCTGAAAGTAAAGGGGCCGAATAATATTGCACGCGACACTTTAAATTTTTTTTATTTTTTACAAAAGTTTAAAATAACCAATAAATTTCGTTCCACTTCACAATTATGTCCCACTTGTTGTTGATTCTTCACCAAAAAATTAAAATTTTATATCTTTATGTTTGAAGCCTGAAATGTGACAAAAGGTTGAAAAGTTCAAGGGGGCCGAATACTTTCGCAAGGCACTGTATGTTCCCAAATGGGTTTTTGTTCTGCAAAATTAGTATCACATAAAAAAAAAAAAAAAAAAAAAAAACAATATAAATGAGATATTGCTGTAATCGTACCGACCCGTATAATGTTACTTATGATTTGTGCTGCATGGTGAAAAATTTAAAAGGTTTTAATTGATGGGGGGTTTTTTAATCCACCAAGAAAGAGTTAATAAAATTTAATCAATAAGTGATAGGCGCCCAAAGATGATGTCATTACAGAATACATCTCATCCCGAAAACAACAAGCCCTCATATGGCTACATCACCAGAGAAATAAAGAAAATATATCTTGTACAATATGAAGACAAAAACCCCAAAAATCGCCAAATCATTAGAACAAAACTGGCTGCGGCAGGTAGGGAATGTATAAGCTGTGCGAGCGTATATTAGGGTACACCTCAAATTTAGAGCTTACAAGGGAAAATAAAACAGAAGTGACCCCCAAAGTGACCCCCTCAATAATAGGAACTACTGGGGAAATAGTAGGGAATTTGGTGTTCCCAATGCACTCCGCACAGCTTACCTATTCACTTTTCCCCATCTGCTGTGTATTCACGCCTGGGATACGAATGTTCACTACACCCCTTGATAAATTCTTTGAGGGGTGCACTTTTCAAAATGGGGTCACTCCTTTGGGGAATCCACTTTTATGGTACCTAACAGGCTCTGCAAACATGACACAGTGTCCAGATACCAAACATCTGAATCTGCGCTGCAAAAGCCACATTGCACTCCTTCCCTTCTGTGCCCTGCTGTGTACCCAAACATGTATGACACTGGTGTACCCAGGATAATGTACTTAATGTCATATGTGGGTATAAACTGCTGTTTGGGCACAGAAGGGAAGGAGCGCTATTTGGTTTTTGGAGCACAGACTTGGGTGGTTTGGTTTTTGGACGCCATGACACTTTTGCAGAGCTGAAACGCCAGTAAAGTGAAATCCCCTGACATGTGAACCCATTTTGGAAACTGCAACCCTGAAGGAATATATCCAGGGATACAGAGAGCATTTTTAACCCCCAAGTGTTACATTAATTAACTTTCCAGAAATGAATACGCAGCTGATGGTGATAGGAGAAAATGACAATTTTTACAGAAATACGTCATTTCAGTGCATAATATGTTGTGCCCGGCTTGTATCAGAGATGAACGCTCCAAAAGTTGTTGTGCCCGGGATACCCACTTAACAGTTTTGGGAGTGTGTGTCTGTGCAGACATAAGCGGGGCACAACATATTGGGCACTGAAATGGTGAATCTCTGGAAAAATTTTATTTTTAACTTTTCATTATCAACTTCACATTCATTTCTGGAAATTAAAAGAATGCAACACTTAAGGGTTAATAATGCTCACTACACCACTTGATAAATCCCGTGAAGGGTGTAGTTTCCGAAATGGGGTGACATGTCTGCGGATTCCACTTTCATGGGCTCTGCAAAAGTGACATGGTGTCCAAAAACCAAACTGTGCTCCAAAAACCAAAATAGCGCTCCTTCCCTTTTGTGCCCACATATGGCATTAAGTATGTTATCCTGGGTACACCAGTGTTGGCATAAACTGCCATTTGGGCACTCAGCGCGGTGCAGATGTGAAGGAGCGCTATGTACTTTTGGAGCGCAGATTTAGATTGTTGGTTTTTGGACGCCATGTCACATTTGCAGAGACCCTAAAATTGCCCCTACAAAATGGGGTCGCTTCTTGGGGAATTACAGTTTACTGGCACCTCTAGGGCTCTGCAAAAACAACATGGGGTCCAGAAATTCCCTCTAAATCTATTCTCCAAAAGCTAAAAAAACACAGTGCTCCTTCCCTTCTGAGCCCTGTTGTGTGCCCAAGCAGCAGTTTACACCCACATATATAATTTTTTTGTTCCTGGGATAGCCCACTTAATAGTTTTAGGAGTGCATGTCTCTGATGACACAAAGTGGCCGCAAAGTATTAGGCACTGAAATTGGATATTTCTTCAAAAACTTCATTTTTCACTTTGTACATTAATTTTTGGGAAGCATTTTTAGGCTCAAAATGATAATACCCCTTGAGGGGTGTAGTTTCTAAAATGGGGTCACTTTTGAGGGGTTTCCATTGTATTGGTACTTTAGGGGCTCTGCAAATGCAACATGGCACCTGAAAACTATTCCAGCAAAATCTGCCCTCTTAAAGCCAAATAGCGCTCTTTCCATTCTGAGCCCCACCATGTTCCCATACAGCAGATTATAATCACATATGGGGCATTTCTGTGTTCAGACGAAATTGTGTAACAAACTGAGGGGTGTTTTTTCTTCTTTATCCACTTGCAAAAACTAAAAATATGTCGCTAAATGGACGGTTTATTGGAAAAAAAGTAATTTTTAATTTTTACGTCCCAATGTTAAAATCTGTGAAACAGCTGTGAGGTCAAAATGCTCACCATACCCTTAGATAAATTCCAAAATGGGGACCCTTTTGGGAGTTTCCATTGTATTGGTACTTTAGGGGCTCTGCAAATGTGACATGGCACCCAAAAACTATTCCAGCAAAATCTGCCCTCCAAAAGCTAAACAGCGCTCTTTCCATTCTGAGCTCCACCATGTACCCAAACAGCAGATTACAACCACATATGGGGCATTTCTGTGTCCAGGAGAAATTGTGTAACGAACTTTGCGGAGCTTTTTCTCCTTTAACCCCTTGTGAAAATGAAAATTTGGGGGATAAAGTGACGTTTTAGTTATTTTTCATTTATACATCCCAATGTTAGTAAAATCTGTGAAACAGCTGTGGGGTCAAAATGCTCACTATACCCCTTGATGAATTCTGTGAGGGGTGTAGTTTCCAAAATTGGATCACTTTTAAGCGGTTTCCATTGTTTTGTTACTCTAGGGGCTTTGCAAATGAGACATGGCACCCGAAAACTATTCCAGCAAAATATGCTTTTTAAATGTCCAGTGTCGCTACTTCCCTTCCACGCGCTGCCATGTGCCCAAACATCAGTTTACACCCACATGTGGGGTATATCTGTACTCTAGAGAAATTGCATAACAATCTGTGAGATGTATTTTCTCCTTTAACCCTTTGTGAATGTGTTAATTTTATGGCTAAATGAAGGGATTAGTGGAAAAAAATGAAATGTCTAAATTTCACCTCGATATCGTTTTAATTCTTGTGAAATGCTTAAAGGGTTAACAAACTTCCCAAATGCGGTTTTGAATTATTTCAGGGATGCAGTTTTGAAAATGGGGTGATTTATGGGGGTTTCTAATATATAGGCCTTTATAATCCTCTTCAGAACTGAAGTGGTCATGTGAAAAATGAGTTTGGGAAATTTTCTTGTAAATCTGGAAAATCGCTGTTACATTTGTAAGCCTTCTAACATCCAAAATAAATTAAACCACAATTAAAAGATTATGCCAATATAAAGCAGAGATATGGTAGATAATATTTATTAATGTATTTGGTTGGCATGACTATCTGTCTGAAAAGCAGAGCATTTCACATTTTTAAAATTGTGATTTTTTTTTTTCCAAATTTCCATCAAATATCCTATTTTTTTTATAAATAAATACAAAAATATTGATCATTGTTTACCACTAACATGAAGTACAATGTGTCACGAGAAAACAGTCTCAAAATCACTTGTGTAAGTTAAAGCGTCTCAAAGTTCTTGCCATATACTGTATACTGACACATGTCAGTTTTGAAAAACGAGGCCTGGTCCTTAACGCACTTATAGGCTGTGTCCTTAAGGGGTTAATAATAATAATACATTTTATTTATATAGCGCCAAAATATTCCACAGCACTGTACAATTTGTAGGGTTCAAGTACAGACAAAAAAGATACATTACAAAAAAATAGTCACTTCACACAATGGGACTGAGGGCTGTGCTCGCAAGAGCTTACAATCTATGAGGTAGAGGAGGTGACACAAGAGTTAGCAGGGGCCGCATCAGAGGTAGCATTGCTTGTACAATGGTCAGACAATTTTGTAATAGAGGTTACTGTCATTACACATATATAAAGCTGTATGAGCTGTCACCAGTCGTGTTCTTTAACGTGCAGATGGTGCCTGGACATATAAAGTTAGTCTGAAATGGCATCATATCCTGTGAGGTATTGCAGGAGCGTGAACAGAGAAGGGTACGTTTTAGGGATTCTAACTACGGAAGGTTTACATTAGGAGTTGTGCGTGCGAGTGATTGGATATGAGGGGGGGGTGAAGGAAAGGTCTGTGTTCTGACTCAATAGCTTGGCTGCAAGTGTGAGGTTGTGAGAGTGTCCTGTAGTCTCTATGCTAACCAGCAATTTACACCAAGATATCTATCAGATAGTGTTCAACTCAACTGAGGAGGCGTAGATAAGATTCCAGATGCTTTAATCCAAGTAAATCTTGTAGAACCTCATACAGCAGTAGGTGAAAAATGATGAAATACCAGGAGCTGAGCAGACATGTTGCTTACAAAGAAGTGAAACTAAACTGAGGGGGAGAGAGGAGGAGCTACAGCATCACAGCTAAGGATACAGAGAGAGAAAAGGGACAAACTACAAAGACAAACAGTATCACAGATACATGTCAGTGAATTAAACCAAGTCCTGGGACATGACACTCCCCGCCTGAAATCTTTAGATTTCACTGAAAACAAACATTAATAATGTCCTGAAATGTCCATAAAGTCCTCTTCAAACCTGAAAAACAAAAAAGAAACATGCACAACAAACAATAATCAACAGTTAGTCCAAGTAAACCAATCTTCAGGTCGGGAAGCCGCAATTTGCCAACACCTCCACCGACCCACACTGTAATCCACAAGAACACGGTTTTAGTTCATGGAAGGAAGCTCCCCGCCATGAGCTGTGAATGGTGTCCTTATCTTCTTTTATGTGACATCTCCTCTTGGAAGAAGAAGCACCAGTTCATTAATTGGGCGGAAGAAAACTCGCACTGAGCCTCCCTTGGTTACCTTGACCTCCACTTTCCGAGTCTTCCCATCATCACTAGGGACAACTTTAGTGATGAGACCCATAGGCCATTCATTCCGATGGACTTCTTTATCCCTTAGAAGGACGAGGTCACCCACCTGGAGATTAGGTTTTGAGGTCTGCCATTTGTGACGGCTCTGTAGCATGTGGAGGTACTCTGTTTTCCAGCGGTGCCAGAACACATTGGACAGGTGTTGAACTTGTTTCCATTGGCGTCTGTAAATGTCACTGTGATCTAAGGTACGTGGAGAGGTAGCAGCAGTACCAATTTTCTGAGTAAGAAGCGTTGCTGGGGTTAAGATAATTGGAGATTCAGGGTCTGAAGATACTGGGACAAGTGGCCTTGCATTGATTATCGCAGACACTTCAGCAAGAAAGGTTATTAACGTCTCATGGGTAAGCAGTGTCGACTTGTGGTCCATCAACATAGAGTCAAGGATTCTGCGTGTGATCCCAATCATACGTTCCCAGGAACCTCCCATATGGGATGAATGTGGAGGGTTAAACGTCCAAGTGCACCCATTGTTGGATAAGAAGTTGTCTAACTGCAGTTCTTTGCAGGCTCCAACGAAGTTAGTGCCACAGTCAGACCTCAGTTGTTTCTCAGCAGGCAGTGGAGTGTTCCAGTCCATGTTCTCAGTGGTAAGCTGTCTTAGTAGTAGCTTGCCTTGAATGGTGATGGGAGCAATGAAACCAAGAGGATCATAAATGCTGTTCACAACAGATAAAACTCCTCGTTTGGTGAAAGGTTTGTCACAAGAAGACACTTGGAATGTGAATGTGTCTTGTTCAGTGTTCCATAGCAATCCTAGGCTGCGTTGCATAGGAGGAGCATCAGAACTGAGATCAAGATCCTTCAAGTTGATTGCATGATCATCAGAGGGAAATGCCTTCATTACTTCCATATTGTTGGAGATGATCTTGTGAAGTCTGAGATTAGCTACAGACAGCATTTCCTGCGTTCTAGAGAGGAGATCGATCACTTCTTCACTTGCAGGTAAGGATTTAAGACCATCATCAACATAGAAGTTCCTCTCAACAAACTGACGAGCATCAAAGCCATACTCTTTCTCACCTTCTTGGGCGGTCCTTCTCAGTCCATAGATCGCTACTGCAGGAGATGGGCTATTGCCAAAGACATGTACCTTCATCCGGTAATCTATGACTTCATTGTTGACATCATTGTCCTTATGCCATAGGAACCTGAGATAGTTTCTGTCATCATCCTTAACAATGAAGCAATGAAACATCTGTTGGATGTCGGCCATCACTGCAACTGGTTCCTGTCTGAAACGGATTAAGACTCCTATGAGGCTGTTGTTTAGGTTAGGACCAGTGAGGAGCAGGTTGTTGAGAGAGACGCCTTCATACTGAGCACTAGAATCGAACACGACCCTGATTTGGTCAGGTTTGCGAGGGTGATACACGCCAAATGATGGAAGATACCAGCATTCTTCTCCTTCCTTTAGTGGAGGTGCAGGTTCTGCATGATCTCTCTCAAATACCTTCTGCATGAAACCTACAAAGTGTTCCTCCATCTCTGGTTTCCTCTTGAGGGTACGTTTTAAAGAGGAAAATCTAGAAACTGCTTGCTTCAGATTGTTTGGTAGTTTTGATCTTGGGGAGCGGAAAGGTAAGGGTGCTACCCAGCTGTTGGAGTCATCTTGAATGAATTCCTTGTCCATAAGTTTGAGAAATTCTTTATCAGCTATTGCCGGTGCCAGCTTGTTGTCATCACTTGTTGTATTGAACACTGTTAATCCAAGGGTGTCGTCCCCAGGCAGGAAAGTATTCACGTTGTCTCGGTGATTATGCAGCCACTTACTGTTGCTTATCTTCTCTTTCACTTGGTAGTGATGTGGACATGGCTGAAAACAAGTGCTGCGACCATTTGGTAACATATGCGTCTTAAATGAAGAAATATTGGTGGGCCTTTTCATCCTACCTATGCAGACGTTGCCAATGATAACCCATCCTAGATCGAGGCGCTGGGCAAATGGTGCATCATGTGGTCCATTAATTTGCTGGCGTATTTTGTGCAGTCTGAGAATGTCTCTACCTAGCAGAACTAGAATGTCTGCATTTTTGTCAAGGGATGGTATTTCACTGGCTATAGCCCTTAGATGAGGGTGCTGGAAAGCCGCCTCTGGTGTGGGTATCTCTTCTCTGTTTGATGGTATCTGGTTGCACTCAACAAGTGTGGGCAAAGGTATCTCCAAATTGCCCTTGAGAGAAGCTATTACAAGACCACTGGCCCTTCTTCCTGAAACCTCTGATATGCCACTACAAGTACCCAAGGTATATGGATAAGTATCACCCTTTAAGTTAAACAGATCAAAGAGTTCTGACCTTGCAAGTGAGTGGTTGCTCTGGTCGTCCAAGATGGCGTACACCCTCAGAGCCCTTTCTGGTTGGCCCTTGGGGTATATATTGACTAGGCATATCCTTGCACAGGACTTGTCACAAAGGTCTTCTCCGCAGACTTCTGTACATGAGGAAGATACTGTGGTAGTATTTGCTGCTTGATCTGTGTTCTCCCCGCCATGCTTAGTTGGGGAAGGGGAACCTCTAGGTGGTGTGGCACTAGGCTGGGATGGATGAAGAGCTTGTACATGGTTCTCACTGCCACACTCTATACACTTAATAGCAATTTTACAGTCTCTAGCAACATGTTCAGTAGAGGCACAACATTTGAAACATATCCCTAGTTTCTTTAGAAGCTCTTTACGTTCCTGGATTGGTTTCCTCCTGAAGCCAATACACTTCTTGAGGGGATGAGGCTTCTTGTGAATAGGACACAGACGGTTAGGATTTTCTACCTTTTCGTCTTGGTTGCTGTTGCAACTGCTTTCTTCTGGTGCTGATGTAGGTATAGGAAGAATATCAGTCTTTTTCACTGAAACTGGGCCTCTGCGGTTTCTGTAGTTAGAATGTGAGCTGTCATACTTAATAGGAGGTGAACCAGGAACACTGGGATCCCCATAGGAAAAGCTTGGGTCATTCTTGGATTCTGCAATGTTCTTGATAAACTCACAGAAGTAGGAAAATGGAGGAAAGGAGACTTGATTCTCATTTTTGTATCTTGACCCAACTGTGGTCCACCTTTCTTGAATATTATATGGCAACTTGGAGACTATCGGGTTTACCCCACGAGCAGTGTCCAGGTAACTGAGGCCCGGTAGGAGAGTGTCCGCCTTAGCCAGTAGGAGCTCCATGAGTAGGTCACTAAGTTCTTGAAATTTCTGATGATCCTTACCAGATATCTTTGGAAACCCTTGCAACCGTTTGAACAGAGCATTCTCTATTGCTTCAGGACTGCCATAGGTTTTCTCCAGTCTTTCCCAAGCAGCGGTAAGGCCTGCTATGGGGTTGTAAATGTGGACGGATCTGAGTCTTTTAGCACGTTCTGTGGACTGTGGGCCAAGCCACCGGATAAGCAAATCTAATTCTTCAGTTGCAGTAATGCCAAGGTCACTAATTGCAGTTTTGAAGGCACATTTCCAGCCTCTGTAGTTCTCAGGTTGGTCATCGAACCTTGTGAGTCCAGTCTTAGTAAGCTCACGGCGAACCATGTACCTTGCAAACTCTGACATGTCTGTTCTCTCTGACTTTAAATATTGAGTTGCTGGCTGAGTAGCGGTGATTACGTTGTTAGTGGGGTTCTGGTTAACAGAGGTAGGTAGCGTAGGGGCTGCGTAGGCATTCAGCCTAGGAGCTTGCTTAAAGTCCATAGGTTTAGGCACATATGGATGTGAGACTGGACGGTTGTTTGCAGTCTGGTGGTATGGTGTCACATTGGTGTTTACCTGAGTATCAGTATATTGCATTTGCTGAGGTGCAAGGCTTTGGGAATCCATGAAGGAAGAAGAAACTGGATGCTGGACAGGCAGGGCATTGTACTGACCTTGAATGCGGTGTGCTGCAGAAGATACTGTGCCCTGTTGCTCTGGAGAAATGTTGTCCCTGACAGGAACATTTGTGACAAATAGGGATTCACTGCTTTGGCTTAGTACATAGTCTCTTGTGCGCTTGAGGGGATCCTCTGTTTCCACATCACACAAACTGGTGCTGTCTCTTTCACTTCCACTGATGGCTTGTTCTAAAATGCTTAACCTTGCCATGGCTGCAGCATGCTCATACTGTTTCTCTAGAGCCTCTAGTTCTGCCCTTTTTTGAGCTGCCTTAGCTTCCATCTCTGCTTTCTGTTGAGCTACCTTAGCTTCCATTTCTGCTTTCTGTTGAGCTACCTTAGCTTCCATTTCTGCTTTCTGTTGTGCAAAGGCTGCCTGTATCTTAGTAGCTTCCGCCTCTGCACGTGCTTTTATAAGTTGCTCACTGAGTGTGGAAGATTTTGAGGAACGTGACTTAGATGTACGCTTTGAACGCTTGGTAGACTCAGAAACATGGGATGCCATTTCCTGCAGTTGCGCAATTCTTGCCTCTGTCCTTAACTTAGTTTCATGTACTAAGCTTTCTCGTTCTGAATTGAGATGCTGGAAGCTTTGCAATTCAGCTAAAGAATCGTATGTATGAAGTTTTCTCAATATGCTTTCATACTCCTCAGCTTTCATTTTATAATGTCCATGCATAGCACAAAGCTGTCGCAGAGCTCCCTCTAGTGGTGATACATGGTATGCAGGCAAGCACATGGCAGATATCTTAGTCTGTATTTCCTGCCACCATTTTGAGAGTTCACAGGAAAGTTCATGCTTTAAACCTTCTAGATTGTCTCTAACCTTCCATGTAGGTTTAATCAAGCGTCTAGCCTTCTCACTGGGCTGCAGACTGAGGTCCATGCTACCTTGTGCTTCAGGGTGCCCTTCAGCCATGATGCAACACAAACAGGATAAATATAACTTTGCTGGAGTAAGATGGCTGCTTGCTAGAATCTTCTTATGCTGAGGGAGTCTGAGCTGCGAATGCAACTTACACAATGCTGATTCCTTCTGGCTTCAGGTAACTTGCTGTGACTGACTGTATGTCAGAAGTTGGTGAACTGTCTTACAGCCGTATCTGGCAGTCTTTATGCATCATTTTTCACTGTTCTGACTCAATAGCTTGGCTGCAAGTGTGAGGTTGTGAGAGTGTCCTGTAGTCTCTATGCTAACCAGCAATTTACACCAAGATATCTATCAGATAGTGTTCAACTCAACTGAGGAGGCGTAGATAAGATTCCAGATGCTTTAATCCAAGTAAATCTTGTAGAACCTCATACAGCAGTAGGTGAAAAATGATGAAATACCAGGAGCTGAGCAGACATGTTGCTTACAAAGAAGTGAAACTAAACTGAGGGGGAGAGAGGAGGGAGCTACAGCATCACAGCTAAGGATACAGAGAGAGAAAAGGGACAAACTACAAAGACAAACAGTATCACAGATACATCTCAAGGATTTAAAACAAATCCTGGGGCCAGAGACTCCGCCCCACACACAACCCCCCGGCGGCGGGCGGCCCGCCCGGGGGTTTTGGTAAGGCCGGGGACAGCAATGGAAATATCAGGGACAGTTCTTATAGATGGTGGAAACAGCAGTAGTTCAGTCTTTGAAAGATTCAGTTTCAGATAGAGCGAAGACAAGATATTTGAGACAGCAGAGAGACAGTCACTGTATGTTTTGAGATCTTTCAATTCTGGTCCTGCTAGCGGATAAATGCTGCCAAAAGGTATAGCCGCACCTGGCCGAAGCTCTATGGGGCAGTCATACAGACGATGTGGAGGAAGTTGATCTGCTTTCTTCTTATCACAGACATCAGGAAAGCTCTCCTATATAGGAGGTTGGCTCCGAACTGGAGCTGCATCTTGTTTCTCCATAGTAGCAGGAGGTAGACTCAGAACTAGAGCTGGATCTTATGTCTCCATAGTAGCAGGAGGTAGTTTCAGAACTGGAGCTAGATCTTGAGTCTCCATAGTAGCAGGAATGTGTTTCCCTGGAAAACGTATCTCCTTCATTTTTCAGTTGATAACAGGGTTCTGGGTCTGTAACCAGGGGAAACCCAAAATAATAGGAAAATGCGGAGAGGTGATCAGCATAAAGGTAAGTATCTCTTGATGATCTGGTTTCAAAAGGATCCTCAGGGGTATGGTCTCTTGATCCACCGGTCCTGAGACTAGTGGAGATCCATCCACTGTCTCCAACACCACAGAAGAATCCCTCTTCCGGAAATTTATCCCATGCTTCTTAGCAAACAAAAAATGTATAAAGTTTCCACTGGCTCTTGAATCTATCATGGCTGTACTAGAAAAGCAATGGGGAATTGATCAAGATCTGAATACGGAGAATGCTCACAAATATATAAATAGACACCGAGCGGCAAAATAGTGTACATCCGTTGGAGACTACAAGTTAGGAAGACAAAGTATAGAGTATAATAACCAAGATGGCCCCTCACCTTAATGTGTTGTGATAAGCCACAACAACAAAAATTGCTTCGGAATGATGGGGCTGGCAGCAGACGTGTCCAACATGAATGGACATAAGTATATACAATAGGAAGCATAGGGTTAGATAACCCAAAAAAACGGACTGCGCTCCTTGGAGGAAAAATACTGGACCACTGGGGTGTGTGAAACAGATCTCTTTATAGGAAAAACATAGAAGGCACAACACGTTTCGGGGACAAGCTCCCCGAAACACTGGGCAGGGGTCAGTACGAGACTAAACTATCTCATGGAGATGGTGCGGCTCTTTAAATAGCCACTAGCCACACCAACTCCATGAGATAGCTTAGTCTCGTAATGACGCCTACCCAGTGGGTTAAACTATTGCACTTGATAAAGGGGAGCTCGTCCCCGAAACGCGTGGTGCCTTCTATATTTTTCCAATAAAGAGACCTGTTACACACACCCCAGTGGTCCAGGATTCTTCCTCCAAGGAGCGCAGACAGTCCGTTTTTTGGGACATCTAACCCTATGCTTCCTATTGTATATACTGAATAGAGAGAAGGCAGTGTGATACCTTCTCTCTTCTTTCAATGTGAGGAAGAACAGGATATGACAGCTTTCAGAGGTAGAGTTGGCTGTGAAACAACTGACTCAGAGTCAGAGAAGTCACATTCAGCCACTGCTGCAGCAGTTCTAAGTAGACGATTAGGACAGTTCATAAGGAAGTGACCCGATCCACCACAGTACAAGCATAAGCCTTCTCGAAGCCTGTGTTCCTTACGGTCCTTACTCTGACGCCTCTGTAGGGAATCTATCTGCATAGGTTCAGGCTCGGCCTCCCAGGGAGACTTGCTCAGAGGACCCTTAACAGACGAGGAAGGAGAAAAATTGTTACTCCCATTCAAGGTGACCCATCTCTCTCTCTCTCTTGTCCGCGTTCTGTAATACGAGTATCAATACGGATACCGTAGTTAATAAAATTATCCAAGCCGGAGGGAGCCTCAGCTCAGGCAAGCTCATCTTTAACAGTACTGGATAAACCTTTACGGAAAAGTGGAAGCTGAGCAACACTGTTCCAGTTCGTATCAGTAGCCCATCTTCGGAATTCCATAGCATAGTCTGTGACGGAACGCCTGCCCTGGCGTAAAGTTAATATAGTTGCTTCGGCAGTAGCTCGCCGATTAGGATCGTCAAACATTTGACTCATAGCTGTGAGGAAATTGCTCAGGTTGTTTAAGAGAGGATCATCAGTCTCAATTAACGGGTTGGCCCAAGCTAAGGCTTTGTGATACAGAACCATGATGATACACAATACCTTGGGCCGATCAATCAGAAACTGGCTTGCGTGGGCGTCAAAATACAACCGGCATTGATTTATTAAGCTACGGAACTTGTCACGTTTACCGCCAAATCTAAAAGGTGGTAACTTAGGAATAGGAATGGCAGCGGGAACGGTTACCTGTGTCTCCAATTGCGTAGCCCAGTTACGTAGTTCTTGAATTGCTTGACCGAACACCTGGGCATTATGGTTAGACTGTCCATCTACTGCGTCGATCCTTGCTTTTAAGGACTGCATCTCAGCGTTCATAGTGGTGGTACAATTGTATAATTTCTTGAAACACACCTCCAAACTCTCTGACTCAGCAATCTCTGTCATCATGGCCTGAGTATTCTGTCAAGACTCTCTTACTGGGCTTCCGGAGACCAATGGCTGTGATCTGTAGTCCAACAGGTAGTATGCTGTAACTTGTAGTGCAGTGGTAGTAGCAGGTATCCACAGTGCAGCAGGTAGTATGCTGGAACTTGTAGTACAGTGGTAGTATCGAATCAACTGGAGGCCTCAGCTCAAGGAGTGAGAGAAGCAGGCTTCAAACACAATACTCAGGCACTGAGTAATCAGGTGCAGGAGTTCAAATAATTGACAGGCAGGAACCAAAATGGCCACAGGCAGGAAACAAACAAAACGCCATCTTGTTATGGGACTGATACTGGCAAAACAAAGAGTCCATCAAATTAAGATCCTGACAATAGTTGAGTTTAGGGATTATAGCTGGCTTTAGGTTCCATAGAGTTGATAGACTGGGGGATACTTTGGAACAAAGTCTAGACAAAGGATACCGACCGGGGACTTTTGGGTAGGATACCGCAAAGGACTAAAAGGTCCATGGCCTGGTTGAGTGGGCTACAGGAAAGAATATACTCCATGTCGACATGTAAAATAAGTACTTGAGACATCAGTTTGCTATTGTTTGGTTGTTTGCTACTATCTGTATGCCATTTGTTGTTTGGCTATGTTTTAATGTTGCAACCGTAAGAGTTAAGGCAGTGTTTTACACCTCCTGTCATGGTTCATCATGGATGAGTGACCTTACAGTCTGAAGGTTACATTTTGACAACCATGACTACACCCGTATGTGCAATCGGTTAGTGAGCACAGTAACCTCTGAATGTTCCACAATATTGTTGTTTAACGTCAAAATATGATTCTCTGAGTGAGACCTGACTTAATGTGTGAGCATCAAATATATAAGACGCTGACAGTATAAGAAAGGCATATATTCATCCGCAAAGTAGAAACACATCAAAACATATTGTAACGGGATTAGCTCAGGGATCGTCGTCTCCTCAGATAGACGAGCGCTTTTTGGCACAACAATCAGAGTCCAGTCCAGTCAAGTATGGTGCAACTGGTCGCAACCAGTTTTATTTGTGGTTGAAGAAAATAAACAATGCAGTACAAAATAAACTCCTAGCCGTCCGGCCACTACCTACAATACACAATGCAGATCACTAACTAGCAAGAGCTGGGCCTATTGCACAGCTCCCTAAACACAAAACTCAGCAGTTTTACTCACAGTGAATTTCCAGGAGCAGAAAGAGCCCAAATACATGTGTGCTGTCTGTCCTTATATGCGCACACTTCAGGAACCAAGGATTTAACCCCCAGTCAACTCAAAACCTGAAGTGGCTGAATGGAGTAGAGCCACACCCAACTCTGCTTACTCCAACCGCCATACCTTTTACCAGGGTTTAGATACAACCCTCCAGCAAGGATCACCTTTTCCAGGTGCTTTTAGAAGGTATATGACAAGAACCTGGGAGACATGTATACTCCTTCTACCACTTTGCCCCTGGTCCTGTCACAATATATATATTATGTTATCTTGTATTGTGTCATGTCCTAAATGTAATGTTATTTTGTAGTCGCTGTACACAAAGTATTTTATTAGTATCTGAAAATTCCAAATCTTACAGAATAGATTAGTATAGCATCTCAGGTTTGTAAACCTGTTATTCACTTTCATTTCAGTACATTTCGAGTAATAAATTAACACATAACTTGGGTTGCAGAACCTAAGATTACTGGAAAAGGTCTTTTGTTCCATAGGTTTATTGACCTACTGAGATCACTAGGATATAGAGGTTTAATAATTTGTCCCTGGAGTAAACAAGATTTATATTGGGAACCTGACAGGGATAAAGGTTTTATAGAAGAAGGAAATCATTTGATATGATTTCAGAAAAATTTGAGATTATTATAATTGTTGGATTAATTTTTGTCACTTAGTTTCTGGCTTGGTTATAGAGAAAGACTATGAAAGACCAGCGAAAAGGGTTATACCTGAGCTCATATAGTGTAATTAGGACAGATGTCTTGTCCACAGTGTTTCTTGGGACTAATATTGACCATTTCTGCTGAATGTTGGAGAGTAGTTGAAGTGAGAGAACCTTTACTAGAGAAAAAACAGGATATTGTCATTGAGATCAGACACCTTGTGTTATTTTATCTAAACTGTCATGCTATCCCTTGTGTACAAACTACTGTAGTAAGTGTCTTAGTACACATTTAAGAAGGTTGCTTATTTGTACCTAGATACTATTTTTAGGTGTCCACTAAGACCTGAAGACTTTTCTACTATAGCTAAACTGACAGCCCTCAATTGGGGATATAAATTGTAAAAATGGGATACTGTATGACAAAGGCATCAGGATGCGGTTGTTTTTGCAGTTGTGCCGATCGGCAAACCGATTTGATCGGTGACGTTAAGTACATGCATAAAGTAGACCCAGAAGGAATTCAATATGTTAATAAATGGGAAAGACGATTCAATTTCTGTAAAACCTTGAATTTTGACAAATGTTGCAAATTGGTAGAGATAGAGAAGTTGATAGAACATGCAAAGAAATGGATGCAAAAAGCATCTAAAAGAAAAGAGGGCAAACATAAGAAAAAGATGTCATAAAGAAGACGATACTATGGTATTGGCTTCAAAACCTCTAAGACAGGATTAAAATTTCCTGCAGAATAGAGGGCCCACAGCACCTCCTCCTTATGATAATGGAGGGGTTACTGAATGTCCAAATCCAAGTGGTCTCACAGATAATAATGTCCAAACCCCACAGAGGCCAGCGGTGGGTATTTGTGAACCCCATTGTTTAGAGAATAAAATAAATTTACCTGAAATAGAAATCTATGTTCAAACCACTAGTCAGCCTGAAGTTATACTTCAGGTAGGAGAGAACCCTGTTACCTTTTTGGTGGATTCAGGAGCCGCCAGAAACCTCATACACCCCGTAGAAGTTTCCACATTAGGCATTTCTGCTTCAATTATTGCCATAAAAGGGACAAATGGAGCCACTCGCCAAGAACCTCTGTCCACACCTACTATTCTACTATTTTATATATGATCCCACAACAGAAAGGAAAACTCGGGTCCAAGTCATATTGTCCAAAAATTGTCCTTATAATCTCCTAGGTAGAGATATGATGCAGGCATTAAAATTGGATATAGTTCCTACAAAAAGAGGACTGATGGTCCTACAAGGAATTGAGGATCCTAGATATTGGTACAGCTTAGATCTTGTAACTGCAGTTCCATCTTCAGTGACTGAAACGCTAATAAAAGAAGTAAAATCAATCTACCGATACTCTGCAGGCCCGGATAGAAACTATGAGCGCAAGTTCTTTACCCCTTAATGACCTTGGACGTACTAATACGTCCTGCGCGCTAGGTACTTCGCACACCAGGGCGTAATACTACGCCCGAGGCTGGCAGCTAACACCCTGCTCCATAACTGAGTTCCGATTGGAGGTTTTAACCCCGTGGATGCCGTGGTCAAACATGACCGCAGCATCCAAGAGGTTCCACCGTGTGGCCCCCCCCCCCCCGGCACCCCCTGCAGTGAGATCGGGGGATGACGATATCTATAATCTGCAGCCCAGTGTCTGCCCAGTGACCCCAGTCTGCCTGGAGACCCCAGTACCTGGTTGATCCTGCTAGGACCTCCGGAAGTCAGGCTATGCGTCTGCATAGCGCTGACTTCCTGTATAGACTGCAAGATACTTGTCTTGCAGTCTATAGTACTGAGCCAGTGATCTAAGCATCGCTGGCTCAGGAGTCCTAATGGGATACATGAAAAAGTAAAAAAAGTGCAAAAAAAATAGCGTGTGAAAAAAATTAATAAAGCCCCAAAAATTCCCTTTTCCTATATAAAATGAATTATATATATATATAAAAAAAAAAAATTAATAAAAACAATACATATTTGGTAACAACCTGTACAATAAAACTGAAACAATATTTTATATACACGGTGAATGTCGGGAAAAGAAAACGGTAAAAAACGCCAGAAGTAATGATTTTTCGCTATCTCGCCTTACAAAATATGTGATCAAAAAGTCATATCTACCCCAAAATAGTACTAATAAAAAGCACAGGTTGTCCCGCAAAAAAGAAGCCCTAAACCAACTCTTTAAACTGCAAAATAAAAACGTTATGCAGATGGTGATGCAAAAATAATTGATTTATGACCCCAAATGGGTTTTTGTTCTGCAAAATTAGTAACGCATAAAAAAACAATATAAATGAGTTATCACCATAATTGTACCGACCCACAGAATAAAGATAACATGTTACTTGTGCTGTATGATGCATGGCGAAAAATGTAAAAGTTAAAACACAACGCCAGAATTGATGAGGTTTTTTTTTAAACCACCAAGAAAGAGTTAATAAATTTAATTTAATAAGTTGTAGGCACCCAAAGATGATGTCATTACAAAATACATCTCATAGCGCAAACAACAAGCCCTCATATGGCTACATCACCAGAGAAATAAAGAAAATATAGCTCGTGCAATGAAGACAAAAACCCCAAAAATCACCAAATCATTAGAACAAAACTGACTCTGTCAGGAAGGCAACATATAAGCTGTGCGAGCGTATATCAGGTGAAAAAGCAGATTTAAAGCTTACGAGGGATAATAAACCAGAAGTGACCCCCAGAGTGACCCCCCCCCCCCCTAATAATAGGAACTACTGGGGAAATAGTAGGGAATTTAGTGTACCCATTGCACTCCGCACAGCTTACATATTCACTGTTCACCATCCGCTGTGCAGTCATGTCTGGGATACTAATGCTCACTACATCTCTTGATAAATTCTTTGAGGGGTGCAGTTTTCAAAATGGGCTCATTCCCTAGGGGATTCCACTTTACTGGTACTTTAGAGGCTCTGCAAACATGACATGTCCAGATCCCAAACATCTGAATCTGCACTCCAAAAGCCACATAGCGCTCCTTCCCTTCTCTGGCCTGCTGGGTGCCCAAACTGCAGTTTATACCCACATGTATGACACTGGTGTACCCAGAATAATGTACTTAATCTCATATGTGGGTATAAACTGCTGTTTGGGCACAGCCGGGCACAGAAAGGAAGTAGCGCTATTTGGTTTTTGGAGCACAAACTTGGACGGTTTGGTTTTTGGACGCCATTGCTTTTTTGCAGAGCTGAAACGCCAGTAAAGTGGAATCCCCCTACATGTCACCACAGTTTGGAAACTACATCCAGGGGTACAGTGAGCATTTTTAACCCCCAAGCATTGCTATAATTTATTATCCATAAATGAATACGCAGCTGATGATGAAAGGTGAAAATGACAATTTTTCCAGGAATACGTCATTTCAGTGTGTAATATGTTGTGCCCGGCTTGTATCACAGACAAATGCTCCAAAAGCTGCTGTGTCCGGGATCCCCGCTTACCAGTTTTTGGAGTGTGTGTCTGAGCAGACATAAGCTGGGCACAATATATCGGGCACTGAAATGGCGTATCTATGGAAAAATTTCATTTTTAACTTTTCATTATCTGCTGCACATTCATTTCTAGAAATTAAATTAATGCAACACTTAAGGGTTAATAATGCTCACTACCCCACTTGATAAATCCCTTGAAGGGTGTAGTTTTCAAAATGGGGTGACAGGCCTGTGGATTTCACTTTACTGGCAATTCAGGGGCTCTGTAAAAGTGGTATGACGTCCAAAAACCAAACTGTGCTCCAAAAACCAAAATAGCGCTCCTTCCCTTTTGTGCTCGGCTGTGCCCAAACAGTAGTTTATACCCACATATGGCATTAAGTATGTTATCCTAGGTACAACAGTGTCATATATGTGGGCAGAGTGCAGATTTGAAGGAGCAATATGTGCTTTTTGAGCGCATATTTAGATGGTTGTTGGTTTTTCGACACCATATCACATTTGTAGAGACCCTAAAATTGCCCCTACAAAATGGGGTCACTTCTTGGGGAATTACAGTTTAATGGCACCTCTAGGGATCTGCAAATACAACATGGTGTCCAGAAAGTCCCTCTAAATCTATACTCCAAAACCTAAAAAAAACTGAGACTGTTGTGTGTCCAAGCAGCAGTTTACACCCACATATATAATTTTTTTGTCCCCGGGATAGCCCACTTACTAGTTTTAGGAATTCATGTCTCTGAAGCCACAAAGTGGCCGCAACGTATTAGGCAGTAAAATTTAATATTTCTTTAAAAACTTTAATTTTCACTTTGTACATTCATTTTTGGGAAACATTTTAGGCTCAAAATGATAATACCCCTTGATACATTCTTTTAGGGGTGTAGTTTCTAAAATGGGGTCACTTTTGAGAGGTTTCCATTGTATTGGTACTTTAGGGGCTCTGCAAATGCGACATGACACCTGAAAACTATTCCAGACACTTCTTCCCTCCAAAAGCCAAATAGCGCTCTTTCCATTCTGAGCCCACCATCTTTCCATACAGCAGATTACAACCACATATGGGGCATTTCTGTGTTCAGAAGGCACCGATCGCTGCTGTTAGTGGCGGGTCCTGGCTGTATCATACAGCCGGCACCCGCGGTGTATGGAGAGCGCTCAGCTCCTGAGCGCTCTCCATACATCGTCATGCGACTCAGGACGTACTATTACGCCCTGGGTCGTTAAGGGGTTAAAGAAGAAGTTACAGGTCTGTGAGAGCCAGAAATCTTGCTTGTTTGTAGGTGACCAAATACTTATTTTCCACCATAATTTGCAAATAAATTCTTATAAAATCATACAATGTGATTTTCTAGATATGTTTTCTCATTTTGTCTCTCATAGTTGAGGTCTACCTATGTCAATTACAGGCCTCGTTCATCTTTTTTACTAGCACAATTGGTGGCTGACTAAAATGGGCACAGCATATTGGCACTGAAATGGCATATTTCTTTAAAGATTTTAATTTTAACTTTGTACATTCAATTTTGGAATAACTGTTTGGCTCAAAATGATAATACCCCTTAAAAAATTCCTTGAGGGGTCTATTTTCTAAAATGGGGTCACTTTGGTGGATTTCCATTGTACTTGTACTTTAGGGGCTCTTCAAATATGACATGGCACCTGAAAACTATTCCAGCAAAATCTAATCTCATTCTATTCCGAGCCCCGCCATGTACAACACTTTACCACCACATATTGGATATTGCCATGTTTTGGATAAATTGTGTAACTAACTGTGGCATGCATTTAGTTTCCTTGTAAAAATGAAAAATTTGGGGCTAAATTAATGGTTTATTGGAAAAAAACTAATTTTTCATTTTCATTTCCCAATATTAATTAAAAGTGTAAAACAGCTTCGGGTGTCAAAATACATACTAAATGGAGGGTTTCCATTGTATTGGTACTCTAGGGACTACAAATGCGACATGGCACCTGAAAACTATTGCATCAAAATCTTCCCTCCAAAAGCCAAACAGTGCTCTTTCCATTCCTAGCCCTACCATGTACCCATACAGCATATTACGACCACATATGGGGTATTGCCATGTTCAGGAGCAATTGTTTAACAAACTGTGGGGTGCTTTTTCTCCTTTATCCCCTTGTGAAAATGAAAACTTTGGGGACAAAGTGACGTTTTAGTAATTTTTCATTTATACATCCCAGTGTTAGTAAAATCTGTGAAACGGCTGTGGGGTCAAAATGCTAAATTTTTCCAAATGAGGTCACTTTTGGAGGGTTTCCATTGTATTGCTACTCTAGGGGCTCTACAAATGAGACATGGCACCTGAAAACTATTCCAAACTCTGCTTTTCACCCAGTGTCGTTCTTCCCTCCACGCACTACTGTGTGTCCAAATATATGTTTACATTCACATGTGGTGTATTTCCATGCTTGGGAGAAATTGCATAACCAACAATGAGACACATTTTCTCCCTTAACCCCTTGTGAATGTGTTAATTTTAGGGTGAGATTATTGGAAAAAAAAATTTGTTTTACTAATAATAATACATTTTATTTATTTATACATATTCCACAGCACTTTACAAACAATTAATTAAATGCTTAAAAGGTTAGCAAACTTACCAAATGCTGTTTTGAATTATTTGAGGGATGCAGTTTTAAAAATGGGGCGATTTATGGGGGTTTCTAATATATAGGCCTTTATAATCCCATTCAAAACTGAAGTGGTCCATAAGAAATGAGAATGGGAAATTTTGTTGTAAATAGCAGTTACACTTGTAAGCCTTCTAATGTCCAAAATAGATTGAAGGGCAATTAAAACATGATGCCAATATAAAGCAGAGATATGGTAGATAATATTTATTATAATGTATTTAGGTGGTAAGCAGAGCAATTCACAATTTCAAAATTGCCAAATTTCCATCAAATTTCCTATTTCTTTTTTTTTTTTTACAAATAAATACAAAAATATTTATCAATGCTTACCACTAACATGAAATATAAAGTGTCACAAAAAAATAATATCAAAATTAAAATATCTCAACGTTATTGCCATATGAAGTGACACATATCAGTTTTGAAAAATCAGGCCATGTCCATAAAGAGGTTGTCCGGGCAAAAAAAAAAAAAAAATTCTAAATAGATCGGGGTATGTGAAGAAAAAAAAATAAAAAATCATACTCACCTGTCCCTGATGCTCCAGTGTCCTCCCAGCGTGGTCTGGTCCTGCTGCTCAGCTGTCTTCTTGAAGTGACATTCCTCACCGGCTGTGACGTCCCAGATCACTTCCACTGAAGCCTCTGATTGGCCTCAATGGTCAAGTGACCTCCGTGACCACAGGAAGGTGCCCAGAATGTAACAGATAATGATGTCACATATCCTCCACTGATTTAGCTGATTGGCCTCAGTGGTCACGTGTTGCGAGGACTCCCACCAGAAGACAACAATGGAGCGGCAGGACCGGACTGTGCTGGGAGGCACTGGAACACCAGGGAAAAGGGAGTATGATTTTTTTATTATTCTCCGGCCTACTTAAAAAATAAACATTTTGCCCGGACAACCCCTTCAAGGTACTTTTTATGCTGTGTCTAAAGGCTACACAATCCAAATTATGATAAACATTGCTCCACTGGTTGGGATCTAATTCACCTTTATCCTTTTCCCAAGCCTTAATACTCAAAAAAGAATACACCCCATTAAGAATCTTAAAATTTAGAAAGTGCTTTTTTACCAACACAAGAACCCAAAAGGCAAACAGTATACTTTCCTCCACCTTTAATATCTCTTTGTTCTGTGTTTTTTTTAACCCACCCAAGACTTGATAATACCAAAAAACATACCCTCTAACCCATATCTTTCCTGTAACCATGTAAACGAATATATTCTCCCATCAGTAAAACATGTGTGTCACCCCACCAACCCCATCATCCAAAAACTTATATCTGGAATTTTATTGAATACCTGAAACTTAATATTGTGCCACAAAGGCATAAATTTGAGACCCAAAATTCTCTTACATTCCATCCAGCTAACAGATATAAGTTTACAGAGGGGCAATTCCTATAAATTCCACAATTCAAATATCCTGATTCCAGAAGTTCAAAAATATTTGTAAATTTACCATCAAATCCATTCACAAAAATACATTTGATCCCAAGATACCAGCATGTGGAGTTGAGATGAAAAAAAATAAACTCGGAACTTAAGAATTGCCAAACCACCATGTTTTAGGTCTTTCCACACATATTTTTGTTTAAATGTAATCTACGTCCTACCCCAAATTAAATAATTTACCAAAGACTGAATAAGCTTAAACCATTTATCTTGAAGCCAACCTGGACATGTAGTTAACATATATATATATATATATATATATATATATATATAAAAAAAAAATATATATATATATATATATATACACACACACACACACGTGGATTGTTGGTACCTCTCGTTTAATGAAAGAAAAACCCACAATGGTCACAGAAATAACTTGAATCTGACAAAAGTAAATATATAAAAATTCTATGAAAATGAACACATGAAAGTCAGACATTGCTTTTCAACCATGCTTCAACAGAATTTAAAAAAAAAGAGAAAACTCATGAAACAGGCCTGGAAATAAATGATGGTACCCTTAACTTAATATTTTGTTGCACAACCTTTTGAGGCAATCACTACAATCAAACGATTCCTGTAACTGTCAGTGAGACTTCTGCACCTCTCAACAGGTATCTTGGCCCACTCCTCATGAGCAAACTGCTCCAGTTGTCTCAGATTTGAAGGGTGCCTTTTCCAAACGGCATGTTTCAGCTCCTTCCAAAGATGCTCAATAGGATTTAGGTCAGGGCTCACAGAAGGCCAATTCAGAATAGTCTTTTATTTCATATTTTATTTCATTGTACCCTGCACAGATTCAAGACATCCTGTGCAAGATGCAGCAAAGCAGTCCCAGAACATAACAGAGCCTCCTCCATGTTTCACAGTAGGGATAGTGTTCTTTTCAAGATATGCTTCATTTTTCCATCTGTGAACATAGAGCTGATGTGCCTTGCCAAAAATTTTCAATTTTTGTCTCATCTGTCCATAGGACATTCTCCCAGAAGCTTTGTGGCTTGTCAACATGTAGTTTGGCAAATTCCAGTTTTGTCAGATTCAAGTTATTTCTGTGACCATTGTGGGTTTTTCTTTCATTAAACGAGGGGTACCAACAATTTTGTCCACGTGTGTGTGTATATATATGTATATATATATATATATATATATATATATATATATATATATATATATATATATATATATATATATACAGTGCCTTGCGAAAGTATTTCACCCCCTTGAACTTTTCAACCTTTTGCCACATTTCAGGCTTCAAACATAAAGATATAAAATTTTAATTTTTTGGTGAAGAATCAACAACAAGTGGGACACAATTGTGAAGTGGAACGAAATTTATTGGTTATTTTAAACTTTTGTAAAAAATAAAAACTGAAAAGTGGGGCGTGCAATATTATTCGGCCCCTTTACTTTCAGTTGAGCAAACTCACACCAGAAGTTCAGTGAGGATCTCCTAATGATCCAATGTTGTCCTAAATGACTGATGATGATAAATATAATCCACCTGTGTGTAATCAAGTCTCTGTGTAAATGCACCTGCTCTGTGATAGTCTCAAGGTTCTGTTTAAGCGCAGAGAGCATCATGAAGACCAAGGAACACACTAGGCAGGTCCGTGATACTGTTGTGGAGAAGTTTAAAGCCAGATTTGGATACAAAAAGATTTCCCAAACTTTTAATATCCCAAGGAGCACTCTGCAAGCGATCATATTGAAATGGAAGGAGTATAGACCACTGCAAATCTACCAAGACCCGGCCGTTCCTCTAAACTTTCATCTCAAACAAGGAGAAGACTGATCAGAGATGCAGCCAAGAGGCCCATGATCACTCTGGATGAACTGCAGAGATCTACAGCTGAGGTGGGAGAGTCTGTCCATAGGACAACAATCAGTCGTACACTGCACAAGTCTGGCCTTTATGGAAGAGTGGCAAGAAGAAAGTCATTTCTCAAAGATATCCATAAAAAGTCTCGTTTAAAGTTTGCCACAAGCCACCTGGGAGTCACACCAAACATGTGGAAGAAGGTGCTCTGGTCAGATGAAACCAAAATCAAACTTTTTGGCCACAATGCAAAACGATATGTTTGGCGTAAAAGCAACACAGCTCATCACCCTGAACACACAATCCCCACTGTCAAACATGGTGGTGGCAGCATCATGGTTTGGGCCTGCTTTTCTTCAGCAGGGACAGGGAAGAATTTCAGTCTCTCAATGTGCAAAACTGATAGAGACATACCCCAAGCGACTTGCAGCTGTAATCGCAGCAAAAGGTGGCGCTACAAAGTATTAACTTAAGGGGGCCGAATAATTTGGCACGCCCCACTTTTCAGTTTTTTATTTTTACAAAAGTTTAAAATATCCAATAAATTTCGTTCCACTTCACTATTGTGTCCCACTTGTTGTTGATTCTTCACCAAAAAATTTAAATTTTATATCCTTATGTTTGAAGCCTGAAATGTGGCAAAAGGTTGAAAAGTTCAAGGGGGCCGAATACTTTCACAAGGCACTGTATTTATCTCAAATCCGGATAAACATCCAAATTGTTACATAACCTCCACCACTCTAGAAATAGAATTCTCTGAAACTGACAAAAAGAGCAAAATATCAACTTTATACAACAGAATTTTATCCCCACAACTAAAACCCTTTATCAGATCACCTCTTCTAATAACAATAGCTAGGGGATCTATAAAAAGAATTGAGGAAAGCAGGTAGCCTTGTCTGCAACCCCTCGTTAATATAAACAAATCAGATTAAAAAAAAACATTGCCTAATATCTTTGCAGTTGGAGAGTTATATAGGATCCAGAGTTATATGAATCCAGGAAATAAAATTAAACAATCCAAATCATTCCAAAACCATCCAAAATAAGTTCCACTCCATCGTGTCAAATGCATGCATTGGTTGCATTAACAGACAAGATGGAGCAAGACTTCCCATTACCAAATTGCTTATTAGCATATAATCTATGTAAATAATTTTGAACCTGCCTACCAGGAATACATCCGTTCTGATCTGGGTGTATTAATCTCAAGGCTAAAGCTTTTGACAAAATGTTTTTATCAGTGTTCAAAAGGGTTATAGGTCTATAAGACTCCTCCCATTTAGGGCCCTTACCTTTTTTGGAGGATTAAAACAATGACTGGTAAATTTACCCAGTTATTTCACCTCATTAGAATCCTCCAAGAGGATTGGTGACAATACATCCCCATACTTTCCATAAATCTCAAACGGATGCCCAACAGAACCTGGTGAGATATTTCCAACAAATGAGCTCAAAGGCCTCTTTTAGCTCTCCCAGATAAAGAGGGGCCTCCAACTTATGACTCATTTCCATCTACACTCTGGGGAAGGTTAACCTGTCCAAAAAATATCCATCTCAAAAAGATAAGATCCCAGAATTGTGCCATACAATTCCCTAAAGTATGACAAAAATTCTCCCTTTCTTCATGTTTCCCTGTAGTTTCACCATCCTCTTTATAAAGACTCCTTACCCTGTTACTATCCAGCTGATTTCAAACTAGAACTGCTAAAAATTTCCCTGGTTTACCTACTTCAGCATAATATTTTGTTCCCCTAAAAAAATAACTTTTGTTGAACTTTATTTTCCAAAAAACCTTATATTCCTGGTTAATACCCGCGGAATCCACGGCAAGATCGAGCAGGACGCTTCTTTTTTCCGCCTCCTGCTGCGATCTCTGCCTCCCATTGAATACAATGGGAGGCAGATTCCATGAGGAATCTGCTCCGGATTTGGGGGGGCAAAATCCGCCCCCAAATCCTCGGCAAATTCCTCCATGTGAACACACCCTAAGTAACCTATCTAGAATGCATAAAACATAATACATATTCATAAAAGACTGCCACTATTTGCCCCATAAAAGGGGGGAAAACCCCAAGTAAATTAGACAATGCAAGAGGATAACCCAGAATTATTCAAACAAAAATCACCATAGTTGAAATAGTAAATGTACATTGAACTTTGGCGTTATCTGGGAAATCCCCAAGATAAAGGGTGAATCGATTTAGTAGAAATGTCTGATAAATCATCAGAGCCAATTTCAGTGTATACACCCCCAAAAATAACTATTATTGCTATTAACCCCATGTATAGAGAGGGCTCAGGAGCTGAGCTCTCTCACACCGACACCGATCATAGCTGTTAAAACTTTAGATGCTGCGGTTAAATGTGACCGCGGCATGTAAAGTGTGCAGGCGCCATCGGTGCCGCCATCTTTGACTTCAATACTACATTAGAATTGCAGTGAATAGTATAATAGATCAGACCCCCTAGGGTTCAAGATTCCTCATAGGGTTCAAGATCTGATCATAAAAGTAAAAGTTAAAAAAAGGAAAAAAAAAAGTATAAAAAACTTCCCAAAAAACACAAAAGTTCAAATCACCCCCCCTTTCCCTAGATCACATATAAAAATAAACAAAAGTTAACATAAACACTTTAGGTATCCCCGTGCTCAAAAATGCCCGAACTATTAAAATATTAAAATATTTATCCCATACGGTGAATGGCGTAGCAGGGGAAAAAAATCAAAATAGCCAAATGGCGTTTTTTTCAACATTTTGCCTTGTAAAAAAAAAATGTAATAAAAAGTGATCAAACCAACAGACCTTCCCCCAAATGGTATCAAAAAATGTCATCTTGTCCCGAATAGAAAGACACTCAACTCCATACATGTAAATATGAAAAAGTTACAGGCAAAAGTGAACCAAGCCCCTGCCTGAGGCGAACTATAAAAAGGTGCTTTTTTTGGTTGTGTATTTGAACCCCCTAATTTAAACTGTGCGACATGTCCCCTCATTTGCAGATCAAAAAATCCTTTTATTTGGCCCCCACATGGTACACAACCCCCTTTTTTTGGCCCCACTCAGTATACGGCTCCCCTCCTTTTTTGGCTCCCCCACAGTATATGACTACCCTTTTTTATGCCCCCCCCCAAAGTATATAATACCACTATTCTTGGCCCAAACACGATATAACCCCCCCCCCTTTTTTATGGCCCGCACAGTATATGGCCTCCTTTTTTGGCTCCCCCACAATATATGACTCTATTTTTTATGGCTCACCCACAGTATATGACCCCCTTTTTTTTTGGCCCCCCACACAGAATATGATCCCCTTACCCACTCAATATATGACCCTCATTTTTGGCACCCATAGTATATGACCCTATTTATTTTTGGCCCCCCGTAACCGTATATGACCCCTTTTTATGCCCCCCCACAGTATATTACCCCCATTGTTATGGCCCCCAACAGTATATGACTCCTTATTTGTCTCCCTCTCACAGTATATGACCATCTTTTTTTGGCCCCACACAGTGTTATGTTTGTGAAATAAATGGGAGTGGGGAGCAGAATTCTTTTTTTATTCGGCCACTACTTATTGTATTTTTGCAATAAGTAGCGGCCGATAATTTTTAATCACCCATCGACATTTCTGTCCAGGCCGGTCTCCACTTCAGGGCGCGCTTTAGCTGATGCTGGACGTAGTGTCCTGGTGTTCTCCAGCGTTGTTATGCAAGTGCAGCAACACCTAGATGCGGCTGCGAAGACCTGCCTGGACAGGAATGTGGATTGGAGAGAATAATTTATCGCCCACTACCTATTGAAATAATACTATAAGTAGTGGCCGCCCCACCCCAGTTTATTCCATGAGGCGCCGCCGGAGACCATCACTGCAGAATACCTCATGGAAGATACACCCCTGTCCCCAGTGCATCCCAAGCAAATAGTGAAGCTAGCCATTGCCCCACTGTGATGATTCTGCTTAAATATGGCTATAACTCAGAGATGTATTTTGATCTCTGGGTATAGTATCTCCCTTCTTACCTGCATTTACTCATAAGGTGCGCAGCTATAATCCTAGTTGTATGTTATCAGTAGAAGCAACATTGTAACAATAGGGCTTTGTATCCATCCCAGCAGGGATCCATTGTACTCCTACACAGCCCTGAGTGATCAAACAAACACCTGCATTGTCCAGTCTGCACTGATAGATCAGATATGGCTGATAACATTGTATCATTTCACTTGGTCTCAGCTCTTTACAAAGGATCTGGACTTGAGTGCATTATTCAATCAGGCTTGCTGCCGCCGGTGACCTCATTCTGGGAGGTGGCATAAAGGGTATAAAAGATGAGGTAAGAGGCAATGGGAGGAGATTGGGCTGAGACTACAAGGAGATTATGCTATGGAGATTGAGCTGAGACTACAAGGAGAATACTATGATGAAGAGATTGGGCTGAGACTACAAGAGTTTACTGAGAGACTGTGATGAGAGCATGCAGGCTGGAATATACTGTGATGCCACATGCTAGGAGTTAATGCCACATGCCAAGAAGCCTCCACTGGGTATTCACACATGACAGAGCATGTGTGAGTGTTGGATTATAGAGCCACCTCAAGGAGATGCGTGGTAAAGTAATTATTTCAATGTTATTCCCTTTTTATTTTTATTGTACTGTATATTGTAACTAGTAACTGTTAATGCTTGCATACATCTGCATATGAAATGATGGCGCCGCTGAAGTGGCTGCCTGTTAGGCAGCTCTGAGACTCTCTCTCTCTTATTTTTTTCTTTGTCTGTTTTTTATATCTCTACTTAATGGACTTTACACTATGAAGAAATGAAGAAACAAAGACTTGGAATTGGACCTTTGTGATACTTCTTTTTTGTTTTTATCTGTCTTTTTGTCCTGCTGAAATGGGGACTCTTGTGTCTGCAGGCATTTCTTTTGTCTACACAAGAGAGAAATTACTGCAGCTTAGAGTCACAACAACAGGGCTGCATACCATTTGCCCACCCATCCCCCAAGAACTCTGGAGAAAGAAAAAGCGGGGGAGGGGCTGCAGAGCAGGAACTCTTCAGAGGATTAAAAAGAGGCGTTACCGACCAACTGTTCCCTCCATCATTATGGGCAATGTGAGATCTCTTGCAAACAAGATAGATGAACTAACAGCGCTCACCAGGCATCATCAGGAGTTTCGGGTGTGCAGCATGATGCTACTTACAGAGACTTGGCTCACTGAAGTTACTCCTGACTCTCTGGTCTCCTTGGATGGTTTTAAACTCCTTCGGGCAGACAGGACAAGGGAGAGCGGTAAGTGGAAAGGAGGGGGGCTGGCAATGTTTGTGAATAATAGATGGTGCAATCCTAGGCACATTGTGATTAAGGAGCAAACTTGCTGTAAGGACATTGAACTATTAGCTGTGAGCATGAGACCTTTCTATCTACCAAGGGAACTATCACATGTCATCGAGATAGCTGCATATGTCCCCCCCTCTGCGAAAGCTGATGCTGCCTGCGAGGTCCTACAAGCCACGCTGAGCCAGTTACAGTCTCAGCACCCCCAGGCCCTCCTTCTTGTGTCTGGCGATTTCAACCACGCCTCTCCATCATCCACACTTCCCAGTTTCACACAGTACGTAACCTGCCACACAAGAGACAACAAAACACTGGACTTGTTCTTTGCCAACGTGAGGGAGGCATATAACTCATCAGCCCTACCGCCCCTGGGAAGATCGGATCACAACCTAGTACATCTCCGACCTGTGTACAAGCCACTTGTACGTATTGAACCAGCTGTCACCCGCACAGTGAGGATATGGTCCGAGGAGAGTGATGAGGCTCTGAGGGATTGTTTTGACACAACCGCATGGGAAGTTTTGCAGGATTCGTATGGAGAAGATATAGAAGGACTCACACACTGCATAACGGACTACATAAATTTTTGTGTGGACAACACAGTACCCACAAAAGTGGTGAGGTGCTTCTCCAACAACAAACCATGGATTAACTCTGATATAAAAACACTACTTAAGGAGAAAAAGATGGCATTCAGGACAAGAGATAAGGAGGGGTTGAGGGAAGTACAAAAGGAGCTGAGGCATCTAATCAGGCAAGGAAAATCCAGTTATAAGGAAAAAATGGAAAAGCAAATGGAAAGAAAAGACATAAGGGGGGTCTGGGAGGGGCTTAAGTCAATTTCGGGTCATAAACAGTCGGTCTGCCAGATTGAGGCAGATGTTAACTGGCTTAATGAACTAAACCTATTCTTCAACAGATTTGATCACACACCAGCTCCTCCCACCCCAGCATGTCCTTCAGCTCCCCTCACCACAATGACTTCACCCCATTCACCCCATGTGGCTACTTCCCAACAGACCAGTAAATCCAGAAATCTGTCTTTATCTGACCACAGTCTGACCTTCACACGGGTCCAGGTGAGGAAGGAGATGAAAAAGATCAAGGCGAGGAAAGCCGCAGGGCCAGATGACATCAGTGCAAGGCTAATTAAGACTTGTGGGGACCAGCTGTGTGGTATAATTACATATATGTATAATATGAGCCTGAGGCAGGAAATAGTCCCTGAATTATGGAAATCTTCTTGTGTGGTACCAGTTCCAAAGAAACCTCACCCTATGGACCTCAACGACTACAGACCTGTAGCACTGACATCCCACTTGATGCAGATCTTAGAGAGATTGGTTCTCACACATCTTCGCCCTCTAGTGAGCCCCGCTATGGACCCTCTCCAGTTTGCTTATCGACCGGGCATTGGGGTAGATGATGCCATCATCCACCTTCTGCACAGGGCTCTGTCTCACCTGGAGAAACCAGGGAGCATGGTGAGAATAATGTTCTTTGATTTCTCCAGTGCTTTTAACACCATACAGCCCAGGTTACTGAGAGACAAGCTGGGCCTTGCTGGAGTGGACCACCACCTCTCCAACTGGATCCTAGACTACCTCACAAATCGACCTCAATACGTGAGAGCCCAAGACTGTGTGTCAGGTACTGTGATCTGTAATACGGGGGCACCTCAGGGTACGGTTCTCGCCCCTTTCCTCTTCACACTGTACACTGCTGATTTTAGGTGCAACTCATCCAGCTGCTACCTACAGAAGTATTCTGACGACTCTGCAATAGTAGGCCTCATCACAGACGATGATGACAGGGAGTACAGAGAACTGAACCGGTTTTTTGTGGACTGGTGCCACCAGAACCATCTGAAGATTAACGCGGGGAAGACCAAGGAGATGGTGGTGGACTTCCGTAAAGGCAGATGCCCTCCAAAACCAGTGGACATCCTGGGGACGGGCATCGAGATTGTGAACACCTATAAGTACCTGGGTTTGCTCCTTAATAATAAGCTGGACTGGGCAGATCATATGAAGGCCCTGTACAGGAAGGGCCACAGCAGGCTCTACCTGCTTAGGAAGCTGAGAGCCTTTGGAATCCGGGGGGCACTTCTTAGGACTTTCTTCAACTCGGTAGTGGCATCAGCCATCTTCTTTGGAGTGGCCTGCTGGGGGAGCAGTATATCAACCAGGGATAGAAATAAACTTGACAAGCTGATTAGAAGGGCCAGCTCTGTCCTGGGGAGCCCACTGGACCCAGTGCAGGTGGTGGGTGACAGAAGGATACTGTCCGTGGTGAGCTCCATGCGGGAGAATAACTCCCATCCCATGCATGAGACTGTGATTGCGCTGGGCAGTACTGTCAGTGACCGACTGCTCCACCCTAGGTGTGAGAAGGAGCGCTATCGGAAGTCTTTCCTCCCCACCGCGGTTAGGCTGTACAACCAACACCGACCTAAGCGGAGATCATTACATACAGAGAACTGAAATATCTCTCTGCCTGTTAAATCCCCCCCCCTCTGCTACGTCCTATCTGTCTGTCTGCTATTAATGTAATGCCTCTCACCTTGGAACATTCCTGTACATGTTGTATTTGTATTTGTATCTGCTTATCTTATCTTATCTTTGCTGCTGTAACACACTGAATTTCCCCACTGTGGGACTATTAAAGGACTATTATTATTATTATTATATCTGTTCTGAACTGTATGTGTTAGATGTTAATACCGACCCATTTAGGGGTTAATAAATATATAAAATTTAGAAAGCTTGTCTTGTATTTATCTTGTGAACCCGGCACTCACTGGCGGTGAGTGTGGTTTTTATATGAAAGAAGACTCAGGTGGGGCCACAGCGATGTTGGCGCACTGAGATCTTTCACACCCACCCAGGAAAATAATATTTTTCCCTGGGTGGGGGGTAGGTTCTCCCCTTTTACTTGATCTTAATAAAGTTTGCATTGCTTGTGGGACACTGTTGGAGCCCTGATGGTGGTTCTTATAGAGAGCAGTGCCTGATGGGTTTGGTTGTCTGTGTTACTGTGATCTTCCAGTGGGTTATTGCTTTAATGCTCTGATGGAAATAGCCGTTCTTAGTTCTAATGGCATTAATATATCTAAACTAATAAAAAAAGTAGTCAAGCGGTTTTTGTCATTGTGTTACTGTGACAATTCGGTGGGTTATTGCATTAAAGGGGTATTTCCATCTCAAGGATCCTACCTATACAAGTAGCTTATGTAAACTGAAGACTTTTTCTAAATATCTTGCTTTAGAAATGCTTCTTTGTTTTCCTGCTATGTGAAATTATTCCTCCCATTGTTTACACAACGTTTCCTTAGTGCCGGACCTGTGTGATAGGACAAGTGACATCACTCACTGCTCTCAGTTATCTACAGCTCTCCAGTTCAGCTAATTGCAGTTTGCTGATAAAGACAGTGTCTGTTATCTCTCTATGTAAACACACAGATATCACTGAGTCCATTCTCTAAAAGATGTGCATATTATTTGATCTGCATTTATATTAGATTTCTGGTAATCATAATAAGTATTGTGATATTTCATAGTGTCCTGATCAGCAAGCTGGGAGGAGTGGGGATACAGGAAGTGAGACGAAGAGACAGCAGGCAAAGCTGTTGAAACAGGGAGATGGGAAAACCCCTTTAATGTTCTGATGAGAATGCCTCCTCCTAGTCGTAGTGGCATTAGTATACCTGGATTAATAAAATAAACTGGCAGTTCACATACAAGTAGTCCAAGCTATGATATAAAACTAAGCTGTGCAAAATTTTAGTTCAAAAGATTAAAAATTGGAGGTTCTAGGGGACCTCAAGTAAAGGGTTGCAAAACGTCACCTGAGCAAAAATGACATTTTGGGCCAACCTCCAGAAGCTGTAAACATGGAAGTTTTAGTAGTATAAGGGGGATACTTGGAGAACCTGCACAACATTTAGGGCTTAATGAACTGGCAAAACCCCATGTTCCTAGTCTTCTTACTTTTTGCATGGTTTAGGCTCAAACTTTGCACCCCTGAACATTTTTAATCCCCCTAGTGTTGCTATAATTTATTATCCAGATATGAATAAGCAGCTGATTGTGAAATGTGAAAATGGCAATTTTTCCAGGAATATGCAATTTCAATGCATAATACCTTGTGCCCGGCTTGTATCAGAGATAAATGCTCCAAAAGCTGTTGTGCCCGGGATACCCACTTAACAGTTTTTGGAGTGTTTGATTCTGCTGACACAAGCTGGGCACAAAATATCGGGCAATAAAATGGTGAATCTCTGGAAAAATTGCAATTTTCCCTTTTCATTATCAGCTGTGCATTCATTTGTTGAAATTAAATGAATGCAATACTCAAGAGTTAAAAATTCTCGCTACGCCACTTGATAAATCCCTTCAGTGGTGTAGTTTCCAAAATGAGGTAACATGTCTGCGGATTTCACTTTACTGCCACTTCAGGGGCTCTGCAAATGTGGCATGATGTCAAAAAACCAAACTGTGCTCCAAAAACCAAAATAGCGCTCCTTCCCTTCTGTGCCCGGCTGTGCCCAAACAGCAGTTTATACCCACTGTGACAACTTGGGGGGAATTAGTCTCAAAATGGCGGCCGACTCCTGGTCCGGACAGCGGTGGTTCGTGGTACTGGGCGCCGGAAAGATAGCGCTCAGACGGTCCAAGTGTAAAATAAACGGGCTTTATTCAGCTTACGTGCAACATAGCAAAACAACAAAAAAACCTGGGCCACAGTTAGGGCCCTAACTCACTCCTTGAGCCCCTAACTAGCCTGACTCCTGCTCAGCTCTAGCAAAAGTCCCCTGTGGACCCCAACCCTCCTGGCACAAACCGTCTATCTGTCCAGCTGGTTCCACAGTTCCTGCCTCTTGCAGGAGATTCCAGCCTTCTGGACATACGCGCCCCCACCCAAAGGCGTGGCTGAGAGACTTTTCTGGCCTGGGCCTGGGTCGCTCAACAGCGCCCTCTGGTTCACATACTCACACCACATATTACATTAAGTACGTTATCCTGGGTACGCCAGTGTCATACATGTGGGCGTAAACTGTATAGCAGCCTAGGTGATCTTGGAGTTGCACATACTGCTCTGACACCAGGCATTCAGCTGATGTGTTAATTATAGCTTTGGGTAATCTATATGGGATGTGAGTATTGGGCTGGAATCAGATTTGTTCTGTTTATGAGTTTCCAGTGATTGTCATCATAATACCATATATATTTTTAGACACTCACATAAATAGTGGCTTGTCCACTTTTATTAGATTATAATAAATGTTAAGTTTTATTATATTATTATTTGTTTTTAATTCCACTCCAATTCTGTGACATATGTGTACCCAAGCAGCAGTTTACACCCACATATATAATTTTTTTTGTACCCGGATTAGCTCACTTAATAGTTTTAGGAGTGTTTGTCTCTGATGCCACAAAATGGGTACAACGTATTGGGCACCAAAATGGTATATTTCCTAAAAATTTCAATTTTCACTTTGTACATTAATTTTTGGGAAGCATTTTTAGGCTCTAAATGATAATACCCCTTCAGAAATTCCTTGAGGGGTGTAGTTTCTAAAATGGGGTCACTTTTGAGGGGTTTCCATTGTATTGGTACTTTAGGGGCTCTGCAAATGCAATATGGTACCTGAAAACTATTCCAGCAAAATCTGCCTCCAAAAGTCTAATAGCGCTCTTTCCATTCTGAGCCCCACCATGTACCCCTACAGCAGTTTACGACCACATATGGTGCATTTCTGTGTTCAGGAGAAATTGTGTAACAAACTGTGGTGGTGTGGTGTGCTTCTTTATCCCCTTGTAAAAATTAAAAATCTGTCTCTAAATGGACGGTTTATTGGAAAAACATGGAATTTTAAATCTTTACATCCCAATGCTAATAGAATCTGTGAAACAGCTGTAGGGTCAAAATGCTCACCATGCCCCTTGAGAAATTCCTTGAGGGGTGTAGTTTCCAAAATGAGGTCACTTTTTGGGGTTTTTCATTGTATTGGTACTTTAGGGGCTCTGCAAATGCAACATGGCACCAGAAAAATATTCCAGCAAAATCTGCCCTTCAAAAGTCAAATAGCTCTCTTTCCATTCCGAGCCCTGCCATGTACCCATATAGCAGATTATGATCACAAATGGGGTATTGTTTAGGAGTAATTGTTTAACAACCTGTGGGGGTCTTTTTCTCCTTTAACCCCTTCTGAAAATGAAAACTTTGGGAAAAAAGTGATGTTTTAGTAATTTTTCATTTACACATCCCAATGTTAATAAAATCTGTCAAACGGCTGTGGGGTCAAAATGCTCTCTATATCCCTCGATAAATTCTGTCAAGGGTGTAGTTTCCAAAATGGGCTCACTTTTGGGTGGTTTCCAATGTATTGGTACTCTAGGGGCTCTGCAAATGAGACATGGCACCTGAAAACTATTCCAGCAAAATCTGCTTTTCATACCCCCAGTGTCGCTCCTTCTCTTCCGTGTGCTGCTGTGTGCCCAAAAATCAGTTTACACCTACATGTAGGGTATTTCTGTGCCCGGGAGAAATTTCACTACAAACTGAGAGATGCATTTTCTCCTTCAACCCTTCGTGAATGTGTTAATAATAGGGATAAATGAATGTATTACTGGATAAAAATGAAATGTATAAATTTCACCTCCATATTGTTTTAATTCCCGTGAAATGCTTAAAGGGTTAACAAACTTCCCAAATGGTGTTTTGAATTATTTGAGGGGTGCAGTTTTGAAAATGGGGTGATTTATTTTGGTTTCTAATATATAGGCCTTTATAATCCTCTTCAGAACTGAAGTGTTTCCTAAAAAATGAGTTTGAAATTTTCTTGTAAATCTGGAAAATCACTTGTAAGCCTTCTAATGTCCAAAATAAATTAAAGGACGATTAAAAGATGATGCCAATATGAAGCAGAGATATGGTAGATTATATTTATTCATGTATTTTGATGGTATGACTATCTGTCTGAAAAGCAGAGCATTTCACAATTTTTTTTTCCAAATTTTCATCAAATTTCCTAATGTTTTATAAATAAATACAAAAATATTGATCAATATTTACCACTAACATGTAGTACAATATGTCGTGAAAAAACAATCTCAAAATCACTTGTGTAAGTTATAGCATCTCAAACTTATTGTCATATAAAGTGACACATGTCAGTTTTGAAAATTAAGCCTGGTCCATAGGTCACTTTTAGGCCCAGTCTTTAACTGGTTAAAATTGGTCCACTTGACACGGAATGACTCAGTAATCAAATAAAAAAAAAAACAAACAAAAAAACTTTGCAATTGATGCACTGCATTTATTGCTTCACCATGCTATAAGTGTAATGTTCTGGTTTGGCTATTCTTTGCCCTAGGTCCCCTAAAAATTGTGGTAGTTTTTTGTCACTATAATGCCATGACAGAAATGTCTAATCCTAATTGCATTAGTATGCCTAGATTAATATAAACTGCAGAGCAATGGCAGCTCACCGTACAACTGCATGGTGAGAATGTAAGCCCACCCCTAGTCAATCCTAATATAACTCACTATAAAGAGAATGCATTTATTATTCATAGGTGATAACTTTTAGATAACCAGTTATTCTGATCCCCAGTCCATGCCAGCAATGTTCCGGTTTGGCCATTTTTTGCTGTTGTTGTGTTGGCTTTCCCCAGTCCTAATGTTAAATCTAGACAGGTTGATCCAGGGTCTTATACTGATTGCCGTTCTGGAGGCGGGAAGGAATTTTTTCCCCTAACATGGGGCTATTGGTACTAGCCTTATGGGGATCCTGGATCAACACTGTAGAGTTATAGGTACTCTTTAGCCAACCCTATCTACGAGGTCAGTATAACTCATGGTAAATTAACTTTATAATAAACTGTAGAGAAATTACTATTGACAGTACAACTGCATGGTGGGAATGTCGGCCCACCCCAAGTCCAAGTCAGATATGTATAGACTGCTGAAGCACGCGCTCGATACTGTTCTTTACTATAATAGGAGTTTTAGATTTGTTAAATAGTTGATCCAGGGTCTTGAACTGACTGCCAGTTTTGGAGTTGGGAAGGAATTTTTCCCCCAACATCGGGCCATTGGCATCTGCCTCATGGGTTTTTTTTTACTTTCTCTGGATAATCTTCTCTGTAAGGTTATAGGTTGTATTTTATGGCCCTGTCTTCATCCAACTTCCTCTATGAAACTGTGTGTATATATACTGCCCCAATTACTGTCTCAGTGGGTGGCAACTTTTGGGTAACTGGTCTACTAAAAATCTTGGTAGTTTTTTCACTGTATTATTGTGATAATTGAGGGGTTATTACTTTAATACCATGATGAGAATGACCCCCCCCCTTTCGTAGCATATACAGTATAGTTTAATGATATCCTTTAGTAAGTCCATTCACCATACAACTCTATGGTAATCATGTTGGTTTATCAATAATGCATGCCTTGTTGTGTTGAGAAGATTGGGGTAAGTGTGGTAAGTATGTTACTGTAGTGAATGCACTGCTCACTGTACAACTCTACAGTCTACCCTATGTCTGAAGATGTTGGATTTCTTAAATTCTACGTCAATCACCTGCAGTTTCTGAAACAACACTAAAATGTTTTTTTAAGTGTTGTGTTTTCATCTTTGTAGATGTGAAAGCTGAATCTACTACCAGAAGAACATCAAATAACCCTCACCTTACCATCACTAACATCCAGCCACAAGATCGTAGGCAAGTTCCATTTGGGTTCTTTTGGGGCATTTTGCAGCTGTTGTGAGCAAGGATCTAGTGCCTAAAGCTGCCCTTTTTATTGTTACATCGGAGGCATATGGATCATAAGTCCCTCATTATGAATTCAAGCCTTCGTATGGTGATGGTGGGTACTAAGTACTCATTAGGTTTTGCCTGTATCCTCAAGAACTGACCTTAATATATCTTTATACAGTTTACGTAGTACAGTTGTTAGAAAGATAATGCCTTGCAGAGTGATGAAGGGACAAGCAGTTGTAGACTAGGTGTGGATGGCTGTCATGACTTGCCCAATCCTGCAGGGTCACCAGATCTAGCTAACACTGAAGGTACATTGCACAAGCTGCATGGGTCTTGTGTATCCACCTAAGGAATGGGCAGCTCTCTGGTAACTGGTTCAGATGGTGGTCAGTGTCGCTAAAACTCTCCCACTGTGATGCTGTATGATCTGAGCAGTGTAGGTACTAAAGTGAACACCCCCAAGTAGAGATTCATTGTAGGTAAGAGCTGGAGTCCAACTTATGGAGCTCCCTATGGATGATTGACAATGGTGTGGAAGAGTAGGAGTTGTAGGATAAACAGTAGGTGATGATATGATAATAACAAAAACAATGTGCTAGGTGTAGATGTGGTCTGCCTAAGGACTTCCCCGTGCTCATCTATTTTGACAAATAAGCCTTTTCATATTAGTATGTACAGATGTAGTTCCTACATTTCTTCCTGCATGGCCACACACAAGTTTCTGCTCTCCGATATTGCACATTGTCATGGATTTATTGTTTATGACAATGTAAAAAATAATTCCTGTACCACGTGTAGTTGCTGCTACTACCACCAGCAGCAGTGGAAACATGTCTGCCTCTGCCACCACCAGTGTCATGACCCCCACCTCATAAGCTTTCCGTAGGTCTGCTCTGGGCAGGCTTTTTGGATGTTGGGGCTGCACATTGGCTGCAATCGTAACTATTACCACTGCCACCACCCTCTTCCTACCTTGATAGTAGTATAATGTTGTTCCTACCTTGTCACCCTGACCTGGTGGCTAGGTCCTATCTGCAAAATAATCATCATCGGCAATATCATAACCTTCCCCACTTTTTTTTGACTCATCATGGCCATGGGATTCTTGCACACCGTCATAATTTCCACCTCCAGATTTCCCCCTAGCTCTCCTTCCAGAACGTTTACCAGTATACCCTCTGCCACTACTACCTCCACCAGTTATGTTTCCCTATTCCACCTCTGCCTTCCCTACTTGAAAAAAATCCTGACTGTTCTCATCCAGGGACGGGACTATCTCTCCTTGAGGAGAGCACCAGTGAAGATGTGTAGAGTTTTGAATTGCCTTTTGCCCTCTACTAAGCATCTACATATCACAAGGCATTATGGGTAAAGGAGCTGGGGAGCTCATGCGCCCTCTGTTACATCCAACAGAGGGCGCATGAGCTCCCCAGCTCCTTTACCCATAATGCCTTGTGATATGTTCTCATCCAGCTCATCAAAAAGAAGAGGAAGACTTTCTCAGCAGGTGTCACATCACCATTAGGTATCACTGAAGAAGATGAAGGAGACCTGGTTGACAGTCCAGAAAGGTTCTGCAGTAAATTACGTGTTACATTAGAGGAGGAGGAGGAGGAACACACAGAAGCCTGACTCAAAATTACATCACTCTCAAAAAGTAGTCAAAAACATCATCTTCATTCTCAGGAAGTACAACAACAGTCCTGGGCTTCTGGCAGTGCCACCAAAACTGAAGTTTGCTGTTGCTGCCCACATTCTTATTGTTAGTATTTGCACAAGTATTTTTTTCTCCCCCACCTTTAGCCTGTCCCCTGCCATGTTTTTTTTCAGCCATTTTACTGCACAACGCTATATATAACTAAATATAACTTATACAACTTTAATAGTGATTGGAAACAATTCTGACATCCCACTATCAACATGACACTTGGCTACTTCTTTACTGGAAAAAAAAAACTTTCTGTACACCGTCCTCAAAATACAGAGTAACAAAACTGACACATCACTTTACTGGAAGCCAATTGACCACCCAACATACCTCAGATGGGACAGTTTTAATTCAAAACACATTAAAAAAAACAACACTGTTTACAACCAAGCAATCAGTTACAACCTCATATCTTCTAATCATATACAACTTGGAAGCCTCAAAAAGACATTCTTGAAGTAGGACTACCATCCAAACACATTTGAAAACCAAATTGCCAGAGCCATTAGAACACCAAGGTGTGAGCTATTACGGTACAAAAGGCATCACAGGACAACAAACGGGTCCCGTTGGTAATCACCTACAACCCTCACCTTGAGATACTGATGGGAGTCACATGGAAACTGCATCCACTATTACAAAATGATGACTGTTTAAGATCAATATTTCCAGACTCCCCTATCCTCCGTTATAGGCAGCCTAATCTCAGGAACATCATTAACGGGAGCTCACTGTCCCCTCCTACAAAAACAAGAACATTCCCCTGCAACCAGAAAAAAAAATCTAAAACCTGCTCATATATAATGACCACTGACAAGATAATGATCCCCAATTTGAATCAAGAGTACAAAATCCAACGTATCTTCACCTGCACCACACCAAATGTGGTGTACTTAATTATATGTACAAAATTTCTTACTGATGGTCTATATGTAGAAGAAACAGGGCAGAAAAGAACTCTAGGTCCACACTAGCTTTCAGGGTTCGGAAACCCTATCCGCTTAAAAAGCGGTTACCCATGGAAACACGCAGACCCCATAGACTATAATGGGTTACGCCAGGTTTCAGCTTGAAATCAGCCAGCTTGCATTAATTTTCTCGACGCATATTTTAAGTGGAATCGGGGACGGAGTCACCGAACACTAGTGTGAACCAACCCTTAGAGTGAGGATAAACTCATATCGTTATTCAATCAAATAGAAGATGACGGATCTACCTATGCCTAAACTTTAGCTGTAGCTCTGATCACAAAAAAAAATTTGGCATTGAAATAATACTTCAAATCTCAGTGAGATCTGTCAACATAAACTCATAACACAATGTAAAACACTCTGTATGTCTTTGGAGTGTGGGAGGAAAACCACACAAAAACACAGGGAGAACATACAAACTCCTTGCAGATGTTGTCTTTGGTCAGATTTGAACCTAGGACTCCAGCGCTAATCATTGAGCCACCATGCTGCCCTAACCATTTTACCCGTCTCTATGGTTTTATTGTCATGGGTGAACAATGTATGAATAAGGACTGCAGGTGTTTTCAATAAACTCAGTGAAACATATATTGATTATTACCTGCTCCTTGGCCAAACAGTAAGGGTGGTAACACTCAATGTACCTGGATGGCTTCAGGCCCTCGGAGCTTTTGCATTTACCGTGTGGCCAATAATTAAATTTATCTGAAATTAGTCAGTGTTGTTTTGAGGCATAGGTGTTCTCAGGAACACCTACGCCGCAGTGCAATGTGGCAATGTGTGGGTGGAATTAGCCAGAATCCCATCCACTTTGTAGGTTTGTTCAATAATGAGAAGAATTTAACCTACCATATTGCATGTTCTACCAGTTTCTCCAGTTGTGACATGTGTTGGAGACACAGGACCTATAACTTGCCCACAAGACGCAACCCAGTTTTTGCTTTCTCATAGGGATAAAAGAGGCATTATTTTTGACATATACAAATACCTTCTGAAAGAAAACCATACAAAATTCCCCTTAAATGTGAGACAAAAATGGGAATAATATGTAGACCCACTCATGGTTGACCAGTGGAGTAACATCTTAGATTGCACACCTGAGTTATCTTTATGCAAAGCTGAGAAATTTTCTCAATTGCTTTTACTTCATAGGGTATATAAGACTCCTATGTGGCTGCACAGAGTTGGCCTTAGGGGAGATGCCAGATGCCCCAGATGTAATATTGATGAAGCAAAATTGCTCCAAGTGATGTGGGAATGCATACTGATAGGGAATGTAGATTGTGAGCCCTATATGGGACAGTGACTGACAATGTCTGTAAAACGCTGTGGAATATGATGGTGCTATATAAGTAAGCGTAATAAATAAATAAAATAAAACTAAATGCAGCTCCCTTGGATTGCGGTTTTGACTTGCGGTGACAAAGGTCTATGGTATAACCCTGGATGCAGAGACCAAAATCTGCATACTGGGCTTGGTGGAGAAATTAATCAGTGTTTCACTTAGAGAGAAGCGACAGCACCGGCAACCTGAGGAATGGATAGCCAGTTCATGTCACCATCCTCACCCACAAAGCTGCACTTCCAGGAGAGGCAATAATAAATGATTCTGTCTAAAATCAGGAAAGAAGAAGTCCTGCATGGAGAACTTTTCTCTCCGCCGGTTTCAGTATAAAACCAGCGGAAGTCAAAAAGAACATCCAGCGGACCCCATTATAGTCTTATGGGGTCCGCAGGTGTTGGCGGGTAACCGTTTTTTTAGCGGACAGGCTCTCCATCATTCGGGTCTCCAACGCTAGTGTGAACCTAGCCTAAAAGAGTAAGTAAACATTTATTTATTTTTTTTAAAAATCAATAGTGTTGGTGAAGGTAACAAACTTTTCAATAAACTTCACTAAAGAAAAATGCCTGAGTCTTTAACTATTTCTCCTGTCTTTACTTCTTTTCTAAGTGATTTTGGTCTGTACTCTGTACACAAGCTGTGTCAGTTTATGATTAAATCTATGGAATGGGAGAGAGAGCAGGAGAAAGAGAGACGGCGATATGAGGCCGTCTATAGCATTAAATGAGAAAGCTGGATAGTAAATTCTGTTAACCCAGCTGTGTGGTGAAAGAAAAAACTGTCTGTACAGCAGGTGTCTCTCTACTTTGAGGCGCCCCCCCCACTTACTCCCTCTTCATAGACTTCTATAGTACATTTTTGATTAGTTACAATAGGAGACAAATAAGTGAAGAAACAGGCATTTTTCTTTAATAAAGTATAATGCAAAGTTTATCTTCACCTGCACCACCTATTTATCAAAAAACATAAGTTTTTAAACTTAGTTACGCTTTAATTATAACTTACTTCTAACTCTCGCATGGCTTTTGACTTTTTTCTGTTTTTTATTTTTTTATTTTTATTTTTTTTAGGCCATTATAGATGTACTGTGTTTTGTAAATGATCACTGTGGTGAGATAAGGCAAACTGGTTCCTAACACATGGTTATAATAATAAATGGAGAAAATGTATCTCGATTACTTCTGCTCAGTGGGAAATGGTATCCAAGTATTATTTCTCCTCTCTTAGCTGATTAGTGAGTGGCTGCCGGCAACAGTGGTAAGCCAAGCATTTCCCTAAAGCAGCTAAATTAAGTATTACAGTATAGGTGATGTAGCTAGGGGTTCAGAAAAGGGGCTGCAAACATGGTCAAGTGGGCCCCCATCTCAGGTATACCGAGATTATCATTATGCCGTGAAAGTGGTAAGTGCTGGCTCTGCACAGGGATCTGCAGACAATTTAGGTTTATACAGGACAGGAAACATTAATTTACAGGTGACTTCTGCTAGGTGACCTCCTAGATTCAGTGTTGATAAATTTATTATTCTACAAATAGTCCAATATCAAGACTTAGAGAACCCCCTTTAAGCCTAGTGCTCGTTGCTCACCAATCCAATATTGATGACCTTTCCTAAGGAACAACAGGCAAGTGCAAATCCTAGCATTAAATAATTCCCTATTGATATCATGTAATATATGAATGCAGCACTTTTTGCTGCAAAAATAGTTCCAACATTTCAAGGAAAATGCACTGTTTTTGCAAATGGCTAAGTGTAAATCCACTTTTAAGATTAAATCTACATAAGGAGAATCTGCACCTGTCTCGAACCACTGTAATCAATAAAAATTCTCCACAGAGTAAAACCCTAAAGCTCCTCTTGTTTCAGCTCAAAGCAACCAGAATTTCTATTTCTATTTAAAAAAAAACCTTTATAAGGTTAGTGAGCCACAGTCAAAAAGTGTTGCGGGAAAAAAACGCAGCGGAAACGCATCACGGTTTTTCCCGCAGCGCTTTTCACACAAAGTACGCAGTTTTCCTCTGCAGACTTTCTGCTTAAATTATATGTATATGAAAACACCAGCGTTTCCGTAGGTATAATTGACATGCTGCAATTTACAAAAACACGTTGGTTTCCCCGAAATCCCTTCCCCTTTGCACGTACTGTAAAGTACTGTGGCATTTACACTACCTGGAGCCCTGGCCTAAAAAATATGTTGGGGCAGATTGATTATGTGTTGTACACCAGAAAACGCCAGGCATAAAAAAGTCACAATTGTATATTCCCCCACAGCCTGGCTGAGGGTGCATGCCAGTCTTCATAAATCTGCCAATGTACTTTTAGCATGCAAATGGAAACTAAAGAAATTTTCACAGTGGAAATTTTAATTTTATAATTTGCTTATTGTAAATTAAAACAAACACACCTTACTATCTATTTCACTGCTTCCTAGGGCATACTGGATGACATGCAGCAAAGCATCAGTCAGTCCATCACACTCTCTCATTCTTCTGCGTGCCTCCTCTCCAGCAGAGCTCACGTTCCTGCAAAATAAATGAAGAGTTGAAAAGAACACACAGAATGTCTCAGACTAAATAATGGTTATTGTGTGAGGCTGAAAACACACACTGAGAAAGATTTATCACAAGGGGAAGTTTTTAAGGCCCCATGATGAGAAAAAGCAGTGTTTTTTGTTGCAGATTTTGCTGTGGTTTTTTGAGCCAAAGTCAGGAGTGGATTTAACAGAAGGGAAAATTCTAAGTGCTTCATTTATATTTTCCATTCCTTTTCATGCCATTCCTGACCTTGGCTTAAAAAACCACAGCAAATTCTGCAACAAAAAAGCTGCATTTCCACTACTTAGGGCCTGAGCCTAAAGTCATTTTAAATGGAATCTGACTTGACGTAATTTGACCAAATTTATCAAATGTCACAGAATGGAACACTGTGAGAATAATGTTCTTTGATTTCTCCATTGCTTTTAACACCATACAGCCGGGGTTACTGAGAGACAAGCTGGCCCTTGCTGGAGTGGACCACCACCTCTCCAACTGGATCTTAGACTACCTCACAAATCAACCTCAGTATGTGAGAGCCTGGGTCTGTGTGTCAGAAACCGTGATCTGTAATACGGGGGAACCTCAGGGTACAGTTCTTGCCCCTTTCCTCTTCACACTGTACACTGCAGATTTTAGGTGCAATTCATCTAGCTGCTACCTACAGAAGTATTCTGATGACTCTGCAGTAGTAGGCCTCATCACAGACGAAGATGACAGGGAGTACAGAGAACTAAACCGGGATTTTGTGGACTGGTGCCACAAAATTGGCACCAAGGAGATGGTGGTGGACTTCCATAAATGCAGATGCCCTCCTAAACCAGTGGACATCTGGGGGACGGGCATCGAGATTGTCAACACCTATAAGTACCTGGGTGTGCTCTTTAATAATAAGCTGGACTGGGCAGATCACATGGAGGTCCTGTACAGGAAGGGCCACAGTAGGCTCTACCTGCTTAAGAGGCTGAGAGCCTTTGGAATCCAAGGGGAACTTCTTAGGACTTTTTTCAACTCGGTTGTGGCATCAGCCATCTTCTTTGGAGTGGCCTGCTGGGGGAGCAGTATATCAACCAGGGATAGAAATAAACTTGACAAGCTGATTAGAAGGGCCAGCTCTGTCCTGGGGAGCCCACTGGACCCAGTGCAGGTGGTGGGTGACAGAAGGATACTGTCCGTGGTGAGCTCCATGCGGGAGAATAAGTCCCATCCCATGCATGAGACCATGATAGCACTGGGCAGTACTGTCAGTGACCGACTACTTCACCCTAAGTGTGAGAAGGAGCGCTATCAGAAGTCTTTCCTCCCCACTGCGGTCAGGCTGTACAACACCAACACCGACCTATGCGAAGATTAGTCCATACAAAGAACTGAAATATCTTTCTGTTGTGATATCCCCCCCCCCCCCCCGCTACTTCTTTACCTGTACCTTTCTATCTGTCTGTCTACTCTCACTGGAATGCCTCTACCTTGGAATGTTCTTGTATATGTTGTATTTATATTTGTATTGCTTATCTTTGCATTGCATATCTTTTCTGCTGTAACACACTGTTTCCCCATGGTGGGACTATTAAAGGATTATTATTATTATTATTATGTTTGATAATTATGGTGCATCAATAAGTCTAACAATTCTGTCTTGCGATGACTTTTATGCCACCCACCAACTAGAATAATATTGTGACAATTTTCTGACTTTTTTAAAAGTCATAGTTGATAAATCTGATGTATAGACAGCTAGGTAGACTATCTGTGCCCACTTTCCTACCCTTTTCAAAAGTGGAATGAGTTATAAAAAAAACTTCAAAAAGTTGAACATTTTTGAGCAAATGGGCTCAAAAAGTCACAAATCCCTATTTTGAGACTTTTTACCACCAGATTTCTGTAGTACCGGGTTTGAAAAAATTCCACCTACAGTGTGTCTCAAGTCTAAAGCACTGCAAAAGTTAAAAGCTGTGGCTACAAACATCACACATCACTTTGTACTGCTGCATGTACATACGGGTGAGATTTTGCAAAATTTAACTCACTATGCTGGTGCTGCACACATGCCATAATTTTGCGTTTTTCTATTTTTGTGGTGTGGAAAAAAATCTGTGTAATATTATAAGAGAGGCTTTATTCACATGACATTCTCAAGTCAATGGGAGTCTGTGGGGTTATTCATACTGTATGTCCATTTTTGATGGACCATGTGAACAGTCCATCAAAAAATAGGAATGTCATATTTATTTATTTTGCTTACTTATATAACACCATCATATTCCACAGAGCTTTACAGAAGTTGTCAATATATGGACTGTCCCTGTCCCTATATGGGACAGTGGTCCCATATAGGGCTCACAATCTACATTCCCTTTCAGTATGTCTTTGAAGTGTGGGAGGAAACTGGAGTTACCGGAGGAAACCCACACAAACACATTTTGAATGGATCACTTAGACTCAAGTCTATGAAACATCTGTGAAAAATGGATGGGCGCAGATGCATCCTGGCTGTTAAAAACAAGACATTTCAGCTGTTATTTCACAGGCTTTTTATTTCAAATAACTGTGTGAGGACTTCCAGGGCAGCACACTTTGTAATGGCAGCATTTTAGCTGAGTTCCAGCAACTCAAGTAGTATCTAACACCATCTGCCTCCACTGATCCCCCCAAATTACAACCCAAGGAGCTACCACACCCTCTGCTTACCTGCAGAGCAAGCACAGAGTACCATCTTTGACTATCCAAACCTCACCCTCTTCATTGCTGACTAAAGCCATGTTGACAATTGTGCCCTACAGACAACAACCTCTCTACACCAATGAGCCTTTTCCTGACCAGCAGAATTACTCCCTATTGCTTCCTCTTCATCTCTTATTGCCCTCCCTATGAGGTTGTGTGGTCCCAGACTCTGATTTTGGATCCTTTGAGTGGCATGAAACAACTATGCAGTATAGGGAGCTTTCCTAACTCTCACTCTCTTGCCATAACCATCTCCAGAATAACTGTCTGGTAGCCTAGAAACCCTTTTGGAATGTATTCCTAGATGGTCTCCTGCTCAAAATACTTGGCCTAGCATACACACCATCTCTGGAGTGCCAAGGATCATTCTGGACTGTGCATTAACCACAACACTGACTGTCTCTCCTAAACAAATCCATATACATTTCCACCTGTGTACTGCTTAGTTCCTCTATTCACTTACAGTACCGAAATGACTTTAGCAGTTTGTTGCATAGTTACATAGATGAGATCGGATGAAGACACATGTCCATTAAGTCCAACCTATAACCCTACAGTGTTGATTCAGGGGAAAAAGAACTCATGAAGCTGATGCCAATGGCCCCATGTCAGAGGAAAAAATTCCCTCCTGACTCCAAATCGGTATAAAACCCCAGATCAACATGTAACTCGTATTAATTTTCCATTCAAGAAAGGCACCTCAGCCCTTTTTGAATTTGCACAATGAATTCACCATTACCACTTCAAGTGACAGTGAGTTGCATAGCCTCACTGCTCTTACAGTATAGAATCTCTGTCTATGTTGCTGGATAAATGTTCTTTTCTTTAGGCAAAGAGGATGTCTCTTTGTCACAAGCCTAGGAGTAAAAAGATCATTAGAAAGGTCTCTGTATTATCCGTTCATGTATTTGTACATTGTGATTAGATCTCCCTGTAGTTGTCTTTTTTCTAAACTGAATAACCCTAAGTCTGTTAATTTTTCTCTGTACTCCAATCCATTGATTTCCCCTAATTATCTTGGCCGCCTTTCTCTGCACTCTCTCTAGTTCAGTTATGTCCATTTTGTACACAGAGGCCCAAAACTGTGCACAATAGTCATGTGTGGCCATACCAGTGATTTGTACAGAGGCGTAACTATGTTCTTGTCATGAGAATCTATACCTCTTTTGATTCATCCCAGTATTGTATTTCTTCAACCAAAATGCATAAACTTACATTTGTCTACATTAAATTTCATGCATCAATCTTCCGTAGATCCCTCGGTGATATTCTACTAGCTTCCTTAGTTTTGATTACCTTACAGAGTTTATTATTATCTGCAAATAGGGAAATCCTGCTCTATAATCCCTCTACCAGGTCATTAATAAACATATTAAACAGGAGAGAATCCAATACTGACTCCTGTGGCTCCACTGGAGACTGTGACCCAGTCTGAGTATTTACCATTAATAAGCACCCTCTGTTTCCTATCACTAAGCCAGTTGTGAACCCAAATGCATGTATTTTCCACCAGTCCCAATATTCTCATTTTGTATTCCAAACTTTTATGTGGTACAGTATCAAAAGCCTTTGAAAAGTCTAGACACACAATATCCACCACACTACCTATATCTAGTCTAGAATTAGCCTCTAAATATGAACTGATCAGATTAGTCTTACGGGACTGATTCCTCATATACCCATGCTGATTTGGCGTTACAAGATTATTTACATTGAGATACTTCAGGATAGCATCTCTCTAGAGGTCACACTTACCAGCCTATAGTTTGCAGAATTACTGGCCTATAGTTTCCTGGCTTATTTTTAGACCACTTTTTGAATATTGGCACCACATTTGTTATGTGCCAATCCTGTGGAACAGATCCAGTCGTTACTGAATCCTTAAATATTAGATGTAAGGGTCTCCATAATTCCCTCAGAACACGGGGGTGTATGCCATCTGGACCTAATGATTTGTCTATTTTAGTATTTTGAAGGTCATGTCGCACTGGGTTAAACAGGTGATCTTTAATGGAGAATTTACATTACCCCTAATCATGTCTTTGGTCATTGTATTTTCCTGTATAAATACTTTATAGAAGACAGCATTTAATAGATCTGCCTTTTCCTCCTCCTTCTCCACCATTACACCCAGATTATTTTTGAGAGGGGCCACATTGTCAGTAGTTACTTTCTTATTTATGTAATTGAAGAATAGTTTTTACTTTCCTTGCCAATTATTCTCTGCGCGTTTTAAAAATGTCCCATTTACTTTATGTTCCCATCACTTGAGGATATTGTCCCAGTTTATGCTGCTAAGCTCCTCTCTCAGCTGGTGAGAATTGGCTTTGCCAAAGTTTAGTGCTTTTGTACTCCCTCTACCCCTGACCTCCATTTCTGGCAATCTGTCAAATTTGAGAAAATTAGGTCTAAAATTGCTTTGCCTCTTGTTGGGTCCTGCAATAGTTAGGAAGGTAATTACTGGCAAAAATCTGTTACCTTTATTGGACCACTTCTTACTAGAGCAGACATTCCCCTGGCTGTCAGAGGAAGTATCTTTCTGCAGAAATGTTACCCCTCTACTAACATCTCCCTCATCCGCCAATTTAGTAAACTTTGGGTGTGCCAGTTCAGGAATAACCTCCCTGAAACTCTTTCCTCCACCCCACTGCTTTCCTACCGTCGGCCATCTAGCTGCCTCCTATCTCTACAAATCCATGCTGCTATGCCCCTTAGCACTTACCCCAGCAAGCTCCTGCTATGAGAGCAAGAAATAACTTTCCAAGTTATCAATGTATCTCATTCTTGCGATCAGGATCTGGACTCCCAAATGTGCAACGCTCTTACGACTTGTACAGCAGTATGCCCCCTCAAACGGATGCTCAAGCAGAGCATACAAGGCACAAGATATACTCTGGACCAAATTCTTAAACATGGAAAACATCTTACCTAATGAGGATTATTACACAAAAACAAAAAATACAAGTAAAAAAGCACAGTCCCGATAAAAAGCATATAGACTCAAATGTTTTTTTTTTTCTCTAAAGTCCCTGAATTTAAAGTCACTTAATTTTAAATGACATTCAAGACAAAACACACTTTGAATTAAAATGCATTAGCAAGCTCACAGTTAGCTTTTAACCTTTTCACGACGGCTCACTGTATATAAACGTCGGCGCTTGCTGGGCTTTGTGCAGAGCCGACGTTTATAAACTGACCCTGCTAAATTGGGGATCGGGTCTCCCCAAGGGTCAGGAACTCCGTGAACACAGCAATAATAGCTGCTGGTGTTCACGGAGACATGATCAGGACCTGATAAGTTCAAGTCCCAATCATGTAGCTACCATATCAGGGAAAGTTTGTTGCAGTAACAAACTGATATTAGCTGTCCGCCCGCCTGTGGGCAGCATTGGGAGCAGGTGTTAGCTGTATCTGTATCCTACGGTCGGAGCCGTGCTCTGATCGGAGGTTTTAACCCCTTGGATGCCGCGGACCGTAACAATCTGTATAATAAAACTGAAACATTATTTAACCTACATGGTGAACATCGGAAAAAAAAAACCGAAAAAATCCGACGTAAGTAATGATTTTTCGCCATCTCACCCTACAAAATATGCTATAAAAAGTGATCGAAAAGTCACATGTACCCCAAAACAGCACCAATAAAAAGCACAGGTTGTCTCGGAAAAAATAAGCCCTCAACTAACACTTTTAACTGAAAAATAAAAATGTTACGCATCTCAGAAGATGTTGATGCAAAGATAATTGATTTCCTTCCACAAAAGGATTTTTGTTCTGCAAAACTAGTAACGCATAAAAAAACAATATAAATGAGGTATCGCTGTAATCGTACCGACCCGCAGAATAAATGTTACTTATGCTGTACGCTGTGTGGAAAAAAAGATTAATAGGTAAAACACAATGCCAGAATTGATGGGGATTTTTTTTTAATCCACCAAGAAAGCGTTAATAAAAGTTAATCAATAAGTCATAGATACCCATAAATGTTAATTACAAAATACATCTCATATCACAAACAACAAGCCCTCATATGGCTACAGCACCAGAAAAAATATATATATATAGCTTGTACAATGTGAAGACAAAAACCCCAAAAATCGCCAAATCATTAGAACATAACTGGCTGCGGCAGGAAGAAAATGTATAAGCTGTATATTAGGGGACACCCCAGATTTAGAGTTTACGAGGGAAAGTAAACCAGAACTGACCCCCAGAGTGACCCCTCCCCCAATCATACAAGCTACTGGGGACATAGTAGTAGTAAATTTCGTGTTCCCCATGTACTCTGCACAGCTTACATATTCACTCTTCATCTGCTGTGCAGTCACGTCTGGGATACTAATGCTCACTACACCCCTTGATAAGTTCTTTGAGGGGTGCAGTTTTTAAAATGGGGTAACTCCTTAGGGGATTCCACTTTTCTGGTACCTTAGAGGCTCTGCAAACATGACACGGTGTCCAGATACCAAACATCTAAATCTGCACTCCAAAAGCCACATAGCGCTACTTCCCTTCTCTGCCCTCCTGTGTGCCCAAACTGCAGTTTATGCCCACATGTATTACACTGGTGTACCCAGGGTAACGTACTTAATGTCATATGTGGGTATAAACGGCTGTTTGGGCACAGCCGGGCACAGAAGTGAAGGAGCGCTATTTGGTTTTTGGAGCACAGAATTAGACGGTTTGGTTTTTGGACACCATGACACTTTTTCAGAGCTCCTGAAATGCCAGTAAAGTGGAATCCCCTGACATGTCACCCCATTTTGGAAACTACACCCCTGAAGGAATTTATCCAGGGGTACAGTGAGAATTTTTAACCCCCAAGTGTTGCCTTAATTAATTTTCCAGAAATGAATACGCAACTGATGGTGTAAGATGAAAATGACACTTTTTCCAGGAATATGTCATTTCAGTGCGTAATATGTTGTGCCCGGCTTGTATCAGAGATGAATGCTCCAAAAGCTGTTGTGCTCGGGACACCCACTTAACAGTTTTTGGAGGTTGTGTCTCTGGTGACACAAGTTGGGTACAACATATCGGCACTGAAATGGTGTATCTATGGAAAAAGTGCAATTTTCACTTTTTCATTATCAGCTGCACATTCATTTCTGGAAATGAAATTAATGCAACACTCAAAGTTTACAAATGCTCGCTACACCACTTGATAAATCCCTTCAGGGGTGTAGTTTCCAAAGTGGGGTCACATTTCTGCGGGTTCTACTTTACTGGCAATTCAGGGGCTCTGCAAAAGTGGCATGACATCGAAAAACCAAACTGTGCTCCAAAAACCAAAATAGTGCTCCTTCCCTTCTGTGCCCAAACATCAATTTATACCCACATATGACATTAAGTACGTTATCCTGGGTACACCAGTGTCATACATGTGGGCATAAACTGCCGCTTGGGCACACAGGAGGGTGCAGATAAGGAGGAGCGCTATGTGCTTTTGGACCGCTGATTTAGTTTGCTGATTTTTGGACGCAATGTCACATATATAGAAACTCTAAAATTGCCCCTACAAAATGGGGTCGCCTCTTGGGGAATTCCAATTTACTGGCACCACCAGGGCTCTGCAAAAACAACATGGCGTCCAGAAAATCCCTCCAAATCTGTACACCAAAAGCTAAAAAGCGCACTGCTCCATCCCTTCTGAGCCCTGCTGTGTAACCAAGCAACATTTTACACTTACATATACAACTTCTTTCTACTTGGGATAGCCCAGATAATAGTTTTAGGAGTGCATGTCTCTGATGACACAAAGTGGGTGCAACGTATTGGGCACTGACATGGCATATTTCTTTAAAAATTAAAATTTTCACTTTGTACATTAATTTTCAGGAAGCACTCTTAGGCTCAAAATTATAATACCCCTTGATAAATTCCTTGAGGGGTGTAGTTTCTAAAATGGAGTCACTTTTTGGGGGTTTCCATTGTATTGTTACTTTAGGGGCTCTGGAAATGCGACTTGGCATCTGAAAACTATTCCAGCAAAATCTGCCCTCCAAAACCAAATAGCGCTCTTTCCATTCCGAGTCCCACCATGTACCCATACAGCACATTATAACCACATATGGGGTATTCCCATGTTCAGGAGAAATTGTGTGACAAACCTTGGGGAACTTTTTCTCCTTTATCCTCTTGTAAAAATAAAAATGTTTGGACTAAATTGACAGTTTATTGGAAAAAAAGTAATTTTTTATTTTCATGTCCCAATGTTAATAAAATCTGTGAAACAGCTGTAGGGTCAAACTGCTCATTATATCTCTTTATATGTTCTGTGAGGGGTGTAGTTTCCAAAACGGGGTTACTTTTGAACGTTTCCCTTGTACTGGTACTTTAGGGGCTCTGCAAATGCGACATGGCACCTGAAAACTATTCCAGCAAAATCTGCCCTCCAAAAGCCAAGTAGCGCTCTTTCCATTCCAAGCCCCACCATGTACCCATACAGCAGATTATGACCAGATATTGGATATTGCCACGTTCATGAGCAATTGTTTAACAAACTGTGGGGTGCTTTTTCTCCTTTAACCCCTTATGAAAATGAAAAATTTGGGGAAAAAGTGACATTCTAGTAATTTTTCATTTACACATTCCAATGTTAATAAAATCTGTGAAAAGGCTGTTGGGTCAAAATACTCACTATACCACATGATAAATTCTGTGAAGGGTGTAGTTTCCAAAATGGGGTCACTTTTGGGTGGTTTCCTTTGTACTGGTGCTTTAGGGGCTCTGCAAATGGGACATGGCACCGAAAAGTATTCCGGCAAAATCTGCTTTTCAAATGCCCATTGTCGCTCCTTCCCTTCTGTGCACTGCCGTGTCCCCAAACTTCAGTTTACACCCACATGTGGGGTATTTCTGTGCTCGGGAGAAATTGCATAACAAACTGTGAGATGCATTTGTCCTTTAACCCTTTGTGAAGGTGTTAATTTTAGGGCTAAATGAATGTGTTACTGAAAAAAAAATGAAATGTCTAAATTTCACTTCCATATTGTTTTAATTTCTGTGAAATGCTTAAAGGGTTCACAAACTTCCCAAATGCTGTTTTGAATAATTTGAGGGGTGCAGTTTTGAAAATGGGGTGATTTATGGGGGGTTTCTAAGATATAGGCCTTCATAATTCCCTTCAGAACAGAAGTGGTCCCTAAAAAATTAGTTTGGGAAATTTTCTTGTAAATCTGGAAAATCGCTGTTACACTTGTAAGCCTTCTAACATCCAAAATAAATTAAAGGACGATTAAAAGATGAAGCCAATATAAAGCAGAGATATGGTAGATAATATTTATTAATGTATTTGTGTGATATGACTATGTGTTTGAAAAGCAGAGCATTTCAAATTTTGAAAATTGCGATTTTTTCCAAATTTCCATCAAATTTCCTATTTTTTTTTTATAAGTAAATATAAAAATATTGATCAATATTTACCACTAACATGAAGTACAATGTGTCACGAAAAAACAATCTCAAAATCACTTATGTAAGTTAAATCGTCTCAAAGTTATTGCCATATAAAGTGACACATGTCAGATTTGAAAAATGAGGCCTGGTCACGAAGGCACTTTTAGGCTGTGTCCTGAAAAGGTTAAAGCTGCTCCTACTCAGATGCAGTAACTACTGCAAGTAATTCCTCTATTTGCAAAGGATTATCTTCACTGTGGAAAACTGAGTACCTGCTTCTTAACTTCTGATTTACTTACATTTTCAGCAAATAGTACCACCTAGTGACCATGGAGTTCAATTACATCTCTCTATAACAAGGCTTCCCAGAGGAACTGTTCATTTTCTACTTCCAGACAATTATTTCCAGTTTGCAGACTAATGCCCTATCTCAGGAGTAGGCAACCTTTTTTGTTCGGCAAGCAGATTTCGATTAAAAAAATCAAAGTTGAGGTACTCAGAGTGCTGGTCAATAATTGTAAGTCTGACGACCCCGACACACGGTATTATGTCACATAGCAGCCCCTGCACACGGTATTATGTGACATAGCGACCCCTGTACACGGTATTATTTCATATAGCGGCCCCTGCATACGGTATTATGTCCCATAGCGGCCCCTATACACGGTATTATGCCCCATACCGGCCCCTGCACACGGTATTATGCCTCATAGCGGCCCCTGCACACAGTATTATCCTCCATAGCGGCCCCTGCACACAGTATTATCCTCCATAGCGGCCCCTGCACACAGTATTATCCTCCATAGCGGCCCATGCACACAGTATTATCCTCCATAGCGGCCCCTGCACCCAGTATTATCCTCCATAGCGGCCCCTGCACACAGTATTATCCTCCATAGAGGCCCCTGTACACAGTACTATTCTCCATAGTGGCCCCTGCACACAGTATTATGTGCTATAGCGGCCCCTGCACATGGTATTATGTCCCATAGTGGCCCCAGAACACAGTATAATATTCTAACTTTTCTATTATAACTTCTCATCAGACCCAGAGTATAATAAGCTGAGGGCCAAGAGAGGTGACAAACATAAAAAACAATGTTATTCACTTTTTCCTGCGCTTTGCAGCCGCTCTGTTCTCTTCGGGCGTTTCTCCCTGACATCAGCGACTGATTGGGTCTCAGGGGTCACGTCGGGTCATTATGCGTAATGACATCGGACGTGACCCCTGAGGCCCTGTCAGCGATCTCTTACGTCAGGCAGAAGCGCCCGAAGAGCACAGGGCGGCTGCGGATCCAGGGAAGGTGAGTTAGCATTGTTTTTTATGTTTGATAACCTCCTGAAGAGACCCCACAGTATAATAATAGCAGTTTCGTTTCGGCCCTGTTTGGGCCGATTGAAACTGCTGGGTGAGGACTCTGCTGCCCATGCCAGGGAAATATTCCTCGCATGCCACTCTTGGCACGTGTGCCGGGGGTTGCCGACCCCTGCCCTATCTCTATGTAACTCATTGCATCCAGGTGATCCTCAGTCCATCTTGCAGCCTCTTTCTGTCATAGGCCAGCACGGGTATGGATAACTACCTACTGAAACACCCAACAAACATGGCGAAAAAACAACACAAAATGTGCCACCTAGGACACATCGGGCTCATCTGCAGCAAAAAGAACTAGAACTACCCAAAATGAGATACCTAAGGCACTAAAGCCATCTGTCAATTTTCAGCATTCAAACTACCACCAGTTTCTAGCACTACTGGAAGACCGAGACTTCCAGTCATCATTGTGATCCCCCACATGGCAACTGAGGTAGCACAGGAGGTAATGCGCCACCTAATGAATCTCCTGGACAAAAGGCTACATCATCTCCTGAATTCCATCAGTTTGGCCATAACCCAATATTAGCTGTTATCCAACACATAGGAGAGATGGAACCACAAATTGCTGAAAGTGACCTGACGACCACCTCCCAGGTCACCTCCTCTCATGAAACCTATTAGAAGCAACCTTCACTTTGTCAGGATTCTTAAGTGAGTCAAGGGTGATGACCTGTTGATGTTCTTGGCATAAGACTGCTAGACCTATTGTTTCCTGCTGATCTTCTACTCATTGCAAGGGCCCACCACCAGCGCAACACTGTGGCGAAGGACAATGAAAGACCACAGCAAATATTTCCACGAAGAAACAAAGAAGAAAAGCCATCCAACAACGCTGGGCTGTCATGGTCCGGGGCCCCCCACCTTTTTTTATACAGTGGGGAAAAAAAGTATTTAGTCAGCCACCAATTGTGCAAGTTCTCCCACTAAAACAGATGAGAGAGGCCTGTAATTGACATTAAGTAGACCTCAACTATGAAAGACAAAATGAGAAAACAAATCCAAAAAATCACATTGTCTGATTTTTAAAGAATTTATTTGCAAATTATGGTGGAAAATAAATATTTGGTCAATAACAAAAGTTCATGTCAATACTTTGTTATATATCCTTTGTTGGCAATGACAGAGGTCAAACGTTTTCTGTAAGTATTCACAAGGTTGGCACACACTGTTGCTGGCATGTTGGCTCATTCCTCCATGCAGATCTCCTCTAGAGCAGTGATGTTTTGGGGCTGTCCCTGGGAAACACGGACTTTCAACTCCCTCCAAAGGTTTTCTATGGGGTTGAGATCTGGAGACTGGCTAGGCCACTCCAGGACCATGAAATGCTTCTTACGAAGCCACTCCTTCGTTGCCCTGGCGGTGTGCTTGGGATCATTGTCATGCTGAAAGACCCACCATCTTCAATGCCCTTGCTGATGGAAGGAGGTTTGCACTCAAAATCTCACGATACATGGCCCCATTCATTCTTTCATGTACATGGATCAGTCGTCCTGGTCCCTTTGCAGAGAAACAGACCCAAAGCATGATGTTGCCACCCCCATGCTTCACAGTAGGTATGGTGTTCTTTGGATGCAACTCAAGCATTCAGTCTCCTCCAAACACAACGAGTTGTGTTTCTACCAAACAGTTCTACTTTGGTTTCATCTGACCATATGACATTCTCCCAATACTCTTCTGGAACATCCAAATGCTCTCTAGCAAACTTCAGATGGGCCCGGATATGTACTGGCTTAAGCAGGGGGACACGTCTGGCACTGCAGGATCTGAGTCTCTAGAGGCGTAGTGTGTTACTGACGGTAGCCTTTGTTACGTTAGTCCCAGCTTTCTGCAGGTCATTCACTAGGTCCCCCCGTGTGGTTCTGGGATTTTTGCTCACGTTCTTGTGATCATTTTGACCCCATGGGGTGAGATCTTGCGTGGAGCCCCTGATCGAGGGAGATTATCAGTGGTCTTGTATGTCTTCCATTTTCTAATTATTGCTCCCACAGTTGATTTCTTCACACCAATCTGCTTGCCTATTGTAGATTCAGTCTTCCCAGCCTAGTGCAGCTCTACAATTTTGTTTCTGGTGTCCTTCCACAGCTCTTTGGTCTTCACCATAGTGACTGAGGTTGTGGACAGGTATCTTTTATACAGATAACAATTTCAAACAGGTGCCATTACTACTGGTAAGAGGAGGCTCTTAAAGAAGAAGTTACAGGTCACTGAGAGCCAGAAATCTTGCTTGTTTGTAGGTTACCAAATACTTATTTTCCACCATAATTTGCAAATAAATTCTTAAAAAATCAGACAATGTGATTTTCTAGATATGTTTTCTCATTTTGTCTCTCATAGTTGAGTTCTACCTATGATGTCAATTACAGGCCTCTCTCATCTTTTTAAGTGAGAACTTGCACAATTGGTGGCTGACTAAATAAATACTTTTTTTCCCCACTGTATTATTAGACTTTTCTGCAGCAGTAACTGCCAAACGGAAGCTATTCTTTCCCATCTGCAAACACAGTTTGATCATGACATTAGAATTCAACCCTAATACCCAGTCTTACTCCAGGTAACTGAAAATGGCTGAGCTGTTACGTTCACTGACCCCCGAAGTTGCAAACAGCCCACTTCTTACCGAATGATCCAGCTAGATAGTCAGAGCTTCACTAACCATACTGGAGTCTGACTCTTGTTGACCTAATCTACCTCTCTGTAAGCGGGACAGTGATGATTACATAGAAATGTTTTTTTATTATTTTTATTTTGTATTAATGTTCTTTTCTTCTTTTTTTTTCAGTTCCCTGTTTATCCTGTTCCCTTATCCAGAAGATTTCGATTTGAGATATATATATATATATTTATTTAATTTTTATTAATTTTTTTTATTTATTTGCATCATACATTGTTATTTATTTTGTAAAAATGGAGAAGGGGGAGGGAAAACAGGAAAGGGTGATAACAAGAAGTCTAGTTAAGTCCGGAAAAAGCCCATCAACTTGCTCCCTGTAAACTGGATTGCATTGCGAAGTCCATCTTCAGTAGGTAGAAAATCTCTGTGTACGTCAGTACAGGAACCAGGGCAAAACTTGGGGAGTGGTGGATACAACTACGTACAGGGAGAATTGGTGAATGGGAAGAAATTAGAGCAGAGGAAGAAAAGAACAAAAAAAAAGAAAGAAAGAGAAAAATGAAAGGGGGAGGGGAAAAGCGTGAATCTGCTGTCCCTCCCCCCCCCCCCCATGCACAATTCCCCAGGGGCTCGCAGAGAAAGTCTGCAAAGCGCGCAGAAGAAGAGAAGGTGGCCCAGTAGAACCATGTCTTTTGGAATTGAGCAGCAGCTGAGTCATCAGTGTGTATCATACACTTCATGCAGTAGATCTCGCAAACCCGTTGTAGCCATTGGGACGTTGTGGGAGGTTCAGGGGAGCGCCAACAGGCAGGAATACAGGAGCTCGCCACATTTCGGAGGAGTTTCAGCAAGGAGTGTTTATATATGCATAATGACATACTGTATTATTATGATGAGGAGAACCCAGGCTGAGGTTTGCCATATGGAGCCAGCGCATGATTCTCTGGACATTCGTCCAGAAAGGACTTAGCTTGGAGAAGTTCCAGCGCATGTGCAGGTGTAGCTGAACCAAGAGAAAGAGCCTTCCGTCCATGTTGCCAGGACCTCCCCAATTACCCACAGCAATAGAGGAAGGTTGAGCCAGAAGACATCCCTCACCTTCGCCGGGAGGCACATACCGACATATCGGATGGAGTCCGTGACTCAGTGACAGTAGAAGTTAGTCTGTAGGAGGTTTTTCAGGCATGGGGTAATATTAAGCGCCATAGCCTCAGACTTATGCATATTAATTTCAAAATTTGACAGAGTAAAGTATCTGGCCAGCTCCTCAACAAGACCAAGGAGGGAAATATGAGAGGTAAGGAAGAACATAAGGTCATCTGCATATGCGACAATTTTGACAGAGCAGCCTCCAATTACACTGGACAATGAAGATTTTGCTTCCTAAACACTTTTGAGTTTTTCTTTTGCAATTTGACTGCTTATCATGAAAATCACCTAGACATTTTCCTGTCACATATCTTTTTTCAGAAATCTTCTGTTTTAGCTATTTTTTTTTTCATATTTTCAGGGTGTTCAAGTATTATCCACAATATATGTGCTGTACTGTTATGTAATTTATAGGCAAGCAAAGGCATTAATTGCTTGCATTTCATTGAAGTCGAAAAACTTCAGTGGAATTGTTAGACTAGGCAAATGTCTAGACATGTCTGTTCGGTGTCTGCAGAGGCTGTAATATCTGCTTGCAAAGATTCTACAAGTTATTTCAAATCTAAGCAGCTATAAACTACTCCAGTATGATCTGATATAGCTAAAATGTCTCGTCAGTGTCGGAACAGTCACAATAACTTCTGTTACATTGGTAGCAAGTACACGCTTAAGCCTCAAAGACGCACAATGACAGCTCTTATCATGAAAGGCTATGAGCTGTACTTTGGATGCAAGATTGGGGATCAAGACAAATCCTGGGCTCCTCACATATGTTGTGTAAGATGTGCTGTTGATCTTAGAGGTTGGCTGAGAGTTTCTCGCAAGTCAATGTCATTTGCCGTCCCAATGATATGGCGGGAACTGAAGGATCATGTGACCAACTGTTACTTCTGTCTAACCAATGTCTCTGGTTTCTCTGCTAAGAATAAAAAATGCATTGACTATCCCAATCTCCTTCAGCTATGAGAACAGTTTCATATGATGACACTCTTCCAGTACCAAAGCCACCAGAGACATGGAGCCTGGAGGAGGCAGCCGATGAAGATGTTGCAGTCCATAGATCAGAGATGGAGAATGATGCTGATTCAGACTTTGAGCCATGTATGTCTGGTGAGCCTCATCTTCTAACACAGCCAGAACTGAATGACTTGGTCCGGGACTTATTTGTCAAAAGCAAATGCAGAGTTACTGACTTCAAGACTTCAAGGATGGCATTTGCTGTCACCTGGTACAAAAGTTTCTGTCTTTCGAAGCCGCCAAGATGACTTAACACAGTTTTTTGAACAGGTTGATAACCTGTGTTTCTGCACAGACATTGATGGGTTGTTCGCAGCTTTGGGTGGTGTGCATGAGCTGAATCAATGGCGTTTCTTTATTGACTCAGTGTTAAGTCTCAAGACTGTCTTGTTACACAATGGTAATGTTCATCCTTCAATACCTGTTAGCTATGCTGCACACATGAAAGAAACATACGAGAACATGGAACTGTTGTTGATACACATGAACTATAGCAACTTCAACTGGGTCATCTGTGGAGATTTAAAAGTAGTGGCACTGCTGCTTGGATTGCAACTCACATCTACTAAGTACTGCTGTTTCATTTGCAAATGCTATGCAGTCACATTACAGTAGAAGGAAGTAGCCAATCCGTAACCAGTTGACTCCCGATCAGAAAAGTGTTGCACATAAAGCACTTCTGACCCAGCAATGATATTTCTGCCTCCTCTTCAAATAAAACTTGGGCTGATGAAAAATTTTGTGAAAGCAATAAAAAAGGATGCAGAAGGTTTACATTATTTGAGACAAATGTTCCCAGGAATAACCAATGTCAAGATTAAGGAAGGCATTTTTGTTGGTCCACAAATCCAACACATCATGAATGACAAGCACTTCGAAGAGCTGCTGGTGGGGCCTGAGAAAATTGCTTGGAAATCTTTCAACTACATTGAATTGGTTGACAACCTTCTTGAAGCTTACAAAGCAATGAAGTGCAACATGTCATTGGAAATTCATTTTCTGCATTCTCATTTGACATGCGTTCCAGATCCTTCAAAGACAATTGAATGAAGTGAAAACTCAAGTCCCTCAAATGGAAGGACAAGTACATGAATTGCGTGCAAATTCTTCTGCTGTCAGTGCCACTTCTCAAGTTTATCGGATTCCACTACCTGAAAAATTTGGTGGAAAGAAACATTTGTACCGAGGATTTCTTAATCATTGCCAGATGATTTTTTTCTACGCATTACTCTCAGTTCCCTACTGATAGATCCAAAGTTGTATTCATTATTGCCCTGCTAATAGATGATGCACAAGCATGCCTATCACCCTATTTAGAACAAGATCATGCCATTTTGGATGATTAGAAGGACTTTCTTGCAACAATGAATTTAGTATTTGATGACCCTAACCGCTGCACCACTGCTGAGGGGGCTTTACGTGATCTTTGCCAGGGAAGACACTCTGTTGCACAGTATGCTGCAGAGTTTCGGGGCTGGGCTTCTGATATTTCCTGGAACACCTCCCCACTAAAATGTCGGTTCTATGGAGGATTTCTGAATCAGTTAAAGATGAGATTGTTAAAATAGAACTTCCTGCTGACTTTGAGAAATATATATTATACATCCGTATTGACCAAAGACTCCTGGAAAGTAAGCAAGAAAGACGGGGCTATTATGATCCGGGCACCTTCTCCCATTTACCAGAGGGTCATTTTCTCCCAAAGATGCAGACACCTTCTCAAACGATATCTGCCCCAGAACCTATGCAAGTGGATGCTATCTGGGGACCAATTTCAACTGCTAAAAAACGTCGTCGCCTTGCTGAAAGACTATGCCTTTATTGTGGACAACCTGGACATTATGTTCTTGACTGCCCTAATAAACCTCAAAGGGCAGTTGTAACATCCTTGCCTGTCTGGGCTTTGGCACCATCCTCCGGGCGCACGCTGCGGCGCAGGAGGCGTGTCCAGTCATGATTCCTTCCTTTGGGTTTTGCTTGTATTGTCTGAACACTGTCCTATTCCCCCACCTCCTTAATTGATTTTCCACCACACCCTTCTCCTTCACCTTGCTTTCCCCCTGCTCCACTAACTTAAGTCTTACCTGTGTGATTGACAGCTTATCTACCTATCAAGTCTGGGGCAGATTCTTCCTCCCTATTTATTGTTTGCTCACTTTCCCATTGGCACCTGCTATTGCATTATGCGTACTGACTATACTCCTTGTTCTTTGTTACCTGTTCTTCTGATTTCCTGACCACTGGCTTCCCTTTGACTTTTCTCTTGGATTGTGTTTTTGTACTGCATTGCTTGTTTGTTACCGGCCCTTTGGCTAGCTGACCTCCCTTTGTTGTCTTCGTCCTGTCTGCGTTCTGTGTATCACTTATTGTAAGCAGGTACTGTCGACTGGTTACTGGTTGTCGCCTAGGACAGATTGGGCAAGTTAGCCAGGGACAGTGGGGGGATTCAGCTTAGGGTCCACTGTCTTGTTGTGCCCTTCCCCCCAGAGTTCTCCAACAGCTACTGGGGAATTGCTCCTCTAGCGATTCCCTTACAGCAGTTGCTGCATCTGAAATTAGACCAAATTCAGAGTATTGTTCCCACTGTGCTTCGCTTAGTCTGGTGACACAGCCTCTGTTTTCCACCACACCATGTCCTGATAATATTATGATAATATGACTTCTAACCGACCTCATTTCACCTTACCAGTTCAGCTTTCTTATGGTTCTTTCAAGTTGTCCACTACAGCAATGTTGGATTCCGGTGTAGCTGGAAATTTTATGGACATTAAGTTTGCATTTGATAATCATATTGAGCACAGTCCAAGATCTATGACAGTTGAAATAGTGACTGTTGATGGGTCACCTTTAAATTCTGGTCCTGTTACTCATGAAACTACCGAACTGGAAGTATTGATTGATCCTGGTCATGAGGAGAGGATTAGTTTCCAGTTAATCTCTTCACCAAAATTTCCAGTAATTTTGGGCATACCATGGCTTAGCATCCATAATCCTTCAGTACACTGGAAATCAGGAAATGTAACTTTCACTTGTGAATATTGTCAACAAAATTGTCAACTGAAGCAGTCAATTCCTTTCCAGGTGGGAGCTACTGAAAGCTCTATCACTAACTCTGTAGAATTACCTGAACCGTATGAGGAATTTAAAGATGTGTATGACAAAAGGAATGCTGACCAGCTACCCCAGTAAGATCCAAGCTATTTTAGACTTGCCTTCTACCACGAATGTCAAGGAGGTCCAAAGATTTGTTGGCTTTGCAAATTTCTACCACAAATTTATTAGGAATTTCTCAAAGGTTATTAGTCCAATAACACAACTAACCCAGAAAGGAATTCATTTTAAATGGTCTTCAAGTGCAGACAAAGCATTTACCCAATTAAAGACACTTTTTACTTCTGCTCCTATCTTAGTTCATCCTAATCCAGACCTCCCATTTATAGTTGAAGTGGATGCTTCAGATTCGGCAGTAGGAGCAGTATTGTTCCAAAGAGTTGGGGATAAACAGTTGCTTCATCCTTGTGCTTTTTCCTCCTGTCTGATGTCACCTCCTGAAAGAAACTGTGACGTTGGGAGAAAAGAATTACTGGCAATTAAAAAGCATTCACGGAATGGAGGCATCTTCTTGAAGGGGCATCTCATGTGGTGCAGGTTCTTACGGATCACCGAAATATTGAATTTATCGGCTAAGCCAAAAGACTTTCTGGTAGACAGGCTAGATGGTCTTTATTTTTTTCAAGATTTAATTTCATCATTTTCTATAGATCTGGATCCCGCAATGGAAAAGCAGATGCCTTATCCCGGATGTTTTCCAAAATAACGCAAGATGACACACCTGAAACCACCATCTTACCTGCTAAGAATTTTGTGGGGGCAACCATTTCCAAAGGTATACTTCAGAGGATTAAAGAAGGTTATAGTGGAGACCCTTTCCTTAATCATCCCCCCACAGATATAGATTTGGCGTTCAAAGACGGGTTTGGACTCTTAATCAGTGTGTTTATGTTCCTGAGACTACTTGATTAGAAATTCTGTGCCTTGATCATGTCTCTAGACCTGCAGGTCACATGGGAGTCAAAAAGACCAAAGAACTTTTGTCCCGCTCATTTTGGTGGCCTAAATACCAGATGATGTCAAGAAGTATGTTTCTTCCTGTCAAACCTGTGCTAGGAATAAGACCTCTCGTTCCTCATCAGTAGGATTACTTCAGCCTCTTCCTATTCCATCTCGTCCTTGGTATTCTGTCTCTATGGACTTCATTGTTGAACTACCATCTTCAAAAGATATGCGCACAATTCTAGTTGTGGTAGACCGTCTTTCCAAAATGGCTCATTTTATACCCACAAAGGGGTTCCCTCTGATGAAGAGACTGTGGAATTGGTCATTCGAGAAGTTTTACACCTATATGGCATACTCGGCAATGTAGTTTCTTACCGCGGGGTACAGTTTACCTCAAAGTTCTGGAAGAGTTATTGTGCCACGCTAGGAATTGAAGTGAACTTATGTTTTTCATCCACAGTCTAAAGGCCAAACTGAGCGTACTAACCAAACCCTTGAACAGTAATTGTGGTGTTATACAAGTTATCTCCAGGATGATTGCGTGAATTTTCTTCCTACAGCGGAATTTGCTTATAACAACTCCCAGCATTCTTCTACGTCCATATTTTGTCAATATGGGTTTCCATCTTACATTCATTCCTAATCTTCCAATTTCTTCTTCAGTTCCTTTTGTCACCGACAGACTGTCTACTTTGAAGCAAGTTCAAGAAAAATTGACAAACACCCTGCATGAAGCTCAGGATCACTGTAAGAAAACTGCTGATAGACATCTCAAGTCTTTCCCTTCCTTTGGTATAGGAGAAAAGGTATGTCTCTCTACAACAAAAATTGAAGCTCAAGATACCTTCAACCAAGCTAGGTCAGAAATTTATTGGACCATTTGAAATTGTGGCTCAAATTAATCCTGTAGCGTTTTGTTTAAAACTTCCAGACTCTATGCGGATTCACTCTGTTTTTCATTCCTCCCTTCTCAAGCCTTTTGTGGAAAATCCATTCCCGGGACGTAACTTGCCTCTACCTGATCCAGTTATTGTTGAAGGAGAAGAGGAATATGTTGTCAAAAATATTTTGGATTCTAGAATTTCTCGAAATCAGTTACAGTACTTGATAAAGTGGCAAGGATTTGGTCCTGAAGATAACTTATGGGAACCAGAAAACAACATTCATGCTCCACAACTAGAGAGAATTCCATTACCGCTATCCAGGCAAGCACTATCCAGAGGACGCTCCTGGAAAAGAGGGAGTAATGTCAGGAATTGAGTTCACTGGGTCTTGAACTATTCACTTCCCGGCCATGTTCTGCAGTCTTGACCATTATGTCATTGAAGAAGCCTGTTTGTTCTTTGCCTTGCTTAGCCTGGACTTTTCTATTGGAATGATTAGCTTAGGGATCGCACCTGCTCTGTGGCCAATAACAGTACAGCAATCCCTATATAAACCCACAGCTTACTCCATCCTGTGTCTGAATTATTCTGGATGTCTGCCTCCTGTTTGCCCTGATCCTCACCACTACACTACTTCTCCTGTGTATCGATTTCTGCATATATCTGACTATGGCTGATCTACTGCTCCTGTGCACCGATTTCTGTATATGTCTGACTACGGCTGATTTACTGCTCCTGTGTACCAATTCTTGCATGCGTTTGACTACGGCTGATCCACTGCTCCTGTGTACCGAATCTTGCATACGTCTGACCATGGTTGCTTCTTACTCCTGAGGTACTATTCTGCCTATTTAACTCCTCATCTACTACTGTTTAAGTACTGTGCCATTGATACAGATTTGCAAAGGTTACCAACTGGGAACACAACTTCCCTTTAATGAACAAAAATCTGCCCTGTGGAATAGTCCAGACCTCGTCCAGAGACCAAGGGGCTGTGCAAGCTATCAGAATCGTGACCCTGCATAAGCACAAGTCGTCTGCACATCTATGGGGAAAGAGGGAGCCAGAGAGATTTGGTACCTTATCCTTACAGAAATGTGTTTCCTGTAGGAAAACAACCTGAGTCTGGAGCCACCAAAAATCCCAGAGAAGCATAATGCAATTCTCAGGTGTGTGAAGACCATGTACATTATATGAGAATATGCGCAGGTCAGCTGCCATCTCAGGAAAATACAAGCATAGAAAAGACAGAGAATGGGAGAAGCAGGGAAAAGTGAGTGAGGATGAAAGAGAAAAAAAAAGGGGTGGTTAAAAATGCTAGTGAGGGGCGTGAGGGATAGGGCTAAAGGGAGGGTTGGGAAGGTAGTTACTGTATAGTCTAGGTAGGTAGCAGGAAGGAGTGGAATAGGGGTAGGTGGAACTTACTCAGGAGACTAAGGATTTGGCAATTAATTAGGGGCAGTGGTACCAGCCAGGCTTACCCTGAGGGATCCCTAAGAAAGGAGTTGGTAAGGCACATAGGGAGATGGAGACCGCCACCCATGTTAACTATGGATCAAGAATACACTTACTTCTCCCAAGTCCACCATACCCACTACTGAATTGGCTACTTGCTTTTGGATACTTTCTTTCACAAGGTCACCCACTGCACTATGGAACTCATTACTATTTCAGATCCTATTACTCCAACATTCACCGTGGGTCCCCTTGAGTTGCAAGTAGGAACTGAAGATACCCTTCCTACCTTTTTACCTCTGTCCATTGAGCAGAACTACCTTGTAATAAACAATTGATGGACACTTTAACATCAGCCTATCACACAAGCAGTGTCAAACTCACTTGTAACACCTATTTTAGATGAGGGGGCAAAACGGAAAAAGCTTATTAGCAATGTAAACTAAACCAACTCACACCAGAACCACAATCTTAAATATATGCCACTCACTCACAATGGTGGACATATTATATTACTATTATTCTAATTTGTAGAAGGCACAACCATACTCCTCCACTGACACCTGGGATCTCTTGTCTTCTCTTGTCTTCCACACAAACTAACCTCTGAGGATAAGGGTACCCCCTTATCTACCCCAAGTTCAGAACAAGAGATTTCCCCTGCTATTGCCTCCCTCCTTAACTATAAAACACCTGTAAATTGATTCAGCCCCAGTTTACCTCTTGCAACACCTTCCTACTGAACTCTACCAATGAGGATCCTAGATCAAGCATTTTTATTGTATTATTTTTATTTTATTGTAGTATTTTACCATACTTTTACCTATACCAAATAAAGATCTATCAGATGTTGTAGCATTTTGTCTGCTATCCGTCCTAAATATTGAAAGCTGCGTTTCTGCAACATGGGGCTTCAGCCTAAGAATTCTTCAGTAAATTACTAATCCCTTCTCAGCTGGGAGACATTCTATCAAAGCAATACACACAGCATAGGTGGCTAAAATACAAGCATGGCAATCTAATCACGTCTCCCTCATGCTCCTTAGCCTTGACAGAGAAGGCTTTTGACTCATGGCAATTCCTAAATACCACTCTCTGTTTTTGGAATTTTGGGTATTGATTCCTTGAACTCCTTCAAACCCAAGTACAAACTAGACTGACAATTAAAGGCCATAATACTGTTCCTATCTTCTCTCCTTTTGAATTTTGCACTCGATCCCCTGCCGTGACACTTACACAGTTGGGGGGCTTTCAGGGCTTCACAATCGATGCGTAGGAACTGAAGCTAACTGCCTTTGCGGATGACTTTTTCCTTGTCTCTCACCCTCAGGATGTCTTGGGCCCACTGCTATGGGAAACAGATCTGAAGGGACTGCTTATGGGCTTTACTGTTAACATCAATGAGTCGGAGGCTCTACTCACTACTGATGCCCCCCAGACCAACCTGGTGTTTTGCCTTTCCCCAAAATGTAAACCCAGTCATTGATGCATCTGGGTGTTTAAATCACACAGACCCCCACCAAACTTTATACCACCAATCTAAACTATTTCTACACCCAACTACAATTGGATATGGCGGCATAGGTAAATTTTACGCTTCCATTAAATTTCTTAAAATTTTTTTTTTTTGCAAGACCTCAATACTTATTTCTAATTGACCCAATGACAAAACAAATAATAACTGGTCTTTTCTGTAAATTAATTTGGCAAGGTAACAAACCCCAGATAGGTTTACACTTCTTCCAACAACATAAATTGAACTGGGGTATCAATTTCCCAGATATTAGACTCTACAACCTAGCTGCCAACACCTGCATTCTCCAAGATTGGAGTTCAACAACTGTTCCTGTTAAGTCCCCATGGTTCAAAGGATCAATATGTTTTATATAGCCTTCCCCTGCCTACTTTATTTCCCATATGTTTCACTCTCAATGACAGTTAGGGACAAACCCACTGGTTCTGTCCTGGATCACCATCAGCCATTGTCTTGCTATTTTCTCCCAAATATCTATCTTCCATTTTGCTTTAACCCAGGTTTTCAGGGAGGGCACACCTAATATTCCACTGCTAGACAACGCAGGGCGCCGTTAGGGTTGTGGACCTGGTAAACACACAGGTCACTCTCATTTTACCAGGCATGTGCCAAGTATGAATTCCTCCAACCTCATCTCTTCCACTTTTATAGGTCCAAAATTACACAGCTGGTGTGTTGCACTCCAGGAGGGAAGAGGACTGGAATGACAAGTTCTGTGTAGGATTATGGTCAGGACTGATCCCTATAAGCAAATCTTTGCTTACTTCTCAATGCTTCAAAAGCAGATTGACTATTAGTCACACAATTAAGGACTGGGGCAGTGGACTTCTAATGATAAGGTACTCATAACTGAATTAATCCTACAAACCCTTGCCAGGGAGCTGAAATACATACCAGCAATCTCATACTGGGAAATGCTTTTGAAAATATGGTTCCCCATATGGAACCATCCATATGACCTCAACTATGAGAGTCAATTCATTTTTAATATATAGGTCAGTGAAAACCACATCCGTGCCATTTGTGTGCAGGAGGCCTAAGGCTGAGGTCCTACGTTGCGGAATTTTGCTGCGGTTTTTTGAGCCAAAGCCAGGAGTGGCTTCAGCAGAAAATAGAAGTATAAGAGCTTTCTATATATTCTATATATATATAAAAAACCACAGCAAAATCTGCAACAAAAAAAAGCTGTGTTTCTGCAACGTGGGGCCTCAGCTTTAGGGTGTTTCTTTTAAGGTGGTGACACACTGTGTACCCAGGTGCGGCTATAGCCAAATCCAGTCCCCAGGCACCAGTGCTATCACTTTGGGGTAAGTGTGACACTCATTAATTCCTGGCTGGGGTTTTGCTGTTACTACACTGCCAGGAATTAAAAGTGGCTGAAATTAATCCACATTTCACTTACAGAAAAGTGAAAGTACCAGTGGCCGGGGACTGGATGCAGCATCCAGGTACATAGTGTGTCACCATCGTACAGGTGTCACCTCACTCTGCTCCCAGTCATATACATTTACCACTAATTGTGGGTTACACATGTACTTACATTGCTTCTAATGGGAAAGTACAGGTGTATCAAAGCAAATAGCGGTAAACGCTGGGAGCACAGTATGGCAGCACCCTTATGTTACGGTTTGTGCTATATGACTTTAGTGTAGGTGTCGTCAGCCTTAAAATTATTTCTCGGCACTCCAAGGACCTCATCTTTGATTTTTTTATTTAAATCGGCACACCGAACAAAAAAGGTTGCCTACACTAGCTGTACTATATAAAGGCATTATGCCCAGCATAATGTTCCCTATAATACATTGTGTTTGGTTTAACATAGAAATTCTTGGTGACAGACAACCTCTAAGAGAACTGATTACTAAACTTTTTTCCCAATGGAGCAATGATTTATTGTGGACAGTTTATCAACCAGTTACGGTGCATGCACAAGAAGATAACCTGACCACAATAATGAAATCATAACTGAGTTTTTGACAAGAGTTTAATCATAGAAACTTCCTGTATTCATGGTTGTATTCATTGGCAACCTATCAAGACAAAAGACTGTCACCACCAAGAATATTAGAGGAAATCTTTAAAACTCTGCAGAACTTGTAATTATTTATATTTGAAAAAATGTTTAACTTGCAATTGTCCACAAATTTAAATATGGTTATGTTTGTGGAAAAACCTCTTTAAGGCTAAGGCCCCATGTTGTGGAAACACAGCTTTTTTGTTGCAGAGTTTGCTGCGTTTTTTTGAGCCAAAGCCAGGAGTGGTTGGAGCAGAACGTAGAAGTACAGTGAGGAAAAAAAGTATTTAGTCAGCCACCAATTGTGCAAGTTCTCCCACTTAAAAAGATGAGAGAGGACTGTAATTGACATCATAGGTAGACATCAACTATGAGAGACAAAATGAGAAAACAAATCCAGAAAATCACATTGTCTGATTTTTAAAGACTTAATTTGCAAGTTATGGTGGAAAATAAGTATTTGGTCAATAACAAAAGTTCATCTCAATACTTTGTTACATATCCTTTGTTGGCAATGACAGAGGTCAAACGTTTTCTCTAAGTCTTCACAAGGTTGGCACACACTGTTGCTGGTATGTTGGCCCATTCCTCCATGCAGATCTCCTCTAGAGCAGTGATGTTTTGGGGCTGTCGCTGATCATTGTCATGCTGAAAGACCCAGCCACGTTTCATCTTCAATTTGCTGATGGAAGGAGGTTTGCACTCAAAATCTCACGATACATGGCCCCATTCATTCTTTCATGTACACGGATCAGTCGTACTGGTCCCTATGCAGAGAAACAGCCCCAAAGCATGATGTTGCCACCCCCATGCTTCACAGTAGGAATGGTGTTCTTTGGATGCAACTCAGCATTCACTCTCCTCCAAACACGATGAGTTGTGTTTCTACCAAACAGTTCTACTTTGGTTTCATCTGACCATATGACATTCTCCCAATACTTTTCTGGAACATCCAAATGCTCTCTAGCAAACTTCAGACAGGCCTGGATATGTACTGGCTTAAACAGGGGGACACGTCTGGCACTACTGAATCTGAGTCCCTGGCAGCATAGTGTGTTACTGACGGTAGCCTTTGTTACGTTATTCCCAGCTTTCTTCAGGTCATTCACTAGGTTCCCCCCCCGTGTGGTTCTGGGATTTTTGCTCACCGTTCTTGTGATCATTTTGACCCCACGGGGTGAGATCTTGTGTGGAGCCCCTGATCGAGGGAGATTATCAGTGGTCTTGTATGTCTTCCATTTTCTAATTATTGCTCTCACAGTTGATTTCTTCACACAAAGCTGCTTGCCTATTGCAGATTCAGTCTTCCCAGCCTGGTGCAGGTCTACAATTTTGTTTCTGGTGTCCTTCCACAGCTCTTTGGTCTTCACCATCGTCGACTTTGGAGTGTGACTGTTTGAGGTTGTGGACAAGTGTCTCTTATACTGATAACAATTTAAAACAGGTGCCATTACTACAGTGTCTCTTATACTGAGGAGTGGAGGACAGAGGAGCCTCTTAAAGAAGAAGCTACAGGTCTGTGAGAGCCAGAAATCTTGTTTGTTTGTAGGTGACCAAATACTTATTTTCCACCATAATTTGCAAATAAATTCTTAAAAAATCAGACAATGTGATTTTCTGGATTTGTTTTCTCATTTTGTCTCTCATAGTTGAGGTCTACCTATGATGTCAATTACAGACCTCTCTCATCTTTTTAAGTGGGAGAACTTGCACAATTGGTGGCTGACTAAATACTTTTTTTCCCCACTGTAGTTTAGAATACCCCTTTAAGCACACTAGGACTCTGTCTCAAGGTTTGAATCACTTACCTATGGCTATACATTGCCTGTGACCATTCATATTTTTTCTGCTTTTTGTTCAAATCCAGCATAAAATGTAAATATTGATCTAATTGTATGACTACAAGCAAAAGTATGTTGCACAAATAATAGGTTATTGAACACAGTGACCTCAGAAAACATTTTCCTATCCCTCTTGTACATGACGATGCAATTCTTGGACCTCTTTTGGTATATACTAATCTCTGTACACTGGAAACCCTACACCCCACAACACCTGCCTTTTTGGAGATGCTCTGACCCAGACAACTAATCTTTAATTTCAATCTTACCTTAGGCATCCAGTGGCATTGCGCAGCACCTGTGATGAATGTAACTGTATTTTGCGATCATCTTGTAGTATAGAGTTTTCCCACCCAGAATGTGGGATAATCACTGCACTGGTCAACACTGCTAGGGCATCTTGAATTATTGGCATTTTAAGGGCATCACAAGAAGAAAGATTCCACAAAACACCTATATGCCATAAAATAAATAGTAGTTAGACAACTGGGAAAACAAAATTCAACAATGAGTAAATTTTTTTGTGTGCATTTGATTTTTTTATACTTCTATTTCAGTGCTACAAAACCCCTCAGATTATTTCATTTATGCATTTTGGTACAAATAGAATGCTATCAAGACATTTTCCGATTTATCACAGAATGAACAACATAACCTTTCATTTCATTACTCAACAAAAATAACTTAACCAGGTCAATATTCCAGTGTATCACCGTAATCACAACAAACGATTGCAACGATTCAAAAACAACCACATGGTCAATATGAATAATGGTATTACTGTGGTAATCTATGGTGATACACTAGGTTCTTAATTATTTATTGACAGAAGTTAGAATATGCTTTCTCCAGTTTATGATTCTTGGGTAGCATGTGACACTTACATTACCTTTGTTGTACGTTATAGTTTTAAATTGAATGAGAAAATTGTACCTTAAATGTGATATAGGGGAGGCAGGGGCGCACCGCTAATGAGGCGAATTGAGGCAGCCGCCTCAGGCGGCACTGTCCGGGGGACGGCATTTTTACTATTTAATGTAAACCAGCCCAGGACAGGCCGCTTTAAAAAAAAAAAAAAAAAAAACAGAGCTGAGCGCGGCCTGTCCTGGGCTGGTTTACAAGACGTCGCATATCAGCGCAGGCAGCGGTGGCTGCATCAAGGCATCGCAGGTGAGTATAGCTTTTTTTTATATATATAAATAGGCCATAACCTGTTGGAGTATCCCTGGCAGGTCAGGGCCTATTTATTTACCTACCCCGCGTCTGCTCATGGCCACCCCCGCTTCCCCTTCTGCTATGGGACGGATAAAGTTAGGACACAAAAAGATTGCGAACTACCAGAATGAGTAAACAGAAAAATGGAAGTAAGGAATATACTAGACTTAATTCAGTAAAACATACTCCTTAGTTTCAAGGATATTTATTAAATGTAACAAATATGATACAAAATATCAACAGCATCATACAATTACATCTGATCTGACATTAGTAGTGCAGTTGTTACAGAAGGCAAAGTCAGGTAATATAACAATACAATTGAACATAAAGTGAGCATAGGGACACTGAAGATGTAGGGGACCATTATACTCTACCCATTACAGTTGCAGAAAGTATACCAGGCCAGAGAGGTTAGGGCGAATCCACAGTGACCACACCTTATCAAACGGCTCTTTTATATCAGGTAGGGTGGAATTAATCTTTACATATACCATGATTTTGTCAACTTAACTGATAACCTCTGAAAAGCTAAAGGTCGGCATCCACCATTTAGAATTTTTGATCACATAAGGATAAATTGTGATATGGTCTAGAAGGAAAATAGGTGCTGTTGGTGGAATACAAACATCTAGAAGATGTAACAGTTGATGATGGGACATCCAATAACATTTGATTATTGTGCAGGAACATCATATATGGAGGGTGGCAAGACATAGCACAGGGAGGAAACTTGTTGTTCCATGCAGCACTTTCATTGTCGCTCCACGTCTACCTAATTGACTGGCCAACTGCCTTGAATAATGACCATACAGCAATCTTGCTACTGTTCTAGAGTTAAACATATATTCAGGTCGAATTCCCATCTAAACATAAAGTCCAACTGGCTTTCCCAAGAATGGGGTGTTTAAAGTGTAACTGCCCCTTTTTTTTTTTTTTGCTATTGTGTCATGGGGTGTGTGGCGAACATTTTTGTATTATACTTTATTTACCTATCAAGCTTCCTTTTAATAGAAAACAGGTTGTAAAGTTCCCATTAGCAATGTTCTAACTAAGCATTGCCAGGGTGACTCTATCCATACACCTGTACTCAATACAGCGCGTAGAGCTGAAACATTTAACAAAGCAGAAAATGTCACTTCAAACAGCTGTATCTGTAGCTGTAGGTGGTATAAAACCAGTAGACACAGCCATTTGAAGTGACCATCCCCCCTTTGATAAATGCATCAGCTTTGCATATTTACAATACAAATGTTTTTGGACTTTTCCTAGTAACAGCTCAGTTAGGTTGAATGGAGGGAAAAAGTTATAGCCTGTATTATAATAAAAAGGAGGTTAGATAAGATAATAAAGTATATTACAAAAATGCTGAACAACCACCCCTTTCCAATAGATACTAGCCCAGGGGAGGTGACTAAAAATAAGAAATACTTATACTCACTTCTCCTGGGCTTCTGACGATTCCCAGCATCCTCTACTGGGTTCTTCCAGCCTTTGACTGAGGTCTTACTCTCTAGATGTCACTGCTGGGGCCTGTGATTGGGCCCCAGTGGTCACATCGGGCGCGCTGGTGTAATGACAGGCCCACACAGTGAAGTCTGGGTATGTTTACCTCAGTCACAGTTAGAAGAGGACCAAACAAAGATGCTGAAGAGAGCCGGACAGAGCAAAGATGCCCAGGAGAGGATAGGCAAGGTGAGTATAAGTGTCTATTATTTTTAATCACTTCCCCTGGGCCTCTTCTTTTATACTCTGGGGTCTGAGGAGACCCCAGTGTATATTAATAAAACCAGGCCACTGTGGAGAAAATTATACTGTGTGAGGGCCACTGTGGAGCATATTATACTGTGTGGGGACCATTGTGGAGCATATAATACTATGTAGGGGCTACTGTGGAGCATATATTATTGTATAGGGGCCACTGTCAAGCATATAATACTGTTTGGAAGGTCACTGTGGAGCATATTATACTACACTACCGTTCAAAAGTTTGGGGTCACCCAGACAATTTTGTGTTTTCCATGAAAACTCACACTTTTATTTATCAAATGGGTTGCAAAATGAATAGAAAATATAGTCAAGACATTGACAAGGTTAGAAATAATGATTTTTATTTAAAATAATAATTTTCTCCCCATGCTTCCAGAAGCCCCTCCCGCACGTAGGATTGGCTTGATGGGCACTTTTTGCGTACCATACGGTCAAGCTGCTCCCACAACAGCTCAATGGGGTTGAGTTCTGGTGACTGCGCTGGCCACTCCGTTACACATAGATGCCTGCTTCTTCCCTAAATAGTTCTTGCATAATTTGGAGGTGTGCTTTGGGTCATTGTCCTGTTGTAGGATGAAATTGGCTCCAATCAAGCGCTGTCCACAGGGTATGGCATGGTGTTGCAAAATGGAGTGATAGCCTACCTTATTCAAAATCCCTTTTACCTTGTACAAATCTCCCAACTTACCAGCACGAAAGCAACCCCAGGCCATCACATTACCTCCACCATGCTTGACAGATGGCTTCAGGCCAGGGCCGGTTTTAGACAAAGTGGGGCCCTGGGCAAAAATTAAAAGTGGCGCCCCAAATGCTGATATGCAAACAACACCATCGTCTTCCAGTGACAACCCCTATAATAACACCTCCTTTCTGCCAACAAAAAAGTAACAACAAACCCCATTTTACCACACACAATTCAAATGAGCACCTTTGTACCACCTATTAGATTTTTGCACCCAGTCATCAGTTATTATAATAATAATAATAATAATAATAATAATATAGTCCTTTAATAGTCCCACAATGGGGAAATTCAGTGTGTTACAGCAGCAAAGATAAGCAGATACAAATACAAATACAACTTATACAGGAATGTTCCAAGGTAAGAGGCATTACATTGATAGTAGACAGTGCCTCCTTATAAACAATAGTCCCTGCTTATAAATAATCTTACACCTTTATCAGTAATAGCTCCCTTATAAATCATAAATAGTGTCATGTATCAGTAATATTCCCCCATATCAGTAACAGTCACCCCGTAAAAATAATACTGCTCCCTTAAAAATAATAGCCCCCTCATAAATAATAGTTACCCTTATAAATAATAGTCCCCATTATCACTAATAGCCCCCTTTATAAATAAGCCCACTTAACAATTATACCCCCCTTATAAATAGTTCCCCTCTTATAAATAATAGCTCCCCCCTTATATTGGATGCCTTATATATAATAGTTCCCCCCTTATAAATAATAGCCTGTCTTATAAATAATAGTTCCCCCTTATAATAGCCCCCTCATACTTAAGTTTCCCAATTATATATAGTAACCCACCCTTATATATAATAGTTCTCCGTTAGACATGTTGGACTGAAGGGCCTTAGGCCCACCAAAGGAACTTGTTCTGGGGCCCCACCCAACAGCTTCCTGCTAATAGCCTACACCACGGCTCCTTCACTGAAGTCTTACATATGTGCTGACTATCTGGTGTTACTGAGTATGTTCCCCGTATAGTTAGCCCCTATAGTACTGTGCAGGCCCCAATAACTCCATGGCCAGCTCATGCACAGTACTGTATGGGGAATGACATGGCCATGGGGCACTACACGTATGTGCAAGATTATAGTGAGGGAGCTGTGATGCAGACATAGCACACAGGGCTGCCAGCAGGAATTGTGAGCACCCTCCCCCCCCCACAGTATAATGCTCCACATGGTATATAATGCTCCACAGTATAAAATGCTCTCCTGAGCCCTCCAGTTTCCCACATGGTATATAATACTCCAGTGACCCCACACAGTATAAAATGCTCCCCTCAGCCCCCCATTGTGGTCCCACATGGTATGTAAGGCTCCACACAGTATAATACTCCACAGTGGCCCACACAGTATACTACCCCTTAGTGGACCCAGACAGTACAATATGCTCCCCAGCAGCCCCACACAATATAATATGCTCCATACAGTATAATATACACCCCACAATGCCCCCCCAGTATAATGCTCCACAGTGGCCTAACACAGTATAACATGCTCCATAATGACCTCCACACAGTATAATATACTCCCCAGATGGGTTCCCCCAGTATAATGCTCCACAGTGGTCCCCCACAGTATAATATGTTCCCCACAGTCCCCCAAAGTATAATGCTCTACAATGGCCCCACAGAGTATAATATGCTCCCGAAAAGCCCCACACAATATAATACACTCCACAGTGGCCCCACACAGTATAACAGGCTCCCCACACTGTCCATTCCCCCAGTATAAAGCTCCACAGTGGCCCATAGTATAATATGCTCCCCAGAGGGCCCCCGCTAGTATAATGCTCCACAGTGCCCCCTCAAGTATTTTGCTCCACAGTGGCCCCATGCGATATATTATGCTCCCCAGAGCGTCCCCCAGTATAATGTTCCACAGTAGGCCCCACGCAGTACAATATGCTCCCCAGAGGGCCCCCTAGTATAATGCTCATTAGTCCCCCCCGAATAATGCCACACAATATAATATGCTCTGCTGATGGCCCCCGCCAGAATAATGCTCCACAGTGACCCCACTCAGTATAACATGCTCCAGAATGGCCTCCACACAGTATAATATACTGCCCAGAGAGGTTTCCCCAGTATAATAGTCCACAGTGGCCCAAAACAGAATAATATGCTCTCCAGAGCCCCCCCCCCAGTATAATGCTCCACAGTGGCCCAAAACAGTATAACATGCTCTCCAGAGCCCCCCCCCCGTATAATGCTCCACGGTGGCCCCGCACAGTATAATATACTGGGGGGCCCCTCTGGAGAGCATATTATACTGTGTGGGGCCACTTTGGAGCATTATACTGGGGAGGGGGCCCTCTGGAGAGCAAGTTATATTCTGTGGGGCCACTTTGGAGCATTATACTGGGGGGCCCCTCTGGAGAGCATAATGTTCCAAAGTGGCCCCACAGAATATAACATTATCTCCAGAGCCCCCCCCCCCCACACATTATAATTTTCCACAGAGGCCCCACAGAATATAACATGCTATCCAGAGGGCCCCTTCCCCAGTATAATGCTCCACAGTGGCCCCACACAGTATAATATGCTATCCAGAGGGCGCCCCCCAGTATAATATGCTATCCAGAGGGGGCCCCCAGTATAATGCTCCACAGGGGCCCTACAGTGCTATTATTATATTATATTCTGGGGTCTCTTCAGACCCCAGAGTATAATAATCGAAGGCCCGGGGAAAGTAAGGTAAAATAACAAACAGATATACTCACCTTGTTCTTACCTCTGCTGGGCCTCCTCGCGCTGCTCCGCTATCCCCGTCGGCGCTGGCTTCTTCTTCTCTGCGGCTGACGTCACGCGTTGTGGACGTCACCGCTGAGGCCTGTGATTGGGCCTCAGCGATTACGTGAAGCACGCTGTCAGCACGCCCCACGTGACCGCTGTGGCCAGGCCTCAGCGGTGATGTCCGGAATGCTAGAAGATGACGTCGGACTCCAAGGACAGGTGAGTAAAAATGTTTGTTATTTTTACTCACCTCGAAAAAGGGGCCCTGCGGTCCCTTTCTGTTATTGCTTTGGCCGGACCTGACTCCGGGATCCGGAGTCATCAGGTTCCGGATCCCGGGGGCCCCTTTGGGGACGGGGCCCTAGGCAATTGCCCAGTTTGCTCCCCCCCCTAATGCCAGCCCTGCATCAGGCACTCTTCCAGCATCTTTTCAGTTGTTCTGCGTCTCACAAATGTTCTTCTGTGTGATCCAAACACCTCAAACTTTGATTCATCTGTCCATAACACTTTTTTTCCAATCTTCCTCTTTCCAATGTCTGTGTTCTTTTGCCCATATTAATCTTTTCCTTTTATTAGCCAGTCTCAGATATGGCTTTTTCTTGGCCACTCTGTCCTGAAGACCAGCATCCCTGAGTCACCTCTTCACTGTAGACGTTGACACTGGCGTTTTGCGGGTACTATTTAATGAAGCTGCCAGTTGAGGACCTGTGAGGCGTCGATTTCTCAAACTAGAGACTCTAATGTACTTGTCTTGTTGCTCAGTTGTGCAGCGGGGCCTCCCACTTCTTTTTCTACTCTGGTTAGAATCTGTTTGTGCTGTCCTCTGAAGGGAGTAGTACACACCGTTGTAGGAAATCTTCAGTTTCTTGGCAATTTCTTGCATGGAATAGCATTCATTTCTAAGAACAAGAATAGACTGTCGAGTTTCACATGAAAGTTCTATTTTTCTGGCCATTTTGAGAGTTTAATCCAACCAACAAATGTAATGCTCCAGATTCTCAACTAGCTCAAAGGAAGGTCAGTTTTATAGCTTCTCTAACCAGCAAAACTGTTTTCAGTTGTGCTAACATACTTGCACAAGGGTTTTCAAGGGTTTTCTAAACATCCATTAGCCTTCTTACACAGTTAGCAAACACAATGTACCATTAGAACACTGGAGTGATGGTTGCTGGAAATGGGCCTCTATACACCTATGTAGATATTGCATTAAAAACCAGACGTTTGCAGCTAGAATAGTCATTTACCACATTAACAATGTATAGAGTGTATTTCTGATTCATTTAATGTTATCTTCATTGAAAAAAACTTAGCTTTTCTTTCAAAAATAAGGAAATTTCTAAGTGACCCTAAACTTTTGAACGGTAGTGTATATGTGGGTCATTGTGGAGCATACTATACTGTGTAGGGCCCCTTCACTATTCACATCACACGCTATCTGTTTTATAGCAGCCGTGTACTACTAATACAGGCTGTAATAACATTGTATGGTGATTATAAAACAGATACTGTGTAACGTAATTAGTGAAGGGGTCACAGTGCTCGCAAAAGCACCACAGTATTTTCAGAGTTGATCAGCAGGGGCCCTGGGTGTTAGACCACAATTTCTTAGACTGTTAGGACCCTGCAGATCAGCTGTTTCCCATAGCACACAGCCCCCAGTATTGTTTTCACTCACCGTATTCTTGATAACCGTAGTTGTGAGTACTAAAGATGTATCCCTTTCGAGTATCTGAAGATAACGCTGCAGCAGCCTTAACAGTCACTTTCAAGAATTCGCTGTAGGGATGGGGCATGGGGGCCCTGGACAAAAGTTTGCATCAGGGCCCACAAGACTATAGCTACCCCACTGCCCCTGACAAAATAGCGCAATGATAAAAAAAAACAACTCATATCTACAGAGCATTAAAGTAAGTTAACTCCTCTGGTAGGATCTATAGAGGCTTTCTAACCTTCTAACCAAGAGTACTTGAGGAATTAGAACCGTCATCGCTATATACTTTTTTGTTTTTTCTTGCATTTCTGTGTGTCTTGGATACTTGAGGTTTTATGATTGAGGTTTATCCTATTACCAGTTTTTTTAATAGAGTGGCTTGCAAAAGTATTCATAAGAAGGTGCTCTGGTCAGATGAGAGTTGAACTTTTTGGCCTAAATGCAAACCACAAAGTGTGGCAGAAAAGTAACACTGCTCATCACCCTGAACACACCATCCATACTGTGAAACATGGTGGCAGCATCATGCTGTGGGAATGCTTTTCTTCAGCAGGGACAGGGAAGCTGGTCAGAGTTGATGGGAAGATGGATGGAGCTAAATAAAGGGCAATTCCGGAGGAAAACCGGAAAAGGCTGCAAAAGACTTGAGACTCTGAAGGAGATTCACCTTCCAGCAAGACAATGACACCCCCCCCCCCAAAAAAAAAAAAAATATATATATATATATAAAATTGAGTTTACATGTTGTTAACTTCACACGCTGTTTTCGTCGCACAATATACACAATACACAAACTTATGAAACAGTTTTTAAGAATTCTTCTTCCTGCATTACTTCAGTATCAGATCAACAACACGGCATTTACAATGACAGTAACTTCACACATCTTCTGCTTGGTGGATGGACGAGCCCACGTGGCCCCCATTCTGTATAATAAGAGATAGCTGAGTACTGTACTTCGGGTATCTCTGGCACTCCCATCAAAGATGAATTAGAGCCACATGAGTTCATCCATCCACCAAGCAACATGCTTATATTCAACCTGGCTGTGGCCAGGCTGTATTCCCACCCAGTGGGGGGAAAAAAAACAATTATCAGGCTCAGTGGGGGTCTCAGCAGACAGACCCCCATCAATCAGGTATTTATCCTCTATCATTTAGGTGACTACAGTGCAGTAACATTTTGTGACTTACCGGTGATGTCTATGACTAATCCTTCACATTTCCCTTCTCTTCCCTCTGCCGCCATGACCACTTCTTCCAGCTGTGACTTGTCTCTGTAAAGTTTGCAGCACAGACATCTTTGGCTCCTCACTTTTCCAAGCATCCAACCCACATTGTCCTCACCTACACAAAGCCCCCATCCTGCTGCTACCCCAATTATAAAATATATGATTTAACCCTCCATAATGAATAATACTCCAAAGTGCATCTTTATATTAATAATGTCCATGTGTACCCTGTATAAATAGTGCCCCTTATCAATGCCCCATAGGTTTCCTAATTAAAAGGTTTTCCAGGTCATTAATAAAATAATCAGTGGGGCTCAAAAACCCAAGACCCCTACTGATCAGCTGTTTGAATGAACCTTGGTACCTGTGTAAGCACCGTGACCGCTTCTCTGTTTACATAGTGTCATTCATCTCATAGCGGCCGTGTAATGTAACTACAGCCTCATCCTATACACGTCTATGTGACAAGGCTGTAATTACATCACACGTTCACTACAAACAGACAGCATGTGATATAAACAGGTGCCATAGCCCCTTCATACGGCTGATCAGAGGGGGATCCACTGATCTCTTATTGATAATCTGTCCTAAGGATAGATCATCAATTAAAATGAGCTGGAAAGCCCCTTTAATAAAGCCCAATTGCCACCTTAAAGGGGTTGTCCAGGATAACCACTTTTTTAATATGAGGCTGGGGAAGACGCTCCGGTGTCTCCCAGCATGTTCCAGTCCTGATGCTCCATTGTTTTCTTCCCCACAGCACTGTGACGTCCCGTATCAGCGACCTCAGCGGTCATGTGCGGCCCCTGCACACGATATTATGCCCCATAGTGTCCCCTGTACACGGTATTATGCCCCATAGTGGTCCCTGCACACGGTATTATGTCCCATAGTGGTCCCTGCACACGGTATTATGCTCCACAGTGGCCTCTGCACACGGTATTATGCCTCATAGTGACCCACCCATGAACTATTATGATCGGAGACCCAGGTGGTGACAAACATAAAAACCACTGTTACTTACCTGGGCTCTGATGCACTCCCTGCTTTCGGCCCTCTTCAATGTCGCACATAATGACGTCGGCCTAGCTCACGTGACACCTGGAACGTCACCAAAGAAGGCCGAAGCCTGCTGGGAGTGTTATAGAAATTAAATGTCTGTCACTTTAACTTCTCATTAGCTTGCTATTCTTAACAATTATAGAAATGCATCTAGTAGAAAAAGCTTATAGCTTCTAATGATAAGGATATACACTGAGAGCAAGGGCAGACACCCAGTCTAGGGCAGCATGTCCTAGTGGACTTATTTGTTTATAAACTTTCGGTGAGCTGTCCTTCGAAGAGTCTGGAGATTAACACTGCTTACGCAAACAGCCCCCAGCACGTAGCTGCGCAATTTCTCCCCTCAGATGTGCAATGTAGAACAACAGATCCCAGCCATGCTTTGCATTATGCAGCTCATAGTACTAATATACTTTGATTATTGAGATGAGTAAGGAGGTGTGTCAAGACCCTCCTCCCGCCAATGGTCAATCAGGTCAACCAGTTTTCACGCATGCTCTGTTATAATTCATAATTATTTACTGTTCGCTATAAAAGCTTATGCTATGTTTTTAATAAACACAACTTGCTTAACACCGACTGAGCGTGTCAGGCTGGTTCTTTCTCTGTGAGCTCACAGTATATACAGTCATATGAAAAAGTTTGGGCACCCCTATTAATCTTAATCATTTTTAGTTCTAAATATTTGGGTGTTTGCAACAGCCATTTCAATTTGATATATCTAATAACTGATGGACACAGTAATATTTCAGGATTGAAATGAGGTTTATTGTACTAACAGAAAATGTGCAATATGCATTAAACCAAAATTTGACCGGTGCAAAAGTATGGGCACCTCAACAGAAAAGTGACATTAATATTTAGTAGATCCTCCTTTTGCAAAAATAACAGCCTCTAGTCGCTTCCTGTAGCGATGGAACCTAAAATTTTGGTTTAATGCATATTACACATTTTCTGTTAGTACAATAAACCTCATTTCAATCCTGAAATATTACTGTGTCCATCAGTTATTAGATATATCAAATTGAAATGGCTGTTGCAAACACCCAAATATTTAGAACTAAAAATGATTAAGATTAATAGGGCTGGCCAAACTTTTTCATATGACTGTATATACCAATATAGATTATAAATAATTTGGCACCACTTGACAATCAGGATTTTGAACCCAGTTTGGGTTTCGATAACAGATGGAGGCACTGCTCAGATCAAGGACCAACCTGTTAACCCACCAAGCCCGAGATCTATCATGAGATTATTGGCACATCTGAATGGACAGAATAGCAGCGCTGCAAAACGGTAAGAGTGTTTCTTGGTAAAATTCTGTCCCATCCGTTGTATGTCAGCTCAAGATGTTGGGTGTTGGTGGTAAGTAAAAGAGAAGTTACATTTGGTTGGTCCTTTGTAAAAAGAATTCTGTTTTTTCCCTCAGATATGAAAGATGATTGTCAGGTGGTTTGTTTTGGTCAGAAAAGGTCATGAGTGTAACAAATGGTTGTTAAAGATCCTTGTTCCTTGTTTTGGATAGATGCCATGTATGAATTGTATATGTACCGTGCCTGAGTTGGTGAAGTAACCCATTTTGATGATTGGACTTATTATATTTGTAGTTTTAAATGCTGATACTGCTGTACCACACCCAGAACACTAAAAGGAAACATCAATCGAGAAATTGGTAAACAGAAGAGACCACATACGCAAACAACCAGAAGGGAATTTATTTGTGTGAAGAAGTGTTGAAAGTGATTTAATTTTTTTTTTGGTGGTATTGGGCTCGGGAGAGAGTAGGAGAGGGAGAGGACCCCCATATTTGGTCGGAGAAAAGTTTGGGTCTGACCTTAAGGTGCATCCTTTGCTGGGAAATTCTCTGGCCAGAGTGTGGTTGTGTATGGAAACACAAAAGCGGCAAAGATGAGGGGTTCCTCCAGTAGTGAGCCCAAACCAGGCTTAACCCCTGCAGAGATTGTGATGCAGAGGGAGGGAAAAGAAGCCATAAAGAATGTGTATATGCTCATGAAGGGGGTGGTTGAAAGACAGTGGCTTGAATGTGCAAGCCAGGATGTGGTCTAAAGTGTTCAAAGAATCAGAGGTAGATATTGATGTACCATCCTCAGTAAATAATCCAGAAGGTTGGGTGTGTCTGGCGTGTGGACAGCAGAATCAGAATCCCATTTGGAGGGATAATTGTATAAATTCGGTCATCCTGTCACAGACGGGACATTCACCCAACAATCCTATTGTGACTCCTCAGCAAACATCCCCAGGTGTAGTGGCCACAGTGACAACCAGAACTAAATCAAAGTCAGGAAGTGATAAGAACGGAAAATCATAGTGACAGAAGTTCCCATGTGTGACAGACATGAGGAAAGACGACCAGACAGCTCAACAAGACAGACAGACTGGACTAAGGTTGATTTCTCTGACTCTCCACAAGAGACTGAAATGAAACCTCCCCAAAAAGAAAGGGTTAAGACACATGTATCACCTAGGTTTTCTGATAATTTTCCCCAGTATACTGTACTGAGAGGTGAACTGACAAATATGGATAACAACTGAGAGATTCAAGAGTCAGCGGGGTCACCTGAAATTATTGATAGAAGTGGAGGGGAGAGCAAGGACATGAAACATGTGGTTGTAGAGTCTTTGTGTAAAATGGCTCAGCCTCCAGTGAGACAATATCAGGTGTACAAATGGTCCCCGACTGACATGATGAGGTTGTTTGAAACCTTGCCAGACCCAGAGATTAGACCCCTGCCTTTCATAAAAGTACTGTCTCAAATACAGACAAGACTACATGAAACAGTTGGTTGAAGCTAAAATGACTAGTACCATGTTATGTTAATGAAAAAGGACTATTTGACAACTAAAGTTTCAGGACAAGACTATGTTGCTCAATTGGAGAAATGGGCAAGAGACAGACAAAGTGAATTATCAGTCAATTTGACAGAGGGGAAGTGTAGGAAAATCCTACAAGAGAGTGTACACTGCGTGGAAAGATATGGGATATGGAGCATATACTACTGCTTCAATTGTGGGACATGTGAGAAGGCAGTGAGGAGCTCCAAGAAGGAAAGTCAAAGGGGATGACAATTCAGGAAATAATGAATCACCCCCACCTCACTCCAAGAATCAGGCTTGAAGGGAGACGTCACCCTTCTCAGTATTATTGTTTAATATAACCCATCTTACCTCCCAGTTCTGTGTGAAATACTATTTACCTTAACAAAACACTCAGAGAATCTGATATAGTGCAAAGAGAAAAACTGTACACCATCGGTATGATGTTTATTGGATTATGTATTATATATATATATGTCAACATGTATTTGTAATATTCCTTCTGCTTATATCAATGCCAGGATTCAACTTTTATGCATTTTGTAAAATTAAATCCGCTTTCAGGAAATGTCCCCTAAAAAGAAGAAAATAGGATATTGTGATGTCCCACAGGGGTTCAACTTTTGGTTGGAATCCAGTGAAGAAAATTCTAAAGTCTGGCAGTTTGCCCTTAAGGTAACCTGAAGTACAACTCAGGGGTTTTGAACACCTGTGGTAATGACAAAAGGTGGGGTTTGGGAAATAACTGAAAATTGTACAAAAATAGTAATATGTAATTTTGGTGTCAGTATTAACTGCTATTTGCTTGAATTGTATTCCTGTATTCTGTTGTAGCGCTCTGCAGATGTTCTGCAGGGAATAACCAAAACATTAATTGACTGCCAAGTAACTCCAAGGACGTTGTATCTGATGTGATGGACACGCAGAAAATCACAAGCTGAACATGATGCTGAGTTACCCAATAATGTTACATGTCAATCATTACAAAGTGAAACTTGGCTCTGGGCCTCCGGGGTCCGCAGCCTGGGTATGATGACTATTTATGCCCAAAGGGAAAATATTTTGATAAAAGTGTTAGCCTAAGGTTAAATGGAAAAGTAAGGTACAATGACAATATATCTGTGTATAATATTGTGTAATATATATGTGTAAAATATACAAGAAAGTATTCAAACATATGAAATTATGTATTGTACTATGTTATGTGAATTTATTGTCTTGCCTGTTATCACCTGAAGTAAGGTATCTGCTAAAAGAGCAAAAAGGTGGCAGTGAAAGATTCTGGATCTCCACAGCGTGGGTATGTTGGGTCATGGGGTGGAAGAGAAGGGCCCCTCACCCACTCCATTGCCAAAGCAGCCCACAGCACGGGGTTTGAGAATCTTTATTCTAAGGTGCCTAATCCCTAGTGCAAGAATTCAAGGCACAAAGGGACTATGGGAATATTACAGGGAATATTCTGAATATAATTGCTGTGTTTATGTATCTATGTGTTCATGTATTATCTATATAATTTGGTTTACAAAGACATTTGCTAGAAGGAGACACAAATCTGGGACAGTGGTACTATGGTGGTTGGTTATACTGCCAAACGTGACGGTGAAGACATGCCTCTGATAGGTATGTAAATGGTATAAACATATTCATGGGGAATGAGGTGAAGTTTCTGGAAAAGTCCTCAGGATCTGAGTAGCAGCTCCAAATGTACCCTGAGTATGGGTTATATCATTTACAGAGGTGGGAGATGTGAGTGATGCCGCTTGTCTGTCTCCATCTTACATTCCATTCTTAGGCGCTGCCCAGAGCTCATCCCCCTCCTTTACTGAAAACTGTTATCCATCATGTTCTGAAACTTCTTCGTGTTTTATCCAATAGTTATGTGTTAAAACTTATGTTATAACTTTATACCCAATCATGTTATGTTAATAATAATCGCACATTCTCTGTGTTTTAGCAATGTATAACCAACAAGAGATTTTGTGCTGTGTTTTTGGCCTCCCATTTGGTTCATTAATGTGCTGGATAATGTGAAAAGTTTGAAGGGTAGGTTGCCCCACCTTCCGTCTTCTCCAAATTGTGGTGGAGGAGAATGTAGCAACCCGGGGCTACTGTGTGTGTCCGGGATATATCTTTCCAGGTTCTGAACAAGGAGCTGCACTCATTAATACTCGGTGTGGGAGAATTTGCCTGGGCAGTGTGGAGCTGATCCCAAGAATAGAGAAATTCCAGTTACAGAGATTGGAAAAGTAAAAGAAGATGCTGATGCAATGGAGAGGTACCAAGAAAGTGAGATAAGATAGTGAGACAACATAGAGGTTAAGAGACCACGGGTTAATAGATGGAGTATGTATGTGGCAGAAGGTGTCAGAGGAAGTGCAGGAAGGAGGGTGTAGAGAGACAGAAGTAGGTAATAAGTACTATTATCAGTGCTTTGATAGTGAGAATAACAGGGAAAAAGAGGAAAGTGATTCTAAGGAGAAGGAGTTGAAGAAAGTGATTCAGAAAAAGTGATTCAGAAAGAGCAACGAAAAGTAGTAAAATTTCCTAAGTACCCAGAGAAAACACCAGCAAACAGCAGTCTAGAAGGACCTGCAGAGATTGCGGTCAACAAAACCCTGATTGGAGAAAATTCTGTGCAGCTTGTGGAGTTCCCCAACCACACCCCCATCCTCCAAGAGCTGGTCTTTATCCTGTGGTAACATGGACGACCCGTCCGTGGTCCCTCAAGTGGACAAGGGTTGATTTAAGTCAATTGAGAACACATAAAGGATTTGGTGCCAATGTTTGTTATGTATGCAGGAGGAAGCGCTTCAGCATCATCTTTTGTTTAGACGGGTAACCAGCCGGCCGAACCTGCCTGCCTTAGATGTAGACAGCAAAATCTGTTTCATTTTGTTACTTTGTTATGAACCATGCCCCAATTGTCCCCCATTGTAGAAAGTTGTCATGAAGACTTAGAAAATGAATAACGTGTCCCATATTTCCAAATTTGTGAACATGTATGTGTACGTTGTTTAATCAAAAGACGGTTATGTGACAATGTTTTTTTTAAGGAAAAAAAAAAGGGACATATTTTTGTGTTTCAACGCTAACTAAGTGAATTAGAAGTCACTCACATATCTGCTATGCTGTAATGTCTTTTTGTGTATAATTTTTGTTATGTGAACAGGGGCCTTCTCTGTTGATATATTCTGAGAATTTACTAACCTTATTGAATTGTTTGTAATTCTGGAGTGTGTAGAAGTAGTAGAGAGGAAAAAAAAAAAAACTCCACACACACAAGCCACTGGCCCTTTAAAAACTACGTATTGCAGCTTCTGCTGAATTTTATAGTTCTACAGTGGGAGAAGTGGAGAGTTTAACAGCGCAGCGGTGCGTGGGCTGCTGCTTGCATGATAAGAGAACTTGACTTTGTCCTTGAGAGTCAGAACGCAAAGTAATTTAATACATGAAGATTGTTTATAACAAGGTTAAGAAAAAATAAAAAAAAAATGTGGAAGACCAAGAACCATTGTTAATGCAGATTTTGAGTTTTGGTAATATTGGATTATAATATGAATTCATTCTTGTGAGTGTCCCAGGTTCAGCTTAAATATATTCCAGTGGCTGGACAATTCAGACTACAGTGTGCCTTACTTATGCCTCCTCATGTCACTTTTGCACGTTGCACGTCACTAAAAATCCCTTTTCGCCTGTTACCAATAGGTTCAGGGGGGGAGAAAGGCACAAGTATTTTCTGTTGACAATATGTTTTTATGCCACAAGAAAACTTTGATGAACCTATTGCTAACCCTGATTTTACTAACCTTGATTTTGAGTTCTTTTATAGATGGCTCTCGATTTGGGAAGGATGGTAAATTCTACAACATTATTCTATGCCATGGTCCCTGAACACGAGGTGAAACAAGCAGAATCCCCCTAAAAGCACTCACTGAAACAGTGTAAAATGGCTGAGGGTAAGCCTGATGGGCTTTCGGTTTAGCACTGGACTATCGTCCAATCCGTGCATTTAATGTTAAGCCTAAAAGAATGTCCAGGCAAGTCAGTAGGTGATGTAGGACTTGCTGCTACCTGAACAGGTGGGTATAATCAAAGTCAAGGCACACACCAAGGCTGATACAAAAGAAAGTAGAGGTAACGTGTGGGCAGATGCTGCCACCAAACTAGCTGCAGAAAAGCCTAGGGAACATGCCTCAGCACAGGGGGTCACCATGTTGGACCAAAACTCTCAGCTCTCTTTTCAGGTTCTAAAAAAATACTGCAGGACCAAAATGGCCCAGTAGAAAAGAAGATTTGGAAACTGCAAGGAGGAAGAAAAAAAAGGATGAACAAGTCCTGATGGCCAGTGGTAAGAGAGTATGTTACCAAGAGCATTGTTCCCAAGGATGGCGCAAGCAGCTCAAGTGCATCACTCAGAAGTAGCCACGTGTGACCTGGTGAGCAGATGATGAGTAGCTGCAGGATTTAACATCACTGCAGTCAGATACGTGTAAGCCTGCATAACATGTGTCAAACACAATATAGGCCAGAAGGTGAATGGTTTCTTAGAATCACACCCCGAAGTCCTTGTACCTGTTTCAGAGATTGTGGGTTAACTATATACAGTTACCAAAGGTGGGAAGGTATGAGTATGTGCTTGTGTGTATTGATCTCTCTTCAGGATGACCTGAGGCATTTCTGGTGCAGAAAGCCACCGCAAAAGGAACTGCAAATAAACTACTGAAAGGAGTAGTGTGCAGGTATGGGATCCCCGAGACCATCAAAGAGATAACGGAACTCACTATACAGGACAGGTAATGAGACAAATAATAATGGAGGCCGTGGGGATACAGCAAGTGTTCCTTACCAGTACCGTCCCCAGAGAAGTGGAGAATATTGTCACTTGTATTTGTCTTTCTGTAAGGTACACTCCTGACAGAAGGATTGGCCTCAGCCCCTAGAATATTTGGATTGTATTTTTCTTTCAAAACTGTTGCAGATGTAATATGGTGTGCAGACTGACTATGTGATTGATTGCCAAAAACATTTGACTAACGTACACTTTCGAGTTTCCTCCTTCCTTCCAGATCCTGAGTCAGTGGAAGGAACCTATAAGCTACAACCCAGAGATTAGATGGAGATAAAGAGCCACGTGAGAAGGGCCTCGATTCAACGGTCCCTTCCAGGTCCTGGTGACAACCAGTACAGCTGTGAAACTACAAGGAAAACCTTGTTGTCATGGTGGTGTCCCCACTGAATAATGTTCTTAAAGACAAATGGGACAATAAACTGTTAAAGGATATGATATCGATCCTGAGAAGAAAACCTAAAGACTATTGGACTGATGGATTTGCACCCATAATCCTGTTATGCTTCTATGCAATGTACAGACTGATCATATGTATTGTAGAGAAATGTACTACCTGTAAGAAAGGGACATATGTGAATATGACCAACACTGCAGACGTGTATATCCCACTCAATGTGTGCAGGAAGTCAGGATGTTGTGATGTTTAACACAATAGTATGTCCACATGACCTGGAATCTGGTGAAGAGAATTAAAGTTCAGCAGTTCTAGAAACTGAACGTACAGGCATGTATTGTGTTAAAAAAATCACAAGAGGTGGGAATATGTTGTAGAAATTAAATGTCTGTCACTTTAACTTCTCATTAGCTTGCTATTCATAACAATTATAGAAATGCATCTCGTAGAAGAAGCTTACAGCTCCTAATGATAAGGATATACACTGAGAGCAAGGCCAGACACCCAGTCTAGGGCAGCATGTCCTAGTGGACTTATTTGTTTATAAACTTTCTGTGAGCTGTCCTTCGAAGAGTCTGGAGATTAACCCTACTTACGCAAACAGCCCCCAGCACGTAGCTGCGCAATTTCTCCCCTCAGATGTGCAATGTAGAACAACAGGTCCCAGCCATGCTTTGCATTACGCAGCTCATAGTACTAATATACTTTGATTATTGAGATGAGTAAGGAGGTGTGTCAAGACCCTCCTCCCACCAATGGTCAATCAGGTTAACCAGTTTTCACGCAAGCTCTGTTATAATTCATAATTATTTACTGTTCTCTATAAAAGCTTATGCTATGTTTTTAATAAACACAACTTGCTTAACACCGACTGTGTGTGTCAGGCTGGATCTTTCTCTGTGAACTCACAATAGATATATACCAATATGGATTATAAATAATTTGGCACCACTTGACAATCAGGATTTTGAACCCAGTTTGGGTTTCGATAACAGCTAGGATTTTATTTTGTATTTTTGTTTGGTTTTCCTTAAACTACTAATAAAACTGGTTGTGGCCAGTTGCACCATACTTGAATGGACTGGACTCTAATTGCTGTGCCAAAAAGTGCTCGTCTATCTGAAGAGACGACGATCCCTGAGCTAATCCCGTTACAGGCCTCAGGGGTGACCTGGGTTACATCATGTCATTATGCGTCATGACGCTGGCGTGGTCTCTGACATCAGGCGGAAGTGCCAAAGAGAACAGGGAGCCGTGGGGAGTTGAGTAACATTGTTTATTATGTTTGACCACCTACTTTGGGCCTCTGCTCATTATACTCTGGGGTCTGAATAGGACCAGTGCTGTACATGCTCCCTATCAATTGCAACGGCATCTGGAGACTGCTGGAACAGCTGATCTGTGCGGGGTCAGACCTCCACAGATTACATACCCCTATGACCTATCCCATTCAGTATGATACACAACTCTTTTAATACATTTTGCTGAAAATATCTGCAGTTTTGAAAACAAAAACTGCTTCAGTTTTTCCAAAGAGTTTTTCATTGAGTTTATGATGTATTTTTTTCTTTCCCTTTAATTTATATTACTAATTTTAATAATAATAATAATAATAATAATAATAGTCCTTTAATAGTCCCACAATGGGGAAATTCAGTGTGTTACAGCAGCAAAGATAAGCAGATACAAATACAAATACAACATGTACAGGAATATTCCAAGGTGAGAGGCATTACATTGATAGCAGACAGACAGATAGGGCGTAGCAGGGGGGGGGGGGGGATTTAACAGGCAGAGAGATATTTTCAGCTCTCTGTGTGTAATGATCTCCGCTTAGGTCGGTGTTGGTTGTACAGCCTAACCGCGGTGGGGAGGAAAGACTTCCGATAGCGCTCCTTCTCACACCTAGGGTGGAGCAGTCGGTCACTGACAGTACTGCTCAGCGCGATCACAGTCTCATGCATGGGATGGGACTTCTTCTTCTGCATGGAGCTCACCACGGACAGTATCCTTCTGTCACCCACCACCTGCACTGGGTCCAGTGGGCTCCCCAGGACAGAGCTGGCCCTTCTAATCAGCTTGTCAAGTTTATTTCTGTCCCTGGTTGATATACTGCTCCCCCAGCAGGCCACTCCAAAGAAGATGGCTGATGCCACTACCGAGTTGAAGAAAGTTCTAAGAAGTGCCCCCCGGATTCCAAAGGCTCTCAGCTTCCTAAGCAGGTAGAGCCTGCTGTGGCCCTTCCTGTACAGGGCCTCCATATGATCTGCCCAGTCCAGCTTATTATTAAGGAGCAAACCCAGGTACTTATAGGTGTTCACAATCTCGATGCCCGTCCCCAGGATGTCCACTGGTTTAGGAGGGCTTCTGCCTTTGCGGAAGTCCACCACCATCTCCTTGGTCTTCCCCGCGTTAATCTTCAGGTGGTTCCGGTGGCACCAGTCCACAAAATCCCGGTTCAGTTCTCTGTACTCCCTGTCATCATCATCTGTGATGAGACCCACTATTGCAACTAAAATTAACATTAACGCCTTTATCAAAACACCATTTTTCCATAGATTTTTTTTTTTCTGCAATGTGTGGATGAGACTAGTGAAATTTCATTCACTTAGATAGCATTGTAAAATGTAGAGGGTTTTTTTCAGGTGCACTTCCAAAGCAACCAAAAATCCTGCGTTTCCGCAGTCCGGGCCGCAAAACATGAAACAGGTCCTATTTCTGTCCGATTTTGCGGCCCTGCTTCCACGGCTCCTATTCATTAAATGAAAGGGGCCGCAGAAGCATGGTCAGTGCACGGGCAGCACACGGATGACATCAGTTTGTCCCCCGTGCGCCGCCCGTGCCGTTCATTAATGGAAGTCGGTTAGCACATGGTCACTGGTGCAACCAGCTTAAGAAAGTTACCAGTAACAGTATAATTCAATTCCTAAGTATTTTGTCTGTGGGAAAATGACACAAGGATGATATCTGTTTCCCACCCATGCCTCCACAGATCTATTTATTTCCTGCAGTGAGCCTGGGCTGCAAAACAGGAACAGGAACAGGACCTGTCCTGAGTTTTGCCCCTGGGCTCATTGCATCCTAGCATGTATATGGCTAGCCTACTAACAAAGCACTTGTTCGTGTGAATGGAACCTTGCAAAGAACAGAAGCAAAATACTAACCAAAATACCCCAGTGTACATTAGGTCTATGGCAGGGGTCTACGTGGCACAGAGCTTTCTGCTGTCTTAACACATGGCAGTGCTGGTCCAGGTTGCAATCTCTCTGTCAAAGGAGAGCATGCACTGGGTTGGAAAGCATCAGGCAAGATGTACTAGTGTCTGGGCCATGGGGTAGCGGACAGCAACTGCGTGTGCAAAATATAATATGGCAGCTAAAATTGCCTTTGTTCATTTCAACAAGGCTGGAAAGATTGGTTTGACTTCTTCCAGGCTTACTGCAGACTACTCTTAGCTCCATGTTTAGCCCAGTCTTATCCACCAGATATGGATCATATTTGCGAAAAAAAAAAAAGTCAGGGATCCCACTGAAATGTACCAAATCAGTTGCTGTTATAGTTTGTGTTATATGACTTTCACGTAGGCGTCAACATCCTTTCAATTATTACATGGCACACTGACTACATCATCTTTGATTTTTTTTTCAAAATTGGCACACCATCCAAAAAAGGTTGCTGACCTCTGGTCTATGGCATAAAAGTGCTTGTAAACAGGTATACAAAATATGCATATATTAAAACATTTATAGCCTCATAGACTCTCCCACCCACCTGAAAGAATGGAAAAACAAGGATAGCAAGCATAATTATTATGTTATGTTTTTGTTGCAGGTCTATATCAACTACATCAAAACATGAAGGTCAAATTTTCTAAAAAGTTTAAAGATTTTCCCTTTATGAATTGTGATATACAGTGAACAATATTAAAATAATCATATTTAACATATATAACTGTGTAAACCTTCACCTTTATTGAAACAGGTTTTATTACACCATCTAACTCTGAAAAATGGAAAATCCAGCGGAAACGCTTTGGAAAATACAAGAGTTCCTTCTTTTTTTTTTTTCCTTAATGCGTTTCGCTACGTGTGCATTTAGCCTCAGAATGAAATTGAAACAACCATTATAGCAAACATGTTAACTGTAGATCTATCATACCTGTTACTAGTTCTCTGATTTCCAAATCTGAGGTCTTTCGAAGTAGACGTACTAATGCTGGAATACCACCACAATTTTTCAGTGCAATTTTATTATCATCATTTGCTTTTCCATAAACTAGATTCCTTAGTGCCCCACAAGCACTTCGATGAACATCAGTCATCCGATGATCCAGTAGATCTACTAATAATTGAATTCCACCTTGTCTTCGTATCTGTAAAGTATATTAACAGAATCATTTGTTTTTAAATGATGAGTAAAGCAGACTAAAGGAAATTAAGTTGGATGCAAATATGGATGCAGATACAAGACAATTTAGAGCCTACATACAGACAAAAGTCAGTATCATGTACAGTACAGACCAAAAGTTTGGACACACCTTCTCATTCCAAGAGTTTTCTGTATTTTCCTGACTATAAAAATTGTAGATTCACACTGAAGGCATCAAAACTATGAATTAACACACGTGGAATTATATACTTAACAAAAAAGTGTGAAACAACTGAAAATATGTCTTATATTCTAGGTTCTTCAAAGTAGCCACCTTTTGCTTTGATTACTGCTTTGCACACTCTTGGCATTCTCTTGATGAGCTTCAAGAGCTAGTCACCTGAAATGGTTTTCACTTCACAGGTGTGCCCTGTCAGGTTTAATAAGTGGGATTTCTTGCCTTATAAATGGGGTTGGGACCATCAGTTGTGGTGTTCAGAAGTCAGATGGATACACAGCTTATAGTCCTACTGAATGGAGTGTTAGAATTTGTATTATGGCAAGAAAAAAACAGCTAAGTAAAGAAAAAGGAGTGGCCATCATTACTTTAAGAAATGAAGGTCAGTCAGTCCGAAAAATTGGGAAAACTTTAAAAGTGTCCCCAAGTGCAGTGGCCAAAACCATCAAGCGCTACAAAGAAACTGGCTCACATGAGGACCGCCCCAGGAAAGGAAGACCAAGAGTCACCTCTGCTGTGGAGGATAAGTTCAATTGAGTCACCAGCCTCAGAAATCGCAGGGTAACAGCAGCTCAGATTAGAGACCAGGTCAATGCCACACAGAGTTCTAGCAGCAGACACATCTCTACAACAACTGTTAAGAGGAGACTGTGTGCAGCAGGCCTTCATGGTAAAATAGCTGCTAGGAAACCACTGCTAAGGACAGGCAACAAGCAGAAGAGACTTGTTTGAGCTAAAGAACACAAGGAATGGACATTAGACCTGTGGAAATCTGTGCTTTGGTCTGATGAGTCCAAATTTGAGATCTTTGGTTCCAACCACCGTGTCTTTGTGTGACGTAGAAAAGGTGAACGAATGGACTCTACATGCCTGGTTCCCACCGTGAAGCATGGAGGAGGAGGTGTGATGGTGTGGGGGTGCTTTGCTGGTGACACTGTTGGGGATTTATTCAAAATTGAAGGAATACTGAACCAGCATGGTTACCACAGCATCTTGCAGCGGCATGCTATTCCATCCGGTTTGCGTTTAGTTGGACCATCATTTATTTTTCAACAGGACAATGACCCCAAACACACCTCCAGACTGTGTAAGGGCTATTTGACCAAGAAGGAGAGTGATGGGGTGCTACGCCAGATGACCTGGCCTCCACAGTCACCAGAACTGAACCCAACTGAGATGGTTTGGGGTGAGCTGGACCGCAGAGTGAAGGCAAAAGGGCCAACAAGTGCTAAGCATCTCTGGGAACTCCTTCAAGACTGTTGGAAGACCATTTCAGGTGACTACCTCTTGAAGCTCATCAAGAGAATGCCAAGAGTGTGCAAAGCAGTAATCAAAGCAAAAGGTGGCTACTTTGAAGAACCTAGAATATAAGACATATTTTCAGTTGGTTCACACTTTTTTGTTAAGTATATAATTCCACATGTGTTAATTCATAGTTTTGATGCCTTCAGTGTGAATCTACAATTTTTATAGTCATGAAAATACAGAAAACTCTTGGAATGAGAAGGTGTGTCCAAACTTTTGGTCTGTACTGTATGTGTTGAAACAGATGCAATTGTCAGACCAAAAAAAAATGAATTTCACTTATTGAGAATCAGGATAGTTTTGGCCTTAAAGTGGTTTTCCCATATACCTTTTTCAGCAGCTTTGCCTGCTGTCTCTTCAGCTCACTTCCTGTATTCTTCATCAAATAATCAAAGCTGCCTCCCCCCAGCTTGCTGAACAGCATACTATGCAGTATCACAATATAGGCTTTGCCTTTACCATGAGAGATTATTTATTATGACTACACAAAATCTAATATAACTGCAGAACAAATAATATGCACAGTAAATGTATATTACATTACACAGATTTGGAGAGAAAAACAAACTTACATACTGCTGAGGAGAGAACGAACTCAGTGTTATTTTTGTGTTTACATAGAGAGATAACAGACATGACTGTATCAGCAAACTTCAATTAACTGAACTGAGCAGGCAGAGCTGCAGATAACAGTGAGAACACCCCATTCCCCAAGAGAGCAGTGACTGACGTAATTTTTCCTGTCTTATCAGACAGGTCCAGCTCCATGGAAACGGTGTGTAAACAATGGGAGAATAATTTCACAGAGCAGGCAAACAAAGCAGCATTGCTAAAGCAATGTATTTAGGAAAATTCTTTAATTTACATAAGCTAGTAGTATAGATAGGATCCTTGAGATAGGAATACCACTTTAAGATCCTTATTTAATTTTTTTTGTCTTCCTTCGTACTATTGATTCATGAGAAAAAAAAAATCTTGAGGGGCGTCTGAGCCTGCAGCTCCGTCAGTCATCGAGCCATAACTAGCCTTACTTTACTCCTTCACGGACAAAAATTGGCAAAACTACACGGGACAGAAACGGGGACCCCCCAGGTCAATATACCCCTGCGGAAGTCCATAAATTGTTCCGAAAGAAGTAATGGGGCGCTAAATGGCGCTGGAGGACTTGCCTTCGGGAGATGCAGCGGAAGACTCTGACCTGGACAACGCTTCGGGGACTGACCGGACCGACACCATCTCCTCGGCTATTTTAAAGTCATTCCTCCGCAAGGCTTTGGCACAAGCTATAGCTCGAGTTCTCTCGGAGTTGGCTGACCTGAGTGCAGATATCCAGCATATTCGTAAGTGCATGGACTCTCTGGAGTCAGCTTATTTAGCCCTCACACTTCATTTCTCCTCGGCGGTACAGCATCTAACGAAACACCATAACTGCTTGAACCGCACATACAAGCTACTGGAGGATTTGGAGAATTGCAATTGCAGGAGGAACCTGAGGCTGAAGGGTTTGCCAGAAGCACATGCTCCTGATACTCTGCGGGAGGTGATGTCGGCCATCTTTACGCTACTTCTAATTTCGACCAAGAAGGCTCTCCTCAAAGATTTAAATCTCCAAAGTCCCGCAAATCCTCCCTACGGAGAAATCTACAGGATTCTGGCTGATGGTCTATCTACCCGCATCACCAGAGTTTCTTACAGGCGAATTCCCCCCCTTTTGTTTTCAGTTCAAGCCTATCCGCTGCTGAGATCCTCGACTTCATCTACTGTTCCCATGCAGGCCGGCCTTTCGATATCTTCCTGTTCCTGTTTTTTCCGGACTGGCTGATATCCTCTTGTCACTCTGGCTGCCATCCACGTTGGTATCATTTATCTTACTTCGACTCCTGGATGTGGATGTTCCTGATTTCCCGGATCTGCAGTGGACAAAACCTGCCTAGTGCCGCAAGAGGTTGAAGGTACCCTTTGTAATCCCTTTTAGGTTCACACCAGCTTGAGAGAGAGAGAGAGACCACAATGAAGTATGATAGAACTGGATATTTTACACAAGAACTTCTTCACCACGTGGTTCAGTACAGATATCTGATACAGCCTCTTTATTAACAGGAACTCAGGCAAACTGGTAGCTCAAACAGTTATTAACGGTTTCAGTCTCTTTCTAGGCACCAAGGCACTCCTAGTTATTAGCCAGTGCACAATGTATATGTATTTATAGTCTTCTTGCATGCCAAGTAATACAACACTTAACTTTATGGTTTCCCTCCAGGTTCTTCCTGGGCAGAGGATGGTTATATGGTTATCTCCTGCAGTGATGATGTTTCAGGTCTAAAGGCCCACGTGCAGCCTGCTCTGGATAAAGTCTCTGTGTGTAGTCTGCACTTGGAGGAGGCTTCTCTTTTCAAAGCAGATGATCAACTATAATATCCTGATTTGTAGTCTTTCAGGACTTTATACACCCTTATTCTCAAAGCACTCTCTCCTCTAACCTTCTCTGCTTCTCACACACCACTCTCCTGTCCCTTCCAGGAAATCACATCATCCAGAATCCTCCTACAATTGAGGTAAAAAAAAAAATAGATGCAAGGTCTTGCCCCTAGATGGCAGAAGAGCACCAGTAGTGGCATTGGAATGCACAAGTCAATATTTGCCACTATCAAACTTGTACCCCTTACACCTTTCCCTTGGACTATGCTCCGGGCCCGATTACACCCTAGTATTCCCTTACCCCCCTCTTGATCTGTGGTCCCTTTCCCTCCCCGGTATGTTCCCCATCTAATTTCATATGGTCCCTCACCGCTTTTGATATATGGTTATGGGCCAGGTTCTCTATTAATCCTTAGCGTTCTCTACAGTACAACTTACCAGAGCTGCTTTCACATTGCTGTTATTGTTTTTTACCTATGATGTGTTATGCATCTAATGGATCTCTTCCCCCGCCTCCTCCTTTGGTATATTTGTTGGGCTTTCCTCCGTCTAGCACTTCGGGACCTAGAATATTCGCGAACGGTGCCACGGCCTTAAGGTGGCCTGGTGTGTTGACAGTCCCGTGGCCGCGAGTGGGGGTTTGGCTCTGGCTGGTGCTGGGGTCTGCGATGTGCGTTAGCCGTTGCCTCTCTAGGTCTCACGCTGTACTCCTGTATTACACCGTCACTGATTATTGTATTAGTAGTCAACATCTGTCCCTTACTCCACTCTACTCCCCCCACCATCGCTTTTCCTTTTCCCTTTCATTTAACCCTGATCCTCTTCCCCTACCAACTCTTCCCACCTTTCGGCTTGCCTTCCACTCTCTAAGGATTGGAGGGTGTGAGGTTAGTTGACATTATCACTTTTATTATTTATGCATGCTTTCTTAGGAATCTGCTGTACGACCATTTATTCATGTTTCTTACTCTGCAATACTTATTTTATTTTTATTTTAGTTTCTCTTTTTTGTATTTATATTTATTTCTATTTTTACTTTAATTTCTGACATTTATTTTTTATTTATATTTTATTTTGCTTTCTTTTTTTTTTTTTTTTCAAATCAAAAGTTTTATTAGTTTTTAACCCCTTAAGGACCCAGCCCAAAAGTGCGAGGACCAGGCCTCGTATTTCAAAACTGACATGTGTCACTGGGATGTACTGTATAAATGAAAAATTACTAAAACGTCACTTTATCCCTAAAGTTTTCATTTTCACAAGGGGTTAATGGAGAAAAAGCACCACACAGTTTGTAAAACAATTGCTCCTGAACACGGCAATACCCAATATCTGGTCATAATCTGCTGTATGGGTACATGGGGAAGGCTCGGAATGGAAAGAGCGCTATTTTGCTTTTGGAGAGCAGATTTTGCTGGAATAGTTTTCAGGTGCCATGTCACATTTGCAGAGACCCTAAAGTACCAATACAGTGGAACCCCCTAAAAGTGACACCATTTTGGAAACTACACCCCTCACAGAACATATCAAGGGGTATAGTGAGCATTTTGACGCTACAGCTGTTTCACAGATTTTATTAACATTGCGACATTAAAATGAAAAATTGCTTTTTTTTCCAATAAACCGTCAATTTAGCACCAAATTTTTCATTTTCACAAGAGGACAAAGGAGAAAAAGCTCCCCAACGTTCGTTACACAATTTCTCCTGAACACAGAAATGCCCCATATGTGGTTGTAATCTGCTGTTTGGGTACATGGCAGGGCTCAAAATGGAAAGAGCGCTATTTAGCTTTTGGAGGGCAGATTTTGCTGGAATAGTTTTCAGGTGCCATGTCGCATTTGCAGAGCCCCTAAAGTACCAATACAATGGAAACTCCCAAAAAGTGACCCCATTTTGGAAACTACACCCCTCATAGAATTTATCTAGGTGTATAGTGAGCATTCTGACCTCACAGCTGTTTCACAGATTTTATTGACTTTGGGACGTAAAAATGAAAAATTACTTTTTTTCCAATACACCATCCATTTAGCGACATATTTTTAATATTTGCAAGTGGTTAAAGAAGTAAAAATACCCCACAGTTTGTAACACAATTTCTTCTGAACACAGAAATACCCCATATGTGGTTGTAATCTGCTGTATTGGAACATGGTGGGGCGAGCATTATTAACCCTTAAGTGTTGCATTCTTTTAATTTCCAGAAATGAATGCACAGCTGATAATGAAAAGTTAAAAATGAAATTTTTCCATAGATGCGCCATTTCAGTGCCCAATATGTTGTGCCCAGCTTACGTCTGCACAGACACACACTCCAAAAACTGTTAAGCGGGGATCCCGGGCACAACAGCTTTTGGAGCATTCGTCTGTGATACAAGCCGGGCACAACATATTATGCACTGATATGACGTATTCCTGAAAAAAATTATCATTTTCACCTTTCACCATCAGCTGCGTATTCATTTATGGATAATAAATAATAGCAACACTTGGGGGTTAAAAATGCTCACTGTACCCCTGGATAAATTCCTTCAGGGGTGTAGATTCCAAAATGGGGTGACATGTAAGGGGATTCCACTTTACTGGCGTTTCAGCTCTGCAAAAGTGCAATGGCGTCCAAAAACCAAACCGTCCAAGTCTGTGCTCCAAAAAACCCCAAATAGCGCTCCTTCCCTTCTGTGCCTGGCTGTGCCCAAACAGCAGTTTATACCCACATATGACATTAAGTACATTATCCTGGGTACACCAGTGTCATACATGTGGGTATAAACTGCAGTTTGGACACACAGCAGGGCACAGAAGGGAAGGAGCGCTATGTGTCTTTTGGAGCGCAGATTTAGATGTTTGGTATCTGGACACCATGTCATGTTTGCAGAGCCTCTAAAGTACCAGTAAAGTGGAATCCCCTAGGGAATGACCCCATTTTGAAAATTGCATGCCTCAAAGAATTTATCAAGAGGTGTAGTGAGCATTAGTATCCCAGACGTGACTGCACAGCGGATGGGGAAAAGTGAATATGTAAGCTGTGCAGAGTACATTGGGTACACTAAATTCCCTACTATTTCCCCAGTATTATTGGAGGGGTCACTCTGGGGGTCACTTCTGGTTTATTATCCCTCATAAGGTCTAAATTTGGTTTGTCCCCTGATATACGCTCGCACAGCTGATAAATTCCCTTCCTGACACAGCGAGTTGTGTTCTAATGATTTAGCGATTTTTGGGGGTTTTTGACTTCACATTGTACCAGCTATATTTTCTTTATTTTTCTGGTGATGTAACCATATGAGGGCTTGTTGTTTGCGGTATGAGATGTAGTTTGTAATGACATCATTTTTGGGTGCCTACAACTTATTAAATAAATTTTATTAACTCTTTCTTGGTGGATTAGAAAAAAAAAAAAAAAAAAAAAAAAACATCAATTCTGGTATTGCGTTTTACGTTTTAAATTTTTCGCCATGCAGCGTACAGCATAAGTAACATGTTACCTTTATTCTGCGGGTCAGTACGATTACAGCGATACCTCATTTATATTGTTTTTATTATGCAATACTAATTTTGCAGAACAAAAACCCATTTGGGGACATAAATCAATCGCCATCTTCTGAGATGCGTAACATTTTTATTTTGCAGTTTACAGAGTTGGTTTAGGGCTTATTTTTTTGCAGAAGAATCTGTGATTTTTATTGGTACTGTTTTGGGGTAGATATGACTTTTTATCACTTTTTATGGCATATTTTGTAAGGTGAGATGGCAAAAAATCATTACTTCTGGCGTTTTTTTTCCGTTTTTTTTTTTCCCGACTTTCACCATGTACATTAAATATTGTTTCAGTTTTATTGTACAGGTTGTTACGGACGCGGCGATACAAAATATGTATTGTTTTTATAAATTTTTAGGTTTATTTTTTATATAATTAATTTTAAATAGGGAAAGGGAATTTTGGGGGCTTTATTCTTTTATTAATTTTTTTCACATACTTTATTTTTTTTTCACTTATTTTTACTTTTTGCTTTGATCTCTGGCTCAGTACTATAGACACGAGCATATAAGTGTCTTGCATTCTATACAGGAAGTTAGCACTATGCAGATGCATATCGTTGACTTCTGGAGGTCCCAGCAGGATCAACCAGGCAGTGGGGTCTCCAGGCAGCCTGGGGTTACTGAGCAGACCCCGGGATGCAGATTATAGATATTGGCACCCCTGATCTCGCCGGGGGGAGGGCGGCAAGATGGCAGAACCCCTTGGATGCCGCGGTCATGTTTGAAAAAAAAACAAAAAAACAAATAACAAGCATAGACAAGCAATGCAACAACAAGGACAAATGTGTGTAAACAATACAAGTCAGCAAAATAGACCAAATGGGAAACAAAACAGAAGAAGAGTGGGGGAGTAAGAAAGGAGAGGGGCAAAAAGTGAGGAGCGAAGAGAGAATGGGGAGGAAGAAAAAACAGGTGGGGGAGGAGAGGTAGTGCGCCAGGAAAAGACCCTACAACAGTCTCGGACCAGACCCCCATCAGCGAGGTCGTAATCACCCCGGGGTTGCCAGGGGTATGTAAATCAGGGAGATACAGGAAGACCAGCAGTGTCGAGTCGTCGTCCCTAAGGCCGGCTCCAAGCCTGCGTGGAGAATTCAAAACCGAGAAGCGACAGGTATTCTCTAGAGCGCTGGAATTCCATCCAGTAGAACAGGTTTTGTTGAAGCCTTCAACCGTATCATGCAGGAAAGAGGTAAGGTTTTCCATGCGCATAATTTCAGTGACCTTCAAAATCCAGAGGGAGAGGGGTGTGGAGGCTCCGTACGCTTCCAAAACTGTGGTATGCAAGCTCGGGCCGCCAGAATCAAGAAGCGAAGTAAGGAACGCTTGTATGTTCACACCGGAGACTCGCAATGATGAAGGAGGAACAGTGCAGGGCCTAGAAAATGAGATGTTTCAGTGACCTGAAGAATGATTCTCTTAACTCCCTCCCAGAATGGTGCAAGAACAGTACAAGTCCAGAAAGTATGAAACATGGTGCCCTCCTCCGACCTGCATCTCCAACAGGTAGTTGCGACCAAGAAGAAGAGTGCATGCAATTTCGTGGGAACCCTATACCACCTAGATAGGATCTTGAAACTTACCTAGCGAGAGCTGATCGAAGTCTAATGGGTAAGACGGAATATACGTTCCCTCTGGGCTTGGGTAAGAGAGAGTGCCAGATCCGACTCCCATGACAACATGTAGCGGGGAACTGCCTCGGGCGGAGGTGTAATCAAGAGCTTGTAGACAGCCGAAAGGAATGACGCAGAGGCTCGTTGCCGATGCAGAGGTGTTCGAAAGGCATGTATGCAGTCGCAAAATTTGCGGGAGTCGGGAGAGAGGAAATAAAATGGCGGAGCTGCATCTCACACCAGCTATGAAGGGGAGGAAGAACATCAGAACGTGATGACCCCGGGGACAACTGCCAACTCGAATCATCCCGAAGATGGTGGACCCGAAACAAACCATGGTGTCACCAGTTACGAAACACCCTGTCTGATATCCCCGTAGGGAACCGAGGATTGCCCACAATTGGGGCCTATGGTGGGATGGGAGCGAAGGGACGACAGCAAAGAGATTTTAAGGAAGGGGACCGATTGCAACTGGATCGAAGAAAACGTTTGTTCAATATATACCCAAGATTTGAGTGACCCATGTCTGCACCAGTCAACTACTCGGATGAGATGAGCAGCGAAATATAATACGATTTCAGGTCTGGGAAGGATAATCCACCGGCACATTTCAGGAGGTAAAGGATGGTTTTGCTAACCCTTGCCGGCTTACCGGACCAGATAAAGGCTGTCTTAATGGTCGAGAGAGCCCTGAAGAAGGAGGAAGGAAGATGGATGGGAAGAGTCTGCATGAGATAAAAAAGACGAGGTAGTATGCTCATTTTAAAGATGGTGCATCTACCAAACCATGTAATCATGCCCTTGGTCCATCTGGAGCAGTCAGCACGAATTGAGGCTAGCATGGGAGAGAAATTTAGCTGGTATAGATCCCGTGGGTCAAGGGTAAGGAGGATACCTAGGTACTTTAAAGCCCGAGGTGACCAACGGAAAGGGAAGGTTTGACTCAGGGACGAGACCAGGGGATCCGCGAGTGTGACATTAAGGGCCTCAGATTTAGAAAGGTTGATCTTAAAGTTGGAGAGTCTGGAGTATTCGTGGAAGGTAGTCATTAGACAGGGGAGAGATACATGGGGAAAGGAGAGGAAAAAAAAGCAAATCATCAGCGTAAGCCGCCACCTTATAAAGGCGTGAGGTGTGGGCCATGCCAGATATATCAGGATGTGCTCTGATGTGGCGGAGGAGAGGCTCCAGGGTCAGGATAAAAATAAGGGGCGAGAGTGGGCAGCCCTGTCTAGTATCATTAGTAATGGGAAAAGGGCTGGAAAGCAGGCCATTGACCCAAACCTGTGCAGAAGGGAGGGAGTAAAGGGAGAGGATCCACCTCATCATATTCTCACGAAGACCCACATGCAACAGAGTTTCTTCCATAAATTGCCAATTGACCCTATCAAAGGCCTTTTCAGCGTCCGTGGAAACTTTTCTTTACATTTATTTTACTTTCATTTTACTCCAATTTATTTTACTTATTACATATTTTATCCATGTATTTCCTTTTATTGTTTATTACCTTTTTACTGTTTTCTACTTATTAATTGTTAAGTCATCCCTACTGGTATTTTTTTCTCCCTTTTACTTCACCATGTTCCTCAAATTGCTACCTGCCTATTTTTATATACATGTATTGTGTTTACACTATTCCTCCAATTATGTATATATGGGGTGGATTCCTGCCCTAGACTTCGGGATCCATGGTTTCTGCCCCTGAATCAGCCAGATCGGAGTTAGCTGCTGCCTGGGGTCCTGTCGTCTCAGGTGGCCATGAAGCCTTAGCCGACGCGTGAGTTTGCATGGGATGGACGTGTTGCTGTTCATGTTAAATTCCGTGCCGTTTTCCCTTATTTGCGGATATCTCATGTGCCTACATTGTCCTACCACATCACTCCTATACATGTAAGGTTTGGTTCTTGGCTGTAACGATTGGGAATACCTCCATTTGCCCACTCTCTGTCATTTGACAGAACGTACTGTATCTCGATTAGTTGGCTGCTGTTAGGCGTTGCTGCTAACTGTTTCACCGATTCACCACTCACCATCTTCGGGTGCATTTCTCTGTCTCACTTCTTTTTTCTTCTCCTTTCTTTTCTTTCCCTTTCATTCTATTCTTTTCTTTCCTTTTTCCCTTCTTTTCTTTGTTTCCTCTGTCTTTCTTCTTCTTTCTCTTGCCCCCTTTTCTCCCCTCTTCTCTCTTTTCTCCCACTCTTCTCCTATCCTTGTGCTTGCTTCACACCCCTCCCCTTCTCGCCAATTTCTCCTGCCCATCGGACTCACATAGCTCCAACTTGCTATGTCCAAACTGGTTTTCACCTCATTCAATGTTCATGGTCTTAATTCACCAAATAAAAGATCTCAAATCTTCACCATACTGTATAAGCTCCACACCAATGTCGCATTCCTTCAAGAAACACACTTTAAATCGGAGAAGATCCCGAGACTCCTGACGAAGAATTATCCCCTCTGCTTCCATGCCACAAATAAGTTGGCTTCATCCAAAGGAGTCTCCATTCTTTTTCACCATTCGGTACCTTTCCAATGCTCTCAACGCTATGAAGACTCGGAGGACAGAATCCTTTTGCTTAAAGGAACTGTCACTTCTGGCAAATACACCTTTGCCAATTTCTACCCTCCGAATAAAGGTCAAGTTGCTTGGATGCTCACAGCCCTACATACTTTGGTTCTTCGCAGAGGGCCCCATAATTCTTGCCAGAGATTTCAACCTTGCCCTCAATCCAGTTCTGGACTCTTCTTCTGGATCCTCCACCACTCCACAGAAAGCCCTTGGCAGACTCCTTCAAGATATTCATGGCTTACAGTTAATATATCTCTGGATGTTGCATAACCCCTCTGTGAAAGACTACTCATTCTTTTCTAATCCTCACCAATCTTATCAGAGGCTAGACTATATTTTCATTTTCAAAGAAGCTCATAAACCTGTTATTAGGGGCATCCTTATTTCTCTAGCCTCGAAAGTAAAAACAGGATTCGCAAGCTGAGTTGGATGGCCTCCTCTCTGAGGTAGCATCTATTGAACGGTTACGGAAGGCAATTACTCAGCTTTCTCTATAGAGTGAACTTCAGCACTTAAGAGAACAATTGAGAAACTCCATTAATTCACGCACTGCTAAACACTTTCTCCACTACCAACACAGGCTTTGCGCGCATGGACACAAGGAGGAAAACTGATAACCTCTATGATTAGTAGAAGGAAATTTAAATGTTTCATCACCACGATTAAAGACCAGTCTGGTAGTACCTACAAATCCATTCAGGGCATTACCTCAGCCTTTTTGTCCTTTTATTCTGGTCTCTATAATCTGAATCCAGACGACTTTGACACTTCTTCAGCCTGCAAGGTTGCCAAGATGGAACAATTTATTAACTCACTTTCTATGCCAGCTATCTCTGCAGAGGACGCCACGAGACTCACATCTCTAATTTCCATTGAACAGGTTAAAAGCACAATGAATAGTTTCCCTAAAGGGAAGAGTCCTGGACCAGACGGCTTCCCCTTGCAATACTACAAGATTTTTCAGGAAGAACTTCTCCCACATCTTTCTTTGTCCTGCAATGCCTTATTATCTGGAAAATTCCTTCCCCGACACACTCAAGAAGCGCACATCACATTGCTTCCTAAGGAAGGGAAAGACCCTCTTGCTTGCGGTAGCTACCGGCCCATATCGCTACTCAATCTCGATCTTAAACTGTGGGCGAAGATATTGGCCACTAGTCTGAAAACTTCAGTTTTCTTTCTTCCCTGCTGCATTTGGACCAAATGGGGTTTGTCTTGGGTAGAGAGGGGAAGGATAACTCCCACCGTTTACTCCATGCCATTACTCATGCTCGGAAAACCCGTTCAATTCGGATTTGACGCTGAAAAAGTGTTTGATAGGGTTGATTGGTCATTTATGAAGGAAACACTACAAAAATTTAATTTCCCACCACAATTTATAAATGTAGTTTTTACACTTTATGATTCCCATTATGCACGTCTAAAAATTAATGATACACTCTCTCCCAGCTTCAATATCAAGAATGGAACCAGACAGGGGTGTCCTCTCTCCCCTTCCCTTTTTATATTGGTTTTAGAACCTTTACTACAGGTAGTTCGCTCCCACCCGGATATTTTAGGCCTGAAAATTGGATTTCATACTCCGCTGCATTTGCTGATGATGTACTTTTTCTGGTATCAAATCCTGAGAAAAGACTTACTGCAATAGTAGATTTTCTCACCCAATATGGTTCGGTGAATTTGGACAAATCAGAGGTGCTCAACGTCACTCCCCCCCCCCCCCCAAACTGGCTTCAACAATTTCCTCTTCTTCCCCCTTCAAATGGACCTCAAAATTTATTAAATATCTAGGTGCTCAGCTGAGAGCTGACCCATCAATTCTCGGTACTGAAAACTTCCAATTGTTCCTGACGGAGATCTGAACAACGCTGTCATCCTATCAAGCATTGCCATTCTCATGGTTCGGAAGACGTAACCTTGCAGTTTCTGTGTGCACACCATGATCCGCCATACTAGTACGGAAGTTTGCAGGAAGTCCTTCCCAGCAGCACCGTACTATTACGGCGAAAGTCGGGAATGGGTTAACACTTTATAAATTAGTGGTACAGCCCTATCTGAAATATGCCATTTAATTCTGGGCAGCAGTTCTAAAAATAAAATGTCCTACAGTTGGAATAGGTAAAACGGAGGGAAACAAAGCTGATAAGGGCATGGAGGACCTCAGTTATGAGGAAGCACATAAAAGGTCGGTGTTCATCATTCAACAATAAGAAAGAGACTGGGCAAAAATGATATCCATGGGAGAGTTCCAACGTGAAAACCACTGATGACCAAAAACAACACAAAGATTTAACTTCTCACACACGGAGAGGAGATTTAAATCTTAGTATCTATAGAAAAAGGATCCTTCTCTTGCACCTATCCCACTTGAAAAAGGGGTGGAATACCCCAAAACGCCAACTCGGCGTCGTGTGTAATGGTTATTGTCTCAATAAAGTTTGACGTGTTTGGAAAATCCAGGGTGAGCGCAGTGCCATATTTTGTGACGGGTCTCCATCCCAAGAGAGATACCAGTTGGTCCATATATTATTCTCAGTTATGAGGAGGGATGAAAGAGGTTAAACTTGTTAACTCTTGAGGTAATTAATGGGAGACATGATAAACCTGTACAAATATATAAATGGCCTATAGAAGAAATATGGGGAAAAGCTGTTCCATGTAAAATCCCCTCAAAAGACAAGGTGGTACTCCCACCGTCTGGAGAAAACAAAAGATTTAATCTTCAGAGGCAACAAGGCTTCTTTACTATAAGGGCTGTGAATCTGTGGAATAGCCTATCCCAAGAGCTACTCACAGCATCAACAGATGACTGCTTCGAAAATGGCTTAGATGTGGAGTTTTTACAGCAAAATAGCATTGATGCTTATGGAAATGTATAGAATACTTATATCTTCCACTCGTCCCTTTTAGCTATGTCCTTTCAATCCCTTGCTTGCACCTCTCAAGATTCATTTTGTGTTCGGGTCCCTGTTTTTTTTTCGGGGCGAACAAGTTCGATACGAACCACACTTTAAATTGGCTTAAAACATAGTGTAGAATACTCTTAGAGCTCCTAGGAACCTATACAATTTCTAGCTTTCTAAGACAAACACAGCCAAAGTTATGTCAAAGTGAACATGTCAAGTAATTCTATGAAAAAACGGATAGTAAGCAGAGGATACAAACACACACGCTTTTAAGCATTACCCAGTTATTAGGGAAAGATGTGTTCCCGTGGTCTTTAAAACACACATGGCAGTTATATTGCAAATAGCAGTGGTTTAGTAGGATAATTAGTGGATTAGGCCCAGGCCACATGACATGTCTACCTGAATGGTGGCACAGTGGTGGTAGCTGTGGCAACATGCGTGGCTGTGTGGCAGGGACTAATATGATGGACCAGGACACAGGACAAGTCTGACTGGGTGGTGACAGTGGTGGTAGGCACTAGGCAGCTGTGAAACGAGTGTGGTAGTGAAGCAGGGCATAAAATGATGGACCGGGCCATGGGACATGCCTGGCTGAGTGGTGGCAGTGGGGATAAGCACTAGGCAGTTGTGGCAACATGTGTGGCAGTACAGAAGGGCATAATATAATGGACAAAGCTGCAGGACATGTTGGCGAAGTGACAATTTAAAAGATTTCCAGAAAAATGTGGGGCACTCTATCAGTGTGCCTGGACTATTTCCAAAAGTGATCACTGTGTTTGCTGCATGCAGTTATTTTTCACTGTATGCTGCTGCACAAACTCATGTTTCAGCATGTGAAACACTGCCACTCAATGTGTGCTTCACCTTGCAAGCAAGTAGTGCAGTGACAGTGACAACTGACATAAATTGAGAAAAAATTTGGGGCACACTATCAATAGGTACTGCCTAGCTTGCCAGCTGAAAAAGCTGGACTATCCTCCAAAAGTGCTCATTGTGTCTGTGTGGTTTACTGCTTTCTATGGGTGCCCGTGCAGCACCAACTATTGTAGTGTGACTGAGTGACAATTGACACCAGTTCAAGAAAATTTTGGGGCATGCTATCAAAAGTGCCACTCAATGTGCACTTCACCTTACAACCATAAAACGAGGTCATTTTTTTTTCCTTTTACAACACTGCCTTTTGTGTGTGCTTTTGATAATTCTGGGTTCCACCTATGACTGTCTGAGCTGTATTATCCTTTCCAGAAGCAATATGCTTAGCCTCCGCCCAGCACCCTCCCCATGTGTAAGGTTATTTCACATAGTATAAGGGATTTCATCTCCCTCATAAGCATCGTAAGGTGTTTCTGCAATATGAGAAACTGAAGCCTGTTATCCTCTGTATTCTCATTTCACACCCACCTCATTCCTTAAAGGGGTTTTCCGGGCAAAAAATGTTTTTTTTTTTTTAAATGTCTGTTAGTGCCATTAATGGGTTAATAAATGCCCCATATACCTTTAGCAGTGTTTTGAGTGATTTCTGGGAGCTCCTGCTTTTGTTTACATGCTTCAGCTTCCTGCTATGTAACTTCCTCACTAACCCCTCTCACCTCACTCCCCCCTCCTTCCTCACCACTCACTAGCTATTATTATCCTGTGGGGTCTCTTCAGACCCCAGAGTATAATAAGCGGACGGCCAAGAGAGGTGACAAACATAAAAAACAATGTTAGGGTAGGTTCACATATGTCAGTTGCATCAGTATCAGGTTTTTTGTCCCTTAGTCATTACAACTGATGCCAAAACTGATGCGAAAATGCATCAGTTGTCATCAGGCTTTTTTTTATAAATTTCTACTCCAAAACCATCAGTTGTCATTAGTTTTTACCATCAATTTTTACCATCAGTTTTTACTATCAGTTTTTACCAAGATGGTCCACAAGGCATGATGAGCTCCGAGGCCAATAGAGTAGGGGTACTCAACTACTTTTAGTAAATTTCAATTGACCGGGATCCGCCATCAAGTAAAGGTCCAAGCTGAACACGTCCACTATTTACGGTATTTTTCGGACAAAAAGACATGTCTGACTATAAGATGCACCCCAGGTTTAAACAAGAAAAATAAGGATTAGATCAAGGGCGACTAACGTGGCATTACACTGTGTGGGGTGACTAACATAGCATTATACTGTGCAGGGGGCACTAACGTGGCATTATACTGTGTAGAGGCACTAACATGACATTACATGATGTGGGGGGCAACTAATGTGGCATTATACTGTAGGGGGGCATTAAGGAACATTATATTGTGGGTACTGACATTAGTGCTCCCATTATTGTTCCTCCTTAGTAGGGCTGTTTTAACACATTGGTGGATTCAGTGCAATGGTTTAAATAAGTTGTCCCCCCCCCCATCACCACCACTTAGGATTACCCGATTTACACAAATTATAATGTCTCATTAGAGGCCTTGCCTTGACACAGTATAATGCCTCCCTAGTGGCGCCGTACACTATAATGTCCCCCTCCAGCTATCCCCACAGTTAATGTCCCCATCCATCTGTCCCCAGTTTAACCCTGTGCATGCAAATTAAATAGGAGCTTACATAGGAATATAATTTTCTATCCCCCTATAAAAATTGTAACTCTATTGAATAATTATAATCCCTACACCTAACTAATGTGATAACTAGGGCCGTGTAACACAACCACTTTATTGCACACGTATTATGGTGATAATGGCTATTACTATTATTTTAGTGTGTAACATATATCACTAGAGAGGCGGTCGGAGTATTTTACTCTATAAAGATCAGGTATGGACAGGACAGAGACAGTGAAAAAATGTAAACTTTATTGGTGACTTTGTGCATGTGTTGTGTAAGTGTTTGGTGCGACACTTCTGGCGCTGTGACCTGGACGATGGTAAATGTCTGGGTCACAGCGCCAATAAACTTCCTGGTTATGCGATTAGGCTCAGAGGGGTATTACATTATCAGAGAGCAAAAGTATAGTACGCTCTCTGATTGATAGGAGAGGGGATAACATGGACAGAAGTAACTGCTACCCCCCCTGGGGTCATCTGCAGCTTATGCACAGGCAATGATGAGTTATCATTGTCTCTGCAGCTCCTCCTCCCCCTTCTTCCTTAGCTCTAAGATGCCGCCTGAGGCAGGAGGGGGTGACACTTTTAGAGCCCCATTTCTAAGGATCTGTTAGGGCCACAAAGAAGCAACTGGATTCATTTAAAGATGAGAATATCATCTTTAAAAAGATACCAAGATCGCCATTATAGACCTTACAGATTCAGAGCGATGCACTGTTAAAACGATGTCGGGAATTGAGATCTGCATTGGGATTTCAATGCCGAACATCTTTTCACCAGCGAATCGCTCAGGATGTTTAAGGAACGATCATGGTGATCTTGGTATCATTTTAAAGATGAGAGTCTCATCTTTAAAATGAATGCAAGTGTTTCTTTATAGCTTTAAGCAATCCTGAGCAATTCACTCAGGTACAGTAGTGAAACCGGCAATTACCGGCTTCACTACTGTACACAGACTGCAGAACGCCGGATGCTGCCACATCCATCTTCAGGCAGCACCCGGCATCAGGCGCTAATAAAATTTTAAGGAAGCTGGATGGAAAAACGCTGCAGGTAACCTTTTTCCATCCGGCTGAGGCACAGATACGGTGCCACAACTGATGCCTCTTGTGCCAGAACCGATCCCATAGAAAACTATGGGATCCGTCCTGGCATCAGTTTCCCTCCAGCTTGTGTGCACCACGCCCGAGGGAAACAGCTGCGCCGGACATATGTGAACGCACCCTTACTCACTTTTTCCTGCGCTCCGCAACCGCTGATTGGGTCTCAGGGGTCACGTCGCATCATTCATTATGCGTAATGACGTCGGACGTGACCCCTGAGGCCCTGTCAGCAGTCTCTTACGTCAGGCAGAAGCACCCGAAGAGCACAGGGCAGCTACGGATCCAGGGAAGGTGAGTTAACATTGTTTTTTATGTTTGATCACCTCCCCGGGGGGCTCCGCTTATTATACTCAGCGGTCTGAAGAGACCCCACAGTATAATAATAGCAGTTTCGTTTCGGCCGTGTTTGGTCCGATCGAAACTGCTGAGTGAGGACTCCGCTGCCGTGCCAGGGAAATAAGTCTCGTGTGCCACTCTTGGCACGCGTCCCGGGGGTTGCCGACCCCTGGTCAAGTGTGTAGTACCTGGAGGAGGTGGTTGGGTTCTGCCTAGTGTTGAAACTTTGCCTGCCCTGCACTTGTGAGGTCATTTTTTTTCCTTTTACAACACTGTCTTTTGTGTGTGCTTTTGATAATTCTGGGTCCCACCTATGACTGTCTGAGCTGTATTATCCTTTCCAGAAGCAATATGCTTAGCCTCCGCCCAGCACCCTCCCCATGTGTAAGGTTATTTCACATAGTATAAGGGTTTTCATCTCCCTCATAAGCATCGTAAGGTGTTTTTGCAATATGAGAAACTGAAGCCTGTTATCCTCTGTATTCTCATTTCACACCCACCTCATTCCTTAAAGGGGTTTTCCGGGCAAAAAGTTTTTTTTTTTAATTGTCTGTTAGTGCCATTAATGGGTTAATAAATGCACCCATATACCTTTAGCAGTGTTTTGAGTGATTTCTGGGAGCTGCTTTTGTTTACATGCTTCAGCTTCCTGCTATGTAACTTCCTCACTAACCCCTCTCACCTCACTCCCCCCTCCTTCCTCACTCCTCCCTTGTCTCTCTAGCTATCTTGCCCTTCCCTACCTACTCAGCCCAACCCCCGACCCATATTATATACTTACCCTCAAGCTTCTTCCAGCGAGACGGCTCCTCCTCCTGTACTGATTCTGTGTGTGCGCGTTCTTCTCCATTGTTGCTCTGTTCTCTGCAGCGATGATCCACCTCTACTGTTGCAGTGTTGGTGAATTATCAGCAGCAGTGTGCACAGCGCTTGGAGAAGAGTGCGCACAGACAGACTCAGTACAGGATGAGGAGCCGTCTCGCCGGAAGAAGCGTGGAGGGTAAGTATAATGGGGTGGATAGGGGGGGGGGGTAGTAGTGATGATCCGAGACAGATCGTCAACGGATAGTCAGAAAATGTCCCTGGGTCGGTCACATGACCACTCCAGGGATATGGGTAAATATACATTTTTGATTAATGATGTTATTTAGAAAGTAAGAGGAGGGAGGGTGTTTAGATTAGTGTAGGAACTTCCAGTTATCCCGGACAACCCCTTTAAGCATTTTCATTTACACTATACCCTTATTGGCCATGTCCCTAATCAATCTAAGAGCAGGGGAGTGGCAGTCTTTCTTAAAATATCTGTTCCTCTACAGGTTGATAATATGACTATAGATCCCCAAGAGTGATACATCATCATCTAATGTCATCTTTATGGACACCACCTATGCCCCCACTGTAGCTCCTGTACACTATTAGAACAATTAGATTTTTCTAAAATAGTATAGCCAAGGGAAAGATTTGTACTGCTCTTAATTCCCTTGGTGTGGCGGATTCATGGCATGACTTTAATGGGAATAGAAGAGGCTATGCTTACTTTTCACCTGCACATCATGACTACACTAGGATCGATGATCTCCTCCGCCCATCACGTACCCTGTGCCTGGTCAGATCACAAACTAGTTCTGACCGATACTGATTTTCAGGCCCCTTCCGCTACTCGTTCTGGGTGGTGTCTAAATGAGTCCCTATTTAACACATAACTAGCGAGGAATTAGACTCTGCTATCGATGCCCTTAAGAATGGGAAAGCTCCAGGACCGGATATTTACCCTTCTCTATATTATAAAAAAATTAGAAGTATTATTTTGCCTCACATTCCCTCAGGACATGCCTAGCGTGTCCATAACAGTCATACCTAAACCAGGTAAAGACCCCACTACCCCCGCTACCTACAGACCCATTTCGCTGTTAAACTAGGACATCAAATTATTTTCCTCCATCCTCGCCACCCGTTTGAACGGCTTATTACCTTCTCTTATATATTCTGACCAATATTACAAAACTCTGCTATATTATTCATTGGGCTAACTCTCATGTCATTATTGGGTTTGGATATTAAGAAAGTCATTGATAGTCTATCTTGGAACTACCTTGCTTATGTCCTGTGGTTCATGGGCATAACTAGTCAACTTTGGAGAGCTCTCCACCCCATTGCCTACTTGAAGCTTAACCACTTCTGGACCACCCATTGGGTATTTACATCCAGGTAATGGCACTTGTTCTGCAAGGATGTAGCTGTACATCCTTGCAGTTTAAAGCAGCTGCATAAAGTCATGCAGCTGCAGAAGTGGGAGCCCGCTGTTACTACAGCCGGAGCTCCTCTAGAGATGGCAGGGATGGTTTATTACCGCCCATGAGGACCCAGATCAGCTTAGCAGTCATGGGTAGGAGGCTGCATTCCTCCTGTAACTGGGGCTATATGTATCAGCCCCAGTTACAGGGAAAATCAGCCTGCCCCATCAAAAAACTGTGTTTTGATTCCCCCAAAGATCTATTATGACCTTATGGGGACACAATGTAAAAAAAAATGAATAAATAAATAGAAAAGTAAAAAATTAAAGTTTAATTTAAAAAAAAAGATACGCCAGTACCACGCCCACATAACAGGTTCTAGCCCTACCCCCTACGACACAATACAAAATAAAATTCCAAAATAAAAATTAAATTAACGGAGAGGAAAAGTTTTTTTTAGTAGCACGTTTTTCCCTCTTTTGTTTATATTTTCCTGGATATAAAAAAAAATGCAAAAACAAAAATAACAGAAAAATAAAGCACTATGTCTCACCGAAAAAATTCACAAAAATTAGTTGAATAACCCAAATGATAAAATTGTTATAGCCCTCAAAACCACATATACGAAAAAAACCTGGCACCCAAGTGTTTAACAAAGATTCCCCAATACCTATTAAAATTTGTTGTGGGACTCGACAGGGTTGTCCCATGTCTCCCACTTTATTTGCTCTTTCTATAGAACCAATAGCAATTGCAATCAGCTCTCACCCTGATATTACAGGCGAGAGGACTGGAAGCCATGAATATAAAATTAACCTCTTTGCGGATGCCATGCTGTTCACCATTACAAAGGGTTTTACCCTTTACAAAGATTTTGCTCCCGAATTTGATCAATACCCTCTCACATTTTGCTCAATTTGTCAGGCCTTAAACTCAACACTTCTGAAGCACAAATATTACATTGCAATGTCCCCTCAGCTTCCACAAAATTGATAGCCCTTAACTTTGTCTTTCAGACTAGAGATAAATACCTACCATATCTTAGTATTAACCTATGGAGTTCTCTATTATTGTTTATTTATATAGCACCATTAATTCCATGGTGCTTTACATTTGCGGATTTACATACGGTACACAAGATATACAAAACAGATAATACAAACAGTGACCAACTGGCACCGTTGGATAGAGGGCCCTGCCCACAAGGGCTTACAGTCTATGAGGGAAGAGGGATAGAGACAGAAGGTGACGGGAGAGACTGTACAGGTGGTGGTGTGGTGACAGTAGCGTTATTGGAGGTTGTAGGCCTTCCTGAATAGGTGAGTCTTCAGGGCCTTCTTGAAGCTCGTGATTATGGGGGTCAGTCTTATGTGTCTTGGTAATGAGTTCCAGAGTATGGGGGATGCACGGGAGAAGTCTTGGAGATGATTGTGTGAAGAGCGGATGAGAGCAGAGCGGAGTAGGAGGTCTTTGGAGGATTGGAGGTTACGTGTGGGCAGGTAGCGGGAGATTAGGTTGGAGATATATGGAGGGGACAGGTTGTGGATGGCTTTGTATGTCAGCGTTAGTAGTTTGAACTCTATTCGCTGGGCGATGGGTAGCCAGTGAAGGGACTGGCAGAGGGGAGCGGCTAATGAAGAACGTGGGGAGAGGTATATTAAGCGAGCAGCACAGTTTAAGGTGGACTGGAGGGGGCGAGAGTGTTTGCTGGGAGGCCATGGAGAAGAGTGTTACAGTAGTCTAGGTGGGAGATTATGAGGGTGTGAACTAGCATCTTTGTAGTTTCAGGAGTGAGGAAGGAGTGGATTCGGTGGATGTTCTTGAGTTGGAGGTGGCAGGAGGTGTTGAGGGTTTGAATATGAGGCTTGAACGATAGGTCAGAGTCTAGGGTTATCCCAAGGCAGCGGGCCTGTGGGACTGGGGTGAGAGTGGTTTCATTAATTTTGATAGATGGGCCAGGTAAGATTAAGTAAGATTATTAACTCCGTTTTCTCCATGTTGAGTTTGAGAAAGCGGGAGGAGAGAAAGGAGGCTACGGCTGCTAGACATTCTGGGACTCTGGACAACAGGGAGGTAATGTCTGGTCCAGAGAGATATATTTGGGTGTTGTCAGCATAGCAATGGTAATGGAAACCATGGGATTCTATGAGTTGGCCAAGGCCTAGGGTGTAGATGGAGAACAGGAGGGGTCCTAGGATGGAGCCTTGGGGGATACCTACAGAAAGAGGGTGTGGCGGGGAGGTGGTGTGCAAGTGGGAGATGCTGAATGTGCGGTTGGTGAGGTATGAGGAGATCCAGGAAAGTGCCAGGTCAGAGATGCCAAGGGATGAGAGCATTTCTAACAGGAGGGAATGGTCGACTGTGTCAAAGGCAGAGGAGAGGTCGAGGAGGAGGAGGACAGAATAGTGATGTTTGGCTTTGGCAGTTAGAAGGTCATTAGTGACCTTGGTTAGGGCAGTTTCTGTGGAGTGATGGGGTCTGAAACCTGACTGTAGTCTGTCAAAGAGCACATTGGATGAGAGATAGAAGGACAGTTCGGAGTGGACGTGTTGCTCCAGCAGTTTAGAGTCGTACGGGAGCAGTGAAATGGGGCGATAGTTGGCTGGAGAGGACGGGTCGAGGGAGGGTTTCTTAAGTATAGGGGTGATGGTAGCATGTTTGAAGGCGGAAGGGAAGGATCCATTGGTTAGGGATAGGTTGAAGAGATGGGTTAGGGCAGGAGTAATGACTTCAGTGAGTTTGGGGATGAGGTGTGACTGGATGGGGTCAAGCGCGCAGGAGGTGAGGTGAGATTTAGATATTAGAGTGGAGAGACTTTCTTCAGTGACGGTGGAGAAACAGGTTAAGGATGAAGAGCACAGGAAAGTTGGGTAGAGTGGTTGTCGGGGGTGTGTGGTGAGACTGTCTCTGATGGTGTCGATTTTGCTTTTGAAATAAGAGGCAAAGTCATCAGCTGTGATAAGTGATGTCGGAGGGGGCGCAGGAGGACGGAGAAGGGAGTTGAAGGTAGTGAATAGCTGTTTGGGGTTGTGGTATAGGGCAGATATTAGTGTGGAGAAGTAGACCTGCTTTGCAGAGGTGAGTGCGTTCTTGAATGTGAGTACTGCCTCTTTGTACCTAAGGAATTCCTCCTGGGAGTGGCTTTTCTTTCAGAGGCATTCTGCAACCCGTGAGGCACGTCTCAGTTTTTTAGTCAGGTCAGTGTGCCAGGGTTGCCTATTGATCGGTCGGCTCTCGTGTTAGTGAAGGGGGCTATAGGGTCAAGGGCTGAGGTAATGGTGGTATTGTAGAAGTCAGTGGCTTTATCTACATCCTGGTGTGAGATTATGTCAGCGAGTGGTAGGAGAGATTCTGAGAGCGCGCGGATGTCAAGGCGATTAAGGTTTCTGCGGGGGCGTGTTGGTTTAAGGGTTGGAGGGTCTATTACAGAGGAGAGGGCCGAGAATGTCAGCAGGTTGTGGTCAGAGAGCGTGGACGGAGAGTTAGAGAGGTTGACTAGAGAGCAGAGGCGGGTAAATATGAGGTCCAGCATGTGCCCCTTTGTGTGGGTGGCAGAGGAGGACCATTGAGAGAGACCAAAGGAGGTAGTGAGTGATAGGAGACTGGAAGCAGGGGGCTGGTTTGTGTTAATGGGGATGTTGAAGTCACCCATGATGATGGTGGGGGTGTCTGTGGCTAGGAAGTGCATTACCCAGGTGGTGAAGTGGTTGATAAAGGCAGCAATAGGTCCTGGCGGTCGATATATGATGGCCAGTTGGAGGTTGGAGGGCGAGTAAATGCAAACAGAGTGTACTTCAAAGGAGGGGAGGGTGAGAGCAGGCATCGGTTGGATTGGGGCAAAGGAGCAATTGTCAGACAGGAGTATGCCTACGCCTCCACCAGGTTTATTGTTGGGGCGGGGAGTGTGCGAGAATTGCAGACCTCCATAGGAGAGGGCAGCCGGGGGAGGTGGTGTCTGAGGGTGTTGCCACGTTTCTGTGATACCGAGAAATGATAATTTATGAGAAATGAAGAGGTCGTGGATGTAGTCAAGTTTGTTGCGTACAGAGTGAGCGTTCCATAGTGCACCGGGGAGGGCGTGGGGAGGGGCAGGAGCAGGTAAGATAGGGGTAAGATTTAGGGGGTTTTGTGCGCTGTTGCCGGTTGTGCGGAAAGATCCTACAGCAAGGGAGTGCTGGGGTGGTCCAGGATTGGGAGATATGTCGCCAGAAGTAAGGACTAGCAGGGAGAGGGATAGCAGGTGTAAATAGGAGAGAGTGTGGGGAGGTTGTGTGTTTCTGGGGCGGAAAGCTTGTAGGTGTGTGAGTAGCTGCGCAGAGAAGGTCAGATGATGGGGTAGGATAGATGGAGAGATAAAGATATTCTTAGTGACATGGCTGGTTTGGGGAGGTAGAGTGGTTTTTACAAGTATGGGAAGGACAACAGTGATTATAGTGAGAAGCATTATGTGGCTAATTGTTTGGTTTGCATTTAGTAGCTTGTTACCTTCAGTTCCCTTATGGTCCAATTCTGGTCTAATTCTCGTCTATACACTTAGAAACTGCACTTGGAAAATGCAAAATGACCAAGGCCTAAATGACCAATGCACTTACATTTATACTAGCTAGCAACTATGCCATATTGATCCCAAAACTTTTGAAGGATCACGGCATTGCCCTACCCTCTCTTGAATAGACAGAATTAATTTGGTCAAAATAGTAACCTTGCCTATTTTCGTACCCTCTCGACTACAGTGACTTCCTTCTGCCTAGCCAATCTACAGAAAAAAATCTTTAGTTTTACATGGGCATATAAATGATTACGTATTTGCAGATGCATTATGTATTCCCATAAGAGATTGGGTGGACCGTCGGTTCCTCAAATGTTTAAATAATATTGTATCAAAAGAAAAAGAAAATGGGTGGCACAGCTCCAAACCCGACCTGAATACAAATGACATGGATCAGCAGTAGAAGGACACATTCAATAAACCGCTCTATAGAGTGATGCTTACACCCCAAATTGTAGTATAATGGAGCAAAGACTACTCTACCAAAGACTACTTCATTAACCATTCCCCGCCTTCCTCAGAAGTATTCAGGACTACTCAGTTCTTTCACTTTTTGTTGTCATTCGTCCAATTCAACCCTGAGATTACCCTAACTAGTTTTGAGACAATGGGGCACATTTATCAATGTGTTTTCGCCTGATTTTGGCATGCACTGCGCCTTTTTTGCTGTTACATCGATTTATCAACTGTTTGCGGCTTTATTCTACGTGAGATTTCTCTATCCAACACTTTCTGATTTTGTCGAGACAAGTGGGATCCAGATCCAGAGAAGTCACTTGTTCTTGCTTCTTTAAATATGATACTGTTCTGTGTCTGCTCTGTATTTATTATGTAGTTGCGCCTTTTTGATAAAAAAAAAGGCGCAACACACATGGAGACGACATGTGCATGGAATTTATCAACAGCTTGCGCCCGATTAGTAGATCATGTCAGAAATTGAACGGGTGCACAAAAGACGCAACTGCACAAAATTTTGCTCAGAAGAGGCGCATTTGATAAATAACCCCCATTGTGTTTATATAGGGCGGCTGATAAAGATTCCCTTTCTTTTGTATATGGCATACTGAACGCTCTTCCCTCTGAACTCAAATTGGACTTAATGACGGCCTGGGAACAGGACAGGAGACCTTCCTAACTCCAGCTCACTGGACCAAATGTTGCACGTTCATCAACAAGCACAGTTGTCAGGTCACTCTTATGGAGCCTCTTTAAAAATTTTACATAGAGCATATCTGGTCCCCCTCTAGACTGCATGCTTTTTACCCTACGGTTTCACCCCTTTGTTTCCGGGGCTGTAATGCTCTAGGCCAGGGGTAGGCAACCTTTTTTGTTCGGTGTGACGATTTTAATTAAAAGATCAAAGATGAGGTACTTGGAGTGCCGATCAATACTTGTAAGTCTGACAACCCCTAAACTAAAGTCATATACCACAAATCATAACACAGAAGTGCTGCCACCAGATGCTTCAGGACACATGAGTTTACTGCTATTTCTTGGGACGCACCTGTACTTTTCCATTAGAAGCAATGAAAGTACATGTGCAGCCCCCAATTAGTTGTAAATGTATGTGTCCGGGAGCACCGTATGGCAGCAGCCTTATTATGAAAACACCCTATGTATCTGGATGCAGCTACAGGTGCATCTCAATAAATTAGAATATTTTTGAAACTTTCATTCATTTCAGTAGTTCAATTCATAACCTGCAGTCTTCCATGATTGTGTTTCCTACTGAACCAGACTGAGGAACCATTTAAAAGCTTAGGAATCCTTGGCAGGTGACACACTGAATTTACAATACTGAAATTTTTTACAATATTCTAATTTTTTTTTAGATTTTGGTTTTCATTACCTGTAATCCATAATCAACATTTACAGAAATAAAACACTTGAAATAGAGCACTCTGTGTGTAAAGAATCTAGAAAATATAGGTTACTTTTTTAATTTAATTACTGAAAGCAATAAACGTTTCAAAGATATTCTAATTTATTGAGATGCACCTGTATATTCTTAGGCCACTGGAACTTTTACTTCGAAGTAAAACTGCGTTCACGTGCATTTTAACACAAAAAAATGCCTTTGTTTTCTGTGCAAAAACACATCCTTAATACAGAAAACACACTATTATGCAGAATAATGTCCCATAGTGGCCCCTGCACACGGTATTATGTCCCATAGCGGCTCCTGAATATGGTATTATGTCTCATAGCGGCCTCCGCACATGGTATTATATTCCATAGTGGCCTCTGCATACGGTATTATATCCCATAGTGGCCTCTGCACACGGTATTATATTCCATAGCGACCTCTGCACATGGTATTATGTCCCATAGTGGCCCCTCCAAACAGTATAATATTCTCATAGTGGCCACTGCACATGTTATTATATCCCATAGCAGCCCCTGCACACGGTATTATGTCCCATAGCCATAGCGGCCCCTGCACACATTATTATGTCCCAAAACAGCCCCTGCACATGGTATTATGTCCCATAGCGGCCCCTGCACACAGTATTATGTCTCATAGCGGCCCCTGCACACAGTATAATATTACAACTTTTATAATATTCGAATTTTCACCAGAGTACAGTGGGGAAAAACAGTATTTAGTCAGCCACCAATTATGCAAGTTCTCCCACTTAAAAAGATGACAGAGGCCTGTAACTGACATCATAGGTTGACCTCAACTATTAGTATAATAATTGGAGGCCCAGGGAAGGTGAGGGAACATAAAAACCAATGGTACTCACCTCTCCTGCGATCAGGTGTTACTCCCAGCAGGCTTCGGCCTTCTTTGGTGACGTCCCGTGAGCCAGGCCAACGTCATTATGTCGCAATACTGGCCTTGGCCCACGTGACGTCTGTGCGACTTTGAAGAGGGCCTAAAGCAGGGAGTTCACAGGAGCCCAGGATAGGTAAGTAACAGTGGTTTTTATGTTTGTCACCACCTGGGTCTCCGATCATTATACTAGTAACCCGCGTGGCTCTCATTCACTTCGATAGGAGCGCCAAAGATACCCGAAGTACAGTACTCAGCTATCTGTAGTGCTCCTATTGAATGGGGGCCATGTGGGCTCATCCATCCACCAAGCAGAAGGTGTGTGAAGTTATTGTCATTGTTAATGCCGTGTTGTTGATCTCTGATACTGAAGTAATACTGTAAGAAGAATTCTTAAAAACGGTTTCATAAGTTTGTGTATGTTTATTGCGCGACAATAGCAGCGTGTGAAGCTAGTAGCATGTAAACTCAATTTTATTTTATTTTTTTTTGGGGGGGCGCCTTTCTATAGTCCTCTTCAGGCTAGGTTCACCACTGAAAGCTGCTCCCGCACGTGTGCTACCCCTGATAGTATTAGGTGAAGCACATGTGGGGGGTAGCAGAGGAGCTGTCCCCAAGCACTACAAGTCACAGTACATTTTTTTTTGTTATTTGTGCTGTAACTTGGAGTGCATGGGGACAGAATAGCTCCCAACAGTGTTTTGCTGATAACAAACTTTATTAGGGGAGGGTAAAGGCTAAATGGTAGATGCTAAATCCTAGTGGGCTAAAGGACCTTTGATGACGTCATGACCATGTGATCAGACTCGTGTGGGCGGAGCTATTCTGGATACTTCGGGACAGACTGTGATGTTACACAGAAAGCTGCTGGGAAGGAGAGTGATCGAAGAGATAGCATGTGTGAGCAAGAGGGGGAACTGGAGGCAGATGTAGGGGGCAGTTAAACTGAAGGCAGATGTAGGGGGCAGATAAACTTTAAGGCAGATGTAGGGGGCAATTAAATTGGGGGCAGATAAAGGGAGCAATTAAACTGAGGCAGATCAACGGGCAATTAAACTGAAAGCAAATTAAGGGGGCAATTAAACGCACATAGCGCGCCGCATATTTTGTCCCTCTTTCTATCCTTTGAAAGTTGGGAGGTATGGGACAGCTCTTCTGCCACCCCCCACATGTGCTTCATCTAATACCATCAGGGGTTGCACACGAGGGGGGCAGCCATTAGGGATTGATTCCCCCCCCCCACATGTGCTACCCCTGATGGTATTCAATGCATCCTTACGTCTGCTACACCCACACATGCGATACCCCTAATGGTATTAGGTGAAGCACATGTGGGGGGTGGCAGAGAAGCTGTCCCTATGCACTCCAAGTTACAGCACAAATGACAAAAACAATTGTGCTGTGACTTGTAGTGCTTGGGGGCCAGCTCCTCTGCTACCCCCCAACATGTGCTTCACCTAATACCATCAGGGGTAGCCCATGTAGGGGAGGGGCAGTCATTAGGGATTGATTGCCCCCTCAAGTGTGCTACCCCTAAAGACTGTTACCCCTTTCTCACACCCCTGGTCCCAGCATGAATGATGCCATTTGTGACCCCTTAGAGAAATGGCTGCCGCCCCCTCCCCCACTTCTCACCACTCGCGTGCCCCGGCTCCCAAATGAGGTGGGGGAAGGGCGGCACTCGTGGCAGGGGAGGAGAAGATAGGACTGGGGTGGTGCTGGAAAAATTCAGGATCGAGACACGCGAGTGGTGAGAGGTGGGGGAGGGGCGGCAGCCATTTCTCAAAGGGGGTCACAATGGCAGGATCATTCATACTGGGACCAGGGAAGGGAGGGGCGGCCATTTCAGGTACGACGGGGTAGGGGAGAAGGGGATTTAGGCTTATCTTATTGAAAGTTGGCTTCTCCTTCCTACAAGACCCAGCTGCGCGGTTTCAGCACGGAAAAAGGAGCAGAGTTGTGGCTAATGGGGGAGGGTTCCCTCTTCAGGGGATGCACTGACAAGCCATAAAGGAATGCTTAACATTGTTTTTTATGTTTGACCATCTCTCTGGAGGCTCCATTTATTATACTCTGGGGTCCGAAGAGACCCCACAGTATAATACTAGCAGTTTCTTTTCGGCTGTGTTTGATCCAATGGAAACTGCTGGTTGAGGACTTGGGCTGCCTGTGCCAGGTAAAAAGCCAAGAGTGGCACGCATGCCGGGGGTTGCCAACCCCTACTCTAGGCGATACTCTTCATATTTAATCGACCTGCCCTCTGGCCCATCGCTTCTGGATGTCCATTCATAGGATGGTGCAAAGACTCCTAGGTCAATCAATCCCATTGACTGCACCAGTATTCCTACTTAGCCTTAAGTCAACTACTCTTTGGTATGCACAATAATTGCTTCAGTATATACCACAGGTGTCAAACACAAGGCCCGCGGGCCGAATCTGGCCCGCTGCTTTCTGTTATCCGGCCCGGCACTTATCTGGCGGCATTCTTTATTGTCTTTTTAATGTAAACCAGCCCAGGACAGGCCGCTTAAAAAAAAAAAAAAAAAAAAAGCTGCACGATACCTGTCCTGGGCTGGTTTACAAGACCTCTGCATGTCAGCGCAGGCGGCGATACAATGACATCATCGCGCCTCCTACGCTGACACGCAGACAAGAAGAGGAGGCGGCTGCATGAAGGCATCGCAGGTAGGTGAGGATAAGTTTTTATATATATATATATATATATATATATATATATATATATATAAATAGGCCGTTGCCTGCTGGAGTATCCCCGGCACGTAACGGCCTATTTACTTATCGATCCCCGCTGTGGTCGTGGCCGCCCTCGCTTCCCCTTCTGCTATGGGACGCAGAAGCGGCTGTGTGCAGGAGCGGGGATGGTAAGTGAGGCCGCGGCCCGCGAACCCCATCAAATACTACTATTATTATACTCCGGGGTCTTTTCAGACCCTGGAGTATAATAAACGGAGACCCAGGGGAGGTGATAAACATAAAAACCTGTGTTACTCACCTCTCCGGCGATCCGATGTTACTCCCAGCAGACTTCGGCCTTCTTTGGTGACGTCCCAGGCGTCACGTGAGCCAGGCCGACGTCATTATGTCGCGACGCCAGTCTGTGCGACATTGAAGAAGGCCGAACGCAGGGAGCGCACCGGAGCCCAGGTAAGTTACACTGGTTTTATGTTTGTCACCACCTGGGTCTCCGATCATTATACTCTGGGGTCTGAAAACACCCCACAGTATAATAATAGTTCATGGGTGGGGGGTCACTATTGGACATAATACCATGTGCAGGGGCCACTATGAAGCATAATACCGTGTGCAGGGGCCACTATGGAGCATAATACCGTGTGCAGGGGCCACTATAGAGCATAATACCGTTTGCAGGGGCCACTATGGAGCATAATACCAATGCAGGGGCCACTAAGGAGCATAATACCGATTGCAGGGGCCACTATGGAGCATAATACCATTTGCACGGGCCACTGTGGAGCATAATACTGTGTGCAGGGGCAACTATGGAGCATAATACCGTGTGCAGGGGCAACTATGGAGCATAATACCGTGTGCAGGGGCTGCTGTGGGGCGTAATACCGTGTGCAGGGGCAACTATGGAGCATAATACTGTGTGCAGGGGCCGCTGTGGGGCACAATACCGTGTGCAGAGGCAACTATAGAGCATAATACCATTTGCAGGGTTAAACGGTATTTGTATATTGCTTAATTTTTGATATATTCAGAAAAGAATGAGGATAGTATGTAACATGCCAATGTCTTAGGTTTTAACAATACATTATGTTTTTCCTGGTTGCCCTTAAAGGGCTGATTGTAACAGTAGTAATGTGCAAATGTAACTACTCCTTAATAGCTCGCTTAACTGTTAAGGAGAAGTTACTTTTATACATGTGTAAAATAATCTTGGCCCTTCAAGGTACCCCGTGAGGCTGAAGTGGCCCCCGGTGAAAATGAGTTTGACACCCCTGGTATATACTGATGGCAGCAAGAATCCATATCGCTTCCAATTAGAAGAAACTAAGTCTTTCACTGATGGGGGTAAAAGGCCTCCCAAAATCAATACCACTATTTCAGATACCCGCCACATTTCAACAAGGTCTGGTCTCCCTGGTTAAATAAGTCCAATACCCCAGGTCTATCATATTGTCTTCAGCTTTAATTTGTAACTGGGTGCGAGTGTTATGTTTTTCCCTAGGCAGGGTCTTTCTTCCCCAACCTATGCACTTTAGCGCTGTTAATCTCTTCCCTCCTTTCTCTATGTTGCTGGTTATATACCTTTTTACCCCTCTTATTTTATGGGATTTAATATTTTGGAATACATTATTCTATCTTTGTATTATACTATGTACTTCCTGCCTTATAAAATGTTTTTATTAATGTCCTTTTTCTGTCCGTACACTGTACTTTTTGCCATTATTCAAAAAATACTCTGCAGAAGTGCATTGGAAAAATGCAGCAAACACACTTGTGTTTTTCACAGTTTTTCTGCTGGGATTTTCATTATATAAACCTATGTGGAAAACACATAGTTTCCTGGATAAAATTAACATGTTGCATTTTTAACCCCTTCCTGCCACATCCAGTTACTGACTTCCTGACAAAGCTCGATTTTTCAAATCTTACATGTGTCACTTCATGCGGTAAGAAACACTAACTCAGCAAAGTGATTTTGAGATAGTTTTTTTTTGCTTTTGTCAAGGAATTTATCAAGAGGTATAATGAGTATTTTGACACTACAGTTTTTTTACTGAATTTATTATCACTGGGATGTGAAAATAAAAAAATACTGCTTTTTACCAAAAAAAATGTTGCTTTAGTCTCAAATTTTTCATGTTCACAAAGGGTTAAAGTAGAATAACCAACTAACATGTTTTCTCCTGAACACGACATTACGCCATATGTGCTGGTACACTGCTGTAGAGGCATATGAAACAGAAAGAGCGCTACTTGGCTTTTGAAGGACAGATTTTGCTGAAATGTTTTCAGGTATCGTCTCATTTCCAGGGTGCCAAAACAGTGGAAACCAAACAAAAGTGACCCCATTTTTGAAACTAGAACCCTCAAGGTCCTTCACAGAATAAGACCATGAGAATGGAAAATTACATTCTTATCTATAAAATGTTGCTTTAACCCAAAACGTTTAATTTTTACAAGGGGTTAAAGGAGAAAACGCACCCCACAATTTGTTAAGCTATTTCTCCCGACTATAGAAATGACCCACATATGGATATAAATTTCTGTATTGGAGCACCATTGAGGTTTTCAGAGCACAGATTTTGCTGGAATTGTGCAGCATTCCAAAGTGCTACTGCTTTAAGTGTTTGTCTATTGTGCCTCTGGTTGGTGTTGGCATGTACTGTCCTCTATGTTCTATGTCACTTGTATATACTGTTTGCAGATTTCCTATTGTTTTCCCCCCAGTGTTTCAAACCTTTAGCCTTGGTTCAGCTCTGGCCAATCACAGGCCACTGGGCGGGGTTGTAGGAGACCTTAGTCTCCATGGTGATCGTTGAGCCCTCAGATCAGTTCAGAGTGTGGGTTCAGTGAGAGCAGTCATCCTGTGCAGTTCATGCTGGACTGTGCAGTGAGAACACCAGCACTGGAGCTTAATGGCCGCCTATACAGCCTCTAGGAGGATAGCTATTTGCCCCAGGCTCAACTCGAGACAGCCCTGAGTAAGGGAGAAGTGATGTCTGCTCCATGCCAGGAGGAGCAGGAGAGGACCCTGACAGGAGGAATGCGTTTGGGCCTAGTCTAAAGGTAACCAGATCCCTGTCAGGACTTCCTGTATCACCATCCCCAGTATCCATAGCTGGGACAGGCACGAGAGGAGGAGTAGTTGGAGAAGTCTGCCATAGAGCCTGTAACATCCCTGGGCACCCTCCTATAACCAGGGCTGGGGGAATTGGACACTGTGCTACTACTACCCCCATTTGGAAGCTGCCGTGTACTTCTGTCCCAGTTGCTGAAAAAACTGTTACCTGGTTCAACTGCATCTCTGGCCTCCTCAGTCGTGCCTGCCTTACCATCAGGGCCCTTCCAACCAACATCACACCGGCTCAGAGAGGAGAGGTCTCCTCTCCAACTGGAAGCGCCCTGGGGGAAACTACTACCACCACCATCAGGTAGTGCTGCAGGACCCCCCTCAACAGTGTCCGGCCCAGGAGTGGGGCTGGAATGCTTGGTAAAGTGAACTTGGTCTAGCAGGTGGCACATCATCCGCCACTACAACTCCCATCCTCCAGTCTCTTCCATCTGGGTTGCGGCAATTGGTTTCAGACACCTTGTCGCAGTTGCAGAGCTCCTGAGGTATTAGCGCAGTGGAAACAAGGAATTTATTGAGGGCTATAGTCAGCATTTTGAATCCACAGCTGTTTCACGAATTAACTACCATGTAACATGGGATGTGAAAATGAAAAATTACTTTTTTTTTCCAATAAAATGTCGCACAAATTTCTAATTTTCACAATAGGTTAAAAGGAGAAAAAGCACTACACAGTTTGTTACACAATTTCTCCTGAACATGGAAATACCTCATATGTGGTTGTAAACTGCTGTATGGGTACATGGTGGAGCTTGAAACAGAAAGAGTGCTATTTGGCTTTTGATGGGCAAGTTTAGCTTGAATTCTTTTTGGGTGTCATGTCTTATTTGCAGAGCCCTAAAATACCAGTGCAACAGAAAACCTCAAAACATGACCCCATTTTGGAAACTACATCCCTCAAGGAATTTATCATTGGCTATGCACGGCCGCCATTTTGCGGTGGTCGTGTAACAGAGCGCTGCAAAATGGCACACAGAGCATGTGCAGTCGGCGTATAGTGCAGCGTCGGAGGCCAGAAGATCAGGAGAACATGAAGAGGAGCATGAAAAGAAGTAACTACGGGGTGGCGAGAGGTTATGATATGGGAATGCTCGGAGCACAGGGGGGAACGCCCGTGCTCCGTGAGCATAATTTGCATATTGCAATAAGTGGATTTTTACAGAAACGGAGAGAAGAAGAGAATGGAAGGTAGGAGTAGAATAGCCTTTTTAAAGGCTATGCCAACGTGCCATTAGTTCAAAAGGTGATTTTCAAATGACAGACTCCTTTTAAGCAGGTTGTCCTTGGTATGGCAGCTTTTGGAGAGTTTGTCTCTGATACAAACTGGACACAACATGTTGTGCACTGAAATTATGTATTTCTGGAAAAAATGTCATTTTCACTTTGCACAGCTGATGGTGCATTCATTTCTGGAAAATAAATTAATGCAACACTTCAGGGGTTTAGTTTCCAAAATGGGGTCATGTGTCAGGGGATTACACTTTACTGGCATTTTAGAAATGCTGCAAAATTGGCATGGTGTCCAAAACCCAAATAGTGCTGCTTCTCTTCTACACTCTGCTGTGTGCCCAAACAGCAGTTTAGATTCACATATGATAGTTAAGTGGGTGTCAGTGCTGTTGTATTTTCCCTTGTAAGCTCTAAATCTGAGCTGTACTCATATATACGCTCCCACTGATTATACATTTCCTTCTTGTCGCAGCCAGTTTTGACCTAATGATTTGGTGATTTTTGTCCTCACATTGTGCAAGCTACAGTATATAGATTTTCTTTTTTTTTTTGCGACATTGCCATATGAGGGCTTGAATTTTGCAGGATGAGATGTACGTTTTAATGATAGCATTTTGGGGTGCCTATAATGTATTGTTTTATTAACTCTTTCAGGGTGGGATTTAACAAAAAAAAAAAAAACATCAAATTTGGCATTGCTTTTTAACATTTAAATTTTTTGTCATGCAGTGGTGTACAGCATAAGTAACATATTACCTTTATTCTATGGGTTGGTACGATTATGTAGATACTGAATTTATGTTACTTTTTTATACGTGTTACTAATTTTGCAGAATAAAATTACATTTAGGGAAAAAATCTATTATTTTTGCATCACCATCTTCTGAAAGGCATAACATTTTTATTTTTCTGTTGACAGTTCTGGTTGAGGGTTTAACTTTTGAGGGACAAGCTGTGCTTTTTATTGGTGCCATTTTGGGGTTCATCTGACTGCATTTCTGCAACGGAAGTCTTTAGCCTTAGTGATTTTTGAAAAGACCAAACCATCCCCTTCCTCCAGAAGTAAGGGAATGAGGAAATGTCCAGGCATTCAATCTATACATGGCACTACATCAAATGTCAGTCAACTTTCTCAATACAGAGCTTGCACAAAGTAACATGTGTTGCATTGAGGATGGTGTTACCAAGTCTGAATGCTATAGATTAATAGCTTCTCCTGGATCACTAATACTACCAGAGGACAGGTTTCAGCCTGGTAATGAGCTGTGTTCATTACATGATCATGGATCACATAAAAGTATATTGGAAAACTATAACGTTGTATTATACAATTAATATGTTATGGAAATATGTACCTTAATGTGCCATGATGTACAGTCATGGCCAAAAGTTTTGAGAATGACACAAATATTATATTTTCACATGATCTGCTGCCCTCTGGTTTTTATGTGTGTTTGTCAGATATTTTTATCACATACAGAAATATAATTGCATTCATATTATGAGTAACAGAAGCTTATATTGACAGTTAGAATGAGTTAATGCAGCAAGTCAATATTTGCAGTGTTGACCCTTCTTCTTCAGGACCTCTGCAATTCTCCCTGGCATGCTCTCAATCAACTTCTGGACCAAATCTTGACTGATAGCAGTCCATTCTTGCAGAATCAATGCTTTAATTTTGTCTGAATTTGTTGGTTTTTGTTTGTCCACCCGTCTCTTGATGATTGACCACAAGTTCTCAATGGGATTAAGATCTGGAGTTTCCAGGCCATGGACCCAAAATCTCTATGTTTTGTTCCCTGAGCCATTTAGTTATCACCTTTGCTTTATGGCAAGGTGCTCCATCATGCTGGAAAAGGCATTGTTGAGCGCCAAACTGCTCTTGGACGGTTGGGAGAAGTTGCTCTTGGAGGACATTCTGGTACCATTCTTTATTCATGGCTGTGTTTTTAGGCAAGACTGTGAGAGAGCCGATTCCCTTGGCTGAGAAGCAACCCCACACATGAATGGTTTCAGGATGCTTTACAGTTGGCATGAGACAAGACTGGTGGTGGCGCTCACCTCTTCTTCTCCGAATAAGCTGTTTTCCAGATGTTCCAAACAATCGAAAAGGGGATTCATCAGAGAAAATGACTTTACCCCAGTCCTCAGCAGTCCACTCCCTGTACCTTTTGCAGAATATCAGTCTGTCCCTGATGTTTTTTCTGGAGAGAAGTGGCTTCTTTGCTGCCCTCCTTGAGACCAGGCCTTGCTCCAAGAGTCTCCGCCTCACAGTGCGTGCAGATGCACTCACACCTGCCTGCTGCCATTCCTCAGCAAGCTCTGCACTGCTGGTAGCCCGATCCCGCAGCTGAAACACTTTTAAGAGACGGTCCTGCCGCTTGCTGGTCTTTCTTGGGCGCCCTGGAGCCTTTTTGGCACCAATGGAACCTCTCTCCTTGAAGTTCTTGATGATGTGATAGATTGTTGACTGAGGTGCAATCTTTCTAGCTGCAATACTCTTCCCAGTTAGGCCATTTTTGTGCAGTGCAATGATGACTGCACGTGTTTCTTTAGAGATAACCATGGTTAACAGAAGAGAAACAATGATGGCAAGCACCAGCCTCCTTTTAAAGTGTCCAGTGGTGTCATGCTTACTTAATCATGACAGATTGATCTCCAGCCCTGTCCTCATCAACACCCACACCTGTGTTAATGGAGCAATCACTGAAACGATGTTAGGTGGTCCTTTTAAGGCAGGGCTGCAATGATGTTGAAATGTGTTTTGGGGGATAAAGTTCATTTTCTAGGCAAATATTGACTTTGCAAGTAATTGCTGTTAAGCTGATCACTCTTTATAACATTCTGGAGTATATGCAAATTGCCATTAGAAAAACTGAAGCAGTAGACTTTGGAAAAATTAATATTTGTATCATTCTCAAAACTTTTGGCCATGACTGTACTATTACGCTATGGTAATGACACCTACTCAGAAGCTGATAAGGTGACATTGAGAGTTGGTGTCAGGCAGGGTTGATTAGCCAGATGTGGTTCATGTAGCTTATATGGACAAAAAAATAACGTAAAGTAAAAAAAAATAAAAATTCACAACTATTAGAAAAATAAAAAAATAAATACCCTCCCATAAATGTCCCTTTTTCCATATATGATATAAAAAATGTAAAAACACAAAACATTGTATAAAGTAGTACACACTTGGTATTGCTGAGCTTTTAACAAACTGTACAAAAAAAAAAAAATACATTATTTAACCCACACGGGTTAAATAATGTTTGTTTTATTTTTTTGTACAGTTTGTTAAAGGCTCAGCAATACCAAGTGAATCTTTCTTTCTTATTTTTTTTTTTTTTTTTTTTAACAAAGTAAACATAATGAAACGTGAATGTGAATGATTTTGTTACGTGGGGCCTTAGCTGAAGTAACAATATTTTGCCATAGCAAAATATAGAATAAAAAGTGATCAAACAGTCAAAAATAGTACCAATAAAAAGCTTTTCCCACAAAAAATAAGCCCTCAACTATCTATGTCAATAGAAAAAAAAAAAGATGATATGGCTCTGCAAAAACAATAGATTTTTCCCCAAAATGGATGTTTATTCTACAAAATTAGTAAAGCATAAAAAAACAAAAACAAAAAAACATACAGCTTGTTATAGTCACAGCACAGTAATCAGATATCTGCCTGGCAAAAGCAATGCCAGGTGTGTAGTGTCCAAAATGGGGTCACGTGTCTGCGGATTCCACTTTACAGGCAATTCAGGGGCTTTGCAAAAATGTCATGACATCCCAAAAATCAAAATGTGCTCCAAAAACCAAATGGCACTCCTTTGCTTCCCAGTTCTGTGCCAAAACAGCAGTATAAAACCCTCATATGACATTAAGTATGTTATCCAGGGTACAAAAGTGTCATACATGTGGGCATAAACTGCTGTTTGGGCATGGTGTAGATGTGAAGGAGCGCTACGTGGCTTTTGGACTGCAGATTTAGATTGTTTGCTTGGCTTTTGGACACGATGTCACATTTGCAAAGACCCTAAAATGGTTCCTACAAAATGGGGTCACTTCTTGGGAAATTCCAACTTACTGGCACCTCAGTAAAAACAATTGGTGTCCAAAAACCAGTCCCTCTAAATCTATACTCCAAAAGCTCAAAAGTGCAGTGTTCCTTCTAAGCTCTGCTGCCCAACTTTTTTGTATCCGGGTAACCCACTTAAAAATTTTAGCAGTACATTTCTCTGTTGAAACAAAGTGGGCACAACATATTGGCATATTAAATTGGCATATATCCTTAATCATTTTAATTTTCAATTGCAAATTCAATTTTGGAAAGCACTCTTGCTCTCAAAATGATAATTCCTTGAGGGATGTAGTTTACAAAATGGGGTCATATTTTGGAGTCCAAAAAGGGCAAAAATGCGTAGTCATGTGTAGAAGACTCCACATTGCCCTGCACCCTATCCAACAAAGATCTGGGTAGGAGGGGACCATGAGTGCGATTTGTAATTAGGAGGTCACTTTTTTAATTCAATTACTGAAATAAATGTTTCAAACATATTCTAATTTATTGAGATGCACCTGTAATCTTTCATTTTCACCTCCCAATGTTAATAAAATTTGTGAAACAGCTGTGGTGTCAAAATGCCCCTTGATAAATTTCTTGAGGGTGTGTTGTTTTCAAAATGGTTTCACTTTTGGAGGTTTTCCACTGTACTGGCACTTCAGGGGTACTGCAAATGAGACATGGTACCAGAAAACTATTGTAGCATAATCTGCTCTTTAAACCCTTCACAAATCCTCACGTGCATGTATGTGAAGGTGATTGAGCGGGCTCAGAAGTAGAGCCCTTGCGATCACCGTGGGAGCCCAGCTGTATCTGACAGCCAGGCTCCTGCTGCAACAGCGGGAACGGTGATAACACCGTTCCCCGCTGTTTAACCCTTAAGATGCCACGACCGCAGCATCTTTAGTGTTTGTTAGCAGCACTGAATGACCGCAGCATCCAAGGGGTTCCACCATGACAGATGTCCCCCTCAGCACCCCCTGCAGCGAGATCGGGGAGTGCCCATATGTAACTTCTGCAGCTTGGGGTCTGCCAAGTGATCCTAGGCTAACTGGAGCCCCCAGTACCTGGTTGATCCTGCTGGGAATTTAGGAAGTCAGTTTATGTGTCTGCATAGGCTGACTTCCTCTATAGACTGCAATACATGTGTATTGCAGTCTATAGTGCTGAACCAGCGATCAGTGTATCACTGGTTCAGGTCTCCTAGTGGGACATATAAAAAAAGTTAAAAGTTAAAAAAAGTTACAAAAAAAAAAGTAAAGTGAATGAAAAAAGTGATAAAAAGTCATATGAACCCCAAAACAGTACCAATAAAAAGCATGGATCGTCCTGCAAAAAATAAGCCCTCAACCAACTCTGTCAACCGAAAAAAAAAAAATGCTACACATCTCAGAAGATGGCAATGCAAGAATAATTGATTTCTTTCCCCAAATGGGTTTTTGTTCTGAAAAACTAGTAACCCTAGTAACACTAGTAATTGGTGAGGTATCGCAGTAATTGTACCGTCCCGCAGAAAAAAAGTAATATGTTACTTATGTTGTACGCTGCGTGGAAAAAAACATTAAAAGGTAAAAAGCAATACCAGAATTGATGGGGGTTTTTTTTTAATCCGCCAAGAAAGAGTTAATAAAATTTATTCTATAAGTTATAAGCACCCAAAAATGAGGTCATTACACAATGCATCTCATACTGCAAACAACAAGCCCTCATATGGATACATCACCAAAAAAATTAAAAAAATATAGCTAGAACAATGTGAAGACAAAAACCTCAAAAATCGCCAAATCATTAAAGCAAAACTGACTGTGGCAGGAGGGGAATGTATAAGCTGTGCGAGCGTATATTAGGGTACAACCCAGATTTAGAGGTTATGAGGGAAAAGAAACCAGAAGTGAACCCCAGAGTGTGATATCATAGGAGCTACTGGGGACACAGTAGGGAATTCGGTGTTCCCAATGTACTCCGCACAGCTTACATATTCTTTGAGGCGTGCAGTTTTCAAAATGGGGTCATTCCATAGGGGATTCCACTTTACTGGTACCTTAGAGGTTCTGCAAACATGACATGGCGTCCAGATACCAAACATCTAAATCTGCACTACAAAAAGTTACATAGTGCTCCTTCACATATGCACCCTGCTCTGTGCCCAAACTGCAGTTTATGCCCACATGAATGACACTGGTGTACCCAGGATAACGTACTTTATGTCATATGTGGGTATAAACTGCTGTTTGGGAACAGCCTGGCACAGAAGGGAAGGAGCACTATTTTGGTTTTTGGAGCACAGATTTAGAAGGTTTGGTTTTTTGACACCATTGCACTTTAGCAGAGTTGCTGAAACACCAGTAAAGTGGAATCCTCTGACATGTGGCTCCATTTTGCAAACTACACCCCTGAAGGAATTTATCCATGGGTATAGTGAGCATGTTTAACCCCCAAGTGTTGCATTAATTAATTTTCCAGAAATGAATACGCAGCTGATGGTGAAAAGTAAAAATGACAATTTTTCCAGGAATATGTCATTTCAGTGCGTAATATGTTGTGCCCGGCTTCTATCAGAGACGAATGCTCCAACAGCTGTTGTGCCCGGGATACCCACTTAACAGTTTTTGTAGTGTGTGTCTCAGCTGACAGAAGTTGGGAACAACATATCGGGCACTGAAATGGCGTATCTATGGGAAAATTGCAATTATCAGCTGCGCATTCATTTCTGGAAATTAAATTAATGCAACATTCAAGGGTTATAAATGCTCACTACCCCACTTGATACCCCACCTTGAGGGGTGTAGTTTCCAAAGTGGGGTTATGTGTCAGCGGGTTCTACTTTACTGGCAATTCAGGGGCTCTGCAAAAGTGGCATGATGTCCAAAAACCAAACTGTGCTCCAAAAATCAAAATAGTGCTTCTTACATTCTGTTCCCAGCTGCGCTCAAACAGCAGTTTATACCCACATATGGCATTGTTAAGTATGTTATCCTGGCTACACCAGTGTCATACATGTGGGCATAAACTGCCGTTTGGGCACACAGCGGGGTGCAGATGTCAAGGAGCGCTATGTGTTTTGGACCGCTGATTCAGATGTTGGTTTTTGGACGCCGCGTCACATTTGTAGAGACTGCAAAAATACCCCTACAAAATGTGGTCACTTCTTGGGGAATTCCAATTTACTGGCAACTTCAGGGCTCTACAAATACAAAATGGTGTCCAGAAAATCCCTTTAAATCTGTACTCCAAAAACCTAAAAAGCACACTGCTCCTTCCCTTCTGAGCCCTGCTGTGTGCCCAAGCAGCAGTTTACACCCACATATACAACTTCTTTCTACCTTGGATAGCCCACTTAATTGTTTTAGGAGTCTATGTCTCTGATGAGACAAACTAGGCGCAACATATTAATCACCGAAATGTCATATTTCTTAAAAAATTTCAATTTTCACTTTGTACATTAATTTTTGGGAAGCACTCTTGGGCTCAAAATGATAATACCCCGTGATAAATTCCTTGAGGGATGTAGTTTATAAAATGGGGTCACTTTTTGGGGGTTTCCATTGTACTGGTACATTAGGGGCTCTGCAAATGCGATATGGCACCTGAAAACTATTCCAGCAAAATCTGCCCTCCAAAAGCCAAATAGCGCTCTTTCCATTCCAAGCCCCACCATGTACCCATACAGCAGTTTGCAACCACATATGGAATATTGCCATGTTCAGCAGAAATTGTGTAACAAACTTTGGGGAGCTTTTTCTCCTTTATCCTCTTTTGTTAATACAATCTGTGAAACAGCTGTAGGGTCAAACTGTTCTTTATATCCCTTGATATGTTCTGTGAGGGGTGTAGTTACCAAAACGTTGTCACTTTTTGGGGTTTCCATTGTATTGGTACTTTAGGGGCTCGGCAAATGAGACATGGCACCGGAAAACTATTCCAGCAAAATCTGCCCTCCAAAAGCCAAATAGTACTCTTTCTATTCTAAGCCCCACCATGTACCCATACAGCAGATTATGTCAACATATGGGGTATTGCCGTGTTCAGGAGCAATTGTTAACAAACCGTGCTTTTTCTCTTTTAACCTCTTGTTAAATTGAAAATTTTAGAGATAAAGTGACATTTTAGTAATTTTTTATTTACACATCCCAATGTTAATAAAATCTGTGAAAAGGCTGTTGGTCAAAATGCTCACTATACCCCTTGATAAATTCTGAGAGGGGTGTAGTTTCTAAAATGGGGTCACTTTTAGGGGGTTTCCATTGTTTTGGTACTCTAGGGGCTCTGCAAATGAGACATGGCACCTGAAAATTATTCCAGCAAATTCTGCTTTTTAAACGTCCAGTATCGCTCCTTCCCTTCTGTATGCTGCCGTGTGCCCAAACATCAGTTTACACCCAAATGTGGGGTATTTCTGTGTTTCGAAGAAATTGCATAACAAACTGTGAGATGCATTTTCTTCTTTAACCCTTTGTGAATGTTTTCATTTTAGGGCTAAATGAATGTATTATTGAAAAAAAAAATGAAATGTCTAAATTTCACCTCCATATTGTTTTAATCCCTGTGAGATGCTTAAAGGGCAAACAAACGTCCCAAATGCTTTTTTGAATTATTTGAGGGGTGCAGTTTTGAAAATTGGGTGATTCATGGGGGTTTGTAATATATAGGCCTTTATAATCCCCATCAGAACTGAAGTGGTCCCTAAAAAATTAGTTTGGGAAATTTTCTTGTAAATCTGGAAAATCGCAGTTACACTTGTAAGCTTTATAATGTCCAAAATAAATTAAATGACAATTAAAAGATGATGCCAATATAAAGCAGAGATATGGTAGATAATATTTATTACTGTATTTGGGTGGTGACTATCTGTTTGAAAATCTGAGCATTTCACATTTTGAAAATTGCAATTTTTTTTTTCAAAATTTCCATCAAATTTCCTATTTTTTTATAAATACAAAAATATTGATCAATGTTTACCACTAACATGAAGTACAAGTTCAAGCATCTTAAAGTGATTGCCATATATAGTAAAAAATTAGGCCTGGTCCTTAACGCACTTTTGGGCTTGGTCCTGAAGGGGTTAAAAGCCCTGTGGCTCTCCTTTCCTTTGGCAAGCTGCCGTGTGCCAGAACAGCAGCTTACATGTACATGTGGGGTATTTCTTTTTTTTTAAATTTAGATTTTTATTGAGAGAAAATTTTTGTAATACATAACAGGGAAAGAAATAATACATAGGGATAATAAGGCATCAACAGTATCCATATACATATTGTTGTAGTGGTAACACAATTTGGAGGGAGCAAGGGAAAAAGGGAAACAGAAATCAACATCATACCGCTCAGTAAGTTATCTAGAAAAAGGGTTTATAATATACACATCACCACACTACTAGAGCCGTGGAGCAATAGAATATCATGTATGGAAAGAGGGGTCCGGCCTTCTGCAAAGAGGGACTCCCCCACAGCCGACATAATCAGACCAAAGGGCCCACTTCAGGCAAAAGGCAGTATACCTATGGCTTCTACATGCCAACATCTTCTCTAGTGTATAGGCCAAGTTGACGTGCTGTATTAGTTCCGACAGCGTCAAACAGGGTGCATTCTTCCACTGGCGTGCTATCATAGCTCTGGCCGCTAATATAATCTGGCCCAGAACTACTGCCATATTGCCTGGAAAAGACTCAGTATCCAGGAAGCAGAGCGCCAGGCCTGGAGATAACGGGACATTCATGCCTGCCAGACCGGACATCAACTGGAAGACGGCACTCCAGAAAGTGAGCACAGGGGGACAGTCCCACCACATATGTATAAGTGTACCTCTTGCACCACAACCTCTCCAACACAAATCTGAGCACAAAGGGTCTATGTGTGCTAGCTGAGTGGGGGTCCTGTACCATCGAAGAGATATCTTGCACGCCGTCTCCCAGTGGGCTGCGCCCCTCGATACACGCTTAACAAACCCGAACGCTTCATACCACTCCTGGAAAGAGATGCTTCTAGCAAGCTCAATCTCCCAGCGTATCAGACAGAGAGGTTTAACCTGCTCTGAGGGGGTGGAGAGGAGTTTATAGAAAGCTGAGGAACCACCCTTAATAGGGGCCGATGTCTGCCACATCCGGAGGGCCAGTCTAGGAAACACGGGGTCTGAGACATTGTGGGGATGAAGGAGATGTCTTATCTGCAGATATTTATAGAAATCCCGCTGTGGGATTTGAAATTCCTCCATCAATGCAGTGAACGATTTCAATTGGGCCCCCCCGAATAACTGCTCGACTCTCTGGAGGCCAGCGTCTGACCAGCGCTTCAAGTTCAGACCGGGCAGGAATGAGGCCAGGTAACGTAATGGCAGGTCCGTCAAAGGAATTAATTCTGTCACCGGGGTGAATGAGGTCAGAAAGCGCCATTCCCAGACAGATGCCTTTATACTTAGTAGGGGAATTAGAGTGTTGGAAGGGCAGAATGATTTGGGACGCAAGAGGGAAATCAATGGGAGGCTCATAGAGGACTCCTCAACCTCCAACCAACGGTATCCGGTGACTCCCCCCCACCAGACCCTCAACTGCTCCAAAACAGTTGCAGCATAGTATCTCTTAACATCTGGGACACCTGCTCCCCCTCTAGCCCAGGGTCTAGTCATAACCCGCATGCGTATCCTTGATCTCTTCCCCTCCCAAATGAAATCCGAAATTAGCTTTTGTAGTTTTGTCAGGTAGGAGTTGGGGAGGGGGATAACCACAGTGCGGAACAAATAAAGTATGATGGGGAGCACCATCATCTTCACTATGGCAATCCTACTAGCCCAGGACAACATGGGTTTAGAGTAACCGGCCAGGAGGGAGGACACCTTGGACAGCAACGGTACATAGTTTAAGGAGAAGAGATTAGAGCTTGGGGTCGTCAAGGAGATTCCCAGATACGTAATGCTATCTCCCCCCCACCTGAACGGGAATTGGGCACTCAGCTCCCTTTTTAGAGACGGGGAAATACCAATTGGGAGCAACTGGGACTTGGCCGGGTTAATCTTATAATAAGAGACTTTACTAAAGGTCTCCAAGGTATCTGTAGTAGCTCGCAAGGATGACATAGGGTTGGCCAAGGAGAGGATCACATCATCAGCGTATAGGCCAATTTTGTGCTGATGTTGCCCAACTGAAATACCTGTGATATTAACGTTAAGTCTAATGGCCTCAGCCAACGGCTCCATCACTAATGCAAATATGATAGGAGAGAGAGGGCAGCCTTGGCGGGTCCCATTGCTGATCTGAAAGGGGTCGGACAAAAACCCCGAGGATAGAATCCGAGCGGACGGGCAGGAGTAAAGAGCCAGGGTGGCCTTTTTAAAGAAAGATCCCATGCCAAACTTATCCAGTATTCGATCTAGGTAGCCCCAGTGGACCCTGTCAAAGGCCTTTTCTGCATCCAGAGCTAATAAAAGGGATGGTCCTCTATTACGTTCTGCGCTCTGAATTAAGTTAATAAACCTGCGGGTGCCATCCGGGGCCTGTCTACCCATAACAAATCCCACCTGGTCTGGCCTGATTAGCCGGGGCAGGATACGTACCAGACGCTCCGCCAGCACCTTCGCATACAACTTAACATCCACATTCAGTAAAGAAATAGGCCTAAAATGTGCTGGACTAGTAGGGGGCTTGCCTGGTTTGGGGAGGTTAACCACAGTTGCGGCTAACATCTCCTCTGGGAATCTCTGATCCTCCGCAGCTCTCATAAACACTCCCAATAAATGGGGCGACAAAATATCCCCGTATTTTTTATAATAGATACCAGAAAAACCATCAGGACCCGGGGATTTTAATGGCTTCAAGGATGCAACAGCCTTATAGATCTCCGATAGAGATATAGGAGCAGCCAGTAACTGACGCTGTTCCTCCGAGAGGCGGGGAAGAGAGACAGATTCTAGAAATTTATCGATGTCCGTCAGTGAGGGTTGATGTACCTCGGTATCCTCTTTTAAATTATATAGAGATTTATAGTAGGCCCTGAACTGTTCAGCTATAAGACGGGGATCTGTAATTTTGTCACCCTGAGCATTAAAAAGATACTCAATACGTGATCTGGGTTGGGCTTGTTTGATTTTCTTTGCCAGGAAAGCACTAGCTCTGTTGTTATGGATATAGGCCTGGCACTGAAATCTCTTAAAGGCAAGGTCCTGCTATCTTTTGAAGCAAAGCATCAATATCCTTAGAGCGTTGCTTCTTGGCCCTAGAACAAGCTTGGATAATCACCCCACGCATAAATGCCTTATGGGCGTTCCACAGGATATAGGGGTCTGAGGCCGTAGGCGCATTGAGTTCAAAAAATTCTTGTAGCGCATTGAGGAGCTGAGCACCATGAGAGGGATGATCAAGGATATATTCGTTTAGACGCCATTGGGAAGGCAGGGCTGTGGCAAACTGCTCACGGAGGACCAGAGACACCGGGGCATGATCCGACCACGTAATCAGACCAATATGAGAGGATACAGTCTGTAACAGGCCCAATTTATCCGCCAAGAAGAAATCTATCCTAGAGTATGAGGAGGAAGGGGAAGAGAAAAAACTGTAGTCTCTCTCGCTACCATGCTGGCATCTCCACACATCATATAACCCCTGATCTAATAAGGAAGGGGTGAGTACAGGAGATTTCCTTTGAGGATTGGACGAGTCTAGAGAGTTATCTATAAGGCAATTGTAATCTCCCCCTACAATTAAGATACCAGTGGCAAATGCCCGAATTTTGGGCAAGAGAGATCTCCAGTACGAGGCCTGAAACCGATTGGGGAGGTACACTGTGACCAAAGTGTATCTCATACTATTAATAGTACAATTAAGACCGAGATACCGGCCCTGGGGATCCGTTAATACAGACTCCATGCTAAAGGCAACTGAGTCACGGACAGCTATAAGGACTCCCTTGCGTTTGGCCGCACAGGAGGCGTTAAAAATATGAGGAAAGGAGGGGTTCGTAAATAGAGGGCTTTTCTCAACATGAAAATGAGTCTCTTGAAGCATGAGCACATCACATCTCAAACGGCATGCCTCCCTCCATACCGAGCTTCTTTTGTAAGGGCTATTAAGCCCCTTAATATTTATAGAGGAAATTCGAATAACCATGGTAATGGCCAATAGAGGGATGTTAGACTACACAGATGGGGTGTGTGCCAGCATGGCAAGCGGTCCAGATCTGCACTAAAGATATAGTTAGGTGATGCGCACATATATGAGCTGTGTATGATAAAATAACCAAATTCTACTAAACACAGTAAACTCTACAAGAATAAAGAACAAAAAACAAACATCATAGTGCCAAAATGCACCGAATAAGCTGTGGGAGGTGAGAAGTAAGATTCCTTCATCAATCAATTACAAATGTAAAAAACTTATAGAAAAAAGTGATAAGTAGTTCGCCAAGAAAAAGGCTATATAGTTAACATCCTGTAAAGGCACCTGATCTCCCTGGGTGAGGGAGAGTGAGAGTCTCGTAGATCTTTCAGGGTTCTCCAACCATATGCCAGTCCTTGGGTACCCGTGGAGGGCGAGCGGGTCCGCCAGGCCGAGGTTCAGAGTTATCAGAGGTCAGACGCCATCTACGGAGGAGAGACATTCCGTCTTCTACGGAGGGTATAGAATGAGTGACTCCGTTGTGAAAGACCAGAAGTTTGGTGGGGAAGCCCCATCGGTATCGCACGTCGTTCTCTCGAAGTATCTTCGTAACAGGTGTTAAGTTGCGTCTCGCTTGCATAGTGGCAGCGGATAAATCCGGGTACAGGGAAATTGCTGAAAACGGTGCGGGGAGAGTGTTGCATTTACGAGCCTCAGCAAGGATAGAGTCTTTGATATGGTAGAAGTGGACCCTAACAAGGGTGTCTCTAGGGGCATCCACAGAGGCTGAACTTGCCTTAGGTATACGGTGAGCCCTGTCCAGGGTAAGATCAAGCTCTGAGAGATTTGGAAGGATCTTTTTAAACATTCGTTTGACATAGGCCGGGAGATCGATAGATACAATGTCCTCTGGGATTCCCCGGATCTTAATATTGTTGCGTCTGGAGCGGTCCTCAGAGTCTGTTGCTTTGATCTTTAGCCATCGCACTTCTGCCTCCAGTGTATTGTGAGCATCCACCAATTCGTTGTGAGCAGTGGAGAATTCCACCATCTTCCGCTCAAGGTGATCAGTTCTCCAAGTGTGTCAATATTATGTTGTAGTTTCCCAACCAACGAGGCCACACTTTTGTTAATGCCCGATTGCAATATCACCAGCATGCCTTTCAATGTGTCACAGGTAACCGGGTCAGAGGACGCTGGAAAATCAGAGATGTCAGTGTGACCAATCAGAGAGGTTTCATAGGGTGTAGGGGTCTGGGCCCGGCTATTCTTTTTACGTGCAGGACCTTCCTTGGTTGGGGATGAGGCATTGGAGACACTTGGGCCTCTTTTGTTGCCCTCCTGGACAGATTGTGAGGCAGCAAGAGAGGACATGATTGCATTTTTCGTGCCCATTGGATCCTGTGGCATAACCGTTGATTTGAGTGGGGAGGGAAGTCGTGCATGAGAGTCCATTTCAGGTGAGGGCTGACGGTCTGAGGCTTGGTGTGCGAAGAATTCATTGAGTTTCCTGGGCGCCCCAGAGGAGGAAGCCTTCTTTCTGGTCATCTCCGCAATGTCTCTGGACATTTAGGTGAGCAGATAGAAAATGACAATGTAGAGACTGAACACAGCAGTAACAGGATATGTATACCAGAGATAAATCTGTCGCTCCCAGGAGACAGTGGGATCCACTCAGGGCGTTACAGGGGCCCAAGGTAGTATACAGGAAAGCGGTGGGCCGCTGTAGGCGAACTTCTTGCTGATTTATTTAATCATGATGAGGAGCCACATACATGCGGTCAGAACAGCAAAGTCCAGCAACGCTAGTATTTACCCGCCAACTCGCCAAAACGGGAGAATATGTGGAATGTTTACTCACGGAAGAGCCGCTCTTTGTCGTTGTTGAGAGTCAGACAGAAGACTGTCGTTGATCCAGAGCAGGGATAGAGGCCCACTCCCAGCCTACACACAGTCAGGGCGGAGCAAGGATGGAAATCAACTCGAGGCCTGTCTCCGCTGACCAGCAGCAGAGGCAGCGGTTCCCCGATTCGTGTCCGCTCCGCGGACCTAAAGTTGCACGGACTGAGCCGCCGCTATACCAGATGACCGATCCCGCAGGCTGATAACGCTGTCAGGAGCGGCAGGGTCTCCCAGGGCGTGAGGTAGTGGTTCTGCGGGCCTCCAAGATGGCAGAGCGGCAGTTCAGGCACACAGGAAGGCTCCTGTCAGCAGTGTTGCAGGCAGATCTGGTGCCCAAAAGTCTGTGGGGTCACCACCTCAGGTGTCCACAGCTCTGCCGGTATGTGAAGGTGTTCTCCGCGGGTAGCTGCAGTCTGTGGCACAGGGATAACGGGTAGGCCGCAATTCCAAAATGGAGCAGGCAGCGCTGCAGGCCTTACAGCAGAACCTCCAGGATTCTGCCCGGTCACCAAACCAGAGCCTCTAAATATGTACACTGGGGTCTGGGGGAAGACCCCTGAGGCCTCTGGAGTTTGTGGCTTCAAGGATGCGTTAGATCCGCTGTGGATTCAAGTGAGATAGGCCACAGCTCTGTAAAAGCAGGTCTTGTTGCTCTGCTGGCTGGCCACACCCCCCACATGTGGGGTATTTCTGTGCTTGGGAGAAGCTACATACAGTGGGGAAAAAAAGTATTTAGTCAGCCACCAATTGTGCAAGTTCTCCCACTTAAAAAGATGAGAGATGCCTGTAATTGACATCATAGGTAGACCGCAACTATGAGAGACAAAATGAGAAAACATATCTAGAAAATCACATTGTCTGATTTTCTAATAATTTTTATTTGCAAATTATGGTGGAAAATAAGTATTTGGTCACCTACAAACAAGCAAGATTTCTGGCTCTCACAGACCTGTAACTTCTTCTTTAAGAGGCTCCTCTGTCCTCCACTCATTACCTGTAGTAATGGCACCTGTTTGACATTGTTATCAGTATAAAAGACACCTGTCCACTACCTCAAACAGTCACACTCCAAACTCCACTATGGTGAAGACCAAAGAGCTGTGGAAGGACACCAGAAACAAAATTGTAGACCTGTACAAGGCTGGGAAGACTGAATCTCCAATAGGCAAGCAGCTTGGTGTGAAGAAATCAACTGTGAGAGCAATAATTAGAAAATGGAAGACATACAAGACCACGCTCCACGCAAGATCTCACCCCGTGGGGTCAAAATGATCACAAGAACGGTGAGCAAATATCCCATAACCACACAGGGGGACCTAGTGAATGACCTGAAGAAAGCTGGGACTAATGTAACAAAGGCTACCATCAGTAACACACTACGCCACCAGGGAATCAGATCCTGCAGTGCCAGACGTGTCCCCCTGCTTAAGCCTGTACATATCCGAGCCCGTCTGAAGTTTGCTAGAGAACATTTGGATGTTCCAGAAGAGTATTGGGAGAATGTCATATGGTCAGATGAAACCAAAGGAGAACTGTTTGGTAGAAACACAACTCGTCGTGTTTGGAGGAGAGTGAATGCTGAGTTGCATCCAAAGAACACCATACCTACTGTGAAGCATGGGGTGGCAACATCATGCTTTGGGGCTGTTTCTCTGCAAAGGGACAAGGACGACTGATCCGTGTACATGAAAGAATGAATGGGGCCATGTATCGTGAGATTTTGAGTGCAAACCTCGTTCCATCAGCAAGGGCATTGAAGAAGAAACGTGGCTGGGTCTTTCAGCATGACAATGATCTCAAGCACACCGCCAGGGCAACGATGGAGTGGCTTTGTAAGAAGCATTTCAAGGTCCTGGAGTGGCCTAGCCAGTCTCCAGATCTCAGTCCCATAACAAACCTTTGGAGGGAGTTGAAAGTCCGTGTTGCCCAGTGACAGCCCCAAAACATCACTGCTCTAGAGGAGATCTGCATGGAGGAATGGGCCAACATACCAGCAACAGTGTGTGCTAACCTTGTGAAGACTTACAGAAAACGTTTGACCTCTGTCATTGCCAACAAAGGATATAGAACAAAGTATTGAAATGAACTTTTGTTATTGACCAAACACTTATTTTCCACCATCATTTGCAAATAAATTCTTTAAAAATCAGACAATTTGATTTTCTGCATTTGTTTTCTCATTTGTCTCTCATAGTTGAGGTCTACCTATGATGTCAATTACAGGCCGGCCTCATCTTTTTAAGTGGGAGAACTTGCACAATTGGTGGCTGACTAAATACTTTTTTTCCCCACTGTAAATTGTAAGATGCATTTTCTCCTTTAACCCCTTGTGAATGTGTAAATTATAAGGCTAAAAGAATGTATTACTGAAAAAAATAAATAAATGAAATGTCTAAATTTCACCTCCATATTGATTAACCCCTAGACGTCGCTAATCTGCCTATTTACGTCACTCTGTCTGATGCCCCATGCTGCAGTCTTGTTAATTAACATCAAGCACCTGTGATTTACAGCTGCTCCTGCAATACTGATAAGTGCCGACATCTCTATGCTGAAGTTACTGTCCTTGAATTACACTGTGATAAGAGAAGCTTTTAGGATTTTTATCAACAAAATGTAACCCTTTATAGTGATCATAGTAAAGTGAAACTGCCTTTGCATTCACACTGTGCAAGCAGAACTTACTCCTCTGCCAGCCTCCACCATCACCTACTTCCTGGATGTTTGCTCTGTCTCAGCAGGGAGCCTAGCTAGAGAAAACACCAGCAGTTTACAGCCCTCTACTATACTAACCTACTGGTTAATTTACACATGGACCAGGGGTCCAGAAAATAAGCCATGCTGGCTATAAAACCATATAAAACCTAATTTTTGTTGAAAAACTGTATAAATGTGTAGGCCCTGTGATCAGAAGAACTACAAAGTCTAAATTATGTTAAATTAGTCTACAAAGTCTAAATTTTATGTTAATTATGTTATAATATGCTTATATGCAAGAGTATATAGGGTGGGCCATAAGTATGGATACACCCAGATAAAATGGAAGTGGTTGCTGATATCACCTTACCGTTTGTGGCATATTAGTACATGGGAGGGGGGGAAACATTTGAGGCTGGGTGACGCCCATGGCGGCCAGCTGAAAAGCCGCCATTTTGGATTCAACTTTACTTTTTTCAATATAAAGGGGGTCATGTGACACATCAAACACATGGAGAATTGCACAGGAAAAACAATGGTGTGCTCATTTTTAACATAGCTTTGTTCATTTTCGAGTTATTGACATGTTTCTTATTGTTACAGCCATTGACATGTCGCAGAGATTAACCGACGAGGAGCGGACAGACATTGTGTTGATGTCTGGTGAACGCAGTACCCAGGTCATTGCAGCAGACTTCAATGTAAGAAACCCTATGAGAGCACCCATTTCCCATGCCACATTTAGCAAACTGCTTGCCAAATTTCGTGCAACTGGTTCGGTGTTGGATAAGCCCAAATATGGATGTATGAAAACTGTCACCAATGACGAAACATCAGTGGCTGTCTTGGCACCATTTATCAAGAGCCCACAGCATAGCACTCAACGTATGTCCCTGGAGTGTGGCATCAGTCGAACGTCCATTCAACGGATACTGGCTACACACAGATGGCACCCTTACAAGATCCAGCTGCTACAACATCTCATCCTCGGTGTAATGGTACCTTAAGTGATGCTCTCTTAATCCAATTAATTTGTCTGTCTTCCTCAATACCTTTACAGTGGCTTGCAAAAGTATTCATACCCCTTGAATTTTGTCACCTTAAATTCACAAACTTAAATGTATTTTATTGAGATTTTAAGTGATGACCAACACAAAGTAGCACATAATTGTAAAGTGGAACGAAAATGATACATGGTTTTCAAAATTTTACTCAAAAATCTGAAAAGTGTGACGTGCAAAAGTATTCAGCCCCCTGTACTCTGATACCACTAAATAAAATCCAATGCAATCAATTGCCTTCAGAAGTCACTTAATTAGTTTATAGAGTCCAGCTGTGTGCAATTTACTCTCAGTATAAATATACCAGTTCTGTGAAGGCCTCAGTGGTTTGTTAGAGAACACTAGTGAACAAACAGCATCATGAAGAGCAAGGAACTCACCAGACAGGTCAGAGATAAAGTTGTGGAGAAGTGTAAGGTAGGGTTAGGTTATAAAAATATATTCCTAGCTTTGAGCATCATGCTGTGAGGATGCTTTTCTTCAGCAGGGACAGGGAAGCTGGTCATAGTTGATGGGAAGTGGATGGACCTAAATACAGGGCAATCTTGGAAGAAAACCTGCAAAGGCTGCAAAAGACTTGAGACTTGGAAGGAGATTCACCTTCCAGCAAGACAATGACCCTAAACATACAGCCAGAGCTACAGTGGAATGGTTTAAATCAAAGAATATTCATGTGTTAGAATGGCCCAGTCAAAGTCCAGACCTAAATCCCATTGGGCATCTGTGGTAAGACATGAAAATTGCTGTGAGAAACCAAGTTAACCTAGGTGCTAGTGCTTGCTGGGAGCAGTAGTACAACGGTGATTGTAGAGCACTATCGTTATAGTTAAGAGGTTATTTCCATTGAGATACTCCAGGCTATAATTTCTTAGAAAATATCTTTACTTACAATAGAGGTTATGTTTACAGACATATAGTTTCTGTGCTCACTTTCTTACCCCCTGAATACTGACACACATTTGCTATGTAGCAGTCCTGTGATACAGACCCCACTGATGGGTTGTGGGTTCACACCCAAAAGGTGTAAAGGCATTGTCGATTGGTGAGCCAGGGGGGACCAAACTTCCAAGTATTTTCAAAATGGTTTCTTTTCAATCAGCTGTATAATTCCTTAAATCTTGAAATCTGATTAAGTTTCTCACGCCAATGGGCATGGAGTTTGTTGCAACGAGTACAGAAATCCAAGGCGTTGGATTTCTAGTTCCACTTAGGTCCAATAGGGGGTGATGAGTGGACATGACCACCAAATGTGAAGTAGTGAACCCTTGCCTGAGTTACATCTTCAGCAAGAATCAGTCTTATGCTAGGTTCACACTAGCATTCAGGTTTCTGTCGCTCTGGTCCACATGGAGACGAGAAAGACGGAGACCCTGTCTGCTTATAAATTGGTTACACGTGGAAACCCACGGACCCCATTGTCAGGATCTTAATTGATGAACTCTTTATTTTGCCAGTACCAGTCCCTTAGCAAGATGGCGTTCTGTGTGTTTCCTGTCCGTGGCCATCTTGGTACTTGCCTGTTGATTATTTGAACTCCTGCACCTGATCGCTCAGTGCCTGAGTATTGTGTTTGAAGCCTGCTTCTGACAATCCTTGAGCTGGGGCTTACTGATCTCAGTTGGTTCTATATTACCTGCTGCACTGTGTATACCAGCTACTACCTGCTGCACTGTGGATACCTGCTACTACTAGTGCACTACAAGTTCCAGCATACTGCCTACTGCATTGTGGATACTTGCTACTGCCCGCTGCACTGTGGATACCTGCTACTACAAGTTCCAGAATACTACCTGTTGCACTACAGATCCCAGCCATTGGTCTCCGGAAGCCCGGTAAGAGAGTCTTGACACCCATAAACTATAATGGGGTCCTCCTTGTAGGACTTTTCTCTCCACGGATTTTAGGTGGATTCTGCGGCAGTCTCACAACTAGGTCAGAGGTCTGTACCATCTCAATAGCAATTTAAATTTTTTCTGTTGTAGACACACAAAGGGGGAGACACCAAAGGAGTGAGAGAGGATGTATTTGACTCAGATTCTGAAAGTGTAACTTTAAGTAATATAGAAGGGTTTGATAATGGAGGTCGGTCTGATGAAAGTTTTTAACAGGCGAGATGTAGATCTGGAAGAAGTGGTCTTTGCTGCGATCACTTGCTTAAAGTCGGAGAAGGGTCTGTTTCAACTGTATTTTCAGGTAAAGAGGTTAAAGCACTTCTCATAATGGACAGTGTGTAAAAAGGTGGTTCCATGAGTGGAGTATTTGAATTTAATGGCTTGTAGATATAGCAGAGCATCATGCTGTGGGGATGCTTTTCTTCAGCAGGGACAGGGAAGCTGGTCATAGTTGATGGGAAGTGGATGGACCTAAATACAGGGCAATCCTGGAAGAAAACCTGCAAAGGCTGCAAAAGAGCTTCTCCTCACAAAGTTCTCCTAAAGGAACTGTCAGCAGGGGATCCCAGAAATCTCTCGGGATTAACTGAAGTTCTTGCAGGGTGGGTGGATCTTGCCAGAAGGCATAAAGAGGGGAAGAGAGCTAATTTTGGTTGAAAAGTTTTTCCATGTCTCACATGTTGGGACTCGGGTGAGTCTGACAGGGAAGATCGTTTAGGTACCCACAAATCTTTCAAGAAGTTTGGACCGTAGGCTGCGGCTTCCAGGTAGTGCAACACGCTGTGTTTCAGAGGTGCAACCAGTTCCAACCATAGCTGCAATTGGATAGCTTCATAATGTTTTTGAGTATCTAGTAGATTTATGCCGCTTTCAGAAATCCCATGTTTTCTGTTGAAACTTATTTCTAGAGTATCTAATTGCCATAATTCCCATATTTATAATTATATTGCACCAACATATTCCACAGCAGTTAAATCAGACTGAACATTACAATGTTACAAAGAAATAAAATATCAAACAATAGGAGTGAGGGCCCTGCTCGCGAGAGCTTACAATGTATGAGGAAATAGGGAGACAAGAGAGCTTGATTGGTACAAAGGTCCAGCTATTTTTTTTTTTTATTAAATAAGGTCATATAACTGAAGCTGTATGAACCTGTCACCAGCCGGTATTTGAGAATATACAGATACAGTGCATGGAGTGCAGAGTAATTTCTAGATGGAGGGGTTAGATTCCGAGGAATAGAGTAGGAAGGATAGCTTAGGATAAGAAAGTGAGCGGAGGCCTAGAACAATGTGATCAGGTCATGTGATAAGCCAGCCTAAATAGATGTGATTTTAGGGCATTTTTGAAGCTGCTGTGGTTGGGTATTAATAATAATAATAATAATAATAAATTTTATTTATATAGCGCCAACATATTCCGCAGCACTGTACAATTTGTAGGGTTCAAGTACTGACAAAAAAGATACATTACAAAGAAATATTCAATTCACACACTGGGACTGAAGGCCCTGCTTGCAAGAGCTTACAATCTATGAGGTAGAGGGGGTGACACAGGAGGTAGCAGGGGCAGCAACAGACATAGTATTGTTTGTACAATGGTCAGACAATTCTGTAATAGATGTTACTGTCATTACCCATATATAAATCTGTATGAGCCGTCATCAGTCGTGTCCTTTAACGTGCAGATGGTGCCTGGACATATAAAGTTAGTCTGATACGGCATCATATCCTGTGAGGTAATGCGGGAGCGTGAACATAGGAGGGTATGTTTTAGGGAGTCTAACTACAGAAGGGTGTACATTAGGAGTTGTGATAGGCCGGTCTGAAAATATATGTCTTTAGTTTATGCTTAAAGCTGTGGAAATTGGGGGTTAATCTGATAGTCCGGGATAGAGCATTCCAGAGAAGTGGTGCAACTCGGGAGAAGTCTTGTATATGAGCGTGGGAGGTTCTGATGATAGAGGATGGTAGTCTTAGGTCATTGAGTGAACGGAGAGTAAGGGTTGGGCGATAGACAGAGATGAGGGAGGAAATGTAGGGAGGTTCAGCATTATGGAGAGCCTTGTGAATAGAGGGTGATAAGTTTATATTGTATTCTGTATTGAATAGGCAGCCAATGTAGTGACTGACACAGACCGGAGGCATCTCTGTATCATCTAGACTGATAGATGAGCCTGGCCGCCGCATTCAGAATAGATTGTAGAGGGGAGAGTTTAGTAAGGGGAAGACTGATTAGTAAGGAGTTACAGTAGTCAAGGCAAGAGTGAATCAGGGCAACAATAAGTGTCTTTAGTGTATTTGTGGTAAGGAAAGGGCGGATTCTGGAGATGTTTTTGAGGTGGAGATGACATGAGTGTGCTCGTGATTGGATATGGGGGGTGAAGGAAAGGTCTGAGTCAAACAAAACCCCGAGGCAGCGTGCATACTGCTTAAGAGTTATGGTAAGGCCAGAGACTGCAATGGAGATATCAGGGACAGATCTATTAAATGGTGGAAACAGCAGTAGTTCAGGCTTTGAGAGATTCAGTTTCAGATAGAGCAAAGACATGATATTTGAGACAGCCGAGAGGCAATCACTGGTGTTCTGTATTAGTGCAGGGGTGATGTCACGGGATGACATATATAATTGGGTGTCATCATCATAAAGATGGTATCAGAAGCCAAATCTAGTGATGGTTTGTCCAATCTGTGTAGAGGGAGAAGAGCAGGGAACCTAGGACCGAGCCCTGAGGAACCCCAACGGCAAGGGGAAGAGGGGAAGAAACAGAGCCCGCAAATGATACACAGAAAGTGTGGTCAGAGAGATAAGAGGAGAACCAGGAGAGTGTGGTGCCTGTGAGGTCGACAGAATGGAGCATGAGGAGGAGTTGATGGTCAACAGTGTCAAATGCTGCTGAGAGATCTAGAAGAATAAAAAGAGAGTAATCACCTTTGGATTTAGCCGTCAGGAGATCATTGGAGACTTTTGTGAGGGCCGTTTCAGTAGTGTCCCGAGTGCGGAAGCCAGATTGTAAGGGGTCAAGAAGAGCGTTAGCAGAAAGGTAGCGGATTAAATGAGAATAGACTAAACGTTCCAAGATTTTGGAGATAAAAGGAAGGTTAGAGACAGGTCGATAGTTAGCAGCACAGGATGGGTCAAGGGAGGATTTCTTCAGTAGTGGGATTATGACAGCATGTTTGAAAGAGGATGGGAAAATTCCAGAAGAGAGAGAGAGGTTAAATATTTTAGTAAGGTAAGATGTGACGGCAGGCGACAGAGACTGGAGAAGGTGTGAGGGGAAATGGTCACTACTACAGGTTGTAGGGCGAGAAGAAGAAAGTAGCTGAGATACTTCCTCCTCGGGTATTAATATGATTGTCTGAGTTAAAGTGTTCCACAGCACTGGTGCAGCTTGAGAAAAGTCTTGGAGACGGGAGTGGGATGTTCAGATAACAGAGGATACAAGTCTGAAGTCATTGGCAGAACGGAGAGGACAGTTAGGACGGTAGAAAGTGACGACAGAGGATATGTAAGGAGGGGCAGCGCTATGGATATTTTTTGGGGGAAGTACAATAATTTTATATTGTATTGCGTGGTGGATGGGCAACCAGTTCAGCAACTGACACAAGGCAGATGCATTTGTGTACCACTTTGACAGAAAGAGGAGTCTGGGAGCTACATGCAGGACAGATTGTAGAGGGCAGAGTTTAGTAAGAAAAAGCCCAATTTAAATAGAATTTCAATAGTCAACGCGAGCCGTAATCAGAGCAAAAATGAGGGATTTTGATGTTTCCACAGGTTCTAGAGATATTTTAGAGGTGCAAGTGACAAGAGTGTGCAAGTGTCTGAATATGTGGGGTGAAGGTAAGATTCAAATACAAAGTCAAATACAACCTCAGTGGGCATACGGCCTTGGTTTTATAGTAAGACTATAAACAAAAATGGATATGGGCATAGTGAAGAAAGCCCACATTCAACAGTACTGGAGTATAGACGTCTTGTATAATACTCCAATCTATTGAATGGCCATGACCAGGACACACTTTGAAACGATCCTAAAATTCTTACACTATAACGATAATGCACAGTGCCCGCCCCAGGATGCCCCAAACTTTGACCGCCTATACAAAGTCAGGCCAGTCATTGACCACTTTAGCACCAAATTTGCTGCGTCATACATCCAGGGTCGGACTGGCCCACCGGGGAAACGGTGAATCCCCCGATGGACCCCGAGCCCCGACTATTAGTCCTCATTTTGCCAATGCAGATGCATTGGTCAGGGGCCTGATAGAAATGGTCATGGGCCAGATTGGTAACCTCGGGGGCTCCAGGCTCCCACCTCAGCTAATTTCCCACCGTATTGTTATGCTGGTGCCTGCTCTAGGGCTCCAGCATAACAATACTTAAGGCGCAGAAACTCCAATACTGATATAGGGGAGACCAGTCAAGGGGCCACTGTATGGGCATAGAGTGGCCCTTTCAATATTCCCCCCCCAATACAGTGGCCCCTTCACTGGTCCCCTATACTGTAAGGGGACCATTGATGGGGTAATTATATTGTGGGGGGGCAGTGATGGAGGCCAATAGCCTGTCCCCAGTGTCTCCCAGAGTGGTTCGGTCCTGCAGCTCTGTTGTTTTCTTCCAGCTGAAGTTCCCTCTGCGCATGACTACCTGTGACGTCACGTGACCCCTGAGGCCAATTAGCGGTCAAAGGGAAGGGACCTGGGACGTCACAGCCAGTGAGGACTTCCGGCAAAAGAAGACAGCGGAGCTGCAGGACCGGACCGCAGCACGGGGATAGGTGGGGGGTTCACCTCCCCCCGGACTAATTAGAAAAAAGAAAAAAATTATACTGGACAACCTCTTTAAAGTGTGGCGCATTAGGGGGGTATATTAAAGGGGTTGTCCAGGCATAATTTGTTATGGTTTATTCTGAGGATAGGCCATAGATACCTGATCTGTACGGGGCTGACCCCGGATCGATCAGCTGTACGGAGCCAGCCATTTCTGGTGCCCGCCCTGTACACAATACAGGGCCAGAAACAGTAAACTCTGTTCACTGTGTATTAGCCAGGCACCTTCACTGCATCTCAGCACTTATTGAAGTCAGTAGGAGCTGAGCAGCAGTGAAGCCGCCGGGCGACTAAACAGCGGATGGAGCTTTCTGCTTCCAGCCCTGTGTTGTGTACAGAACTGTTGCCGGAAGTGGCTCCGTACAGCTGATGGAGCCATGTGTCAGCCCCCTACTGATCAGCTTTTATGGCCTATCCTGAGCATAGATGAAACCTGGACAAATCCTTTAATATGCATCACACAGTTTAATGTCCCCCCACAGAATGTCAGACCCCATCACTACTCCCACACAATATAATGGCCTCATCACTGTTCCCCATACAGTATGGGGGACCAGTGAAGTGGCCATAAAAAAAATTTGGCCCAGACATCCCATTAAAAGAGGTTGTCTATAAATTGGAGCGACCACTGTGGCGGCCGCCAGGGAGGTGTAAAAATAAAAAAAAATTCTTAAAAAAAAAGCATACTCTCCTGTCCCCAGCATCCCATTGTCCCATGCCTGTGTCTGTTCGGTCTCATGGCGGCACCTTATTTCTGGAAATCATGTACCTACAGTGGGGAAAAAAAAGTATTTAGTCAGCCACCAATTGTGCAAGTTCTCCCACTTAAAAAGATGAGAGACGCCTGTAATTGACATCATAGGTAGACGTCAACTATGAGAGACAAAATGAGAAGACAAATCCAGAAAATCACATTGTCTGATTTTTTAAAAATTAATTTTAAAATTATGGTGGAAAATAAGTATTTGGTCACCTACAAACAAGCAAGATTTCTGGCTCTCACAGACCTGCAACTTCTTCTTTAAGAGGCTCCTCTGTCATCCACTCATTACCTGTAGTAATGGCACCTGTTTGAAATTGTTATAAGTATAAAAGACACCTGTCCACAACCTCAAACAGTCACACTCCAAACTCCACTCTGGTGAAGACAAAAGAGCTGTGGAAGGACACCAGAAACAAAATTGTAGACCTGCACCAGGCTGGGAAGACTGAATCTGCAATAGGCAAGCAGCTTGGTGTGAAGAAATCAACTGTGGGAGCAATAATTAGAAAATGGAAGACATACAAGACCACTGATAATCTCCCTCGATCAGGGGCTCCACGCAAGATCTCACCCCGTGGGGTCAAAATGATGACAAGAACAGTGAGCAAAAATCCCAGAACCACATGGGGGGACCAAGTGAATGACCTGCAGAAAGCTGGGACTAACGTAACAAAGGCTACCGTCAGTAACACACTACGCCACCAGGGACTCAGATCCTGCAGTGCCAGACATGTCCCCCTGCTTAAGCCAGTACCGTCTGAAGTTTGCTAAAGAGCATTTGGATGTTCCAGAAGAGTATTGGGAGAATGTCATATGGTCAGATGAAACCAAAGTAGAACTGATTGGTAGAAACATAACTAGTCGTGTTTGGAGGAGAGTGAATGCTGAAGCATGGGGGTGGCAACATCATGCTTTGGGGCTGTTTCTCTGCAAAGGGACCAGGACGACTGATTCATGTACATGAAAGAATGAATGGAACCATGTATCGTGAGATTTTGAATGCAAACCTCCTTCCATCAGCAAGGACATTGAAGATGAAACATGGCTGGGTCTTTCAGCATGACAATGATCCGAAGCACACCGCCAGGGCAACGAAGGAGTGGCTTCGTAAGAAGCATTTCAAGGTCCTGGAGTGGCCTACCCAGTCTCCAGATCTCAACCCCATAGAAAACCTTTGGAGGGAGTTGAAAGTCCATGTTGCCCAGAGACAGCCCCAAAACATCACTGCTCTAGAGGAGATCTGCATGGAGGAATGGGCCAACATACCAGCAACAGTGTATGCCAACCTTGTGAAGACTTACAGAAAACCTTTGACCTCTGTCATTGCCAAGAAAGGATATATAACAAAGTATTGAGATGAACTTTTGTTATTGACCAAATACTTATTTTCCACCATAATTTGCAAATAAATTCTTTAAAAATCAGACAATGTGAGTTTCTGGATTTGTTTTCTCATTTTGTCTCTCATAGTTGAGGTCTACCTATGATGTCAATTACAGGCCTGTCTCATCTTTTTAAGTGGGAGAACTTGCACAATTGGTGGCTGACTAAATACTTTTTTTTCCCCACTGTAATTGGTCTTAGCGGTCACATGAGGTGCAGGACTCCCAGCAAGGAGGCGCTGGCACCAAAGTAAATGGACAATGGCAGTGGACAACGGAGAGCCGGGGACAGGTGAGAATGCGTTTTTATTTTTTTTTTTATTTTACACCTCCTGCTCGCCACATGGGTTGCTCCAATTCCTGGACAACCTCTTTAAAGGATTTATCCATCTTTCTAATATTGATGGCCTGTCCTTAGGATAGGCCATCAATATTACATCTACGATGATACAACAGCCAGGACCTCTGCAGATCAGCTTTTTCAGGACAGTGTGGCTACAGGTAATGGTAACAATTCTAGGAGCCACACTATTCACTTGCCATAAAGGGTGTAGAAAGTAGGTCTCTGATCAGTTTCAAAGGGAGGCTAATATTCCGCCAATACCTGCCCAGTAAGAGGCCAAGGTACGGCATTAAGATGTATAAACTGTGCCAGAGCAGCTCAGGGTACACTATTGTGCGGGATGGCACTGAAGGGCTATAATACTGTGTGTAGAGAGGCAGTGAGAGGGGGTATAGAACTGTGTGAGGGACGTAGGGTGGCATTATACAGTGTGCGCTGATTCTGCTCTCTTTTCAGTGGGATTTTGCCCACTTCCTTAACCTCTCCGTTCAGCAGCTGCTGAGGCTTAAAGGGAAAATTAGCAGAAGCTGGAAGCCTGGGCAGTAAAGGGGTAAATTCATTTTATTACAGCAATTCCAAAGAAAAATGGGATGCTTTTTAAAATGTAAAGAAAACTAGAATACAAAGATTTAGAAATCTCATATAACCATATTTTATTCACAACAAAACAGTGAAACATATCTATCTACTTCTGATGTGTGTTCTATGTCATTGGGGGGGAAAAAATAACTTATTTAGAAATTGATGGCAACAACACATCTATTATCAGACATTTAAACAAGTGTCTGCAAATGTCTGGTAAGTGAGGAAACCAATTGCTGGAGTTTTGGGAAAAAAATAATGGTATCCCATTCTTGTAGGATGTTGTCCTTTTCTTGCTGTTTCAACATCCTTTCTGCTCAACAGTTCTGGGTATACTTTGCTGGATTTTTCATTTCATAATGTGCCAAATGTTTTCTACTGGTAAAAGGTTTGGACTGCAGTCAGGCCAATTCAGCACCTGGACTCTTCTTTTGTGAAGTCATGCTATTGTTATGGATGCATGTGGTCTTGCTGAAATATGTAAGGCCTTCCTTGAAAGAAACGTTGTTTAATGGATGCAAACATATGTTCTAATAAAATCTATTTACCGCTCAGCATTGCGTGCCTTTCAAGATGTATAAGCTGCCCATGCCATAGGCACTAATGCTATCCCACACCACCAGAGATGAAGTCTTTTGAACTATTCACATGATAAAAAGCTGGATGAGTCTACAAGACACAGCGTAAAGAATTACAAATTTTGATTCATCTGACCACAGAAGAGTTTTCCATTTTACCACAGTCCGTTTTAAATGAGCTTTGGCCCAGAGAAAATGGGTGTTTCTGGATTGTGTTGATAAATGACTTCTTATTTGCATGATACAGCTTTAACTTGTATTTATGAATTACTCAGAGAACTGTGTTCACAAACAATGATATCTGGAAGTTATTGCTGTTTTTAATGTTTTAATGTAGTGCTGTCTGAGGGCCCGTAGGTCACAAGCTCCATGATCTCTTCAGATTCTCTAAAACTTTTGATGATATTATCTACTTGTAAGAGACAGCCAATGTTGTCTTAAGCTTCATTTGTCTGTATAAACTGTTAATGTTGAATGTATTTCTGTGATTCTGTTCCTTTAAGACAGCAGCCATTGTAATTGTGACATGATGCTGGAGTGAGACCCCCCCCCCTTTTATGTCAGCCTGCCTGTTCTGCAGACAGAGTGTGAGCAGAGAAGCAGGAAGTGACGAGACAGAGAGCAGCAGCCATCTTGGCAAGTGTTGTATTGAACTGGTGTGGAGATTTTTCTGTACAGCTAAGCTGTATCTTGGTCCAGAGACAAACAGAGTGTAAAGAGACAACAGGACTAGTGAGTCCATGTGAAAGGAACTGTGCTCAGTGGCTGATCAGTGAGACTGACATTGTGACTGTGTATATGGATACCACAGATAGAGACTCGCAGTGCTGTTGATGTACTGGACAGCACCTGCTAAATCCCGGCTTACATCCCAGCTCAGTGTATGGATTCGGCAGGACTGTCAGTATGCTGAGTGGAATCTGCTGTGGGATTACATTGCATTCAGTTGGTTTCCCTGTCTGTTAAAGAGGACTTCATTTCTCCCAAGATCCTGATAACCGTGAGGAGAGGACGCTTCACTATAAAAGAAAGGACCGACTTTGGGCCCCACCGCGCGCTTCTACGGACTGTAAGCGGTCCACCTGGACCACTGGGGAAAAGGGGGTGCACCCAAATGTGATGTCAGGGTCAGTTAGGGATAGTTTTGAGTATATTGTTCATTCAGTGTCCATACTGCAGAAGTGGACAGAGTAAAAGTAGAAACCATTGCAGAATTTGCCTTGAAATTGTTCATGCTATATTGTATATTTTGCTTGTCTTTAGCCCTGTCATTTTACCTTTAACTAGCCTTTATTAACTTATAGTAAATATATATTTTTTTCTTGAACTACCGCGTGTGCGTTCATTTCTGGTTGCGGAGTCCAAACCACCTGCCTTGCTCTCGGTTCACATACTGTACAAGATAGGATATTCAAGGTCTTTGTAAATGTATACTGCGGAACATTTTTCTAAAATTGTTCTACGATTTTTCTTTTTTCTACAGTTTTTTACAGATTTTTACACAGTCATGTGACTTAAAATTGACCCTCAAGCTATATTGTTGTCTTCTTTTTTTTTTTTACATTTTACAGTGTCTCAACTTTTTAGAATTGGGGTTGTAATAAAACATTAAGTGAAAATACCATGGAAAAAGAATTGGAGATATTGGTTGATAGGAGCAAGAGGAATAGATGCTCATCACAAGGTAATAGTTTTCCCTTAATACAAATTACTGATCTCACCACATATGGAATACTGTGCATAATTTTGGGCACCATTAATTAACAAAGACATAGTTGAACTAGAGCAGGTGACCAATATATATAAGAGAATAGATGGATTAGAGTACAAGCTTGGTGTTCAGTTTGGGGGAGAAAAGATATACAAATAAGTCAATGGACAGTATATAGATCTTTCAATTGATCTCTTTAGTGTCAGGATCTTGATTTGATGAACTCTGTTTTGCCAGTACTAGTCCCTTATTAAGATGGCGTTTTGTGTGTTTCCTGTCTGTGGACATCCTGGTTCATGCCTGTTGATTATTTGAACTCCTGCACCTGATCCCTCAGTGCCTGAGTATTGTGTTAAAGCCTGCTTCTCTCAGTCCTTAAGCCAAGATCGATTGTTCCTAATCTGTTCTATACTACCGCTGCACTGCAAGTCCCAGCCACTACCACTTCACTGGAAGTCTCAGCTCCTACTTGTTGCACTACAGACCCAACCATTGGTCTCCGGAAGCAGGGTAAGAGAGTCTTGACTCCTAGGCTTGTAACCGTGACAAGGGGCATCCTCTACAATTAGGGGAAAAAAGGTTTTACCACAGTCTACAAGTTCAAGAGGGGGTTGGATATGTTTCTTGAAAGTAAATACATCACATGTTATGAGAAACAGAATTTTGTGGATTGAATGTTGATTCAGAGACTTGGTTCAACTGCCCTATATGTAGTTGGGAAAGATATTTAAATTGTTTTTTCCCTTTGATGGGACAACTGGTGTCCTGCTTAATGGGGTTTTGCCTTCTTTAAAGGGGTATTCCCATGACTATAACCATAACTATATTTGTAGATAATTAAAAGTTAAACATTTTTGCAAATATAAGTAGTTAAAAATTCTGACGAGTTTTACAGAAAATCTTTAACTATCTTAGTGATGACAGTCTGTTGTCTTGATCGGTTGCCAATGGATACAACCACAAATGCAGAAATTTGATATGGTCCAGGACTTGTCAAAAACCCAGCCATGATTTTCTTATCGTAGCTGGGTCATCAGGCAGAGACACTACATGTATGAGAAGATATTCTGGCCACAATAAGGAAGTCATGGCTGATTTTCTAACCTTAGAAAGGTCCTGCATGCATGGTCGTATCCATTGGCAACCGACCAAGGCAACAAGACTGTGACCACAAGATATTTAGAGAAAATCTTTAAAACTCTGCAAAATGTTTAATTAGTTATATTTGCAAAAATGTTTAACTTTTAATTATCTACAAATTTAAAAATAGTTATGTTCATGGGAATACCCCTTTAAGATCAACTTGGTAGGCTTATAGGTTGCACTTGATGAATTTGTTTCTCTATCACAACTATGCAACTGCTTAATCCATGATAGACTAGCACCATTTCCAGAGATTTATTTATTTATTTTACTTGTATAGTGCCAACACATTCTGCAATGCTTTACAGACATTGTCAGTTAATGTCCCGCATAGGTCTTGCAATCTAAATTTCTTATGAGTATATTTTTATGGAAGTGTACAGTCATGGCCAAAAGTTTTGAGAATGACACAAATATTATATTTTCACATGATCTGCTGCCCTCTGGTTTTTATGTGTGTTTGTCAGATGTTTTTATCACATACAGAAATATAATTGCATTCATATTATGAGTAACAGAAGCTTATATTGACAGTTAGAATGAGTTAATGCAGCAAGTCAATATTTGCAGTGTTGACCCTTCTTCTTCAGGACCTCTGCAATTCTCCCTGGCATGCTCTCAATCAACTTCTGGACCAAATCCTGACTGATAGCAGACCATTCTTGCAGAATCAATGCTTTAATTTTGTCTGAATTTGTTGGTTTTTGTTTGTCCACCCGTCTCTTGATGATTGACCACAAGTTCTCAATGGGATTAAGATCTGGGGAGTTTCCAGGCCATGGACCCAAAATCTCTATGTTTTGTTCCCTGAGCCATTTAGTTATCACCTTTGCTTTATGGCAAGGTGCTCCATCATGCTGGAAAAGGCATTGTTGAGCGCCGAACTGCTCTGGGACGGTTGGGAGAAGTTGCTCTTGGAGGACATTCTGGTACCATTCTTTATTCATGGCTGTGTTTTTAGGCAAGACTGTGAGAGAGCTGATTCCCTTGGCTGAGAAGCAACCCCACTCATGAATGGTTTCAGGATGCTTTACAGTTGGCATGAGACAAGACTGGTGGTAGCGCTCACCTCTTCTTCTCCGAATAAGCTGTTTTCCAGATGTTCCAAACAATCGAAAAGGGGATTCATCAGAGAAAATGACTTTACCCCAGTCCTCAGCAGTCCACTCCCTGTACCTTTTGCAGAATATCAGTCTGTCCCTGATGTTTTTTCTGGAGAGAAGTGGCTTCTTTGCTGCCCTCCTTGAGACCAGGCCTTGCTCCAAGAGTCTCCGCCTCACAGTGCGTGCAGATGCACTCACACCTGCCTGCTGCCATTCCTCAGCAAGCTCTGCACTGCTGGTAGCCGATCCCGCAGCTGAAACACTTTTAAGAGACGGTCCTGCCGCTTGCTGGTCGGTCTTGGGCGCCCTGGAGCCTTTTTGGCACCAATGGAACCTCTCTCCTTGAAGTTCTTGATGATGCGATAGATTGTTGACTGAGGTGCAATCTTTCTAGCTGCAATACTCTTCCCAGTTAGGCCATTTTTGTGCAGTGCAATGATGACTGCACGTGTTTCTTTAGAGATAACCATGGTTAACAGAAGAGAAACAATGATGGCAAGCACCAGCCTCCTTTTAAAGTGTCCAGTGGTGTCATGCTTACTTAATCATGACAGATTGATCTCCAGCCCTGTCCTCATCAACACCCACACCTGTGTTAATGGAGCAATCACTGAAACGATGTTAGGTGGTCCTTTTAAGGCAGGGCTGCAATGATGTTGAAATGTGTTTTGGGGGATAAAGTTCATTTTCTAGGCAAATATTGACTTTGCAAGTAATTGCTGTTAAGCTGATCACTCTTTATAACATTCTGGAGTATATGCAAATTGCCATTAGAAAAACTGAAGCAGTAGACTTTGTAAAAATTAATATTTGTATCATTCTCAAAACTTTTGGCCATGACTGTAGGAGGAAACTAAAGTACCTGGAGGAAGCACACCTAAACACAGGGAGAACATACGAACTCCTTGCAGATGTTGTCCTTGGTCAGTTTCAAACCTAGGGCTCCAGTGCTGCAAAGGCGATAGTGCTAACCACTGAGCCACCGTGTTCCCAAAATCAATTAGCAGAGATTACCGGAGATGCATTCTGATAATATTGTGCAAACAATGGGATAAATCTAGTAAACGTAATACACCAGAATTTTGGCCTATATGTGACAAAAAACTGGTCAACTTGCCATACGAAAGGAACTTATGGAACACACTTTCAGTTGCAAAAATTTCTGGGAAAAATATGCTTTGTGTGACAATGCACATATTTTAGAAATCATACAAGTCCTTTTTAACCCTTTAGGAAATCATTGTTATTATATTCCTGCATTTCACATTTCTATGCTTGAATGAGAAAACAGGATAGTTTAATTGCTGTATCAACTGAGTTTAGTAATACACATTACCCACAGGCAGTGTAGCAGTTTTTCTTAACGTTTCTTAAGGTTTTTTGTTGTTGTTGTTGTGCTTTATGTCCTATTGTGGTTCTATTAATGAAAATATTAAAATCAGGCAGGTTTAAAATAAAATATTTGACAGTGTTTTGTAACCGTGTTGCTTACCTCAGATTTAATTTTATTATCTCCAAAACACAAATGCTGCAGATAAGCAGCTGCATTAGACTGTACAGAAGGGAACTGGTGCTGTAACATTTGTATCACTTCTGGAAGTTCAGGATCTCTCCAGCCAAACTCTCTGCAAATATAGTACAAACCATGTTAATATGATCCATATAATTCTATTTTTATATAATAAACTTTCAGAAACAACTCTGCCCTTTTTCTTAACTCCGCATGATAACTATACCATATATGAAACTAAAAGCAGTTCACTTTCATCGTTTTGCCAATTGACATTCAAAAAACTCCCAACTGACAATGGAAGCCTACAATTTGAATGTGAATTTGGCTACTCATAAGTCATAAAATATGGTGGTTAACTGGAAATTTGTAGTCGGGCTCTGCACTTCACCATTTAATCTTGCATAGTAAATTTGAGAGCTGATGGTTATACTTTTATTGAAAACCACAAGCATATAAATACAAAAAGAATACAAAGCATATAGAATACAAAACATATAGAATATAATAGGATTTACACAATTACTGTACTATTATACTAAAATAATAAAACAGATACAACAGTGGAATACGCCAACTTCGTAGTCACTACATACCAATTTGTTTGGACTATTACACACACTTTTTAACAAAGAAAACTCTTGCTAAAAAGTCCCTGTCTCTTATAATCCGAAGTCAAGTAGTCCTACATGATCAAGAGAAGTGCTGATAAAGCACTTTTCCCAATCAATGAGAGAGCTATTGTACAGCTCTCTCCCTTCGTGTCCCACACCAATCTGTCCAATCAGTGCAGGGCATGTGACAGGATAGTGCATAAAACTAATACAAAATTACATAAATATGACTAAATACTTACAAAAAGAGACTCTCAATAAATAAAAGTAAATCCACATAATCTGGCTAAAGATCTTCTCAATTCATATAAGGCCTTAAATGCCATACCATAAATATATCATGTCCTATATTCTCTGTACATACATCATACTAGATCACATAATCTCCTTCATAAACCTCTATAGACCCCTTAAGAATGTGAATACACTATATGTGCACTTATAAAATCCATTAATAGACACAGGAAGGTCCAATAAGACACTACTACCTTGCAAGTAATTACTACATAATCGGTATGCATCGCATGTAAACGCTAAGCCAGGAACAAAAGGCTGGCTTTTTAGATAGTATAATTAAGACTAATTCGCATATATAAGGCTAGAACTGTCAGAAAGTCTTTTCAAAAATAAAACATAGCTTTTAATGTATAATAAAATATATAGATAAATAGATAGATATAGAGTTCAGAAAAACACCTAGTGCAGACACACCCCAAGATTAAATGAATAATATTAATATAGACTATATCATTTATAGGCGGATAAAAATAAATTTGACTAACAGCTGCCTAAACTTTTTCTACAGATAGAAGAGGCATCCATAATTAAATCTTCCCCAACTTTAAGGGGATATGATGTACACTGCTAAAGAGATGTATGCAAATCCCTTTTATTAAAAAGATAATCCCTCTTAGAATCCACAAGGAGGGATATAAGTACTTCTAATTCATCATAGAATATCCTCTGATAGATGATTTTCCATTCTCAAAGGATATATATGTCCATTGTTAAATGCAAAACAAAAAGAGGACACCAGGGGGTGGATAAGGACTTAACCTATCTTAACAGAGATAGCTCTGAAAAATATGTTCTTAGATATAGTCCTTTCTTTATATACCCATTATCCTCCTATTGTTTCCTTTTCTTTTCTCTTTCTTCATTTTCTAGAGAAAAAGGAGGATATAGAGATATATAGCCTCCAAAAGCCAACAATCTAGAATACTTGAACTCCTGTACATTGGATGCGTTGTCATAAGAATGGTATTCTATTGCGCTCAATGATAGAAAAATGCACTTAGCAATATTTAGAAATATTTCAGGGATTTTCCTTTCAGGCTACATCTAGCCGTTAAAAAGACCGCAAATTATCAATAACCAAAGGTTCCGACTCGTTTTCCCATACCAGGTTCATCAGGGGACAAGATAAAAAGAAAAAAAGGAGCAACAGTCAGAGCTGCATTCTGATTAAGGTTCAGAACGGCAGTGGCCATCAGCATGCAGCTCTGACTGTTGCTCCTTTTTCTATCATTGAGCGTAAGGATACGTTCTCATAAGAATGGTATTCTATTACGCTCAATGATAGAAAAATGCACTTAGCAATATTTAGAAATATTTTAGGGTTTTTCCTTTCAGGCTACACCTAGCAGCTAAAAGTCCGCAAATTATAGATAACCAAAGGATCCGACGCGTTTCCCCATAATTGGTTCGTCAGGAGACAAAATAAAAAGACAAAAAGGAGCAACAGTCAGAGCTGCATCCTGATGGCCACTGCCGTTCTGAACCTTAATCAGAATGCAGCTCTGACTGTTGCTCCTTTTTTTCTTTTTATCTTGTCCCCTGATGAACCTGGTATGGGAAAACGAGTCGGAACCTTTGGTTATTGATAATTTGCGGTCTTTTTAGCGGCTAGATGTAGCCTGAAAGGAAAATCCCTGAAATATTTCTAAATATTGCTAAGTGCATTTTTCTATCATTGAGCGTAATAGAATACCATTCTTATGAGAACGTATCCTATGTACAGGAGTTGAAGTATTCTAGATTGCTGGCTCTTGGAGGCTATATATATCTATATCCTCCTTTTCCTCTAGAAAATACATGAGAAAAGGAAGAAAGAGAAAAGAAAAGGAAACAATAGGGGGAGAATGGGTATATAAAGAAAGGACTATATCTAAGAACATATATTTCAGAGCTATCTCTGTTAAGATAGGTTAAGTCCTTATCCACCCCCTGGTGTCCTCTTTTTGTTTTGCACTTAACAATGGACATATATATCCTCTGAGAATGGGAAATCATCTATCAGAGGATATTCTATGATGAATTAGAAGTACTTACAGTGCCTTGCGAAAGTATTCGGCCCCCTTGAACTTTTCAACCTTTTGCCACATTTCAGAAGGTTTCAAACATAAGGATATAAAATTTAAATTTTTTTGGTGAAGAATCAACAACAAGTGGGACACAACTGGAACAAAATGTATTGGTTATTTTAAACTTTTGTAAAAAAAAACAAAAACTGAAAAGTGGGGCGTGCAATATTATTAGGCCCCTTTACTTTCAGTGCAGCAAACTCACTCCAGAAGTTCAGTGAGGATCTCTGAATGATCTAATGTTGTCCTAAATGACTGATAATGATAAATATAATCCACCTGTGTGTAATAAAGTCTCCGTACAAATGCACCTGCCCTGTGATAGTCTCAGGGTTCTGTTTAAAGCGCAGAGAGCATCATGAAGGCCAAGGAACACACCAGGCAGGTCCGTGATACTGTTGTGGAGAAGTTTAAAGCCGGATTTGGATACAAAAAGATTTCCCAAACTTTAAACATCCCAAGGAGCACTGTGCAAGCGATCATATTGAAATGAAAGGAGTATCAGACCACTGCAAATCTACCAAGACCCGGCCGTCCCTCTAAACATTCATCTCAAACAAGGAGAAGACTGATCAGAGATGCAGCCAAGAGGCCCATGATCACTCTAGATGAACTGCAGAGATCTACAGCTGAGGTGGGAGAGTCTGTCCATAGGACAACAATCAGTCGTACACTGCACAAATATGGCCTTTATGGAAGAGTGGCAAAAAGAAAGCCATTTCTCAAAGATATCCATAAAAAGTCTTGTTTAAAGTTTGCCACAAGCCACCTGGGAGACACACCAAACCTGTGGCAGAAGGTGCTCTGGTCAGATGAAACCAAAATCGAACTTTTTGGCCACAATGCAAAACGATATGTTTGGCGTAAAAGCAACACAGCTCATCACCCTGAACACACCATCTCCACTGTCAAACATGGTGGTGGCAGCATCATGGTTTGGGCCTGCTTTTTTTCAGCAAGGACAGGGAAGATGGTTAAAATTGATGGGAAGATGGATGGAGCCAAATACAGGACCATTCTGGAAGAAAACCTGTTGGAGTCTGCAAAAGACCTGAGAATGGGACGGAGATTTATCTTCCAACAAGACAATGATCCCAAACATAAAGCAAAATCTGCAATGGAATGGTTCACAAATAAACGTATCCAGGTGTTAGAATGGCCAAGTCAAAGTCCAGACCTGAATCCAATCGAGAATCTGTGGAAAGAGCTGAAAACTGCTGTTCACAAACGCTCTCCATTCAACCTCACTGAGCTCGAGCTGTATTCCAAGGAAGAATGGGCAAGAATTTCAGTCTCTCGATGTGCAAAACTGATAGAGACATACCCCAAGCGACTTGTAGCTGTAATCGCAGCAAAAGGTGGCGCTACAAAGTATTAACTTAAGGGGGCCGAATAATTTGGTGCGCCCCACTTTTCAATTTTTTATTTTTTACAAAAGTTTAAAATATCCAATAAATTTTGTTCCACTTCACGATTGTGTCCCACTTGTTGTTGATTCTTCACCAAAAAATTAAAATTTTATATCCTTTATGTTTGAAGCCTGAAATGTGGCAAAAGGTTGAAATGTTCAAGGGGGCCGAATACTTTTGCAAGGCACTGTATACCCCTTCTTGTGGATTCTAAGAGGGATTATCTATTTAATAACAGGGTTTGGCATACATCTCTTTAGCGGTGGTCCATTGTACATCATATCCTCTTAAAGTTGGGGAAGATTTCATTATGGACGCCTCTTCTGTCTTTAGAAAAAGTTTAGGCAGCTGTTCGTCAAATTTATTTTTATCCGCCTATGAATTATATAGTCTATATTAATATTATTCATTTAATCTTGGGGTGTGTCTTCACTAGGTGCTTTTCTGAACTATATATACAGTACAGACCAAAAGTTTGGAAACACCTTCTCATTTCAAGAGTTTTGTATATTTTCATGACTATAAAAATTATAGATTCACACTGAAGGCATCAAAACTATGAATTAACACATGTGGAATTATATACTTAACAAAAAAGTGTGAAACAACTGAAAATATATCTTATATTCTAGGTTCTTCAAAGTAGCCACCTTTTGCTTTGATTACTGCTTTGCACACTTTTGGCATTCTCTTGATGAGCTTCAAGAGGTAGTCACCTGAAATGGTCTTCCAACAGTCTTCAAGGAGTTCCCAGAGATGCTTAGCACTTGTTGGCCCTTTTGCCTTCACTCTGCGGTCCAGCTCACCCCAAACCATCTCCATTGGGTTCAGGTCTGGTGACTGTGGAGGCCAGGTCATCTGGCGTAGCACCCAATCACTCTCCTTCTTGGTCAAATAGCCCTTACACAGTCTGGAGGTGTGTTTGGGGTCATTGTCCTGTTGAAAAATAAATGATGGTCCAACTAAACGCAAACCGGATGGAATAGCATGCCGCTGCAAGATGTTGTGGTAACGATGCTGGTTCAGTATTCCTTCAATTTTGAATAAATCCCCAACAGTGTCACCAGAAAAGCACCCCCCACACCTCCTCCTCCATGCTTCATGGTGGGAACCAGGCATGTAGAGCCCATTCGTTCACCTTTTCTGCGTCGCACAAAGACACGGTGGTTGGAACCAAAGATCTCAAATTTGGACTCATCAGACCAAAGCACAGATTTCCACAGGTCTAATGTCCATTCCTTGTGTTCTTTAGCCCAAACAAGTCTCTTCTGCTTGTTGCCTGTCCTTAGCAGTGGTTTCCTAGCAGCTATTTTACCATGAAGGCCTGCTGCACATAGTCTACTCTTAACAGTTGTTGTAGAGATGTGTCTGCTGCTAGAACTCTGTGTGGCATTGACCTGGTCTCTAATCTGAGCTGCTGTTAACCTGCGATTTCTGAGGCTGGTGACTCGGATGAACTTATCCTCTGCAGCAGAGGTCACTCTTGGTCTTCCTTTCCTGGGGCGATCCTCATGTGAGCCAGTTTCTTTATAGCGCTTGATGGTTTTGGCCACTGCACTTGGGGACACTTTCAAAGTTTTCCCAATTTTTCGGACTGACTGACCTTCATTTCTTAAAGTAATGATGGCCACTCGTTTTTCTTTACTTAGCTGCTTTTTTCTTGCCATAATACAAATTCTAACACTCCATTCAGTAGGACTATCAGCTGTGTATCCACCTGACTTCTGAACAACACAACTGATGGTCCCAACCCCATTTATAAGGCAAGAAATCCCACTTATTAAACCTGACAGGGCACACCTGTGAAGTGAAAACCATTTCAGGTGACTACCTCTTGAAGCTCATCAAGAGAATGTCAAGAGTGTGCAAAGCAGTAATCAAAGCAAAAGGTGGCTACTTTGAAGAACCCAGAATATAAGACATATTTTCAGTTGTTTCACACTTTTTTGTTAAGTATATAATTCCACATGTGTTAATTCATAGTTTTGATGCCTTCAGTATGAATCTACAATTTTTATAGTCATGAAAATACAGAAAACTCTTGGAATGAGAAGGTGTGTCCAAACTTTTGGTCTGTACTGTGTATACAGTATATATATTTTTTTTATTTTATTATCCATTAAAAGCTACACACGTGGACAAAATTGTTGGTACCCCTCATTTAATGAAAGAAAAACCCACAATGGTCACAGAAATAACTTGAATCTGACAAAAGTAATAATATATAAAAATTCTATGAAAATGAACAAATGAAAGTCAGACATTGCTTTTCAACCATGCTTCAACAACCTTTTGAGGCAATCACTGCAATCAAACGATTCCTGTAACTGTCAATGAGACTTCTGCACCTCTCAACAAGTATTTTGGCCCACTCCTCATGAGCAAACTGCTCTAGTTGTGTTGGGTTTGAAGGGTGCCTTTTCCAGACGGCATGTTTCAGATCCTTCCAAAGATGCTCAATAGGATTTAGGTCAGGGCTCATAGAAGGCCAGTTCAGAATAGTCCAATGTTTTCCTCTTAGCCATTCTTGGATGTTTTTAGCTATGTGTTTTGGGTCATTATCCTGTTGCAAGACCCATGACCTGCGACTGAGACCAAGCTTTCTGACACTGGGCAGCACATTTCTCTCTCGAATCCCTTGATAGTCTTGAGATTTCATTGTACCCTGCACAGATTCAAGACACCCTGTGCCAGATGCAGCAAAGCAGCCCCAGAACATAACACAGCCTCCTCCATGTTTCACAGTAGGGACAGTGTTCTTTTCAAGATATGCTTCATTTTTCTGTGAACATAGAACTGATGTGCCATGCCAAAAATTTTGATTTTTGTCTCATCTGTCCATAGGACATTCTCCCAGAAGCTTTATGGCTTGTCAACATGTAGTTTAGCAAATTCCAGTCTGGCTTTTTTAAGTTATTTCTGTGACCATTGTGGTTTTTTCTTTCATTAAATAAGGGGTACCAACTATTTTGTCCACGTGTGTATGTTTTACTTTTGAAAATACTTTCTAACAATTCTAGCCTTATATAAGCCAGGAACAAGAAGTCCAGAATTGGACAGAAATACATGCGCAGTAAGAGGGAAGAGATGCTATTTATCAGGGCAGAGTTGTGGCCAGGCGTGTGACGTAAGAGCGTTCACAGGGAAGGTGCGTCATCACATGTTGATACCAGAGAACCATCTCATATTTTGTGATAATCGTGCATGTAAGCAAACTAACCACAAACAAATTGAAATACATAGGATAACGCAAAGTGTAGCACAACGGCAGGTGCCTCCCATTATATGGCCACAAAAAAAAAAATATATAGACATAAAAGAAGGGAAAACTAAATAACTTTATAAACACAAAATGAAATAAAAAAGGAATAGTAACAAAGGGGGGAAATAATAAAGAAAATGTAAAAAATAGAAATAAGACAAGAAAAGGTGGGATTAATTGACTAGCATTTCTCACAGTCTGCTCTGAAAAAAAGAGGAAACAAATTTTATGATCCTAATATCAACAATTTCAAGAGAACCAAGTCCATGACCTACAGTGGGGAAAAAAGTATTTAGTCAGCCACCAATTGTGCAAGTTCTCCCACTTAAAAAGATGAGAGAGGCCTGTAATTGTCATCATAGGTAGACCTCAACTATGAGAGACAAAATGAGAAAATAAATCCAGAAAATCACATTGTCTGATTTTTAAAGATTTTATTTACAAATAATGGTGGAAAATAAGTATTTGGTCAATAACAAAAGTTCATCTCAATATTTTATGTATCCTTTGTTGGCAATGACAGAGGTCAAATATTTTCTGTAAGTCTTCACAAGGTTGGCACACACTGTTGCTGGTATGTTGGCCCATTCTTCCATTCAGATCTCCTCTAGAGCAGTGATGTTTTGGGGCTGTCGCTGGGCAACATGGACTTTCAACTCCCTCCAAAGGTTTTGTATGAAGTTGAGATCTGGAGACTGGCTAGGCCACTCTAGGACCTTGAAATGCTTCTTACGAAGCCACTCCTTCGTTGCCCTGGTGATGTGTTTGGGATCATTGTCATGCTGAAAGACCCAGCCACGTTTCATCTTCAATGCCCTTGCTGATGGAAGGAGGTTTTCACTCAAAATCTCACGATACATGGCCCCATTCATTCTTTCATGTACACGGATCAGTCGTCCTGGTCCCTTTGCAGAGAAACAGCCCCAAAGCATGATGTTGCCACCCTCATGCTTCACAGTAGGTATGGTTTTCTTTGGATGCAACTCAGCATTCACTCTCCTCCAAACACGACGAGTTGTGTTTCTACCAAACCATATGACATTCTCCCGATACTCTTCTGGAACATCCAAATGCTCTCTAAAAAACTTCAGATGGGCCCGGATATGTATTGGCTTAAGCAGGGGGACACGTCTGGCACTGCAGGATCTGAGTCCCTGGTGGTGTAGTGTGTTACTGATGGTAGCCTTTGTTACGTTAGTCCCAGCTTTCTGCAGGTCATTCACTAGGTCCCCCCGTGAGGTCCTGGGATTTTTGCTCACCGTTCTTGTGATCATTTTGACCCAACGGGGTGAGATCTTGCGTGGAGCCCCTGATTGAGGGAGATTATCAGTGGTCTTGTATGTCTTCCATTTTCTAATTATTGCTCCCACAGTTGATTTCTTCACACCAAGCTGCTTGCCTATTGCAGATTCAGTCTTCCCAGCCTGGTGCAGGTCTACAATTTTTTTTCTGGTGTCCTTCCACAGCTCTTTGGTCTTCACCATAGTGGAGTTTGGAGTGTGACTGTTTGAGGTTGTGGACAGGTGTCTTTTATACTGATAACAATTTCAAACAGGTGCCATTACTACAGGTAATGAGTGGAGGACAGAGGAGCCTCTTAAAGAAGAAGTTACAGGTCTGTGAGAGCCAGAAATCTTGCTTGTTTGTAGGTGACCAAATATTTATTTTCCACCATAATTTTAAAATTAATTCTTAAAAAATCAGATAATGTGATTTTCTGGATTTAGTATGTTTTCTCATTTTGTCTCTCATAGTTGACGTCTACCTATGATGTCAATTACAGGCCTCTCTCATTTTTTTAAGTGGGAGACCTTGCACAATTGGTGGCTGACTAAATACTTTTTTTCCCCACTGTAATATATAATAAAAAAAACAACACATTCATAGTATGGCCCTATGGAATAAGGGTCCCTCAGCCAGTCAATCCAATTACCCTCTATACTAGTAAGACTGCAATGACTTTTCTTTGGTTTTATTTAGAGTAGACAGGGAGAAATGCCAGTCTAAACTGGGGTGCATCTTATAGTCAGGTGTCTTATATCTGAAATTCATTCTTGTTCCTTCAGCAGATCAGGCTACTATTCTGCCACTGTACTCAACTGGCAGACCACAGTCAGTCTAAACTCGGACCCCGACTGCCAGCTGTCTGAACCTCTACCTCCTTGCAACTGTAGAATGACACTGGTTTATGAGAAACATTGATCTAACATCCACTGTTCCTTTTATACTGATATATTATAGCAGCAGCAAGGATCAGCACTTGTCCCTGGTGCCTACACATGTTGCATAAGCATGGCTACTCTGCTGATCCCTGCTATCACTACTGTAATATATCAGGGAAACGGGGCAGTGTTCAGGAGATCAGTCTCTCCTAACCTCTGTCCGTGTCATTATGAGAAGGAAAAATTTCACGAGGACCCCCTACAACTCCAGTGAATGTGGGGGCAGTTTGGGGAATTTATTCTGTGTTGGGGCACTAAAATGGCATTATACTGTGTGGGGATATGAAAGGAACATTACACTGTGTAGAGGCATAAAAGTGGCATACCACGTGGAGGGCATTATAAAATAAGGGGACATTGTACTGTGTGAGGAGAACTAAGAAGACATTATAATGTTTGGGAGAACTACGGTGGCATTATACCATATGAAGGCCACTAAAGGGGAATTTTACTGTGTGGAGGCACTAAGGGGACATTATACTGTATGGGTCCACTAACAAGGTGAGTATTCATCATTGTATGTTACACAGAGGTGGGCGCTAATACTGTATGGGTCACAAAAAGACTGAATGGGGTCAAAAAGGGCATGGGCAGGACTGGGTGTGATTAGAGACATGTCTTAAGATAAATACTGGACATGTTCAGCTAAAACCTTTACGATGTTCTGTAATAACTTTGGGACACTTTAACTTATCAAAGCAACTTTGAGATTTTTTTTTGTCACACGTACTTCATGATAGAGTTAAGTTTTAGTCGATATGTTTTGTGTTTAATTATGAAAAAATAGGAAATTTGGTGAAAATTTGAAAAAATATGCAATTTTAAAAGTTTATATGAAAAATGGATCATTTCAGTCAGTCACTCAACCCAAATTACTTTGTAAAATAATTTACCATATATCTGCTTTATGTTGGCATCAAACTTATACTGTTCGGAAAAAAAAATAAAGGGTATTTAAAGGCTTGAAAATCACAGTAATTTTCAAGAAAATTTCCCAAACCCATTTTTTAAGAGACCAATTAAGTCCTGAAAGATTTTGAAAGGCCGCTGTAACAGAAATAAGAAAGTAGATGTTAACACGATAAACTGTTAACTCTATAATGTTTTTCTATTTCACATTATAGCCACTAGGTTTTTTTCTAGAACAGTGGTTGTCAACATTTCAAGCGAAGTTTCCCCTGGTGAGAAAATGTCCCAACCAAAGTAGCAATCACCTATAAATGTTAATCTCCAAAAAAGGCCTTATTTTATTAACAATTATGTCCCTGAGGGGCCCCTACATTTATAAAATCCCACATACATAAAGATTTTCTTACAATATCGGGCCGAATCCGATATATTAGAGGGTTTGTCACACACAAACTACAATTATACTCTGAGGGTCTCTTCGGAGCCTCAGAATATAATTAGCGGAGGCAGCGGGTAGATAATCCAAGCATAAAAGCAATGTTACTTACCTGTACTGAGTTCCAGCGCTTCTCTCCATGCTGCTCCGGCTTACAGAGATGACATCAGGCTGTCACGTAGCATATGCGTCATTAAGCTACGTGATCATGTGACCACTTGACATCATCTCTGTAGGCCGGAAGAACAAAGGGAGCAGTACCAGAGCCCAGGACAGGTAAGTAACACTGTTTTTATATTTGATTACCTCCTTGTGGCCTCCGGTAAATATACTCTAAGGGTCCGAAGAGACCCTCAGAGTATAATTGTAATTAGTGGGTGACAAACCCCACTAACTACCATTGGGGGGCGCTCACCTTGGCATGTAACCCATACCGCACCTTGAGAACCACTGTTGTAGAAGATTCTTTGAGTAACCATCTATGCTAACATAATACTGATTCCATTTGTTAGTCTTAATTTGCATTCCTGAGCCAGACTCCTATTGTCTGCAACCCCCTAATCCTTATCACAAAAACCTCATAACTGTTATTTGGTGGGAGGTTTAATCCACCTTATTCCCTCTATCGAATAATTCAGTATTTTGCAGAGCAGGATAGAGTATACAAGATATTTCCGAAATAGGAAAGAAAATTATATAAAACTTCACCTTTAATAAATAAATTTAAAAAGAGGACAAAAAACAGACGAAGACAAAAATAAATCAACTCTGTCTGAGTCTGGGGTAAGATAAAGATGGTTAAAAAATAAGTAAATAGTATCCAGCTCCGTCAGATTGACAGATCTATACGTGGCATTATTTATCCAAAACCAACATTTGGTCCCTTAACAGTTTGACATGTGTACTGTGTTACTTATAATATGTGCAACATCCCTCCAAAAGCACCCGGGATGTGCACACTCTTTTCTGGAGTATATAAATATCACGAGCCAAGTTCATGCCTTTAATAACCTTTAACTTGACATCTTATGTATAACTCTGTGCCTTAGCTGATGAGTCACCTTGATTTTTAGATAAACCAAAGTAATTCCTCTAAACAGATTAACAGGTTGCATTTGATATCCTATATGCTCCCTTGTTAGACATACAGGGCAGTCAGCTGTCCATGCATGATCCCCTGTCTCCATCTGCACATTCAGCTGCACAAGTTTCACCCTATTTTTTGGTGTGCTCTTAAAAGAGCATTCGCTCTATTATACTCCACATCCACATACATACCACCTCAATCTGATACCTATCAAGCAATATAAATTTGACCCTCAGACTACAGAGTTAAAATAAAAAGGTACGTACGCGTTTCACCAGTACTCCATTGAGTACTGGCTCATCAGGAGAGAAGCATAGTAACCTCTCAGTCTGAGAGGTAAAGGCAATGGCGCCAGTATCTGGTGCTGTTCTCCTATATAAAGAGGACTACCCCACTTCCAGGGCGGGGCAGAAAGTATCAGCCAATTGGGATGGCAGGGGGCTGGACTATGTACCGATACTGTCCCTCATACCTCCCATCTTTCTACACACCCACTCGGAGGCAGAGAGGCTTCCCAAAGATCACCAAGGAGACAAGGTCGCCTGTCTCCACAAAGACATATATTTAATCTGATCACACCAATGTAGGAAAGCATATAATGAGTGTCAGTACACTATGTTTAGGTCTACAGCAGAATTCAACTCCATACCGCTATAGATCACATCATATGTCCAGGAAGGAAGTCAATATTTATAACAGCAGCGGTCGCATAAATACACCGGTGCTATCCTTTACTATTCTGTCATATTGTCTTAAAGGGACACACTCTTAATTTATCAAAACACCTAAGGATATCCAAAACAACTGGTATAATACCAAGAATAGATAACCTTCCAATTCTCAGGTATATTTACATGGGGGGTAGGAGGAGAAATATATAAAGAGGAAAAAACACAGACATGTATGTACAGAATACGAGGAGGGGATGGGAGGTAGAGGAAAGGTGAGGACAAGGAGGGGAAATATATATATATATAAGTTTTTGTCTTTTTTAAAATATACCCTATAGAAAAGGGGCGAAAGATAACTGTTCATTAATCTCTCCTGGGGATACTGATTTAAACCTATGTATCCATCTGCACTCATTTTGAAGTAATAACCCATCCCAATACGCCAGTATTTTTCAGTAATTTGTCTCATCTCACTATGGAAAAGTGAAGAAATCAGGCGATATCTTTTAGAGGCTGAGTATATTTGATAGTAAGCTTTCGAGAGTGCTAGCTCTCTTCTTCAGACATGGTATAATACTAGAAACTGAAAATTCCCACTATTTATACACACACAAGACAAGACAAAAGGATCTTGGAATAACAAAATGCAATATACGTAGAGAAGTTATTTACAACAGGTCAGGAAATAAACAATCTGGAAAGTTGTGGTGCATGACGAAGGAATCACTAATTCTTGCTATCTGTTTGCTGTCAGGTGGTGATTTGTGACCCTCACAGTTTATACATAGTGTGACATGAAACTGCATGAATATTAAGTCCAAATTGCAGAGTTTGAAATTTTTGCATTAACTTGTATTCCCGTTCCTTTCTCTCTCTCTCTCTCTCTGCGTCTTAAAATGTCCCATTAAAACCACAACTCACAAATCTTCAATAGAGTGGTCTTCTCCGGAGAAATGTGCGGCCACTGAGAAATCTGTTCTGCTGTTATTAATGGTGGACCTTTGTGAGTTCATGCGCTAAGTCTCTGGCCTGTTTCCCCCACATAGAGGCCTGTGGTGGGACATTGCACACACATTATGAGATACACCACACTGGAAGACCTGCCGGAAAATGTCCCCCTAATTCTGTGCACCTGTTGTGACTGTGGGACAGGTACACTGTCAGCGGTGTGGATGTCATGCACCTGTTTTGCAGGCAAGGTGAGGTGCCATTTTCAGTTGGGGCCTTCAGGGCACTCCGGACAATAATACACCTCAGGTTTGGTGGTTGTCGAAAGGAAAGGAGAGGGGGGACTGGAAATATGTCCTTGAGTCTGTTGTCCCTATTTAGCACAGGTTGGAGCTCCTTGGCAATCCTTCGTAGGATCTCCAGCTGTGGGTTGTAGGTGACAACTAGGGGCACTCGGGCTTCTTTCTGGGTCTCTTTATATGTGAGCAGACTGTCTATGTTAATGGCTGATGCTTTGTTTAATTGATTGTCCGTCACTTTTGGTTTGTATCCCAATTGGAGAAATTTTGTCCTCAGATCCTGGAGGCGCTTGTCCAGGTTTGTTTTGTCGGAGCAAATACGATTGTATCGTATAGCCTGGCTGTAAATAATAGTTTGTCTTGTTTGCTTGGGGTGGAAGCTGTTGTTTCTCAAGTAGGCCGTTCTGTCTGTGGGTTTGTGGTATATTGATGTGAGTAGTCGGTGGTCTTTAATGTATATTGTGGTGTCCAGAAAGTGGATCTCTGAATAGCTACGTTGATGGTAGGGTGAAAGTCATTGAAGTCATTATGGAAGTTAAGTCAGTAGGGCCTCCTCACCTGCAGTCCAGATGACAAGGATATCATCGATATAACGAAGGTAAATCATAGGTTTGGTGGTGCATGTTGATAAATATGCTCCTTCCAGTTCTGCCATAAAGAGATTTGGATACTGGGGTGCACATCTGGTCCACATTGAAGTTCCCATTCGCTGTAGATATAGATCCTCTCCAAAAGTAAAATAGTTGTGGCTAAGGATGAATTGTATGAACTGCGTTACTGGTTCTGTTGGGAGGTTTTGTTTCTCCAGGTGTACCCGACTTGCTGCAACTCCATCCTTGTAGGGAATGTTGGTATACAGGGATTCCACATCCATGGTGGCTAAAATGGTACCCTCAGGTAGTGGGCCCAGGGCATTCAATTTGTTAAGAAGGTCAGTGATGTCCTGGTGTCCTTGGAGTATCCCTGATAAGGGGTTTTAGGAGATTTTCCACCCGACCCGAGATGTTTTTCGTCAGTGTCCCAATGCCAGAAATGATAGGTCTCCCAGGGTTGCCATCTTTATGTATCTTTGGGAGCATGTAGAAGCAGCCCAGCCTGGGATCCTCTGGGATAAGCCCTTTTACCTGCTTCTGAACCTGGATTGGAAACTTCTTGATCATATTCTTTAGTTGTTTCATATAGGCCTCTGTGGGATCACTTCCAAGTTTGGAGTAATGGATGGGATTTGACAATTGCCTGTTTGCTTCCTGGATATAGTCTGAGGTGTTCATTATGACTATTGCGCCCCCTTTATCAACTGGTTTTATTATTATATCCTGATTTTCTTTCAGTGAAGTAATAGCCTTCTGTTCCTGCAATGTTAGGTTATGCACCTGTTTCTTTTGTTTCTCCAGGATTTCTGATTTTACTTTGCTTCTGAAATAGTCAATATATTTATCCAGTGCTGTGTTAGTTCCAGGGCGTGGGTAGATTTTTTGGTATGATTCCTTATGGGCTGTTCTATCTCAGAGTCGCTGCTGTATGGAAGGTCTTTGTCATAAAAATATTCACTCAATCTTATTTTTCTAAAAAACTCCTCCATATCATTGCAGAGTTGGATATGGTCAGTGTGTGCTGAGGGGCAGAAGGAGAGACCTTTGGAGAGAACTGACATTTCGTGTTTGTTTGTCTCATAGTAGGAAAGATTCACAACACTGGTGAGCTGGGCTGGTACTTGCGATTGTAGTAATGAAGCCTTTCTGTCTCCAGTCTGTGGAGCTTTTTTTCTTTTTGTTGTTAATAAGCATGTCCTGAAGTTTCCGGTAGTATATGTGGAGTTTGGCCTTCATTTCCTCTGTGTCATTATCCGATGATGATTTCAGGGCCTGTATCTCCTCCTGTGTTCTTCTTTTGTTGTTATAGGAAATCTTTATCATATTGTTCCACAGCCTTTCAGAAGTCCGAATACATATCGGCTGTTGTAGGTGTGCCTGGTTTGGTTACATAAATTGAAGCCTCTTGGGATGAGTGTCTCCTTTTTGCATTTTGTTAAGAAGAAGATCTCGCTGTTGAGTTGTGCAAGTTTCTTAAGCCAGTTTTTCAGTTCCATCACCTCACTATGTGCATTGTCAAAAGTCCCTATAATCCTAATATTAGTCTCATGATTAGTAGCACCCTCTCTCTTCTTAGGGATCAATAGTTCCCTCTGCTCACTCGTAACAGCATTCTGAAAGGTCATCTTTAGAGTGGAATCTGGATAGCCCAAATCTTTAAATCTAAATCTAAGATCGTCGGCTTGATGTTTGAATACAGACAATTTTGAACAGTTCCTCCTCAGTCAGAGGTACTGACTCTTTGGGATGCCCTTCTTGAAGGCTACAGGGTGAGCACTCTCCCATCTGAGGAGGCTATTTGTTGCTGTATCCTTCCTATACACTTGAGTCTGCAACATCCCACATTCATCTTTGATGATCATAACGTCAAGGAAGGGCATCCTCTATGCATTACATGTAAATGTAAAGCCCATACCCAGGGGATTATCATTCAGACATCCCATGAACTCCTTAAAGGAGTTCACATCCCCCGTCACAAGATGAAAATATCGTCAATGTACCTCAGCCAGAGGCAGATATTCTCCTGCCACTGGCTGAGGTCATCAGAGCCTACAATGACTGCCTCCCACCAGCCCAGGAGCAGATTAGCATAGCTTGGTGCACAAGGACTGCCCATAGCTGTGCACCTGAGCTGGTGGTATGTGTGGCCATCGAAGGTGAAAAAGTTGTTCGTAAGGCAGAATCTGAGGAGTTCTATTACAAAGGTGTTATGAGTCCTGAATCTAATGTCACACATCTCCAGATAGTACTCCGCTGCCTGAATTCCTTGTTCATGATGAATCGATGTGTATAATACTTCCACATCTATGGATGCCAGAAGTGTCTCATTTCCAATGGTCATCCCACCCAATTTTAGCAAATGATCGAAGGTATCTCTAGTGTATGAGGTGAGAGATTCCACAAATGGTCTAAAAGGATTTTGTCGATACATACGCCCAGATTGCGAGTTGTTCCCCTATTCCAGAAATAATTGATCTCCCTTTGAAGGGGGATATCCCCTTGTGGACCTTCGTGAAAGCATAAAAGTTGGGCATCACCGGGAATATGGGGTATAAAAAAAATCTAAGCCTATCAAGTGCTTTTTGTAACAGAGTGTACAGTGACTGTAGACAGGATTCTGTTGGATTACTTCCTACCAAACCATAAAAGATCCTATCAGAGAATAGGGATAGACATATGTTTTTATAGTGTGTGGAGTCCATCACCACCACATTTCCACCTTTGTCTGAGGGCTTTATGGTAATGGAGGATACAACTCAAGTGTTCTTATAGCCTGTCTCTCCTCAAAGGTTAGATTATGATTGGGAGAGATAATTTTGTGTGTCAAACTCTCCAATTCCATCAAAACCATGGACAAAAAAAAAAATCTATATTTGCATTATCACTTGGTGGCAACATTTTGGACCTTTTTCAACTTGAGGTCTGTATGCCCTCAGGGGTCCTAGATCATTGTCATCCAGGAAACCCATGAATGTCTTTACAGCCCCCAAATCCTCAAGCTCCTGATTATGTTCTGCACAATATCTCTTTTTTTATAGACAAGTGATATTTATGCCACTGTAGTTTCCTAATGAATAGTGAAATATCTTTTGTCGGATTGAAAAGATCAAATCTAACTGATGGGACAAATGAGAGCCCCTTAGATAACACTCTATTCTCCGTTGGTCAATTGTCTACTTGATAGGTTCATAATCTACATCTTGTTTATGTGTTCCTGGTTCGTGTCTGGCTTCGGAGAGAGTATTGACCCTGGGCCAGTCCCTGAGATAAAAAAACGGACCCGGTATTAGGGTCAGAGCAAAATTGTCAGGGGCCTCTATCACTATTATTCTGGCCCAGTCTAGAAGTTTTACCCCTTCCTCTTGACCCTCACTCCCAGAAAGGTCAGCCTCTGAGGATGATAAATCACCCTCCACTCTATTTCTTGTATCCTTTCTTAAACAACTGTAGGCCATATTCTCTTTAAATTCTTGTAAGTCCCTCAAGAGTTGTTGGTGCTTTCTATCATTTAAATTGCCTTGAAACCGTTCTATTTGTAGTTGAAGATTAGACTCTTTCTGTTGAAATTGCGGGTCGGTTTTTCATTTAACCACTTCAGTACCGGGCCAATTTCTGGTCCAGGACCAGACACATTTTCGAGTGTTTGTTTTTTTTTTTTTTTTTTGTATGTGCGGTTTTGAGGGCTGTAACATTTTTATCATATGCGTTATTCAACTAATTTCTGCGTCTTTTTTCGGTGACACATAGGGCTTTATTTTTATGTTGTTTTTATTTTTGCATGTGTTTTATTTTATTTTTTTTATATCCGGGAAAATATAAACAAAAGAGGAGGGAAAACTTGTCTGTTTTTCACTTTTTATTTTTTTTTAATTCAATAACACAAAGTGCTACTAAAAAAACTTTATAAAATAGTTTTTCTTCTCTGTTATGGTAATTTGTATTTTTATGGTGTCATTGGGTGTGGGGCTATAACCTGCAATAAGGGCATTTTATTGGTGTATTATTTTATTTACTTTTTTTTTTTTTTTAACATTGTGTCCTCATAATAGACCTTTGGGGACATCTGATTACTTTTTTTTTTGTTGGGGAGGCTGATTTCCCCTGTAACTGGGGCTGGTACATTTAGCCCCAGTTGCAGGAGGAATACAGCCTCCTGCACGTTACTTCAACAATAGTATAGTGCTGATCTGGTTAGAACCCAGCATCTCTTGCAGATGTTGCACCTGGCAGATCACATGACCTCCGGGTCAGAGGGCGGCCGCAAGATGGCGGTGCCCATAGCGCTGTTTATTACCTTCCCTGCCTTCTCTCTGGGAGCTCCGGCTGTAGTTACAGCCGGCTCCCAGTTTCAGTAGCTGCAGCTACTGAGTTCTGCTTGGACGTACCGGTACGTCCTTGCAGAACTAGACAACCACCAATTATATAGTCTATGGGAGGTACGGAAGTGGTTAAGGACCTGCTCTCTCTGTTCATTCAGTTTTTTACTTTTGGATTCAAAAGCTGTCTTCTTCTCCTCTAGGAGTAGTTTCATAAAACATATTGAACTTTCAGTCGCCTCTTTCTCCTAACCACCAATGAAGAATTTCTTATCCTATCAGCAAGATTAATATGGATCCTCAGACCCAGGGGCGCACCTCTAATCAGGCGGCACTATCGGAGGGGCGGCATTTTTAATATTGTTGTTTTTTTTCTTTTTTTACTGTTCTTTATCCTAAACCAGCCCAAGACAGGCTGCTCTGAAAACAAAGCTGAGCAGTACCTGTCTGGGGCTGGCTATGATGTCATCACGCCTCCTACGCTGAGACGCAGACGTCTTATGCACCGGTGAAGCAGAGGCGGTGGCTCCATCAAGGGATTGCAGGTAGGTGAGGGTATTTTTTTTTTTCTTTTAAATAGGCCGTCCGTTACCTGCTGGAGTAACCCCAGCAGGTAACGGCCTATTTACTTACCTATCCCCGCTCCTGCTAGCGTAGCTAGCGGGGGGGGGGGGGCAGAGGGGGTGGTTTCTCAGAGGGGTCGTATCTAGCGGGGGGGGCCTACTGACTCTGTAGGGGCCCACCCTGGAGCCGCCATTAATGATTTACTTTACTGTCCCCAAAACCCATCCTCTTGTAAACCGCAAGCCACTTCAGGCATGCGGTTTACAAGACACCGAGACCAGGCCGGCACAATGATGTCATAGCATCGCGCCGCCTGTGCGTGGACCCTGCGCATCGTAGAGCAGAGGAGAAGGGCAGGCAGCGGCAGCTCCATTCACCAAAGGATCGTAGGTAGGTGAGTATAACTTTTTTTTTTTTTTTTTAGCACAGTTGTGGGTGTTTTAATAGTATAAGGGGTTGTTAGGAGGGGGAAATATAGGGGAGGATTCATTCGGGAGCTTTATGATGATAGGGGGTTCATTTATAGAAGGACTATTAGGAGGAATTACAAGGGGGGAGGTCATTTATATAAGGGGTCATTAGGGGTGCAGTATTTATGTCAGGGGGAATCAGGGGCATAATATAAGGGGGCAATTCATTTAATTAAGGTGGCACTTGGGCTTTATTAAGGGTAAGGCTCCATGTAGTGGGCAGCAGCAAAAAAGCGCTGCAGGAAAAACCGCAGTGGTAATGAATCACAGTTTTCTCCGCAGCGCTTTTCACAGAAAGTCTGAAGAGGTTTCCTCTGTGGACTTTTCTGCGTCCATTATACCTATTGGGAAACCGCCGGTGTTTCCATAGGTATAATTGGCATGCTGCAATTTCAAAAACCGCAACGGTTTTAGAAATTGCAGCATACCTACTTTGTGTATTTTTCCACAATATGTGGATGGCATTTGCTAGAATCCCATCCACTTTGCAGGAACTGTAAAATGCTGCATTTTTTTCTGCGACGTTTAAACCGTGACCACACCATGGCATTTCTGCCACGTGAGGCCAGGGCCTTAAGGAGTTTTCCACCTCATTTTTATTGATGATCTATACTCAGAATAAATCATCAATAAGAGATCAGTGAATCCCCGCTGATCAGCTGTATGAAGGGGCCATAGCGCAGTCTGTTTATACTGTCCGTGTGATGTAATTCCAGCCTTGTCACATAGACGTGTATAGGACGAGGCTTTAGTTACATTACATGGCCGCTATGAGATGTATGATACTATATAAACAGAGAATCGGTCACAGCGCTTACACAGATACCACGGTTCATTCAAACAGCTGATCCTGATACTTTTTAATAAGGAAATTCCTGGGGCATTAATAATAAGGGGCACTATTTACACAGGGAAGTTATTAATATAAAGATGCACTTGGGGGTATTATTAATTATGGGGGGTTATATTGTATATTTTATAATTGGGGTAGCAGCAGGATTGGGGCTTTGTGTAGGTGAGGACAATGAGGGTTGGATGCCTGGAAAAGTGAGGAGCCAAAGATGTCTGTGTTTCAAACTTTACAGAGACAAGTCACAGCTGGAAGAAGTGGTCATGGCGGTCCAAAGGGAAGAGAAGGGAAATGTGAAGGATTAGTCAGAGACGTCACCTGTAAGTCACAAAATGTTACTGCACTGTATTCACTAAATGATAGAGGATAAATACCTGATTGATGGAGGTCTGTCTGCTGAGACCCCCACTGAACCTGTGAATTGGGTTTTTCCCCCAACTGGGTGGGAATTCAGCCTGACGGCAGCCTGGCTGAATATAGGTGTGTAGCTTGGTGGATGGACGAACCCACGTGGCTTCATTCACTTCGACTGGAGTGCCAAAGATACCCGAAGTACAGTACTCAGCTATCTCTGGCGCTCCTATTAAAGAGAATGGGGGCCATGTGGGCTCATCCATCCACCAAGCAGTTATTTTCATTGTTAATGCCGTGATGTTGATCTCTGACACTGAAGTAATGCAGGAAGAATTATTTTATAAACTGTTTTATAACTTTGTGTATACTGTGCAACAATAGCAGCGTGTGAAGCTAGTAGCATGTAAACTCAATTTTTTTTTTTTTTTTTTTTTTTTGGGGGGGGGGGGGTCTTTCCATAGTCCGCCTCAGGCAGCAAAAAGGCTAGGTTCACCACTGCTCAGACCAATTCTCCAAAGACTGAACTTCCCACTACGAGACTACATAGTCTTTATACACTCTGGTGAGTCCTTTAAATGCTACACAGATATCTGTTGTCAATAGACGGTCTGTGCTACTGTGCTCCACTTAGTCAAGTCAGGTGTATCAGGCAGAAAACTTGCCATATTGCGCTCAAACAGTATTATTTAATAGTTATCACAAAAACCTCATAACTGTTATTTGGGAGGTTTAATCCACATTATTCCCTCAGTATTTTGCAGAGAAGGATAGAGTGTACAAGATATTTCCAAAAAAGGAAAGAAAATTATATAAAACTTCACCTTTAATACATAAATTTAAAAAGAGGACAAAGAACAGACAAAGACAAACATAAATCAACTGTGTAAGATAAAGATGGTTCAAAAATAAGTAAATAGTATCCAGCCCCGTCAGATTGACTGATCTATATGTGGCATTGTTTATCCAAAACCAACATTTGGTCCCTTAATAGTTTGACGTGTGTACTGTGTTACTTATAATGTGTGCAACATCCCTCCAATAGCACCCGGGATGTGCACATTCTTTTCTGGAGTATATAAATATCATGAGCCAAGTTCATGCCTTTAATAACCTTTAACTGGACATTCCCAATCCTACAGTTTTAGTGTTCTAAGAATGGAGTGCTCATTAAGGGTAACTGAATATTCAGAACATTCCTTTGTACTTTAAACTGATTGGCGACCAACACCCTCATGTGACTACTCACATCCCACTGCTTTTTTATTATACAGTAAAGGAAACTGTGGATATCTACACACCTTTGTGTCTGTATTTTATTCTTGTCTCCATTGGCCAGTGAAAGCTATTTGATAAATTAAAAGAACCCTCAGACAAGAACAATTTAAATTGTCACCACAATTGATTACTTGATGGCAAGGAACCCCCATAAATCAACCTATTCTAAAATAATTCAAAATAGCATTTGGAATGTCTCTGAACCCTTTAAGAACTTCACAGGAATTAAAACAAAATAGAGGTGACATTTGCATATTTCAAATTCTTCTCTAATTAATTCTTTTTTTTTATATAAAATGTATACATTTACAAGCGGTTAAAAGGAGAAAATACATTCCAAAATTGTTTTGGCAATTTCTCCCAAGCATGGAAATTTCCCACATGTGAATGTAAACTGATATATGGGCATACAGCAGGACACATAAGGGAAGGAGTGCTATTGGAATTTTGGAGGGCAGATTTTACTTGAATTGGAATATTTTTATCCTGCTGTCCGAGAGCACTGAAGCATAGAACTTAGGACCTACAAACCCTTTTATGTGGGTGAGCTGTGCTTATTATTGTGTAAGGTATTTTACAAAGACGTGCACGTGAACACAGTATGGCCTACATGCTGGTTCACTGACATTGGGATATAAATACTTGCATAATTGTACTATAAGCAGTGTCATTAATCTGTCTTCAATGCAATTAACTCAGCATCAAATATCAGTTCTGGACAGAGGTTTGCATTTTGTTCCCTCACATTTTAAATTATTTAATACCCTATTTGCCCTAACAAATTTGCACACGCATTAACTGTGAAGAGACATTTATTTTCCCATTATGAGAGAGAAAGTGCCAATAATTTATCTGGGACAAACCTACAAGAATTTTCTTTCGATGAATTTGCAGACTTAACCTTCAAGGGATAAAGTGCAGTGTTAAAGGGGTTTTTCCATCTCTGTTTCTCAGCAGTTTGCCTGCTGTCTCTCTTCTTCTCACTTCCTCTATTCTTCAACAAGCTGGTGGGTAGGCTTTGACTGTTTGATGAACAGGACACTACAAAGAACCTCACTAGATATAGACATTGACTTTACCATGTGAGATTTTTTTTTATTATCTTTACTAGATCAAATAATATGCACAGTAAATGTATTTTGCATTACACAGGTTTGAAGAGAAAAACAAAAGTATATGCTGCAGAGGGGGCAGTAAATTCAATGTTATTTTTGAGTTTACATAGAGAGATAACAGACACTGTAGGAGTCTTTAAAGAGAACCTGTCAGGTTCAGTTTGGGACACTAAACCACCAAAAGGCCCTCATTTTAGTGTCCCAAATCATCGATGCTCGCAATTAAAAAAACAAAAAAAAAACAAAACAAAAAACAAAAAAAAAAAAACCTTGAGGGGAATGGCTTGGCATGCTAGGCTGCCAGCAGAACTTAGGAACTCTGTTTAGTGTACCAACATAATGGCCTTTCCGTACACCAAGATGGGCAAGAAACAATCCACAAAGCAGATGGGGGACCCTGAACCTTCCCTGGCACCAGAGGTGCCGATATCTAATTACTTGCTTCCCCTTGGGGAGCTGCGCGGCTAATCTGACAGTGATGCAGGCCTGGAGGCACTGGTACCGCCATTTTTGGCAGAGCGCACTCCCTCCCTCACCTCAGCAGGCTGTGCTGCGCTGACTGCCTCTTTATGCCAGGAGCTTCCCCCTGCAGTCTCCAGTGCCCGAGGTACTCTCTCTCCATCGGCAAACACAACTGCTCAACCTCCGTCCCCTGCTCCTGCACCCCTGCCTGCTGCAAGATCCAAGTGGCCATTTTGCCTTCCTCCTCCACTTCAGACTGGCGTCACTGATCTCTGAGCCCCGATCGCAAATAGGAGAGGGTCAGACTGCATGTCAGGGCTTGCTGGCCACTCCACCACTCTTGAAATCCTCCTCCACTCAAGCCCAGGGACATTGTAGAGACTCTGATTGTGGTCAGTTCCCCCTGCAAGAATTCCCTGTTCCAGTCTCTCCACCATGTGCAGTGTCCCTCTGCATGACCTCATTTTCCATCTGACTCAATCTCTATCTGATCTGTCCTCAGGGGAGCCAACCTGCCAACATTGTTCGCCACACAAAATGAGGAAGCGCTACACATGCTCCAGGGACACCCAGAACTATAGCCTCTGTTCACTCTTCTCCCTAGCAAAATGGATCTGGATGACCTAGCCACTGACTTAAAACTGGCATGGTGCCAAGATCTACGGGTAGTTAAAACTGACATTATGAACCTACAGCAGTGGGTGGTTGACTTGGAGCAGTTTCAGTCCTCAGTCTCAGCATCGCTTCAAACCCTGCAACAGTCCTCTTCCTCACATTACTGTAAACTGATCTCTCGCATGGACGATCTGGAAATTCGTAACCGCCTCAATAATATTAAGATTTGTGGCCTTCCAGAAGCTACAGACTGCTGACCTGGTACCCACAATTACAGGTATCTTCAACTCTCTCCTTGGCCAACCACCTGAAACTCGTATAGGGATACTGCGCTATCAGGCCTTGCAGCTCCGACCCCCGCTAAACCTAAGGATGTCATATGCAGGATCCACTTCTATGCCATTAAATCATGCTTAAGGTCAGAGATCTTAAAAATATTGACTTTGATGGTGCCAAACTCTTTCCAGACCTCTCCAGGCACACCCTACGCCAGGGGTTAGCAAACTTCAGCACTCCAGTTGCTGTGATTCTAAAACTCCCAACATGCTCCATTCACTTCCATGGGAGTTCAAAGAACAGCTGAGCAAGTATGCATGCTGGAATTTGTAGTTTTACAACAGCTGGAGTACCAAAGGTTGCCTACCCCTGCCCTACGCCAATGGATGGCTCTGAAACCACTCTTCGTTCTCCTCCAGGAACGTGGGATTCCCTAGCGCTGGGGTTTGCTGTTCTCTCTCCACGTCCGCCTGAAAGACAGACTGCTCTCCCTCCCCACTCTAGATGACCTCCAGGATAAACCTAGCATTTGGATTGCTGTCTATCTGACTCCCGGCCTGGGAACTGCTCCTCAACACTGAGGACTCTACTGAGGGTCACTGAGTCCCCTGAGATCTCAAAGATCCTGCCATAGACGACAAACTGTTCCAGATGGAGATCATCCTGGCTGAAGTGACCTACAATTGCTTGACTTTGTTCTTCCACTGTTATGCCATTGCTTAGACTGTTCTTTTTTGCCAGTTTTTATTACACATGTTTTTTTACTACCCAGGTCACATTCTGATTCACCTCCTATTGTTACTGGGCCAGACTAGCTCCACTTTCTCTCTACTTTGTATATTTTCTCCCTAATCCCCCGGCACGTACCTTGCCTTTCACTTCCACACATAGCAAGGGTCCCGCTGTGCAGCGCCCACCTGGAGACTTGTGCTCCTAACTTGTAGTCCCCTTGAGGGTGCTCTTTCCATCCTCTTATTACTACTGCTTATCTCTGCCCTCTGTCACTTCCTCTCTTCTTTGTACACTCTCCCTGCCTCCTTTTTGTCCTTCTTCTCTTCTACCTACTTGCCCTAAACCGCCCTCCTTTCCCCTCCCCCCTCTCCCCATGGTAGATATCGCGATATCAACTTTTAATGTTAACGGCTTAAATACTCCTTAAAAGTGCTCCCAAATACTGTATGATGTGCACAACTGCAGGGTTCAGACAGTATGACTTAAAGAGACTCAATTCCTTGTCGCACATATGCTATTAAGAACCATTACTTTCCCTATGATCTCACAGTAGCAGTGCTCAGGGAAAAACCAGAGGAGTAGCTACACTTTTTTACATAATAGCTACTCTGTAATCACCCAACTCAAACCAGGTCCCCTTCCACTTTCCTGTCCTAACCCTCCAGTCTTTTCTCGAGGTCATCTCCTTTTATGTGGCTTTTTTTTTTTCTTTTTTTTTTTTTTTTAACCTCCCCATCAACCCGCTCATCAACACTTCTGTAGGTCCCCTACACTGCCCTTAACAAACTGCCCGCAAACTCCTAGACTTAGTGTTGCTGTGTGATGTTTGGTGTATTCTCAATCCTGACAAGAGATTTTTCCTTTTACTCCCATGCCCACTGTACATGCAGTAGAATTGATCACATTTTCATCCCGCATGCTCTCTTGCTGTAAGTGACCGCGGCTAAAAAAGGTATGGCCTTCTTCTCTGACCACTCTGATTCCTGTTCTATTAGGCTCCTTCCTAAGACTGAATGAGTCACTTCTGCTTGATGCTCAGTGTTTAGCACACCTCATATTAACTATCTCTAACTTTGTACAGGATCAAACCCTGGATACCACTGCTCCTACCATGCAATGGGAAGCCTTAAAGTGTGTTCTCAGAGGGTAGTTGATTAAAACATGGTCCTAGGCTCAAGAGGGAAGTGGCTTTAAAATTCAATTCTCTTCTCCGAGACTCCGCTACTCTGGAGGCTCAACATAAGCAAAGTCTCCAAGGATCCACTTTAGCCTCGTTGAAGGAGACATGCCTTGAGATCAGGGCCCTACTAGAGCACAAACAACAGCAACTTTGTTAATTGGGCCAGCGTTCTACGAACGGGGCAACAAGGTGGGCTGCCTCCTGGCCCGAGAGTTTCAGGAACGGCACTCGACTTCCCATGTCATGGCCGACATTGCCACAGCGTTTTGGGATTATTACGATTCACTCTTTAATCTCCACCCCACACACACACACACACACACACACACATGTAAGAGACAGCCAATGTTGTCTTAAGCTTCATTTGTCTGTATAAACTGTTAATGTTGAATGTATTTCTGTGATTCTGTTCCTTTAAGACAGCAGCCATTGTAATTGTGACATGATGCTGGAGTGAGACCCCCCCCCCCTTTTATGTCAGCCTGCCTGTTCTGCAGACAGAGTGTGAGCAGAGAAGCAGGAAGTGACGAGACAGAGAGCAGCAGCCATCTTGGCAAGTGTTGTATTGAACTGGTGTGGAGATTTTTCTGTACAGCTAAGCTGTATCTTGGTCCAGAGACAAACAGAGTGTAAAGAGACAACAGGACTAGTGAGTCCATGTGAAAGGAACTGTGCTCAGTGGCTGATCAGTGAGACTGACATTGTGACTGTGTATATGGATACCACAGATAGAGACTCGCAGTGCTGTTGATGTACTGGACAGCACCTGCTAAACCCCGGCTTACAACCCAGCTCAGTGTATGGATTCGGCAGGACTGTCAGTGTGCTGAGTGGAATCTGCTGTTGGATTACATTGCATTCATTGGGTTTCCCTGTTAAAGAGGACTTCATTTCTCCCAAGATCCTGATAACAGTGAGGAGAGGACGCTTCACTATAAAAGAAAGGAACGACTTTGGGCCCCACCGCGCGCTTCTACGGACTGTAAGCGGTCCACCTGGACCACTGGGGAAAAGGGGGGTGCACCCAAATGTGATGTCAGGGTCAGTTAGGGATAGTTTTGAGTATATTGTTCATTCAGTGTCCATACTGCAGAAGTGGACAGAGTAAAAGTAGAAACCATTGCAGAATTTGCCTTGAAATTGTTCATGCTATATTGTATATTTTGCTTGTCTTTATCCCTGTCATTTTACCTTCAAATAGCCTTTATTAACTTATAGTAAATATATATTCTTTTCTTGAACTACCGCGTGTGCGTTCATTTCTGGTTGCGGAGTCCAAACCACCTGCCTTGCTCTCGGTTCACACACACACACACACATGGCCCTTCCCTCCCTTAAGTCAGATGATATAGTCCAACTAGACTCCCCATTCTCAGCCCAGGAACTTGAATTAGGGATCTCGAATCTAGCAAAAGGTAAGAGTCCTGGACCGAATGGTTTTAGAAGACTCTACAACCTGACCTCGCTCCTCTCCTATTGAAAGCCTTCAATGCCATCTCCCTTGACATCCTTTTTCCCTCTTTCTTTCCTACACGCCCAAATCAGTTTTGCCTAAGGAGGGAAAGGACCCTTTGCTCTGCCCCAGCTATAGGCCTATATCCTTAATCAACACTGACGCAAAACTCTATGCAATATTGATAGCCAATAGACTGGGTCAGCACATGGAGTACCTAATACACCCCGATCAGGTGGGCTTTATTCCCCACAGGGAAGCTAGAGACCACACCTTGAAGGCCTTCTCTGCAATCCACTATTCACAGCACTCCTTTACCCCTATGCTGCTGCTTTCCCTAGATGCAGAGAAGGCATTTGACAGGGTGGATTGGAAATTCCTGGAAGCGAACCTCTCCCAGATAAGTCTGGACCCCACTATGCTCACTTGTATTCGTGCCTTATACAATTTTCCACAAGCCCACGAGTTAATGGTGCTCTCTCTTCTCTCCTCACCATTCATAATGGCACCCACCAGGGCTGCCCCCTTTCCCCGATGCTTTATGCCTTGGTAATGGAGAAATTGCTTGTGGCAATTTGATGCAACCCGGATATTCAGGGAATGTGTCCAAATCCTACACCTCAAGATTTCAGCACTCGCAGACAATGTCTTGCTCTTTATTACCCAAAAATTGACAACTATTACGTCCCTCCTCTGCAAAATCGTGACGTATGGTAATTATAAAATCTTTCTAAAAGCACCGCCCTTAAGGTCTCCCCTACTACCATCCCTGGTCCAAAGTCTCCGCTCCTCCTTCCTATTTTTCTGGTCCCTGAAGGCGATTAAGTATCTGAAAGCACACATCCCAAATGCTTTACCTGACATGTACTCCCTAAATTTCCTCTTTATCCTACGCATTCTCCAGTCAGGGACACTGAAGGCTTCTCCTGGCAGGGTCACATTAATCTCTTGAAAATGAATATACTCCTCTACCTCTTCCAAACAGTCCCAATCATCCTACCCAAAGAGTTCTTCACGGAAATCCAAGACCTTCTCCAAGTTTTATTTGGGCCTCAAAACCTCCTAGGATAGCTAAACATACTATAATTAGACCCAAAAAGTGAGGAGGTTGGCCGTCCCATATTTCTCTAACTACTATTTAGCCGCAGTCACTACACAAATCCTTGATTGGCACCATTCTGCTCGCTCTAAACTCTGGGTTTCCCTGGAGGGGTCTATGTGCTCTTTTCCTCTTACTGCCCTCCCCTGGCTCAATAAACTCCACTGGTCGGACAGAACGACCCATTCGCTCCCATGTCACACACCAAGTGCTCAATGTCTGCCGACTCCTGCGGGGCTGTTCAGAGTCTAATCACAAATGATGGCCCTATGACCCCAATCGCGGGCAACCCAGACTTTCCTGCCACCTTACACACCACTTTCCTCTCTCTCTGCATCAACCTCCTCTCTGATGCCATCAGGTACTCTCTGCCTCTTTTCTGTTCCCTCGCGCGGAGCTAATCAACCTAGGTTTCCGATGATACCATCTCTCACTGGCAGTACATCCAATTATTATTATTATTGTTTATTTTTATAGCACCATTAATTCCATGGTGCTTTACATTTGAGGATTTACATACGGTACACAAAATATACAAAACAAATATGTGACCAACTGGCACAGCTGGATAGAGGGCCCTGCCTGCAAGGGCTTACAATCTATGAAGGATGAGGGATAGAGACAGAAGGTGAGGGTAGAGGCTGTACAAATGGTGGTGTGGTGACAGTTGCGTTATTGGAGGTTGTAGGCCTTCCTGAATAGGTGAGTCTTCAGGGCATTCTTGAAGCTTGTGACTGTGGGGGACAGTCTTATGTGTCTTGGTAATGAGTTCCAGAGTATGGGGGATGCATGGGAGAAGTCTTGGAGATGATTGTGTGAAGAGCGGATAAGAGCAGAGCGGAGTACGAGGTCTTTGGAGGTTCGGAGGTTACGTGTGGGAAGGTAGCGGGAGATTAGGTTGGAGATACTGTATATGGACGGGACAGGTTGTGGAGGGTTTTGTATGTCAGCATTAGTAATTTGAACTCTATTTGATGGGCAACGAGTAGCCAGTGAAGGGATTGGCAGAGGCGAGAGGCCAATGAAGAACGGGGGGAGACGTGTATTAAGTGAGCAGCACAGTTTAAGGTGCACTGAAGGAGGTGTTTGCTGGGGAGGCCATGGAGAAGGGTGTTATAGTAATCTAAGCAGGAGATTATGAGGGCATGGACTAGCATCTTTGTAGTGTCAGGGGTGAGGAAGGAGCATATTCGATGGATGTTCTTGAGTTGGAGGTGGCAGGAGGTGTTGAGGGTTTGAATATGCGGCTTGAAGGATAGGTCAGAGTCTAAGGTTGTCCCAAGACAGCGGACCCATGGGACTGGGGTGAGTGTGGTTCCATTAACTTTGATAGATGGGTCAGGTAGAGGGGCCGTGTGAGGAGGGGTGAAGATTATCAACTCCGTTTTCTCCATGTTGAGTTTGAGAATGTGGGAGGAGAGAAAGGAGGCTACAGCTGCTAGACATTCTGGGACTCTGGACAACAGAGAGGTAATGTCTGGTCCAGAGAGAGATATTTGGGTGTCGTCAGCATAGCAATGGTAATGGAAACCATGGGATTCTATGAGTTGGCCAAGGCCGAGGGTGTAGATGGAGAACAGGAGGGGTCCTAGGATGGAGCCTTGGAGGACACCTACAGAAAGAGTGCGTGGTGGGGAGGTGGTGTGTGAGTGGCAGACACTGAACGTGCGGTTGGTGAGGTATGAGGAGATCCAGGAAAGGGCCAGGTCTGAGATGCCAAGGGATAAGATCGTTTCTAACAGGTGGGAATGGTCGACTGTGTCACAGGCAGAGGAGAGGTCGAGGAGAAGGAGGACAGAGTAGTGACGCTGGGCTTTGGCAGTTAGAAGGTCATTAGTAACCTTGGTTAGGGCAGTTTCTGTGGAGTGATGGGGTCTGAAGCCTGACTGTAGTCTGTCAAACAGCACTTTGGATGAGAGATAGGAGGATAGTCCGGAGTGGACGTGTTGCTCCAGCAATTTTGAGGCATATAGGAGCAGTGAGATGGAGCGATAGTTGGCTGGAGAGGTGGGAGGGTTTCTTAAGTATAGGTGTGACGGTAGCATGTTTGAAGGTGGAAGGGAAGGATCCATTAGTTAGGGATAGGTTGAAGAGATGGGTTCGAGCAGGAGTAATGACTTCAGTGAGTTTGGGGATGAGATGTGACTGGATCGGGTCTAGCGCGCAGGAGGTGAGGTGGGATTCAGAGATTAGGGTGGAGAGCTTTTCATCAGTGACGGTGGAGATACAGATTAAAGAAGAAGAGCACTGAGCAGTTGGGTAGAGTGGTTGTCGGGGGTGTAGGGTGAGACTGTCTCTGATGGTGTCAATTTAGCTTTTGAAATAAGAGGCAAACTCATCGGCTGTGATAAGTGATGTTGGAGGGGGGCACAGGAGGACGAAGAAGGGAGTTGAAGTGAATAGCTGTTTGGGGTTGCGGGATAGGGCAGATATTAGTGTAGAGAAGTAGACCTGCTTTGCAGAGGTGTGCATTCTTGAATGTGAGAACTGCCTCTTTGTACCTAAGGAAGTCCACCTGGGAGTGGCTTTTCTTCCAGAGGCGTTCTCCAACCTTTGAGACACATCTCAGCTTTTTAGTCAGGTCAGTGTGCCAGGGTTGCCTATTGATCGGTCGGGCTCTGGTATTAGTGAATAAGGCCACAGAGTCAAGGGCTAAAGTGATGGTGGTATTGTAGAAGTCAGCAGCGGTATCTGCATCCTGGAGTGAGGATATGTCAACTAGTGGTAGGAGAGAGTTTGAGAGGGTGCGGATGTCAAGGCGATTAAGGTTCCTGTGGGGGCGTGTTGGTTTAGGGGTTGGAGGGTCTATTACAGAGGAGAGGGCAGAGAATGTCAGCAGGTTGTGGTCAGAGAGCGTGGACAGAGAGTTAGAGAGGTTGACTAGAGAGCAGAAGCGGGTGAATATGAGGTCCAGCGTGTGCCCCTTTGTGTGGGTGGCAGAGGAGGACCATTGAGAGAGACCAAAGGAGACAGTGAGGGACAGGAGACTGGAAGCGGGGGGGAGTGGTTTTTGTGTTAATGAAGATATTGAAATCCCCCATGATGATGGAGGGTGTGTCAGTGGATAGGAAGTTTATTAGCCAGTTGGTGAAGTAGTCGATAAAGGCAGCAGTAGGTCCTGGCGGTCAATATATGATGGCCAGTTGGAGGTTGGAGGGCGAGTAAATGCGAAAAGAGTGCACTTCAAAGGAGGGGAGAGAGAGCAGGTAGCAGTTGAATTGGGGCGAAGGAGCAATTATCAGACAGGAATATGCTTACGTCTCCACCAGGTTTATTGTTGGGGCGGGGAGTGTGCAAGAATTGCAGACCTCCATAGGAGAGGGCAGCAGGGGAGGTAGTATCTGAGGGTGTTATCCATGTTTCTGTAATACCGAGAAATTAAAGTTTATGAGAAATGAAGAAGCCGTGGATGTAGTCAAGTTTGTTACGTAAAGAGCAAGCATTCCATAGTGCACCGGGGAGGGCAGGGGGAGGGGCAGGAGCGGGTAAGATAGGTGTAAGATTGACTCATTTCTATCCCTCACTTAAAAAGTCCCAAGATCTCCATAGAGCGTTATTGCCATTTAAACGCCTATGTCTCTCTTTGATAGCCCCGACCCACTCTCATCTATGGCATGTTGTCGGACGCCTCTGCCAATCAATTGCCGGCGAACACAGGGGGTTGGGAGCGGGAATTAGGGGGTCTCGTTTCCACCAGACATGTTGAGCCTTATTGACTAACTAGTGATTTTCTGCAGAAAGCCCCAGCATATACCCACAACTCAATTTCTACTGATTTGAAACTAGTTAAATTTGTCCCCCAAAATGTTAAAGTGTCATAAGGGGTTTGGGACAAGTGGGAGGAAATGAGGAAGAGGTTTATATAGCCTCTTAATTAATGAGGACAATTCTATGGCTGTATTTATTGACAGAAATATGCACCTATTAGACTATCCCATAGGGGATTGAATACCATCCCCATATGGCTTCACTGCTAGGTGTCTGCTACATCATGAAGCTGCAGTCACAAACCATCAGTGTGGCTGTTGCATCACTAAAGGGAGACTACCAGTAATCACGTAACGTCACGGTCACCTAACCAGCGATGCTGCAGTCACATATGCGCACTTACCCATAGTTTCTCCCTGGCCTGCCTTACCATCACACCACTTCAACTGCTACATCCATACCATACATTTGTCTTTTTAAGGTGGGCACTGGGCGGACACCAGACTGGACAGTGTGGTTAATCTCTAGGTTTTTAAGTGAGCCCTATTTAAAGCAGACCCTTTATGGGTAATTTTATACATTACATTATACGCTCTCACAAACACCTATTAAGCCTGATGCATTTCCGCATCATGCATCAAATTATCATTATACATTATATTGTGAACACTCTCAAAAACACTATTAAATGAGATGCGTTGCCGCATCATGCATCTTATTATCATTACAGAAACACTGTAATGAAGATTAGTGGAATGTTAATGTCTAAAGGTGCTATAAAACATTCTCAATATGTATCTGTCCTACTAGATCCCGTTTTCAATTCAATTTGCTATTGCAGAAAAAAGTTCCTAAATATATAGAACGATGACAATTATCTAATAACTTTTAAAGAAATGCAGAAAATGAAAAGCCCTCATTAGTTCCATTGGGGTTTAGTGTATTTAGGCAAAAAATCCATCTGGTGTCCTCCCGCAATAACCTTTTATTAAGGTCTCCCCCTCTCAGTCCTAATTGCACCTGGCAAATAGCCCAAAACTTGAGGTCCTCTAAATTACCATTGTGAAATGCTTTGATATCCGTCTTCTAAGTTCCTGGATTGTTTTACCTACATACATTTTAGGACAACTACACTGTACTCCATAAATCACACCAACACTATGGAATTTAATTTATTGTCCTATCTCATACTGGTGTCCATCTGCAACATTCAAAAATATTTTTGTGGGTGAAAGATATCTATAGAAAGAACAATTGGCACATGGGAATGAGCCTCTGTATTGATTTGAGATCCTTTTCCCACCACCCTAACAATAGATTTGCATAATTTGGCGCACATGATGTGCCCTTGACGTTTGATGATACAGTACACTGTTTGAAACAAAATAACTGTAAGAACAAATGTAAGTAAGGTAAAAACAAAAACAAAGTATTGAGATGAACTTTTGTTATTGACCAAATACTTATTTTCCACCACAATTTGCAAATACAGTAAATTCTTAAAAAATCAGACAACGTGATTTTCTAGATATGTTTTCTCATTTTGTCTCTCATAGTTGAGGCCTACCTATGATGTCAATTACAGGTCTCATCTTTTTAAGTGGGAGAACTTGCACAATTGGTGGCTGACTAAATACTTTTTTTCCCCACTGTATCAATATAGCCAGATTTATTAATTATGACTAGATTACCACCCTTATCTGAGGGTTCTATTTCTATTTTGTTTTTATGTAATTCCTACAGGGTTAAGGGCTTCTGATAGATTCAAAAATATAATCTTTTTATAAAGTTGTATCTTCTAAATATCCATTGACACAATTTTTACAAACGTCTCTATAGAATTAAACTGTGAGAATGCTTGTGTAATTTTTGACTGGTTTTTAATGTACTAAAAGGTACCAATGCTTCTCAAGGACTTGCTGAACCTGATCTATTTTCCTCCAATAGGTCTTCCAGGATTTCAATTGCCTCTTCCTCACAACAAGCTGGTGTTCTGTTTGCATCTTTGACAGCATGATATTTATGTAGGGCAAATTTTCTGGCAAAAAGATTAATATATTTAATCCAGGTAAAATGGTCAAAGGCTGGATTTGGAGCGAAAGTAAAGGCATTTCTTAAGTAACTTTAATTGTGCCTCTGTAAGTGGATGTTGTGAAAGATTGGATATTTGCATTTCATCACTAATACTCCTAAGCCACTGATCTGCATTTTTTCCACTGTAAAGTAGATTCTGTAAAACATTACTATGAATTTGCGGATAAGTGCGGCCACTCCATCTCTTGTCACCTTCAATCTCACCTATATTCCCCAGGTGCGGGACGGGTCGCACGATCCATAGCCCCAATGATATAGCCTCGGAGTTCCGTTCTTTCTACAGTGACCTCTATAACATTCGTGGGGAGTACTCCGATCTTGCCCCCGACACTCTCTGTGATAAGATCCAGGAGTATGTAACTGACACTCTCCTTCCCACCCTTGTGGACACTGATACGGCTCTCCTCGATGCCCCTTTTTCTGAGGAGGAGGTCTCGCTCGTCATTCAGTCCTCCCCATCGGGTAAGACGGGTTCCCTGCTTGTTTTTACAATTGCTTTGGAGACCTTCTTTCTCCCATAATGACCCGGTTATTTAACAGTGTTGACGACTCTTCCCCTTTCGCGGTGCAGTCCCTTTCAGCTCTGATTATGGTCCTCCCCAAGCCGGGCAAAGACCCGATTAGCTGTGCCAGTTATTGCCCAATCTACCTCATTAATATCGACGTCAAATTGTTTTCCAAATTATTGGCCAATCGCTTGCCCCCCCTAATGCCAGGCCTGATCCACACTGATCAGGTCAGCTTCATCTGCGGTCGCGAGGCCCGGAATAATGTATGTAAAACCCTGCTGGCAATGTCACTGGCTTTCTCCAACAACTCTCCTATGTGCCTGCTCTCTGTAGATGCCGAAAAAGGGTTTGACCGGGTACACTGGGGCTTTCTGCATGTGACGCTTCAGCAGGTGGGCGTGGGTCCAGTTTTTCTGAGAAAGGTGTTTTCCCTTAATGGCGATGCAATGGCGCGGGTTTGAGCCAACGGGATCCTCTCAGACTCCTTTCCGGTGTGGAACGGCATGTGGCAAGGCTGTCCTCTGTTACCGCTGCTGTATGCCCTGGTTATGGAGCATCAGGTGGTGGAAATACAGCGGTGACCAAACATTCATGGCCTTCAAATGGGCAACCGCTTGATTAAGGCGGAGCTATATGTGGACAACCTCCTTCTTTACGTTTCCCAGCCACGGGTGTCCTTTCCGTCTATTCTACGCGAGTTCAGCCGCTTTGGTCACCTAAGTAATTTTAAGGTAAATCTTTCTAAAAGTGAGGCCCTCAACGTCACATCGCAGACAACTTCCCGTTTAAGTGGCAAAGCACCTCTCTGAAATACCTCAGGATTCATATCCCCCCTTACCCATCCCACTTGTATCGCCTCAATTATCTCCCATTGCTCGAGACACTCACGACGTACCTACGAAATATGGCACATATGCCCTTACATGGTTTGGCCGTATCCACTCCCTCAAAATGGATGTGCTCCCTCGGCTCTTGTATGTGTTCCAGGTGCTTCCTATTCCTCTTCCGCGTACCTTTTTCACTAGAGTTCAGTCCCTGTTTGAGAGATTCGTCTGGGGTTCAGCACGGAGTAGAATAAAATATCAGACATTGACCCACTGCAAGGAAAGGGGGGGGCGCGGGCCTGCCGGATTCCAGACTTTATTACCGCTTTGCGGTTTTGCTCCGTCTTTTCGACTGATGCTACCTTCGTTGTCGTGGATACCGACTCATTTCCACCTGGGATCCGCTGGGCACTCATTCCTCTCTTCACACTTCCTTAAAACCTGGGATTCGGTGTGCTCCGGTGGGAGAGTGGCTAGAGTTCCTGGCCCCCTTAGTCCCCTTTTTCGTAATCCTATGTTCCCCCCAGGCCGTTCTGTAGACAGATTCCTTTGTTGGCGCATCAGTGATGATGTAAGAATTAGGCAGGTCGCTGGAGTCCCACCTCTTCCTCCGTTGGCCCAGCAGCACGCTTCTCATCCGGACCTTCACTTGTCCTGGCTGGAGTATAGTCAACTTGCGGCCTTCTTGCGGAAATTCTCCTTGTCTCCCCTCCTTTCCTCGACTATGACTGACTTTCCTCTTCAGCGGCTACTGGTCATTCTACCCTCCCCCTGATGCTCCCCTTCCCCCTCCTTATCTCCCACATGTGTCTTCCCGATTGTTGTTCCCGTTGTGTGTTTCCCTTTTCTGTTTTGTCCGTCCCTCTGTTCTATGCAGATGTTGTTTGTATGATATCATATACCTGGACCTTCGCCCAATTGTTAGTATATTGTGTTTCAAAACAATGGGTGGGGTTCTCCCCTAGCCTTTTGTATCTGGGCGAGGCCTGCGCGCCTCTGTGCCTTTGTTGGTTTATATTGCCCTTTGGTTTCTTTTTTCTTTCTCCTCCCTCTTATATTTTATTGTATTGAAAATTCTTAAATAAACATTGATTAAACATACAGTAGATTCTGTAGAAACATTCCCTACATCTTTACACTGATCTGATTTCTAGAAAACTGGTCTATACTTTTCTTTTGTGGGCCAAACCCCCTCCTGGGGTGCTGGAGGTACACCAGAAAGAGAATTCAGAATAAAACTGGCTGAACTATTTCCTGTTGCTGTTAGTTACAGTTGAAAATTGAGATGGAATTATTCCTAGTGTATTGGTCAAAGGTAAGTAATCCTGTATGAGTTTGTTGCAATGAAGAAAAGACAGAAGAAAATGGTAAAGAACCTGACGTTCCACATGGTGCAGAGAAAGTTACTAGATTAGTAGACTGTCCTATATGATTTATAGGGACCGGTATTGCAGCTTCATTAGTAGAAAAATCAGAATTTATACCGTAGGGGAATTTTGAGTCCCCATTTTGACTTGTAGTATTATAAGGTGTCTTAAACCTTGGTAATGTAAATTTCTCTTTATCTTTACTTTTATAGTTGTTTCTACTACGTGATGTCTGTGCACCTGTGAAATTATCCTCTATACTTGATATGTCAGATTTAGATATATCTGTATAGTTAGGAATGCTATTGTCACCATGACGGCCCCTCCAACTATATATTTGCCAAGGCTCAAAATCTCTGTAGTCTAAGATATTTTCTATGTTTGCACTCTTAATTTCGCTCCTAAGGGTCTCTATTTTTTTGTAATTTCTGCTCGAGAGGGGAATTCTGGATGTGCTGTAAATGTCTGTATTTCAATGACTTCCCATTCTAGTTGCTGAAAATACTTTTAATCTAATAAACAGTTAACTTTGAATGATTAACAATTGTTCCCACCCTTTAATGAATTCCAGATGATAATTTGGGACTAGAAAGTCTCTATATACAATTTTTTTTTGTTGATGGTATGTTTCGAGGTTGGCCACCTCCCACTAAGCTTTTAGATCTTTTTAAAAACACTGTTGATCTCAATCTGCTTAAGAGAGATGTCTGTGCGAGAAAACACCTGTCATGCTTCAGAGGTATAATCCTCTAAATTTATGCTCTGGTAGAGGAAACTAGCCATAATTTTGATGTCAAGACACTAAATGATAAAGGTGATGATATTACAGTAAAGGACTAAAATTAATGGATAGAAAAGTAATGGATTTAAAACTATCCATCCCTCAAGCTTAAACTGTTGAGGACACAAGATTTAAAAAAAAAAAATTGGATAATTTTACGATCAAAAAACTTATAAATTATGAGGTTGTTGTTCAATTGCTTAAATAAATAATAAAGAAATATGATATGAACAACTAAAACTTAACTTTTAATATTCAGTGCATATAAAAAACCTGTGATAAATGCACAGAGATATAATAATCACTCTGCTGGTATATATAAAAGAACTATATGGACCATCAAGTATAACTGGGGTCCACTCCCATAAATGTGATTGGTGGTGAATCCTGATTATATTATCACCTACCCCTCTATTCCATGTGGACACCAATTCCCAATCATGGATATATCGCTATAGACGTGTTCCTATGGTAATTTTAATTTTAAAGGTGTCAAAGGAATAAAATCACTACCTAGACTACAATGTCTGCTGCATCCCAGATTATATACCTAACCATTGCAGCCTATGATACCACCACACCTGAGGAATCACATCTGAGCAAACTTCCTATAGACTTCCTATATATTAGAAACCCCCATAAATCAACCCATTTTCAAAACTGCACCCCTCAAATGATTCAAAACAACATTTGGGAAGTATGTTAATCCTTTTAACTATTTCACGGGAATTAAGACAATATGGAGGTGAAATTTCATTCTTTTCCAATAATGCTTTCATTTAGCCCTAAAATAAACAACTTTGCCAGAGGATAAAGGAGAAAAAGCATTCCACAGTTTGTTATGCAATTTCTCCCAAGCACAGAAATATCCCACATGTGGGTGTAAACTGATGTTTAGGCACATGGCAGCACATGGAAGGGAAGGAGAGCCACTGGACATTTGAAAAGCAGATTTTGCAGGAATAGTTTTCAGGTGCCATGTCTCATTTGCAGAGCCATTAGAGCACCAATACAATGGAAACCCCCAAAAAGTGACCCCATTTTGGAAACCTAGAGCCTAAATGGAAACCACACCCCTCACATATCAAGGGGTTTCCTTTACGTCCCACAGCAGCACAATATGGGGTATTTCTCTGCCCCTGTGTGTTGATAGGACAGGCTGAATTTTTAATTAGTATAATTTATGCATGACTATGGTACCCTATAAGAGGGTTAAAGAGACCTCCCCCCTTGTGTTTTTTTCTGTCCTGGGTGGTGGGACAGGTGGAGGGAGGTCTTTTTTTTGTCCTCCCATATTTTGTTTTTCCCCTAAAGTTTGTTATCTTACCTTTGGGGAGTCATCTTTATAACTCTTCTTTTTTCTTCCACTGGAACACTTCTGTGGAAAGAAAAGGGTTTTTACTTAGGCAGTTTGTGCCTAGCCAAGCTTTCAACCTTCACTCTGAAAAGGTTTGTTTCAGTAGAATCTACAGTGGTGGTTGCATGTTGCATGTTCAAAGACCTGTGGTGCAGGCCACTTGTGCGGCTTTGATGTGGTACAAGCTCTGTGGCCGCCAGTAGTGACGTTGGTCACTTTGTTCCGGAACCTTTCTTGTGTTCGGGTTTTCCGGGGACTGAATTCTCGGACGGACCTTCCTCCTTTTTTGCAAGGTTATATTTCCTGAGCCTCTTTTCTGGCATCGCTCTGTATGTTTTTAGCTTAATTCTATGTACAAAGAATTAATGTTTGCAAAATTGCAGGGGGGAGGTTTTTTTCTGATGCACTGCTTGCTCATTCCTCCTTCCCTCCTATAGAAGCCTTCATCTCAGTGCAGGAGATGGCTTGTCTCTTAGTGAGGAAGGCCTCTGTACGCCACTTGGATTACTGTTCTTGCTGCTGCTGCAGCTGCAGTTCTGGGTAGCACGGTGGCTCAGTGGATAGCCTTGCAGCACTGGAGTCCTGAGTTCAAATCCTGCAAGGGGTTTGAAAAAAAAAAAAAAAAAATGGGGCCTAGTTTGTGTGGATTGTAGAATCATCTGATTTGATGAAGATACCTTCGAGAATTCCAGCAGACCTCTTTCCCCTAGAGAAAATAAATAGGCTGCTGAAGTCCATCCGGTCAAGGGACTGAGATGCTGATGGGGAAGCCTTCCACTTCCATCAATAGGTTTATCCAGGAGGTTAAGGCCTTATTTCCTATTGTGGAATCCCAGTTGGACCAATTGGTCTCCCTCCTAAAGTCGATATGGCAGTAGCCAAATTGTCCCGTCGTATGGAGGTCCCGGCGGATGATGGCTCCAACCTCCAGGACCCTATGGATAGGTGCATGGAGAACACCTTCAGAAAGGCTTATTCTGCGGCCTCTGCTCAGACCTCGGTGGCCATTGCCTCTGAGATACCAAACAAGTTGCGCTCTGATCTAGCCCAACTAGAGAGGGACATTGACTCTAGAGTCTCCAGAGATTACCTCTTATCATTCTTGAGGTCATTCTCTATCCGAGGCCTCCCAACATCAGTTTAAGCTGGCCGAAAAATCTATGGCCCTCTCCACGGCAGCTAGAAAGCCGTTATGGTTAAAATCCTGGAGAGTTGATAACGCCTCCAAGTATAACTTGTGTTCTCTGCCTTTCAGCAGAGGCCTGGATGAAATCATGGAGGATCTACCCGACAAGAAGGGTAAGAGACTACCTCAATCTTTTAGATTTAGATTAAGACCTTCTGGCCGGGTCAGAGGTTATCAGCCTCAGTGTAGGGGTTCTGGACGGAAGTTCCCCAAAGAAGAGGACAAGAAGCCTAATTTTGACGCCAGCTGTTTCCTTCCTGTGGCAGAGACTCCTACAAGGGGGTCTTGGAAGAGGTCCCCCCTCTAGAGAAGGATTCGGTTTCTCCCCAGTTTTTCTGTTGCTAAAATCAACAGGTGACTGGAGGATGATTATAGATCTGTGATATCTGAATCTCTTTATAAGGATAAAGCATTTTTCGAATGGAAATTCGTTACATCCTTTTCACTGCAGGGCAAGTTCCTTGCCAACCTAGACCTAAAGGATGCCTATTTACTCATTCCAGTTTATCCTACGCACAGAAGGTATCTCAGAATCACTGTCTCAGTTCCCAGCAACAGGAAGCATCTTTAGTTTGCGGCATCCCATTAGCTTCCCACACCTTCACCAAGGTGGTGGCACCAGTAGCAGCTGAGCTCAGACTTCAAGGTCTATTCATAGTGCTAGGATTTTGACTGGCTAAATAAAAGCTCAGTCAAAATCCATCCTGCTCCAGCAGTTGCAGATAGCCGTGTCCTTCAACTCCTAGGTTGCCTAATAAATTAGGGAAAGTCAGAGGTGATTCCCTGGGGTTTCTCCTTGACTCAGACCGCAAGAAAATCTCCTTAACTCCTGCAAGGAAAGAAAGGTTAACCATAGTATCTTCTCAGAAAATGTCTGGTGTCTATCAGGTCAACTATGAGAGTCCTAGGCCTAATGTCATCCTCAGCCATGGCTGTCCATTTGGGCTTTATGGCATATACGTCCTCTTCAGATGGAATGGTCTCTAAAGGCCTAGAAACGTACTCCTCTCTGTCTCGACAAGAGGATCAGATTTTCCCTCTGGAAGGAGCTCAGAGCAGTTTACCTGGCACTACTTCATTTCTCTCCTCTCCTCCGAGGAAGAGTGGTTAAGATCCGGTCCGACTATATGACGACCGTAATGTACCTGAACAAACAGGGAGGCACCAGATCGCTATCTCTCCTCAGGGAGACAGGTCTGATTTTTACCTGGTGTGAGAAAGTGAAGGGTGTGGTGTGGGAGAACAAGTATTTTCCAGCCAGGCAGTTAAAGGGTGTGTAGTAGAAGCCCACAGCAGGGAGGTCAGGTGACTAATCAAGAAATGATATAGGTTGTGTGTTAGAACTAGGAGGTGTGGTACTACACTGAGGCAAGTGAACTGTGTATCTGAACCTGCATGAAGGTAACTCTGTGCCACCCGTTTGTAGTAACCAGAGCGGGAGTCTGGCAGCCAGGCTCCTGTACAGAAAGGGAACATTTCTGTATTAGTTCTCAGCCAAGAAAGTTTTTTTTGTTGTTGTTTTCTGTTCATGTCTTTGTAAAGGCAAACTGTTTATGCACCAAGTGAATAAACTCCAAACTTCAGTGTGATCCAGCCTCTGTGTCCCTGTTTCCTGCACTGCTACCAAGCATCTACCTGAGCGGTTCCCCACATATGGTGCTTCGGATACAATAATAATAATATAATAATAGTCCTTTAATAGTCCCACAATGGGGAAATTCAGTGTGTTACAGCAGCAAAGATAAGCAGATACAAATACAAATACAACATGTACAGGAATGTTCCAGGTGAGAGGCATTATATTGATAGCAGACAGACAGATAGGAAGTAGCAGAGGAGTGGGGGATTTAACAGGCAGAGAGATATTTCAGTTCTCTGTGAGTAATGATCTCCGCTTAGGTCGGTGTTGGTTGTACAGCCTAACCGCGGTGGGGAGGAAAGACTTCCGATAGCGCTCCTTCTCACACTTAGGGTGGAGCAGTCGGTCACTGACAGTATTGCCCAGCGCGATCACAGTCTCATACATGGGATGGGACTTCTTCTTCTGCATGGAGCTCACCACGGACAGTATCCTTTTGTCACCCACCACCTGCACTGGGTCCAGTGGGCTCCCCAGGACAGAGCTGGCCCTTCTAATCAGCTTGTCAAGTTTATTTCTGTCCCTGGTTGATATACTGCTCCCCCAGCAGGCCACTCCAAAGAAGATGGCTGATGCCACTACCGAGTTGAAGAAAGTCCTAAGAAGTGCCCCCCGGATTCCAAAGACTCTCAGCTTCCAAAGCAGGTAGAGCCTGCTGTGGCCCTTCCTGTATAGGGCCTTCATATGATCTGCCCAGTCCAGCTTATTATTAAGGAGCAAACCCAGGTACTTATAGGTGTTTACAATCTCGATTGCATAAGTGCAGTGAGACATACACGGGCTGCGTGTTCTGGTAGCTGACAGCGCTGAAATAGAGAGCCACAACTATAGAGGAGGTTGTGAAGCAGCTGATACAGGCTAATGCAGCGCAACAGGAGATCAACCGACTCTTGGCCAAGCAGATGTCGATATTGCTGGCTGCTCAGCAAAAGGCCGACCCACCAAAGCCAGAGCGGGACGTCAGGAAAGAGGTCCGTAAAGCGTTGACCAAGATGACGGCAAAGGATGACGTAGAGGCCTATCTGACTGGGTTTGAAAGAGTGGAGTGGCCAACCGTGAGAGGCTTCCACGGCAGCTCTGGGCCAAGCCCCAGCAAGCCTATTTTGACCAGAGTGAACAGAAAGCATGTGACTACCAGCGGGTGAAGGCGGAGATCCTGGTCCGACTGAGTTGAGCACATTCAGGCTCAAAGAGTCCACAAGTGGGAATACTAGGAGGCGTTACCACCGAGATCACAAATGCACCACCTTGTACAACTTGTCCAGAAGTGGATCCAGCTGGAGACGTTGAACCCAACCCAGATGGTGGAGCGGATCAGTATATACCGGTACCTGAGGGCTTTACCGGGTAAGATCCAGCAGTGGGTGAGGCATGGAGACCCAACTAATGCCAGTGAATTGGTGGGATTGGTAGAACATTACTGGGCTACACAGTCCCTCAGGAAGGAGCCCCATCAGACCCCACAAGTCCCCAAGGCCCAGAGGGCTAACATTCCTCGAGCTCCCCAGGATAAGTTAGTGACCCAGGGGAGGAGGAGGGGAGAGATTGTCATCTGCTGGGATTGCCACGAGATCGGCCATATTGCGGCTAGTTGTCCCCATGCCTTGGAGCCCATGGACTGCAGCCTGGGTCAGAGAGTGTCCCTCTACGCTGCCCCAACCTATGCTGCTGCCACCTCGGACACTGCTGATGGGCGCCACATATGCCAAGTGACCATGGCTGGGTGCCCACTGGTGGCACTACTGGACTCTGGCAGTAGGGTGACCCTAGTTAATGGGTCCTGTGTTGACCTCGGGACTGTCACCGGATGCACAGTCGGGGTCCTGCGCATACATGGCGATATAAGAGACTACCCAACTGTGATCGTCACCATCCAGACCCCCTGTGGGAAGAGCCGACACGAGGTAGGGGTTGTCAAGAACTTACCCCATGACCTCATTCTGGGTTGGGACTTTCCCGTTTTGGACTCTGTGGTGGGGAAAGCAAAGGTCAGAGAACACAACCCCAGGAATACCACAAGTATTGTCTGGTCAGGTTCTGGAGCCTGAAACCAATGACCGGGACTCTAGGGTTCCTGCGTAGGGGTGACCATTTTAGGAGAAAATGGTAGCTCTGTGTTTCCCCTAGAGGTAATGGCAGGCGAAGCTGAGGAGGCTGGTACCGAACCTCAGATGTCGGACTTGGAGGTGTCCCGTGATAACTTTGGTTCTGCACAACTCCAGGACCCAACTCTGCTAAGGGCCTGGGAGAATGTAACTGTTATCAATGGTGTGTCTCAGCGGCCAGGCGTTGATGAGGTGTTCCCTCGCATGGCTGTCAACCAGGAGTTGTTATACTGAGTTGACAAGGTGCGAGGTGAGACCTTAGAGCAGTTACTGGTACCCCAGCCTTATCGCTGGACGGTGCTGGAGTTAGCACATAAACATTTGGTAGGGGGGCACCTAGGTGCCACAAAAACGCTGGGGGTATATCATGAGGTTAAAGTGTTTTATGAAACATGTCCGGAGTGTCAGTTGCATGCCCCCATGGCACATTTTCAAAGCCCCCTGGTACCTCTGCCCATTATTGAGGTGCCCTTTGAAAGGATTGCCATGGACTTGGTAGGTCCTTTAGTTAAGTCCGCTCGGGGGCATCAGCATATTTTGGTAGTCATGGATTATGCTACCCGATATCCTGAAGCCATCCCACTATGGCACACATCGGTGAAGTTGATTGCCAAGGAGGAGTTTGCCATGTTTTGCCAAGTGGGTCTACCCAAGGTGATCCTCACGGATCAGGGTACCCCGTTTATGTTTAACGTCACCAAGGAACTGTGTAAACTCTTTAATATCAAGCAGTTACGTACATCTGTTTACCATCCACAGAAAGACGGGTTATTAGAACGGTTTAACAAAACCTTAAAAAACATGTTAAAAAAGGTGGTAAACAAGGATGGAAAGGACTGGGATGTTCTGTTACCGTATTTGATGTTTGCCATCCGTAAAGTACCACAAGCTTCCACTGGGTTTTCTCCCTTTGAGTTGGTCTATGGCAGACATCCTAGGGGTCTGTGGGACATTGCCAGAGAAACGTGGGAGCAAGAACTCACCCCCTACAAAAGTGTTATTGAACACATCACTAGTACGCAGGACAGGGTGGCGGCCGTTATGCCCATAGTTAGAGAGCATCTGGAGGAGACCCAAAAGGCTCAAAGCCGGGTTTACAATAGGTCGGCGAAGGTAAGGACCTTTAAACCCAGTGACTGAGTACTCGTACTCATTCCCACAGTGGAGAGTAAGTTCCTTGCCAAATGGCAAGGACCCTATGAGGTGATGGAGAAAATAGGGGAAGTGAACTACAAGGTTCGTCAGCCCGGTAGGAGAAAACAAGAGCAGATTTATCATGTAGACCTGCTAAAGGCATGGAAAGACTGAGAGAGTCTTCTCACAGAGAGATCTCTCTGGCTAAACTGCCTCCTGTACTATCCCCACAGGCTGCGGTTAGAACTACAGAGGTAGCAGTATGGGTAACAATAGCAGAGTCCCTCACGAAAAGCCAACAGCAAGAATCCAGAGAGTTTGTAGCAAGGAATACAGATGTGTTCTCCGAGCTACCCGGGTGTACATCCATAATCAAGCATGATATTGTTACCGAGCCCCAGGTGAAAGTACGGTCGAGACCTTACTGGGTCCCTGAGGCTCGTCGACAAACCATTTCAGAGGAAGTGCAGAAAATGTTAAAATTACGTGTCATTGAGGAGTCCAAAAGTGAATGCGCCAGTCCCATTGTCCTAGTTCCCAAACCAGATGGGACGTTGCATTTCTGCAATGACTACAGGAAACTGAATGAGGTGTCTAAATTTAAAGCCTACCCCATGCCACGGGTAGACAAACTTATTGAAAGACTGGGAGGGGCCCGGTACTTCACTACACTCAATGTCACTAAGGGATATTGGCAGGTACACCTGACGGATAGCGCCAAAGAAAAAACTGCATTTATCACCCCAGAGGGACTTTTTCATTTTCTTGTGTTACCGTTCGGGCTTCACAGGGCCCCAGCCACATTCCAATGGTTAACGGACATAGTGTTAAAACCTCATAGAAGATACACCTCAGTATATCTGGATGATATCATCATTTTCAGCAATGACTGGAAGAGTCACTTGCCCAAGGTACAAGCTGTAGTGAATTCTTTGAGAGCAGCTGGCCTGACCGCTCAGCCCCAGAAGTGTACTTTGGGGATGGAAGAAACAAACTATATAGGGTATGTGATCGGCCGTGGTATAATCAAACCCCAGGTCAACAAGGTCGACACTATTCAGAAATGGCCTCAACCTGTGAGCACCAAACAAGTTAGGTCATTCCTGGGCATTGTTAGGTATTACAGACGCTTTATACCCAACTTTGCCACAGTATCTGCTCCCCTGATGGACCTTCTAAACTGTAAAAAGTCTGTTATGGTGAAGTTTAATGACCAGGCCGAAAGTGCTTTTCAGGCATTAAAGGTGGACTTGTGTGGTTCTTCTGTCCTCATTACGCCCGACTTCAGCAGAGAGTTTGTGGTACAGACAGACGCATCAGATGGGAGCTGTCCTATCAAAGGAGGTCAATGGAGAAAAGCATCCAGTCACCTACCTGAGCAGGAAACTCATGCCAGGAGAGAAAAACTACAGTCTAGTAGAGAAAGAGTGTCTGGCGACAGGGCATTAGAGGCCCTGAGGTACTACTTGCTGTGGAGGCAGTTCTGTCTAGTGACCGACCACTCACCCCTCACTTGGATGAGCAGATCCAAGGACAAGAACACCAGGGTCACTAGATGGTTCTTGTCCCTTCAAAACTTTAGTTTCTGGGTGGAGCACAAAGCCGTGAAACTGCAAGGCAATGCGGATGCCTTGTCCTGGACTCATTGTTTAATGACTGGAGTTCGCCCGAGGGGTCAGAACTGAGGGGGAGGGTATGTGAGAAAGTGAAGGGTGTGGTTTGGGAGAACAGGTATTTTCCAGCCAGGCAGTTAAAGGGTGTGTGGTAGAAGCCCACAGCAGGGAGGTCAGGTGACTAATCAAAGCCCCATATAGGTTGTGTGTTAAAACTAGGAGGTGTGGCACTACACTGAGGCAAGTGAACTGTGTATCTGAACCTGCATGAAGGTAACTCTGTGCCACCTGTTTGTAGTAATCTGAGCAGGAGTCTGGCAGCCAGGCTCCTGTACAGAAAGGGAACGTTTCTGTATTAGTTAGTTCTCAGCCAAGAAGGGTTTGTTTTGTTGTTGTTTTCTGTTCATGTCTTTGTAAAGGCAAACTGTTTATGCACCAAGTGAATAAACTCCAAACTTGAGTGTGATCCAGCCTCTGTGTCCCTGTTTCCTGCACTGCTACCAAGCATCTACCTGAGTGGTTCCCCACACTGGGCAGAGGAAAATCTGACACATCCGCGGTTCACATCAGGGGCTCCTTGAACATAGTAGCGGATCAGTTGAATCTGGGTCTCATCATATCAGGAGATTGGTTTCTCAATCCAGAGATCTTCCATCAGATTACCCTGAAGTGGGGTCTTCTAGAAGTAGACCTTATGATGACCAGACTCAACGCCAAGGTAGAGACGTTCTGCTCACTGTATCAGGAGGACTATCCCTTGGCAGTGGATGCCCTGTCCATCCCTTGGAGGTTCAGGCTGATATACATTTTTCCTCCACTTTCCATGATATCAAGGGTATTGATAAAAGTCTGACAGGACCAAGTCTCTGTGATAGCCATTCTACCATGCGGGCTAAAAAGAGCTTAGTTTTCCCAGCTCATGTACATGAGTCGAGGGATCTATTGGAGGCTTCCCCCCACCCAGAACCTGGTTTCCCAAGAAACTCAGAAGCACCAGGATCTGTGGAAATTCAACCTGACAGCCTGGAGGTTGACCAGTCCTGATGGAGATCTAGAGGACTGTCAGAAGCCATTCTGAAGACTCTTTCCTGCTCCAGAGCAGAGTCTACCAATAAGAGCTACCTAAGAATAGGTAACATCTTCAAAGAATGGTGCTCCAAACAGGAAGTTAACAGTTCGAATCCTACTACAGGAGAGATTCTAAAACTTTCTTCAGGACTGCCTGGATAAGGGCCTTTCCCTTGCTACACTCAAGGTACAGGTTTCAGCCCTGTCTGCCTGTTTAGGCAGACGACTGTCTCAGAATCCCTTAATTTCCTTAAGGGTGCTATGAGACTTAGACCGGTGGTTTCAACTCCTGTTCCCCAGTGGGATCTTACTACAGTTCTCTCAGGTCTTTGTGGTCCTCCATTTGAGCCATTAGAGGACATGGATCTTAAGTATTTAAGCCATTAAAACCACCTTTTTTGTTAGCCATCACTTCAGCAAAGAGAGTGGGTGAGCTATAGGCCTTTCTTCCGAAGAACCATGTATTTCGTTCTTGCGGCTAGGGTCCAGCTCAGATTTCTCCTGGCCTTAACTCTAAGGTGCCTTCTCATGCCAATATCAACCTGATGGTTTACTTATCAGTGTTTCTTTCAGCTCCTTCCTCTCAAGAGGAAAGTCTTCAGACACTGGATGTAGTAAGGTGTTTTCAGACCTACCTTCTACGTACACGACCTTTCAGGAAATACGAGAATCTTCTTATTAATATGGTAGAGACTAAGGTCTCAGAGCTTTCAAAGCTACCTTATCTATATGGATCAAGGAAGTGATTAAAACTTCTTTTTCTGCTCAGGGGTTAACTCCACCTGAATTCTTTACAGCCGCCTCATCTAGGGCTGTGTCAACCTCTGGGGCTGAGAGCCATGCGGTACCTCTTGATCACCGCTTCTTGGTCATCTCAGCTAAACTTTGTAAAACATTATCGGCTAAATGTCTGGAGTTCAGAGGCAACTGACTTTGGACAGTCAGTCCTAAGTACTGTACAGCAAGGAAACCCTCCCTAGGGGAATTACTTGCTACATCCCCATATTGTGCTGCTGTGGGATGTAAGGGAATTGTTAATTATGATAATCTGTTTTCCCTCAGTCCCAACAGCAGCACAAGCTTCCCTCCCTAAGATAGGATTATTTTCTTTATAACTAACACAAGGGGGAGGTGTCTTTGGCCCTCTTATAGTGTACCATAGTCATGCATAAATTATGCTAATTAAACATTCCACCTGTCCTATCAACACACAGGGGCAGAAATACCCCATATTGTGCTGCTGTTGGGACTAAGGGAAAACAGATTAACATCATAATCAATGACTAGTGAGCATTTTGACCCTACAGCTGCTTTACAGATTTTATTAACATTGGGATGTGAAAATGAAAAATTATTTTTTTTCAAATAAACCGTCAATTTAGCCCTAAATTTATCATTTTTACAAGAGGATAAAGAAGGAAAAACACACTACAGTTTTAGACAATTTCTCCTGAACACAGAAATGCCCCATATGTGGTCGTAAACTGCTGTATGGGTACATAGCGGGGCTCAAAATGGAATTTGGCTTTTGGAGGGCAGATTTTGCTGGAACTGTTTTCAGGTGCCATGTCGCATTTGCAAAGCTAAAGTGTAAGAAAATAGGATAGAGTGGTAAGATACTGCAAAAATAATATAAAATTTCACTTTTATTTTATATAAGATAAAATCATATAGGAAAACCAAGACTCTAAATACCACTACAAATATCTCAGTTGTGAGGGTAGAGATCAGATATAAGGACATATATCATGCTTATCAGGTTTAATACGTGTGTCAGTATTAATCACAGTCACATATGTCGATGATCCATTTGACATATACCCAGCTGCATTAACTTATGAAAATATATAGCTCAAAAAATACATAGCCCAGAGCGTATCAGATCACCTAAACCAGGGATCAGCTATATGTGCGCTATGTGAGTTCAGAGCATATGTGTTGAGCTAAACTTACAGAATGCAGCTTGCACAGTGTTTAGCTGGTCAGCTGTCAGAAAATTAGGCTAAGTCTAGGCAGGATCAGGAGAGTGTGGCTCAAATAGCATCTGGCTATATATAATAGACTAGATAAGGGTTCTTATTGATTCCAATGCTCTGACCTCCTGTATTCTTGACTAACTGGTCTCTGCATTATACGCATTTGCAAAGCCCTTAAAGTACAAATACAAAGGAAACCCCCAAAAAGTGACCCCATTTTAGAACCTACAACCCTCAAGGAATTTCTCAAGGTATTTTGATCCCAAAAGTGCTTCCCAAAATTTAATGTAGAAATTGAAATTTAAATTTTTAAAGAAATTAGCAATTTCAGTGCCCAATACGTTACGCACACTTTGTGTCATCAGAGACATACACTCCTAAAACTATTACGTGGGCTATCCTGGGTACTATATGTGAGTGTAAACATCTTTTTGTGCACACAGCAGGGCTCAGAAGGGAAGGAGCACTGCGCTTTTTAGATTCTGGAGTATAGATTTAGAAGGACTTTCTGGATGTCATGATTTCCTTTGCAGAGCCCTGGAAGTGCCAGTAATTTGGAATTCCCCACAAAGTGACCCCATTTTGCAGGGGCAATAGTAGGGTCATGTGACATGGTGTCCAAAAACCAACAATCTAAATCTGCACTCTAAAAACACATAGCACTTCTGCACCCTTTTGTGTGCCCAATTGGCAGTTTATGCCCACATGTATGACACTGTTCTACCCAAGATAACATACTTAACAATGCCAAATGTCGGCATAAACTGCTGCCTGGGCTAGCAGCCAGGCATAGAAGGGAAGGATTTCTATTTTGGTTTTTGGAGTATAGTTTGGTTTAGAAAAGCCATGCCACTTTTTCGGAGCCCCTGCATTGGCAGTAAAGTGGAGTCCGCAGACATGTGACCCCATTTTGGAAACTACACCACTGAAGAAATTTACAGTGGCTTGCAAAAGTATTCATACCGCTTGAACTTTTTCACATTTTGTCACCTTAGAACCACACACTTAAATGATATTTTATTGAGATTTTAAGTGATAGACCAACACAAAACAGTTCCTAAAACACATATACCAGTAAAAGTACTAAAAGCTAAACACATACACATTACAGTGGCTTGTATAATTATTGATACCCCTTGAACTTTTCACATTTTGTCAGCTTAAAATCTCAATAAAATATATTTAAGTTTGTGGTTATAAGTGATAGACCAACACAAAGTAGCACATAATTGTGAAGTGGAACAAACATGATACATGGTTTTCAAAATTTTAATTAAATAAAAATCTGAAAAGTGTGCAAAAGTATTCAGCCCCCTATACTCTGATATCCCTAAATAAAATCCAGTGCAATCAATTGCCTTCAGAAGTCACTTAATTGGTTAATAGAGTCCAGCTGTGTGAAATTTAGTCTCAGTATGAATACACCTGTTCTGTGAAGGTGTTCACTAGTGAACAAACAGCATCATGAACACCAAGGAACTCACCAGAAATTTCAGAGATAAAGTTGTGGAGAACTTTAAAGCAGAGTTAGGTTATAAAAACATATCCCAAGCTTTGAACATCCCAAGGAGCACTGTTCAATCCATCATCCAAAAATGGAAAAAGTATGCTACAACTGCAAACCTACCAAGACACGACCTACCGCCTAAACTTACAAATCGAGAAAGGAGAGCACTGGTCAAAGAAGCAGCCAAGAGGCCCATGGTCACTCTGGAGTAATACAATACAATAGCCAAGGAACAGCTTAGCAAGGACAAGGTCACAGGACAGAGTCACAATAGCTGATGACCTGTTTATAGCAAGTCCAGGACTTACCCCAGACTTGATTGGTAGACAGGCTGTCAATCACACAGGCAAGGCTAAGATTAACTATTTGAGGAGCAGAAAGAAACAAGGTGCAGGAGAAGAGTGTGGCTGAAATTCAATTACAGAGAAGTATTACTAGGACAGTGTTCAGACTGAGTAACAAGAACCTTAAGCAAGGAAATAAACTGAACACGCCTCCTGCACCGCAGAGTGCGAGCAGAGGGTGGTGCAGAGACCCGAACAGGCAGAGCATTACATGTTCTTTGTTTCTCTGCATTAAGGAACTGTAAAGAATAGTTTACTGTACTCTTATGAACTATTGAAGGAGTTGCAACTTTTATTATTACTGCAGTTTACAGTAATTTGAGACATGGATGAAGAAGGGAGAAGTGGCGCAAGAAAGTTGGTTAAAAAAGGAAGGGATGCAATTGTTGAAAAGGAGGGGAGAGGAAAGTTTACCATCTTTACAGAAAAAAAAAACACAATTTCTAAAAGGGACTTTAAGAAGGATAAATATTTAATGTCACCAAGTATGGGGGAAAAAGGGTTAAAAAGATTAAGTGAGAGCGTGGTAGGACGTATGGGAGGTGAAGAAGCCATGGAAAATGATGGAGTGATGGCTGAAATATTAGATGCCGATAAATGAAATAACAAAGCTTTGGTTAATATAGCTCCTCAGATTGGTGAGATAAAATCTCAATAATAAGATCTCATATTAATAAAATGAGGGAAAGAATTGTGGAAGTTGAACCAAGAGTGAATATTTTAGAGGATGAGATACAGAAAATAGGAAAGGAACTGGGCAAAGTAATTGTGGAAAAAGAGCAGATAAAGAGAGTGGTTGAAATGAAGGATAGAAGTTGTAGAGCAAATATTAAGTTTACTGGATTCCCGGAAGGGATTGAGGGGAAGGATTGTACAACATTTATGTAGAACGTGATTTTGTATATAGTTAGTAAAGAGGAAGTGTTGTGTTTATTTTGTATTGAGCGTGCTCAGAGTGCCTGCCAAACCTCCGACTGCAGGAACATATCTTTAAACTGTGTGAGTGTGTGAACCTAGAGGGCGCTAGTGAGCGACCCAAAATCAGGATTGAAAAGCTCCTCAGCCACACCCATAGGTGGGGGGGAACCAACTCCAGAAGGAGTGTCTGCAGCAGGAGAGAGTGCTGTGGAGACCTGCAGTAAGCAGGGAGATGGGGAACCAGTCGGAGACGGACAGGCGGTCTGTCCGAAGAGGACTGGGGTCCTGAAAGGAAAAGCCAGGCTGTTTGTTATTTTCTGTTCCATTTTTAAGCTGAATAAAAGCCATTTACTTTGGATTAGCACCATCTGAATGCTGCTTCTCCGGCACCCAGTACCACCAACACCACGGTCGAGTCCAGGAGGCTGCCACCTTTGAGGCTAAATCCCCCCAAATTACCACAACTGTTATAGTTAAAGTTCATTGCAGCAAAGAGAATGTGATCTTGAGTAGGCTCTGAGCAATGGAGATGGTAGAAATAAATGGCTTTAAAATATTTACCTTCCCAGACTACTCTGTGGCAACTCCAAAAGTTGGGAGTGTCAAGAGAAGATTAAGGCTGGAGCCCCACATGGTGTAAACAACACGGTTCACTCGTGGCGGAAAAAAAATGCAGCTTTTAACAATCACTGCAAATTGGGGATGGGATTCTGGTGAATCCCATCCCCACTTTGCAGGAAGACATGCAGCGCAGACATGCGGCGATTTCCAAGACCGTCGCAGTATTGGAAATCGCAGCATGTCAATTATATCTATGGAAACTCCGGCAGTTTCCTTATAGATATAATTGAAGCAGAAAGTCCGCAGAGGAAACCTCTGTGGGAAGAACCACGATGCATTGTCGCCGTGGCTTTTCCCGCAGCGCTTTTTTGCTGTGGGACACCACGTGGGGCCTTAGCCTAAGAGAGGAAAATATGAAATATACTATGATATATCCAGCGAAATTAAGAGTAGTGGAGCAACAAAAAAACTTGATTTTCCTAAAGCAGCAGAAGAGTGGTTAGATGGTAGGGGGGTCAGGCAGGGATCATCAGGGAGGATGTGGCTGGCACCAAGAGTAGCGGTATGAAACAGCAATGGCTGCTGTACCGACAGAGGGAGGAGTTGGAGAGGAGTGAACCTTGCCAGTGAACCTGCTGGTTCATGGGGAATGAATTGTGAACCAGAGATATAAACTACTAGATATAATACATGATCAACAGAGGTATATATTTGTATAGTTTGTCAACTGGAAGGTAAGAGATGTGCGCTGACTTTTGTATATACACTACCATTCAAAAGTTTGGGGTCACCCAAACAATTTTGTGTTTTCCATGAAAACTCACTTTTATTTATCAAATGAGTTGCAAAATGAATAGACATTGACAAGGTTAGAAATAATGATTTATTATTTGAAATAATAAATTTTCTCCTTCAAACTTTGTTTTCGTCAAAGAATGCTCCATTTGCAGCAATTACAGCATTGGAGACCTTGGGCATTCTAGCTGTTAATTTGCTGAGGTAATCTGGAGAAATTTCACCCCATGCTTCCAGAAGCCCCTCCCACAAGTTGGATTGGCTTGATGGGCACTATTTGCATACCATACGGTCAAGCTGCTCCCACAACAGCTCAATGGGGTTGAGATCTGGTGACTGCGCTGGCCACTCCATTACAGATAGAATACCAGCTGCCTGCTTCTTCCCTAAATAGTTCTTGCATAATTTGGAGGTGTGCTTTGGGTCATTGTCCTGTTGTAGGATGAAATTGGCTCCAATCAAGCGCTGTCCACAGGGTATGGCATGGCGTTGCAAAATGGAGTGATGGCCTACCTTATTCAAAATCCCTTTTTACCTTGTACAAATCTCCCACTTTACCAGCACCAAAGCAACCCTAGACAATCACATTACCTCCACCATGCTTGACAGATGGTGTCAGGCACTCTTCCAGCATTTTTTAAGTTGTTCTGCGTCTCACAAATGTTCTTCTGTGTGATCCAAATAACTCAAACTTCAATTCGTCTGTCCATAACACTTTTTTCCAATCTTCCTCTGTCCAATGTCTGTGTTCTTTTGCCCATATTAATCTTTTTCCTTTTATTAGCCAGTCTCAGATATGGCTTTTTCTTGGCCACTCTGCCCTGAAGGCCAGCATCCCTGAGTCGCCTCTTCACTGTAGACGTTGACACTGGCGTTTTGCGGGTACTATTTAATGAAGCTGCCAGTTGAGGACCTGTGAGGCGTCGATTTCTCAAACTAGAGACTCTAATGTATTTGTCTTGTTGCTCAGTTGTGCAGTGGGACCTCCCACTTCTCTTTCTACTCTGGTTAGAGCCTATTTGTGCTGTCCTCTGAAGGGAGTAGTACACACCGTTGTAGGAAATCTTCAGTGTCTTGGCAATTTCTTGGATGGAATAGCTTTCATTACTAAGAACAAGAATAGACTGTCCTGTTTCACATGAAAGTTCTCTTTTTCTGGCCATTTTGAGAGTTTAATCCAACCAACAAATGTAATGCTCCACATTCTCAACTAGCTCAAAGGAAGGTCAGTTTTATAGCTTCTCTAACCAGCAAAACTGTTTTCAGCTGTGCTAACATACTTGCACAAGGGTTTTCAAGGGTTTTCTAAACATACATTAGCCTTCTTACACAGTTAGCAAACACAATGTACCATTAGAACACTGGAGTGATGGTTGCTGGAAATGGGCCTCTATATACCTATGTAGATATTGCATTAAAAACCAGACGTTTGCAGCTAGAATAGTCATTTACCACATTAACAATGTATATGTAACGTCTCTGCCTGTTCGGGTCGCTGCGGCGTAGGCGGCGTGTTCAGTTTGGTTCCTTGTGTAGGTTTCGTGTTGCTCAGTCTGAACACGGTCCTAGACAATGTAATGGATTTCCAACAACACCCGTGTTCTGAGCATTTCTCTCTGCATATAGTTAATCTCAGCCTTGCCTGTGTGATTGACAGCCTGTCTACCAATCCAGTCTGGGGCTCGCCCAGACTTTCTATAAACAGTTTGTCAGCCCTCACATGGTCGCCGGTTATTGCACTGTCTTTGCCTGCTCTCTTTGTTATATCCCTTGCTACTTTGTTACCTGATTCTCTGACCTTTGGCTTGCCTTGTGACTATTCTCTTGGATTGTGATTTCGTACTGCATTGCTCATCTGTTATCGAACCCTTGGCTTCCTGACCTCCCTTTGTGTCGTTTGTTCTGTCTTTGTTCAGTGTTGTCACTTACTCAGTGTAGGGCTCGTCTTCAGGTTGTCCTTTTACCGTTTAGGGTAACTGAGGCAATAGGAAGGGACAGTTGCTGGGGTGAGATCAGGGCTCACTTGTCTCTGTCCTTCCTCCCAGACCACTGCAGTAGTGTATTGCTACATCTGGCAAGACCCTAACAGTATAGAGTGTATTTCTGATTCATTTAATGTCATATTCATTGAAAAAAACTGTGCTTTTCTTTCAAAAATAAGGAAATTTCTAAGTGATCCTAAACTTTTGAACGGTAGTGTATTCTACCTCCTTATTCCCCGAGGTTTTAAACTTTATTTATTTTCTTTTTTTTTTACCCTGGAGTACCAATAATAATAATGGGTGATTTTCATGTGGTAGTAAATGAAACTTTATATAAATGGAGAGAGATGGATATGGTTCAAAAGACACAGATGTCCCCTGTTATTAAGTGGTTGGAGGAATTCCAATGATATGATATTTGGAGATGCAAGAATCCAAATAAAAGAGAATATACATGTTATAATGCATCACATAAAGTTTCTTTTTCCCAAATAGATCTAGTAGTTACGTCCTCACCCGTTCGAACTTCTGCGCCATCCTCTGGCCACATTGTACAGCGCAGGAGGCGTGTCCGCTCATGATTACCTGCTCCAGGACTCTGGTCATTTTGTGTTGGCATTGTTAGGGTTACTTTTGTGTGCTTTGTGATTTGACAGCTTATCTAACAATCAAGCCTGGGGCGGGTTCTGGACTTCCTATAAACAGGCCATCAGCCCACACATGATTGCTGTCTATTGTGTCCTTGCTCTTGTTTTTTATTTACTGACCTCTGCTTTTTGGCTTTTGACTACTCTTTTGGATTGCGATTTGGTACTGTTTTGTCTCTCTGGCTTGACCCTTGGCTTGCTGACTCCTCTTCTGTGTTGTGTTGTTTTGTCCTGTTCTGTGTTTCACTTATCTAGAGTAGGATTTGTTGTCCAGTTGTCCCTGTTGTTAGGACAGTTGCGGCAATTAGATAGGTAGTCAGGGTGGGCCTAGTTTCAGGGCTCACTGTCTGTCTTCCCTTTTCCTAGCAGTTGCTATTAGGTATTGCTTACGGACAATTTCATAACACTAGTATTGGGAAACAAGCTGGTTCTGGAATGAATTCAGGATGTGATTTTTGGTAATAGATAGGTATCAGACAATAGCTTGGTTCTAGTTAAGTTAAAGGTAAATGAAGAAGAGAGATGTGGAGGTTTAAATTTAATCCTGCTTGGTTGCCCTTGCTTGAGATAGGTAGGTGACAAAATAATGTCTGAAATGAAACATTTCTTTAAGGAAAAATGATGGTTCAGACCCAGAAGCTTTTCTCAAGGGTCTATTATATAGAGAGGTAATCGGATATAAAAAAAAGTTTAGCGAAACAAAGTAAGTTGAGGAGGGTGGTGAGACTATCAGAGAGGGAGTTTATAAAAAATAAGAATAAGGAATGAAATAAAATTTGTCTCCAAGCCAATAAAGATTTAGCGGAGTATTGTAAAGAAAACGGTGCGAATCAGGAATTTATTTAATGAAAATAAAAACTTGGCTGGGTGGTAGACCGTGAAAAGTATTAGCTAATCCAGTTAAGGCACAACAGAGTAATAACTATGTTGTAAGTATAAAAGGACAAGATATCACTCTATGCAGATGACATCCTGATGTTTATTAGGGATACTGAAATTTCTTTATGTTATTATGATTTAAGAGTTTGGAGATATTTTGAGTTTAGAGGTAATTTGGCATAAATCCACTATATTGTTAGATGAAGATATTAAATTGAATAATGTGGATATTCAGAAGGTTGAGGAAGACTGGCATTGTAAATATCTTGGTGTTAATGTAATTGTGGATCCTAAGAGATACGTGAATGTGAATGTTTTTCCTTTATTGAGAAACACTGAAAAAAGTGTATGTTTGGAATGGGTTATCAATATCTATGTAAGGAAGAATAGGGTTAATCAATACGGTAGTAATATTTCCCCAGTTTTTGTTTTTTTTGAGAAATGTCTTGATGTGGATAGGAAAGGGAATCTATAAGAGAATTATACAGTTACATACTATTTTGTCCCTACCTGAGAAACAAGGTGGGTTGCTTGTTCCAAATTTTTATTATTTCCTTGCAATGCAGATATTGAATGTAATTAAAAAGAGGAATATAGATTTCCTCCGGAATTAAATAGGATCACATCTTGCTTGTTTAAAGAATGGTTTTGAGTTATTGGAAGTTTTATAGAGGGATAATAAGAAAATGATACCGTTATTACGGTTATACGGGGTTGTTTGGGCTGAGATTATAGATACAGTGCCTTGCGAAAGTATTCGGCCCCCTTGAACTTTTCAACCTTTTGCCACATTTCAGGCTTCAAACATAAGGATATAAAATTTAAATTTTTTGGTGAAGAATCAACAAGTGGGACACAATCGTGAAGTGGAACAAAATTTATTGGATACTAGCAGAAGGACCCGGCTTCGCACGGGTACACTTAATTTTTTGTTTGTGTAGTGACCCCATAAGAATTGGCCAGTTTTGCAATTGACATCCAGTATGGCAGTCCAGTATAGTCTATTTATGGCTGTGTTGCTATGGAAACCTAGTAAATGAAATGTGAACTTATATTGGCTGATGCACATCATATGACTGAATATTTAAGGACCTGCAAACTGCTATTGACTCATATTCAGGGGCGTAACTACCAGGGTAGCAGTGGTAGCGTCTGCCACAGGGCCCGACACGTGAGGGGCCTGTACGGGCCCCTGCACTAGTAAATATGCAAAAAAAAAAAAAAAAAATTTTTTTTTTTTTTACTTTTTCAGGCGCGGGTCCGGGTTCCGGGCCCCCGTGGGTGGAGGGGGGCGGGCACGTAGACAGTGGCCAGCAGTGACCTATTTTTAGCCTTAGCGGGGTGTTCTCCTTTCACTCCGCGTAGACTGAAGATGTAGAGGACCTTCCTGAATATGTCTCCTCCCTCAGCGTGCGTCCCTGACGCTAGGGGGCGGAGACTTATTGTGCAGCAAAAAGGGAGCGCTCGCGGGGGATCCATTTTGTGGAGCAGGCAGCACAGCAAGAGTGGAAAGAGCAGTTGTGGAGAGCGGAGACTGGTGAGATGGTGAATGTGGATCACCCATGCCGTGCAGGGCAGGCTGTACAGCACACTGTACTGTGCTGGCAGCTGCTGCTCTTTCATCTGGGAGGTTTTTCAGTGAGTTCAGAATTATAATAAGTTTGCTGCCTGGGGAAGGGGGACAAGTGCCACATTCAATGTCTGTGAAGAGTGTTTTAAGTGAGAACTGTGAGAACACTCTTCACTGACACTGAATGTGGCACTTGTCCCCTTCTTTCCCAGGTAGTGAACTTATTACAGTTCTTAAAGGGGTGTGCCTATAAAGGGGTTGTTCAGGGGACCAGATCATGTGCAGTTTTATATACCACTAGAAAGCCGACAGTGCTCTGGATTTAGCGCACTGTCGACTTTCTATCGGTATATAAAGCCGCACATTCTTGAGGACATGAAGGGTTCTCTTTAAGCAGTTTATTGCCTATCCTCATGATAGGCTATAAATACCTGATTAATGGGGGGCTGAGAGGCAGCCCTGGCCTGGACCATTCAGCTGTGTGGGTGGTCAGACGCCATCACTGCAGCTTAGCAGTTCCATACAGCTGGTAGGGGGGCTGGTTGTCTGCCCCCTACCGATCAGGTATTTATGGTCTATTCTGAGGCTAGGCCATACCTGACTTAATGGGGTTGTCCAGGCAAAAATGGAAAACCCCATTATAGTTTAAATAAGCTAGGGTCAGTCAAAAAAATGTAAAAAAAAAAAAAGTATACTCATCTGTCCCTGTTGCTCTCCTGTCCTCCCAAGCCTCCCCTGTCATCAGCTACGGCTGCGTCTCTCGGCGTTATGCTGAAGCCGCTGATTGGCTTCAGCGGTCACATGAATCAGCAAAGGACCTGCAATGTCACTACCTGTGACATCACGGGTCCTCTTGCTGAGGCTGCTGATTGGGAGAGCAAACAAACCAGGAGGCGCGGGACGACAACGGAGCAACTGGGGCAGGTGAGTATGCGCCTGACCATTTGGGACCCCCAGCGATCATCAGAAAGGGGCCTTCACGTCCCCCTGGATGCTCCATCCATGTGAAAGAAGCACCAGTGCACATGCATGAAATCATTTCTCACCCGCTGTCCCCAAGTCCTGACAATTACCGTTCCCTGCTGCTTAGTGTAAGAGACCAGGGCTTGGGGACAGCGCACAGGAGATCAATGTTCCTCTTGGTCGCTGTTAATATTAATTATGTGTGTGGGCATAATGGCCACAATTATATGGGTCTTTAGGTTGCTTTGTTTTTATATAGGTCTTTAGGTTGCTTTGTTTTTGAATGTTAAAAGTTGGCATATTTTACACAAGAGATGAAAACAAGTTGGTTCTGCTACTTTTAGTTCCAAGTAAGTTTTGTTGCATTGTATATACGTTTTTAAATGGGCTAAATTAATTTTATGCTGCTATGTTAAAGATACATTATGATATCTTTTCTGTTTTTTTGTGGTTTAGGTTGCACTTTTACATGTGAAAAGTTAGCAGGAATGAAGTTAGCAATGAAAACAAATCCTTCCTGTTCTGGCTTTGAGTTTCATATAGCATAATTAAATCATAAAGATGTTTGTTGCCTTATTCTAGTAATTTAGTGGTCCTTCGATGATGGGTTTCACCGGGGCGTCGCCATGGGGTGTGGGATGCGTTTTGCGCGGGGGAAGGGGATGCGGCTTGCGCCGGGGGGGGGGGGGCATGTCAATTGTTCGCCTTGGGGCCCAGCCATTCCTAGTTACGCCACTGCTCATACTCATTGGTTGTTATGGAAAACCTGGAGTAAAGCTGTGTGTATGTGACCTTGTGTAACAGTGTCATCCACAGCGCCCTGCCCCTTTAAAGCTGACCCACAGCAGTGAAGAAAAATGGCTGGGTTGTTATGGAAACATGGAGTGCAGCTGTGTGCATGTGGCTGACAATGCCTTGTCAGATTGGAGACGGGCTTGGGTCTGCTGAGAGTTTTCATTAGCTCGAAAAGCAGCCATGCTTTTTTTCTGCAGGGGGCATGAATAGTTTAAAAACGTTTCAATTTATAAGAATGCTGACATCCAGTATGGCAGTCCAGTCAGTGGTGTAAATACCGGGGTAGCAGTGGTAGCGGCTGCCATTGGGCCCGGGACATTACGGTTCCCGGCAGGCCCCTGATTTTTTTTTAATAGGCTGTTACCTGCTGGTTTAACACGAACTGCTATTGACTCATACAGGTCATAAATAGCTTGGTTGCTATGGAAACCTGTGTGCTTGAGGAGACTAAGCGCCTGCGAGCTTCTATTGGCTGATAAGGGACATGTGACCGTGTGTATGGCAGTTGGAATATGACTGAAAGACTTGCAGGCTTGTATTAGCTAATGCTGGTCATTTTTTGGGAATAATGTATTTCAGGAACGGTACATTCTTTAGAGCTGAGACCCAGTCTAAAATATTCCCGGACACCTGATGTATGTGTGACAAATTTGGTCAGGATCGGTCCAGTCGTTTGGTCGCGCATAAAGAACAGACAGACAGACAGACAGACAAAAACTCATTTATATATATATATATATATATGAGATTTTAAACTTTTGCAAAAAATAAAAAACTGAAAAGTGGGGCATACCAAATTATTCGGTCCCCTTAAGTTAATACTTTGTAGCGCCACCTTTTGCTGCGATTACAGCTGCAAGTCGCTTGGGGTATGTCTCTATCAGTTTTGTACATCGAGAGACTGAAGTTCTTGCCCATTCTTCCTTGGAAAATAGCTCGAGCTCAGTGAGGTTGGATGGAGAGCGTTTGTGAACAACAGTTTTCAGCTCTTTCCACAGATTCTCGATTGGATTCAGGTCTGGACTTTGACTTGCCCATTCTAACACCTGGATACGTTTATTTGTGAACCATTCCATTGTAGATTTTGCTTTATGTTTGGGATCATTGTCTTGTTGGAAGATAAATCTCTGTCCCAGTCTCAGGTCTTTTGCAGACTCCAACAGGTTTTCTTCCAGAATGGTCCTGTATTTGGCTCCATCCATCTTCCCATCAATTTTAACCATCTTCCCTGTCCCTGATGAAGAAAAGCAGGCCCAAACCATGATGCTGCCACCACCATGTTTGACACTGGGGATGTTATGTTCAGGGTGATGAGCTGTGTTGCTTTTATGCCAAACATATCGTTTTGCATTGTGGCCAAAAAGTTCAATTTTGGTTTCATCTGACCAGAGCACCTTCTTCCACAGGTTTGGTGTGTCTCCCAGGTGGCTTGTGGCAAACTTTAAACAAGACTTTTTATGGATATCTTTGAGAAATAGCTTTCTTCTTGCCACTCTTCCATAGGACAGATTTGTGCAGTGTACGACTGACTGTTGTCCTATGGACAGACTCTCCCACCTCAGCTGTAGATCTCTGCAGTTCATCCAGAGTGATCATGGGCCTCTTGGCTGCATCTCTGATCAGTCTTCTCCTTGTTTGAGATGAAAGTTTAGAGGGACGGCCGGGTCTTGGTAGATTTGCAGTGGTATGATACTGCCTCCATTTCAATATGATCGCTTGCACAGTGCTCCTTGGGATGTTTAAAGTTTGGGAAATCTTTTTGTATCCAAATCCGGCTTTAAACTTCTCCACAACAGTATCACAGACCTGCCTGGTGTGTTCCTTGGTCTTCATGATGCTCTCTGCGCTTTAAACAGAACACTGAGACTATCACAGAGCAGGTGCATTTATACGGAGACTTGACTACACACAGGTGAATTATATTTATCATCATCAGTCATTTAGGACAACATTGGATCATTCAGAGATCCTCACTGAACTTCTGGAGTGAGTTTGCTGCACTGAAAGTAAAGGGGCCGAATAATATTGCACGCCCCACTTTTCAGTTTTTAATTTTTTACAAAAGTTTAAAATAACCAATAAATTGCGTTCCACTTCACAACTGTGTCCCACTTGTTGTTGATTCTTCACCAAAAAAATTTACATTTTCTATCTTTATGTTTGAAGCCTGAAATGTGGCAAAAGGTTGAAAAGTTCAAAGGGGGCCGAATACTTTCGCAAGGCACTGTATATGGGGTGATAAAGACTCACTTGAATATCCTTTATAGGAAATTGATATTAAATATTGGTGTAAAAGGGGTTTGAATAGAGTTGATCACTTTTGTAGGGATGGATGCACTTAAAACGTATGATGTATTAATGGGGTTGTTGCAAGGAGTTATTTGTTTCTTAAGATATTCAAGATTATGGGGACTTAGGTCACTTTAAAGGGCTGAGAGATTTATTGTTAATAAAACTAGCACTATTTGTAAAATATGGGAAATTATGGGGCACGCTAGAAGAATTGTATCTGTGGTGTATAAAATGGTTCTATTAGAGGCTGTAAAATATGTATAATTAAGATCACTTTGGAAATGGGAAAGAGTTAATGGCGTAAGGAGTATTGGTTTATATAGTAATAGTGTACAATATCTTACGGTGACAGTTTTATATCATTCATAGGTTATATTACAGTGTTAATATTTTGAATGAAACAAGGGTTAGGAATACATCCAGTTGTGGTTGAAGTGTTCACATATAAGTATATTTTGGGAAGGGGTACTATTTTGGGTTTGTGCCTGATCATCAGTTTGCATGTTGTATACCAGGTGAAATAATGGGTTTCCGGAATGAAAGAGAAAAAAGAGCAATAATTAATAAGATTTTCTTTTTGTCACGGTTATTGCCAGGATATGGTTGAGACCAGCATCTCCAGATGTCATACAAAGGAAAAATATAGTCAATGATATTATAAGGATAGAATGAAGTAAAATAGAGAAGAAGAGAGGATAATATCTAAAGGAATATAGCATATTTGGCAGCAGTTTTGGATAGCGAGGGAATGATGGAATAGTGTAGATGGAGGTCTGTGTTGTGTTTTTTTTTTTTTTTTTTTAGCTCCTCCCTTTCAACCCCACCCTCCCAGGTTTAGGTAAGAGTGGGGGGGGGGTAGGGTGAAATTGAGATATTATGTATATTTATGTTGCATCATTTATCTATGTTTTATGTAATTGGACATTATGGGATGTAGGTAATTGGGTTGGGGAGTATTCTCTGATTTTATTTTTTTTTGTAGGCTGTACTATCCATTTGTTATTAATATGGAAATATATTGTATATCCCATTTATGTATATTTTATAGTTATAATGAAAATAAAGACTTTTTTATAAAAATATATATTAGCAGGACTTCCTGTCATTTGATGTGTGTCTTTTAAGAACCCCTGTGGATTGCTGCCTGCTGAATGGACATCCGCCAGGAGTTGATATGCACATTGATCCCCAGAAGGGTAACACCAGGTTTGGAACAAACAGCTATTGCTTCATCAGGATCATAAACACTAAATAATTTCGTAACATTTGGGGAGATTGAAAAGCCTGGCAATCTTAAAGGATTTATTCTAGGTGCAAGAGCGTCATCCAAAGGCACAAAGACTATTACAATAACAATAACTTTCATCTCATGCTACTAAAAGCTGATTGGAGGAATATCATCAAAAAGGCCGGAGGCAGTGATAGTGGTTGGGGAAAACCTGGTTTCCTATACATATTGTTAAAGGGGTATTCCCATCTCATGGATCCTATCTATACTGGTAGCTTTTGTAAATTGCAGAGTTTTCCTAAATACAGTACAGACCAAAAGTTTGGATACACCTTCTCATTCCAAGAGTTTTCTGTATTTTCATGACAATAAAAATTGTAGATTCACACTGAAGGCATCAAAACTATGAATTAACACATGTGGAATTATATACTTAACAAAAAAGTGTGAAACAACTGAAAATATGTCTTATATTCTGGGTTCTTCAAAGTAGCCACCTTTTGCTTTGATTACTGCTTTGCACACTCTTGGCATTCTTTTGATGAGCTTCAAGAGGTAGTCACCTGAAATGGTCTTCCAACAGTCTTGAAGGAGTTCCCAGAGATGCTTAGCACTTGTTGGCCCTTTTGCCTTCACTCTGCGGTCCAGTTCACCCCAAACCATCTCGATTGGGTTCAGGTCTGGTGACTGTGGAGGCCAGGTCATCTGGCGTAGCACCCCATCACTCTCCTTCTTGGTCAAACAGCGCTTACACAGTCTGGAGGTGTCTTTGGGGTCATTATGTGGCATCCCAGAGCTGGCTATGGCTGGGCTGAGGGTGATCTCTGTGCATTGTATTATTTCCTGTTGCTTCATAGCCTGTGTGACATAGCAGGGGGTCCTGAGTCTCACACAACACAGCGCCACCTAGTGAGCCTCACACATGCATTACACCTCCCATAGGATTGAATAGTAACCAAATGTCCAATGGGAGGACATCGCCTGGGAAAAGGGGAGGAGTCAGCTGATCACTGGGTCCCCATGGTAACACCCCTGCAGGAAGGTCCTGCGTGTGAGGAGTGAGAAGTGTGGAGTGTTAGGAGGAGGAGGTGAGGAGATAAGTGTGATGTCCTGTGAAGAAAGCAGTGAGTTTAGTGCAGGAATCTCAAGTCCTAGACAGGCCCAGGAAGGTTGGAGAGCTGACATACTCCAGCTATTCAGAAGATCCTGTCCCCTGTCTGCCTAGCCATCGCCCTGAAGGAAGTCAAGCCTCATTATCTTGTCAGCATGAGACTGTGGAGAGAACATTCTGGAACACGTGCTCCATAGCAAGTATCACAGGATCCAGGGGCCAAGGCCAGACCTGTGGAATATCCTGCCACCCTGACTATTGCACCCCGAAACTCTGAGCTATCAGGACCACATAACGTGAGTGGGGAATATTATGTACTAGTATCATGGTGGGCATCCTCCTATGAGCCAAATAGGAGCCCAGACGCACCTTAGGGCTGTAACACTGAAGTATAAGGGGCTAGGAACACCTTTCATCAAGTCTGCCCTGCACCCTAGGACTTTGCTGTGTCACCAGGCGTACCCCATTGTTTTGTATTGAAGAAACTGTTTAAGCATTTGTGCCTCCACACCCATGGAAGTAAAAGTTCAACTTTACAACCGTTTCTGTGTCTGACTCTGCACCGACAACATCAGGGCGCCCCAAACACCACCAGTCGGCACAGTATAGGGGAAGCGCCCCGGGGGAACAATCACCACCAACATTTGTGCAGCCCCCTCATCACCGGTACCAGTGGTGGTAACGTGGGACAGCACCAGCGCTGCGCCCTCGTGCCCAGAGACCGTGACAAGTCTGCGCTGTTTGCACCCCCGCAATCCCAACTGCAGCGTTACCTTCCATCTGGTCACCGCAATTGTCCTGTTGAAAAATTTTTAAACGCAAACCGGATGGAATAGCATGCTGCTGCAAGATGCTGTGGTAACCATGCTGGTTCAGTATCCCTTCAATTTTGAATAAATCCCCAACAGTGTCACCAGCAAAGCACCCCCACACCATCACACCTCCTCCTCCATGCTTCACGGTGGGAACCAGGCATGTAGAGTCCATTCGTTCACCTTTTCTGCGTCGCACAAAGACACGGTGGTTGGAACCAAAGATCTCAAATTTGGACGCATCAGACCAAAGCACAGATTTCCACAGGTCTAATGTCCATTCCTTGTATTCTTTAGCCCAAACAAGTCTCTTCTGCTTGTTGCCTGTCCTTAGCAGTGGTTTCTTAGCAGCTATTTTACCATGAAGGCCTGCTGCACACAGTCTCCTCTTAACAGTTGTTGTAGAGATGTGTCTGCTGTTAGAACTCTGTGTGGCATTGACCTGGTCTCTAATCTGAGCTGCTGTTAACCTGCGATTTCTGAGGCTGGTGACTCGGATGAACTTATCCTCCGCAGCAGAGGTGACTCTTGGTCTTCCTTTCCTGGGGCGGTCCTCATGTGAGCCAGTTTCTTTGTAGCACTTGATGGTTTTGGCCACTGCACTTGGGGACACTTTCAAAGTTTTCCCAATTTTTCAGACTGACTGACCTTCATTTCTTAAAGTAATGATGGCCACTCGTTTTTCTTTACTTAGCTGCTTTTTTCTTGCCATAATACAAATTCTAACACTCCATTCAGTAGGACTATCAGCTGTGTATCCACCTGACTTCTGAACAACAAAACTGATGGTCCCAACCCCATTTATAAGGCAAGAAATCCCACTTATTAAACCTGACAGGGCACACCTGTGAAGTGAAAACCATTTCAGGTGACTACCTCTTGAATCTCTTCAAGAGAATGCCAAGAGTGTGCAAAGCAGTAATCAAAGCAAAAGGTGGCTACTTTGAAGAACCTAGAATATAAGACATATTTTCAGTTGTTTCACACTTTTTTGTTAAGTATATAATTCCACATGTGTTAATTCATAGTTTTGATGCCTTCAATGTGAATCTACAATTTTTATAGCCATAAAAATACAGAAAACTCTTGGAATGAGAAGGTATGTCCAAATTTTTGGTCTGTACTGTATATTGCTTTAGCAATGCTGCTTTCTTTTACTGCTATGTGAAATTATCTCTCCCATCAGGGGCGTAAATACCGGGGTAGCAGCGGTAGTGGCTGTCACAGGGCCCGAGACATTACGGGGCCCGGAGCCCTGTGGCAGCTGCTACCGCGAACCCCACAAACACTGCTATCATTATATTCTAGGGTCTTTTCAGACTCCAGAGTATAACGATCGAGGGCCCAGGAGAGGTGAGGGAACATAAAAAAACACTGTCACTTACCTCTCCTGCACTCCGCAGGCTTTGGGCCTGTTTGGTGATGTCCCAGACATCAGCCGACGTCATCATGCGTCGCAACGCCGGCCTGGATCACGCAAGATCTGGTCCAACTTTGAAGATGGCTGAAGTAGTGCACCAGAGTGAACCAGACACAGGGAGAGGTAAGTAGCATTGTTTTTTATGTTTGTATTCTCCCCTGGGTCTCCGATCATTATACTGTGGGGTCTGAAAAGACCCCAGATTATAATAGTTGTTCATGGGTGGTGCACTATGGGGAATAATACTGTGTGCAGGGGCCACTATGGGGCATAATACTGTGTGCAGGGGCCACTATGGGGCATAATGCTGTGTGCAGGGGCCACTATGCCGCATAATGCTGTGTGCAGGGACCACTATGGGGCATTATGCTGCATAATACTGTGTGCAGGGACCACTATGGGGCATTATGCTGCATAATACTGTGTGCAGGGGCCACTATGGGGCATAATACTGTGTTCAGGGGCCACTATGGAGCATAATAGTGTGTGCAGGTGCCACTATGGGGCATAATAGTGTGTGCAGGGGCTACTATGGGGCTTAATACTGTATGCAGGGGCCACTATGGGGCATAATACTGTGTTCAGGGGCCACTATGGGGCATAATACTGTGTGCAGCAGGAATGCGGTTTGTGCGGGGGGGTGTTGGAGGGGGCGGTCGGGGGGGATTGGTGTCGGTGGTTCGGGGTGGGGGGCCCCATGACAAATGTTCACCTTGGGGCCCAGCCATTCCTAGTTACGCCATTGTCTCTCATTGTTTACACAGCGTTTTCATAGCGCCAGACCTGTGTGATAAGACAGGACAGATAACTTCACTCACTGCTCTCACTGTTATTTACAGCTCTGCATTCAGCTAATTGCAGTTTGCTGATAAAGCTGTGTCTGTTAATTCTCTATATAAACACACAGAAGCATGTGCATATTATTTGATCTGCATTCATATTCGATTTCTAGTAATCATAATAAGTATTGTGATACTTCATAGTGTCCTGTTTAGTAAGCTGGGGGGAGGTGACTTTGAATGTTTGATAAGTAATACAGGAAGTAAGAAGAGACAGAAGGCAAAGCTGCTGAAACAGGGAGATGGGAAACCCCTTTAATGGAAATGGAGGTGACTAAAAATAACAAATCCTTTCCCCACTTTGGGGCTCTTCCAGCCAGTGACTAAGGTCACACGCACCAGACCTCACTACTGGAGGCTGTGATTCGGCCCCAGCAATCACATGGAGGGCGCCGGTGTAATTACGTCACTGCTCCCCATCTGACCGCTGAGGCCCAATCACAGGCCCCAGCAGTGACATCTGGGGCGCATTTACCTCAGTTCCTGGCAGAAGAGGACCGAAGAGGATACTGAAGACAGCTGGACGGAGGGAGGATGCCCAGGAGAGGTGAGGAAAGTATAAAGTGTTTGTTATTTTAAATCACTTCCCCTGGGCCTCTACTTATTGAACTTTGGGGTCTGAGTAGACCCCAGAGTATAATAACAGGACCAAAGTGGAGGGGGGCTCTTGGGATGATATTGTACTGTGTGGGGGCCACTTTGGAGCATATTGTACTGTGGGGGCCACTGTGGAGCATATAATACTGTATGGGGGCCACTGTGAAGCATATTAAGCTGTGTGGGGGGACACTGTGGAGCATAGTATACTCTGTGGAGTCCCTTTACTATTCACATCACACACCATCTGTTTTATAGCAGCTGTGCACTATTATTATTACAGGCTGTAATAACATTGCATGGTCATTATAAAACAATACTGTGCAATGTAAATGGTGAAGGGGTCACGGCGCTCACAAAAGCACCACAGTATCTTCGAAGAGTTGATCAGCAGGTACCCCGGGTGTTGGACCCCCCTCCCCCCCCCCCTGATCTATACATTTCATAGATTGTTAGAACCCTGCAGATCGTCTGCAGCACCTGTAACTGTCACTATCAAGAGTTCGCTGTAGGGAGGGAGTATGGGGCCTCGGACAAATGTTTGCACCAGGGCCCACAAGACTTTAGTTATGCCACTGGCTGGAGGATACCTGAGTGAAGGCGGAGTTTGTGTGTGTGTGTTTGACTGCTATATAAGAATGTACTTAGACAGTTAGGTACTTCTTTCCCTACCCTTTACATAAAAATTTTACTGTGTTCTTGTCCCTTAGTTAGTCAGGTAACCTTTTATTATATTCCCCTGTACCATTAAAATCGTTTTTTAAGGATCCAGTAGTTATTGTTGTTAATGTACAATTAACTGGCACCCCAAAACTCAGCAGATTCTACAGAGGTGTCCCAATGTACACAAGTTACTGAAAAAATGCCTGACTGATTGACAGGGAAACCAATAAGGCTTGCTTTTACCAGTGTTATCACACCTCCCTGAGTTCTGCAATACAATTACAATTTTATCATCCACTGTCACACAAATGTTTTGATAATTGTCTGAGCATCTGAGCAAAAATAGCCATGCATTTCTGCAAAAAAGTAGCATCACATTACATGGGTTCACTAGTCACAGAATAGTTCACAGCAATATGACTCAATTCATGGCAACAGAAATATCCCTTGCTTAGTCCATAATTAAACATTATTGATTTTCCCAGGCCTACAGCATCATTATCTTCTTCCCCCAAAGTCTTTAGATTCTTCCCAGCATTTTTAATCCCCAGAAAAACCTTACCAGATATTCCTGGAGATTTTGCCATCTGACATGTGACCTCAGTGTATGTCTTTTATGCTTCCCCTGCAAGAAATGGGGCAAGCAAGCCTGCCCATTGATCGGGACCATGCTTTTCGCACTACTTTCAAATGTTGCAAAGAATGCTTCCACGTCATCCTCTGCATCCATCTGCTGCAAAAAAAAAAGTCTCACATAACCACTCTCGTTGCTCTGTCTCTGGCTGAACCATGGTAAGACTTGACACACACCATGTGTGGAATCTGATAATCTATTTGTAGCTTCTAGTAATGTGGTCTGGTTTGCATTTGTTTGCTGGTTGCTTCCTACTTGGCTGCAGTAGAATGCAACAAGGCCTTTACTACGTCATCCATTTTATAGACACTTTAATGCATCCTCCACCAAATTGTGAGATTATACTCAGAATTGCCTTGATGCTGGGTTTTATGGGTTAGGGTTGCAAATATAGAAAATAAAACACAACGGCATAAAAAGAAAATCCTTACTAACATATAACACTTTCAAACCAAATAAATATTCAGCAATCCTTTGCTCACAAGTGTCTCTCACACAGATACTTTTCTGTGTCCCTCCTAGCCTGTCTTAAATACTTACCCTTCCTAAATTAATTAAGTAGCAGGTGAGGGCCTCTGTCTTTTACTTCACATAGCAGAGGAGTCTGGGAGACACCGTATCTCCACAACCAATCCTGATCAAGTGTCCCACTATGCATGTTGTGTGTACAACAGGGGGCATGATTCAGAGCTCAGATGGCATGATTTAAAGTTAAGACCTCAGGTTCACCTTAAAAACTACAGTACAGACCAAAAGTTTGGACACACCTTCTCATTCCAAGAGTTTTCTGTATTTTCATGACTATACAAATTGTAGATTCACACTAAAGGCATCAAAACTATGAATTAACACATGTGGAATTATATACTTAACAAAAAAGTGTGAAACAACTGAAAATATGTCTTATTCTAGGTTCTTCAAAGTAGCCACCTTTTGCTTTGATTACTGCTTTGCATACTCTTGGCATTCTCTTGATGAGCTTCAAGAGGTAGTCACCTGAAATGGTTTTCACTTCACAGGTGTGCCCTGTCAGGCTTAATAAGTGGGATTTCTTGCCTTATAAATGGGGTTGGGACCATCAGTTGTGTTGTTCAGAAGTCAGGTGGATACACAGCTGATAGTCCTACTGAATGGAGTGTTAGAATTTGTATTATGGCAAGAAAAAAGCAGCTAAGTAAAGAAAAACGAGTGGCCATCATTATTACTTTAAGAAATGAAGGTCAGTCAGTCTGAAAAAATTGGGAAAACTTTGAAAGTGTCCCCAAGTGCAGTGGCCAAAACCATCAAGCGCTACAAAGAATCTGGGTCACATGAGGACCCCCCCAGGAAAGGAAGACCAAGAGTTACCTCTGCTGCGGAGGATAAGTTCATCCGAGTCACCAGCCTCAGAAATCGCAGGGTAACAGCAGCTCAGATTAGAGACCAGGTCAATGCCACACAGAGTTCTAACAGCAGACACATCTCTACAACAACTGTTAAGAGGAGACTGTGTGCAGCAGGCCTTCATGGTAAAATAGCTGCTAGGAAACCACTGCTAAGGACAGTCAACAAGCAGAAGAGACTTGTTTGGGCTAAAGAACACAAGGAATGGACATTAGACCTGTGGAAATCTGTGCTTTGGTCTGATGAGTCCAAATTTGAGATCTTTGGTTCCAACCACCGTGTCTTTGTGCGACGCAGAAAAGGTGAACAAATGGACTCTACATGCCTGGTTCCCACCGTGAAGCATGGAGGAGGAGGTGTGATGGTGTGGGGGTGCTTTGCTGGTGACACTATTGGGGATTTATTCAAAATTGAAGGAATACTGAACCAGCATGGTTACCACAGCATCTTGCAGCAGCATGGTATTCCATCCGGTTTGCGTTTAAAAATTTTTCAACAGGACAATGACCCCAAACACGCCTCCAGACTGTGTAAGGGCTATTTGACCAAAAGGGGAGAGTGATGGGGTGCTACGCCAGATGACCTGGCCTCCACAGTCACCAGACCTGAACCCAGTCGAGATGGTTTGGGGTGAGCTGGACCGCAGAGTGAAGGCAAAAGGGCCAACAAGTGCTAAGCATCTCTGGGAACTCCTTCAAGACTGTTGGAAGACCATTTCAGGTGACCATTTCATCAAGAGAATGCAAAGCAGTAATCAAAGCAAAAGGTGGCTACTTTGAAGAGCCTAGAATATAAGACATATTTTCAGTTGTTTCACACTTTTTTGTTAAGTATATAATTCCACATGTGTTAATTCATAGTTTTGATGCCTTCAGTGTGAATCTACAATTTTTATAGTCATGAAAATACAGAAAACTCTTGGAATGAGACGGTGTGTCCAAACTTTTGGACTGTACTGTATGTTGTCATTGTCACTGTATGTTCACCCTTTTGTTTGTCACTGTCTGTCAATTGGATTGAGGGATGCGGTTGCCCTTTTAGGACCTTCCCGAGGTCAAGGAGGAGGAGTTCCTCCCCTGCTAAGCAACCCACCTTTGCTTTTGTTAGTTGTTGGCTTCTGGTAGTACACTGGGGTGAGAGCCCATGTGGAGGCTAGGAGCAAGAGGTCTCCCTTGCTTGGATGGGGAGATCATTTGTGTCCTGGCTCTTATGGTGTCTTTTGGCCCAGAGGGTTGGGTCTGTTTGGGGGCCCTTGTCTTTTCAGAGAGGACTTGCGATAGATTGCATCTTTGTACATCTTTAGTGTGGCACGTTCCCTGCTTTTTTGGCACTTGGGTGAAAGACTGCATAAGCTCAGGTCTTCAAAAAAAACAAACAAAAAACTATGTTGTCATTGGCTAATGCAGGTAAGCGGAGTTCCAGTTGTATGCAGAATCTGGAGTGTGTGCCCTGATAGTGATCCAGTCCCTCTTATGAAAGTAAGCTTTATTGATTGTTATATAAAAAAATATGTCAATGGGGCAAACAATGCGATGAAATAAAAAGCAGGCAGTGTCTAGTACAGGGGTAGGCAACCTTTTTTGTTCGGCGTGCCGATTTTAATTAAAAAATCAAAGATGAGGTACTCGGAGTGCCGGTCAATAATTGTAAGTCTGATGACCCCTAAACTAAAGTCATATACCACAAACCATAACACAGAAGTGCTGCCACCAGATGCTTTAGGACACATGCATTTACTGCTATTTCCTGGGACGCTCCTGTACTTTTCGATTAGAAGCAATGAAAGTCCATGTGCATCCCCCAATTAGTAGTAAATGTGTCCAGGAGCACCGTATGGCGGCATCCTTATGGTGAATACACACTATGTATCTGGATGCAGATATAGTCTTAGGCCACTGGAACTTTTACTTCAATGTAAAACTGCGTTCACATGGTGCATTTTTGCACCAAAAAAAAATGCCTGTGTTTTCTGCGCAAAAACAAATCCTTAATGCAGAAAACACACTGTTATACAGAATAATGTCCCATAGTGACACCTGCACACAGTATTATATCCCATAACAGCCTCTGCACACCGTATTATGTCACATAGTGGCCCCTGCACACCGTATTATGTCACATAGTGACCCCAGCACACGGTATTATGTTATATAGTGGCCCCAGCATACGATATTAGGTCCCATAGCGGCCTCTGCGCACGGTATTAGGTCCCATAGCGGTCCGGTATTAGGTCCCATAGCAGTCCCTGCACACGGTATTAAGTCCCATAACGGTCCGGTATTAGGTCCCATAGCAGTCCCTGCACATGGTATTAGGTCCCATAGCGGTCCCCGCACACGGTATTAGGTCCCATAGCGGTCCCCGCACACGGTATTAGGTCCCATAGCGGTCCCCGCACACGGTATTAGGTCCCATAGCGGTCCCCGCACACGGTATTAGGTCCCATAGCGGTCCGGTATTAGGTCCCATAGCAGTCCCTGCACACGGTATTAGGTCCCATACCGGTCTCCGCACACAGTATTAGGTCCCATAGCAGTCCCTGCACACGGTATTAGGTCCCATACCAGTCCCTGCACACGGTATTAGGTCCCATACCGGTCCCCGCACACGGTATTAGGTCCCATAGCGGTCCGGTATTAGGTCCCATAGCAGTCCCTGCACACGGTATTAAGTCCCATAGCGGTCCCTGCACATGGTATTATGTCCCATAGTGGTCTATGCACATGGTATTAGGTCCCATAGCGGTCCGGTATTAGGTTCCATAGCAGTCCCCGCACACGGTATTAGGTCCCATAGCGGTCCGGTATTAGGTCCCATAGCAGTCCCTGCACACGGTATTAAGTCCCATAGCGGTCCCTGCACAGGGTATTAGGTCCAATACCTGTCTCCGCACACGGTATTAGGTCCCATAGCAGTCCCTGCACACAGTATTAGGTCCCATACCGGTCCCCGCACACGGTATTAGGTCCCATAGTGGTCCCCGCACACGGTATTAGGTCCCACAGCGGTCCCCGCACACGGTATTATGTCCTATAGCGGTCCCCACACACGGTATTAGGTCCTATAGCGGTCCCTGCACATGATATTAGGTCCCATAGCGGTCCCCGCACACGGTATTAGGTCCCATAGCGGTCCCCACACACGGTATTAGGTTCCATAGCGATCCCTGCACACGGTATTAGGTCCCATAGACCCCCGAGTATAATAAGTGCAGGACCAAGAGAGGGGACAAACATAAAAAAAAACTGTGAACTCACCATTCCACGCTCCGCAGCCGCTCCGTTCTCTTCGGCGCTTCTGCCTGTAGTCAGCGACCGCTGATTGGGTCTCTGGGGGCACGTCGCGTAATGACGTATGCGTAATGACGCCAGACGTGACCCCTGTCAGCTGTCAGAAGTGCCGGCAGATCGCACAGTCGCCGCGTAGCGCAGGGAGCAAGGTGAGTATCATTGTTTTTTATGTTTCTTCACTTCTCCTAAGTCTCCGCTTATTATACTGTGGGGTCTGAAGAGACCCCACAGTATAATAATAGCAGTTTCGTTTCAGCCGTGTTTGGTCCGATCGAAGCTGCTGGGTCAGGACTCCGCTGCCGTGCCAGGGGAATAAGCCTCGCATGCCACTCTTGGCACGCGTGCCAGGGGTTGCCGACCCCTGGTCTAGTATATATACACATAATGCTCCACAACATTTCAATTTCTGTGAAACAAAAGGCACTGAAGGATTTGGATTCTAAGCCCATGTATCTACTATCTCAGTACTGGCCCAGAATATGTAAAGATTAAAAAAAAACAAAAACAAAAAAAAAAAAAAAAAAAAACAAACTCCTGTATGCCCAGCATTCACTGCATTATCAGGAATATCACCTAAAACACCAAAATCCTGAACTGCAGTACTCCATGAGGATGATTTAAATAATTTTTCTTTATTGTAGATCACATTACTAAAAAGCTATACAGCTCAAATGCTGAAATTTTTCAATCCAAAGTTTATCCTCATAACAGGCTAAGATCTCTAAATTTAGTGTATAGAAAAGAAAATGTACCAGAATTCTGCCATAATTTGTGCCAAAAAAAATTATATGCATGCATTACACCAGATTTAGCATTTGTTCAATAGGAAAACAAGGAGTAGGGATAAGGAATACACCTAGGTAAAATAAGTCCGTGTAAACTAATGCCAGAAGCCTCACCAATAAGACCGGTTGCAGACGACCGTGCTGTGGGTCAGTGTGCTATCCGTGTATTTCACGGAGAGCACACTGACCCATTCTTTTCTATTGGTCAGTACATATGACCGTGATTTTCATGGTCCCGTGTGCGAACCATGAAAGGAGCCACGGAAGCACGGCCCGTGCACGGGCAGCACTCGGGGACATCCCCGTGTCCCCCATGTGCAGCCTGTGCTTTTAAATCACAGCAGGCTGGTTGCAGCACGGTCGTCTGCAACCGGCCTTAGATGGAGGAATTAGAAGTGATAATTTTTGAAGAGGAAAATGACGTAGTAAGGATGAGTGAGACACAGCTAGACTCTAGCTATGACTGTCCTGTTTATAAACAGGATTAAAGTCTGGTTAGAAAAAATTGTACAAATTTTGGTTCTACTTAAAATCCAGTCTTAGGGTAAGGTCCAACGTTGTGGAAAAGCTCTTCTTTTGTTGCACATTTTATTTATTTTTGTTACTGATTTTAGTTTTTTGAGCCAAATCCATAGGTGGATTTAACAGAAAAGAAAAGTATAAATATTTCCCATTCATTTTCAACATACCTTTGACTCTGGTTAAAAAAAAACAAACGCATTAAGGCTAGTTGCAGACAACCGTGTATATTTTGCAGTCAGCAAACTAGTAATTAGTGTTCAGTTTTTGCGGACAGAGTGTAATCAGTGAGTCTTCAGTGTGTCTTCAGTGTTTCTTCAGCATCAGTGAAGTAGGTCTGCAAAAACGGACAGAGTGTCATCAGTGTGCCATCATTGTGTGATCTTAGTTTGCGGATCCACCATAACATAACACAGGTAACATCTAATTATATCCCTAGCTTGTCTGTGAAAACTGACGGCACACTGATGACACACTGAGTACATCCGTGTGCCATCCTAGGGTTTTAGTCTCCCATACGCTTCTATGGGTGAGTCCATTCCGCAAAAACTGAACAGAATAGGACCTGTTCTATCTGATGCGGTGCGGAATCATGGCTCACACAGTGATCAGTGAAAAACATGGTCATGTGCATGTGCCCATACAAATGAATGGGTCAGTGTGCTATCCGAAAAAAAAGAGTCAAACGCTGCTGCTCTACGTTATTACCATAACTCCTATGGAGGTTAACAGGAGTTATATAACTGGTACAGCACAGCTGTGTTCAGCTGTTTCCATAACTACTGACCTGATGGTTATGTTTGGCATAGATGGAAATATTGTTTAAGGTCATACTGCAGAATGACATATGTGAGGAAAATAGGTAGCGTGCTTAAGGGGAAATAAGGAGACAGATACAGAACAATAAAATGTAGGGTTGTTACAAATCCCCAAGTATAAGGGAAAAACTAGCAAATCTAATAAAACAAATAGATTAGGCAGCAGAACATAATGAAAAAATTATTATGGAGGATTTCAACTACCTGGATATAAAGGAGGTAGACAGATGCAGGTCCAACAAAGGGAACAGGTTTTTGTTGGTAATGATGGTTTTTCGCAACTGGTGCAGGAATTGAGAATGGAGGCACTTCTAGATCTAACTTCAACAAATAAATCTGACAGCAAATATTGAGCAAATATTGAGCCTCATAGCAAACTTTTGACTTGGGCCCCACACCCCCACATGGCATAGCGCCCCATTACCTGGCCCCCACATGGTATAATGCCCCACTTACATACAGTATAATGTCCCAAAGTGGCCAATTCACCATGTATAATGCTCCACAGTAGCCCTTTCACACAGTATAATATCCCATAGTGGCCCCTCTATACATTATAATGTCCCATAGTGGCCTCCATACAATATAGTGTCCCCTTTGCACAGTATAATGTCCCATAGTGACCCCTTTGCACTGTAGAATGTCACATAGTGGCCTTTATACAACCTAATGTTCCGTAGTGGCCCCTTCACATAGTATAATGTCCCACAGTGGCCACTTTACACAGTATAATGTCCCATAACAGCCTTCACATAGTATAATGTACCATAATGGCCCCTTCGATGTTCGTTGCATATATGTCAAAAATTTCGGGCTCGGTAGAACCCAAAATTTTGGGGGGTCACCACCCATAAACTATTCTACTCTGGGGTCTCTTCAGGCCCCAGAGTATAATGATCGGAGGCCCATGGGAAGTTACCAAACATAAAAAAACAATAAGGCCTGTAATGAGGCCCAATTACTGCTGAGGCCTGTAGAGACCCCAGAGTATAATAACTGCAGTTTAGTTTCGGATGTGTTCTGTCTCAAGTAAAGCAGCAGGAGAACCTCACGAGATGAAGCTCGCAAGGTTTGCCAAACTAATACTCTTGCCCTACTTACCAATCCCTGCTCCTGCCCATGGCCGCCTCTACATCCCCTTCAGCCCTCAAAGGGTCCCCATATCACGCTGCTGTTGTGGACAGTGATGTGATATGGGAAGGCTGAAAGGAAAGTGGAGGCGGCCATGGACAGGAGTCCATGGCCGTCCATGGGATCAGTGAGTAAATAGTCCGTTAAGGCTGGAGTTACTCCAGCAGTTAATGGCCTATTAAAAGAAAAAAAAAAAATGGGCCCACCGAGCCACCTAAGGTCGTGGACCACGTAACTGCCTCTACATTGGTAGTTCTGCCACTGGATTTAATGTATCTTTTATATAAATACTTAGCAGAGGGGCTACAAACACACTAACCTTTAGGAAGGCCAATTTCCACTGTTAAGAGAGGATCTTAACCCATTCACACTCTGTGCCGTACTATTCCGTCACGCTGGGCATATAGTTAACGCTCAGCGCCATAATAGTATGGCGCTGTAATGCCGCAGAGGCACAGAAGCTGTACCTGTGGCATTACTTCCTGCGGAAGATGCTCCGATTCCGGTGGATTAACCCCTGTATGCCATGATCAATAGCAATCACAGCATCCAGGGGGTCTGGGGGCAAGATCTCCACTCCATCACCCCTCAGACCCCCCGCAATAAGATTGCAGGTTCTGATGAGTTGCCATGGCAGTCAAGAGGCCGAGCCACAGCCTCCTGACTGCCTAGGCATAGTTCCCATAGGAACTAATGTGCAATGTTCTTCAATACTATGTATTGTAGAACATTGCACTGAGGATCCGAGATCCCAGCTTCAAGTCTTCTTGTGGGACATGTAAAAATGAAAAAAAAAAAAAAAAACACATAGTAAAAGCACACAAAAATAGATAAAAAAATAATAAAAAGTTAAAAAAACCCACCTTTATATTTAAAAAATCTATAATGTAAACAAAAATAAATAAACAAACATGTTGGGTATCCCCACGTGCGTATAAGTCCCCACTATCCAAAAATAGTGTTATTTATCCCGTACAGTGAACGCCATAAAAAAAATATACCACAATGTGAAAATTAATGTATTTTGGTCACTTTGCTTTCCCCATAAAATAACAAAAAAAAGTGATCAAAAAGTCATAAATTCCAAACATTAGTACAATAGAAAGCACAACTTATCCCGCAAATAAAGAGCCCTGACATAGCTCTGTCAACAGTACAGCAAAAAAAGATATAGGCGTCAGTATATGGTGACCCCAGGAAAATCGTTAATTTTCAAAAAGTGCCGTTTTATTTGTAAAAGCATTAAAACGTAACAAAAACCAGTATAGATATGAAATCACTGTAATCATAATGACCCGCCAGATAAAGCTGCCATGTCTTTTTTATTGCAGAGTGAACACCGTAAAAACAAAATGCAAAAAATGTTAATAGAATTGTGTTATTTCACATGGTCCCCCAAAAAAGTAAATTAAAAGCTAATCAAAACATTATATGTACCCCAAAATGGTTTCAAATGAAAGTACAACTCGTCACACAAAGGATAAGCCCTCAAATAGCTATGTCAACAGAAAAATAAAAAAGTTTTGAATTTTTGAAGACGGAGGGAAAATATGAAGTCATCGAGCATTAACGTACAAACGGGTTAACGGGTTAATAGTATAAACTAACACAATGTCCTCAAAAGCAAAAGTATACAAAAGAAAAGTGACATTTTCAATCATATCTTAATAAATGACCCATGAAAGATTTATGGAAATAAATGTGTTAGAAACAGCTAACTAAAATGATGAGAAGAACATTAAATTATAAAAAAAGAGTTTAAATGTCTTCTTCTCTACACAAACAAATACTATGACAATAGGGCAAGCAAATTCTACATTAGCCATTTAGTGACCAGCTTGTTTTGGCCATTAAAGGGGTTCTCTCAACTCAGAATTTCATCTGCCCTATCTCCTCTCTCTACCACTTTCTGGTTCTGTGGTTCTTTCTAAAGTGCACTTATTTTGGAGTTACATAGAGAAATAACAGATACTGATCAAGAAACTTTTTAACCCCTTATTAAGGCTGAGCAACTGAAAGCAATATGCAGAGAGAAGAGAAGATAATATAGATGGCTGTAATAAGGGACTGAGTCATCATTGAGGTAACTGTCATCTGCTGTATCTGTATGTGCAACAGAGCAAGATAGAAAAAGCAATGTATTAGGTAAAACACTTCAGTTAGTTTAAGCTACAAGTCTGAATATGATCCTGTCAGGAATCTAAGCAACTGAGTTTGTGCTTGCAGCCATCACTTTAAGGTTGCCATGACCACTAATCAAGCTTTGCCCAGGTCTGCTCAGCCTATCAAAACCTTAAAGGGGTATTCCCATGACCATAACCATTTTTAAATTTGTAGATAATTAAAAGTTAAACATTTTTGCAAATATAAGTAATTAAACATTTTGCAGAGTTTTAAAGATTTTCTCTAAATATCTTGTGGTCACAGTCTGTTGTCATGATCGGTTGCCAGTTTATACGACCATGAATGCAGGAACTTTCTAAGGTTGGAAAATCATCTATGATTTCCTTATTGTGGCCGGGATATCTTCTGATACATGTAGTGTCCCTGCCTGATAAACTAGCTACAAGAAAATCATGTCTGGGTTCCTGACAAGTTCCAGACCATTGAAAGTATCTGCATAAGTGGTCGTATCCATTGGCAACCGATTGAGACAACAGACTGTCACCACTAACATAGTTAGAGAAAATCTTTAAAAGACTCTGCAGAATTTTTAGCTACTTATATTTGCAAAAATCTTTAACTTTGTATTATCTACAAATATAAATATGATTATGTTCATGGGAATACCCCTTTAAGATGCAGGCCAAATCAGAACCCTGCTTCATCCTCCAATCTAGGGTTAAGATATGGTATTTAAACTTGGCTGTTACACAATAATTTGCCTGTAATAGTTTTCTGCAGCTGGGTTCCTTCCTTTCAAACTATAGAATTACAACAAGATATTGCGTGCCAATCAAAACTTATTCTTAAACTAGGAGAGTCTCTAAAACCTACCTCTAAAAGCCCCGCCCATCTGAACGGAGAATAAACAAATCTCTCTCTGCTAAATATAGGAGATAGAATTCAAAGGGAATCATTTTAGCAAGCCATAAACCCGTGGATCCAATACATAGCGGTCACAATAAATACTAAGGGCTTCTATTTAAAGATATATATAATCATTAAAGCCAAAGCCTTCATTAATGTCAGTCTGATGCCACAAATTGCCAATACAATGCCAATACACTCTTAGGATACAGCAACGCGTTAGTGTGTCAGCAGGATATCGCAGCTAAAGCTAATCGATGTGATATGGTTTCGCTGTGATATGGTTGTGTCAGTAGGATACAATAGTGAATACTAGTCGCTATGTTAGAAAGTGCGTTTTTAGGATTTACAGCATACGCCAATCGCCTAATAGAGGATATTATAGTAAACACTAATCGTTTTGACAAATCAGTTTTAGAGATAGCATAGAAGTGTTGGGAAATATAACACTGTGGATGCTAGGTAGTGCTTTTTTAAGCTGAGGGAACCATATGCTTTAGCAGTCCAATATTTGCTCCTGTAATATATGGGGTGGAGAGGGTTATGTAGACAGGTGCACATTGTTTATATCTATAAGTGGAATAATTGCCTTTCATCCCTGAATTCTTTTGTATTATTTATGTTGTAGTTTTCCCTAGTTTAGTATTTTAATAAATATTTAATAAAGTTAATATTTTAATGCGTCCAGATATTAGTGGGTGACTCTCCTAGTTTAAGAATGGGTTCCTTCCTTTTCCTGAGAATATTCCCTGTTACTGCTGATCTCCTGTTGCTGATTTCTGGATTGTTATTCTGGTTTACCCCTTTGTTTCTGATTTGCATATTGTTATGACCTCCTGGATATGGCTTCGACTTGGACTCAGAGTCATATCAGAGTCAATATAAAAGTCAGATACTCATTTTTGGCAACTCTGTACACTCCTGGTTTGACCTCGGCTTTTTCATTACCCCCTCAGTCCATCATTCAGTAACTGGTTTTGTTCTCTTTTACTGCTAGAGCGCTTATTTTATTATCCATTGTCTTGGCTTTGTGACCTGAGTCCTGAGATGCAAAGCCCATCCTGCCTCATAGCGGATTAGACTCCACATTCCAATACGGTCTTGAAAACTAGGTAACAGTTTTACTTTCGGGTAGCAGACCTAATCTGTTCCTCTGGCATATTAGGGGATAGTTCTAACCTGGGAATTGCATATACTGCAACTCCATAACAGATCCTTGATAGGAAATACTCCTTTAATAACCAAGCCATTTTGTGCGTTTTTCCATTGTCTCATATGAGGAGATAACTATTTTTATTTTTCATCAGTTTAACCATATGAGGGCTTCTTATTTGAAGGACAAGTTGTATTGTTTCATGAAAATTTTGAGGTACATACAGTACAGACCAAAGGTTTGGACACACCTTCTCATTCCAAGAGTTTTCTGTATTTTCATGACTATAAAAATTGTAGATTCACACTGAAGGCATCAAAACTATGAATTAACACATGTGGAATTATATACTTAACAAAAAAGTGTGAAAGAACTGAAAATATGTCTTATATTCTAGGTTCTTCAAAGTAGCCACCTTTTGCTTTGATTACTGCTTTGCACACTCTTGGCATTCTCTTGATGAGCTTCAAGAGCTAGTCACCTGAAATGGTTTTCACTTCACAGGTGTGCCCTGTCAGGTTTAATAAGTGGGATTTCTTGCCTTATAAATGGGGTTGGGACCATCAGTTGTGTTGTTCAGAAGTCAGGTGGATACACAGCTGATAGTCCTACTGAATGGAGTGTTAGAATTTGTATTATGGCAAGAAAAAAGCAGCTAAGTAAAGAAAAACGAGTGGCCATCATTACTTTAAGAAATGAAGGTCAGTCAGTCCGAAAAATTGGGAAAACTTTGAAAGTGTGTTAATTCGGACATGCAGGACTTTGTGTCCGACGAAAAAAATCGGCTTCGCAGCGCAGAGGGTGTAAGCGCACACCCGCGCATTGCTTTAAAAACCCATTCAAATGAATGGGTTTTTAACCAATGTGTCGCTAACCTGTCGCTATCCGATGCCAATCCCGTTCCCCAAGATTTTCACTCAGATTGGCAACGGACGGACTGAAGCGCAGGTGTGAACCCACCCTTAGACTGTGATACTTACCTGCTCTCCGTTTGGGCTGCAAAACGTCAGTGGAATAAACCCCCGCCCCTTAACTGGTTAGCACCGCCCATACTAAACTCCGCCCACTTCGGAACTAAAACCCCAGCATTCCCTGGCCTGTCCAGGGTGAGTTATAACTGAATAGTACAATCTGCTTGGCCCTTACCTGAGAAACGAACCCCTGATGCAGAGAGCTGGAGACTCGGGAGCTGCTGGGGCACAGCCTGTGTCTGCTCATCCGGCATCAAAGAGTACTAGCTGGAGGAATAGACAGTGCACACAGGCTTTGCCCCAGCCAGCACTCGTGAACATGGCTTTAGGGTTTGTTCCCCAGGTCCTATGCAGATTCATAGTTATGTGGGTGCCATGTTCATCCCAGGCAGTGAGAACATTTATTGCCGCCGGGTGCTGCAGAAGGATGGATACGGCTGAGCCCGGCGGCACACGGCTTCTCTGTTACTGCACAGGACCTCTGAAGGAGCCAGATAGAAAAACGCTGCAGGGAATGTTTTTTGATCCGGCGCTATACGGCACAAAAACGGAAGCGCTTTGCACAAGAACAGATCCCATAGAAAACTATGGGATCCACTCTAGCATCAGTTTCCCTCCTGCTTGTGTGCATGACACCGGAGGGAAACTGATGCTCACAACTGACATATGTGAACGCACCCTTACTTGTATGATCAGCCTGAGCAGGTTCCATGATCTGCACAGACAGATCAATAAGTGTTCATGCGTTGAAGTGGTTGTCTAGAATTTGAAAGGTAGTTCATCAGTATCAGAATGGTCAGGGCCCTACAACTGAGCCCCACCCCCGACCATCTGTTTCAGCCGCCAAAAGACATATATTATGTATACAGCTGTAAGCAGCCCAGCTCCTATTCAAGTGAATGAGAGTGGGGCTATAATTTCAAGCACCACCTCTACAGTGTACAGAGCTCCGTACAGTGTTATGTGCCATGTGCCTTGCGAGTGCTGGCTTTGTGTTTGAGGTAAGCATGATCAGGTCACCTGTTTTACCTTAGTTTTATAACAGGAAGTGATTATGTATAGTGAACATGTGTATGCGTATATGTAAGGAGATAGTGAGCTGGTGGTACACACTGCACATGATGCCAAGGAATTACCTATGACAGTGTCAAAATTATTCTTCCCACAACAACTAAGTTGGTAATACATTAAAATGGTTTTCCAACTAGAGACATTTACACTTCTGGGACTAGCACTTATTATAGAATAAACTCACCTCCCCAGTCATCAGCTCACGGCTGCCTCCTTTCCACTGTCCCTGCTGACAACTAAATCCAGGTTTCCAGCAGTGGATGGGTTTTAGAAACAGCTAAGCTAAGTTACACTGTTATCATAACTCCCATAAAAGTAAGTGGGAGTTATGTGAACAGCATATAACAGTGAGATATGCTGTTACCGCATATCAAAAGTTAGGAAAATCCAGGCTCCAAGCAGTGGTCAAGTTACAGAAACAGCATAGATCAATGTTCCCATAATTCCATTTAATTTCTATGGGTGTTATGGAAACAGTGTAGCTCAGTGATTGTTTCCATAAACAGACCATTGTTTGCATTCTGGATTGGGCAATAAGCAGGGAGGGTAAAGAGGGTAGAGAGACCAAAGGTAAAGAGGCCATGGCTTTTATCAGTGTGGCAATTTAGGGTCCTTTTGGATCAAGGTACTGTTGTATCATTGGGTTTCCCAGGTAGTGATCTGGAGAGATCTTCTAGCCGGCGGATTCTTTTTAAAGGGGTATAATTGCAGTTATATTTGCTTATTTCAATCATACATAAACATGTATTAATCAGAACTGATACTTTTAAGTGATTGTTTTGACACTAATTGTAGGAAACAAAGGAACTTAAATTATTAATAATTCCTAAAATGTCACATTTCAAAAAACATTGCATTAATTAATAGTATAAATGAATATAAGACATAAGTAGCATTTCATACGAGAAAAATGTCTTTCTCCACTTATCTGTCTCTTTTCCTGCCCCCCACTTCCCTTTTAAACTGACATTCACTCTGAACTTTCTGCTTAAATGGCCACTGCCGTTTCAACAAGCTTATGCACTTTCTTCTTAATAATGTCCTATATCATCTTGCTGCTGCCTCTGAATGAGAGAAAGTAAGTTATCTTTCTGTGTGCAGTATATGATATCATATAGCAGCAGTGAGAGCAGAGAGAAAATTAGGAGACAGAACCTACATAGGGGAAAACTGCTAAAAAATGCAGAACACAAATCACAGAATGATTTATTGATTTATTATCAATGATTTATTATGTTTATTATGAAACATCTGCAAATAAAACAAAAGTATATAGTATGCACATATATAAAAAAGACAATATGCATTCAAAATTATACTATAGATAGAGTGAAAAAATATGTAAATATAAAAGTCATTCTTACCTTGGATCTTTCTGAATGCTATCAATAGATGAAGACCTGGCTAATGTTCCTTCAGGTGGTATAGCTGGCCCCGATTTACTGTAGGGTGAGTCAACAGATGGACAATACTGCAGCTGTCGGTATGGGTCTACATAATTGGAGCCAGGGCCTACAGCATAACTGGCCCTCTGGAAGGTCCCTGTTGCATTCTGAGAGCAATGTTGGCTGCCTGTACGCTGTAAAGGTACGGAGTCGACACCAGGGGAAGATGGGGCTACGACAGGAAAGTAGGGACAAAGTAAAAAACTAAGGATCTGTTCACAAAAATGGTTAACCAGGTCTAGGCAGGAAAAATACACACAGTACAGGGGACATAAAAAAGAAGCATTCTGTTACTCATTAGGACAACTGTTTAACACAATCTTTACAAAAAGAAAAATATAGCAATGTGTTAGGCCGGGGCCCCATGTAGCGTAAACAATTTAGCAAAAACCGCTGCATTTTATATTAACTGCAAATCTGGCTAATTCCATCCACACATTGGAGAAAACAATCCACAGCAGACATGATGCGATTTTAAAAACACTCACGTTTTTGCAATGCACAGCATGTCAATTATACCTACGGAAACACTGGCGGTTTCCATATAGGTATAATGGAAGCAGAAAGTCTGTGGACTTTCGGTGAAAAGCTCTGTGGGAAAAACATGGCGGAAACGCAATGAGGGGCCTTAGCCTAAGGCCAGGGCCCCACATGGCGTAAACGTCGCAGTTTGCCCACAGCATTTTACAGTCACTGTGTAGTTGATGGGATTCTAGTGAATCCCATCCCCACACTGTGGTAAAATACGCACAGTGGACACGCTGCGATGTCCAAAACTTTTGTGGTTTTGGAAATTGCAGCATGTCAATTATACCTACAGAAACGCCAGTGGTATCGCTATAGGTATAATTGAATCAGAAAGTCCGCAGATGAAACCTCTGCAAACTTTCTGTGAAAAGCGTTGTGAGAAAAACCGCGATGCATCACTGCCGCGGTTTTTTCCATAGCGCTTTTTTGCTGCAGGACGCTACATGGGGCCTTAGCCTTAAAGAGGTTTAATATATACTCTAAACTAAACTATCCTTCAGATGAGTTTGCATTCTATCAATTTACTTAGGGCTTATTCACACATCTGCATTTTGCAGATATGTGGTATCTGTGATAATAACAGACAACACAAAATCCAGCTGTCAATGAATGATCAGTCTTTCACATCCATGAAATACAGATCGGCTTTTTTTCCTTCTTTAATTACCTATACTTTCTATGTCTCTGGGATAGACAGCACATGGATGACAATCATGTGCTGTTCATGATTTTCACAGACTATAGACTTTAATGGAACTCTGTGGTCAACAAAATGCACCAAAATACAGCATATCTCCATTCTTTTGCCACAGACCATTTGTCTGTGAAAAATGAATGCGTGTCTGCAAGCATCCATTAAAATTTATGGGTGCACATGTAGTCAATGATTTATATGGACATCACATATCCACAGAATGTGGATTTGTGAATAAGCTTAAAATAACTGAGAAAAACTGTGGTTAAGGAAAAATTTGCTTCAGCAAGAAAACTCAATTTTAAAATGTGGCTCACCTGTACCAATACATTACTTCAAACTGATCTTTTTTATAGTCTTTTAAAAATTATAGCAACAATAGATGACAATATTCTTACCTGAAATATGTGCTTTCCTCATGTACAACAGTTTTATGTTTTATGTTTTTATTTATCACATGCCTATGCCAATTTTCTGAAAAGCACAAAAAAATTCCTGCTGTATACCAAGCCAATTTTCTGTTGTTTACCAGTTCAGACTAGGGCTTATCTTACTTGCAATATTTTAAAATTAGGTGCAATAGCTACATGCTGCACAAGTGTTGCAAAATATATAAAACAACTTGGTGCTGATATTTGCATTTTTTACTACATGAAACATTACTATGCACGGTGTAGCATATACAGTGCCTTGCAAAAGTATTGGGCCCCCTTGAACTTTTCAACCTGTTGCCACATTTCAGGCTTCAAACATAAGGATATAAAATTTTAATTTTTTTGGTGAAGAATCAACAACAAGTGGGACACAATTGTGAAGTGGAACAAAATTTATTGGATATTTTAAACTTTTGTAAAAAATAAAAAACTGAAAAGTGGGGTGTGCCAAATTATTCGGCCCCCTTAAGTTAATACTTTGTAGCGCCACCTTTTGCTGCGATTACAGCTGCAAGTCGCTTGGGGTATGTCTCTATCAGTTTTGCACATCGAGAGACTGAAATTCTTGCCCATTCTTCCTTGGAAAACAGCTCGAGCTCAGTGAGGTTGGATGAAGAGCGTTTGTGAACAGCAGTTTTCAGCTCTTTCCACAGATTCTCGATTGGATTCAGGTCTGGACTTTGAATTGGCCATTCTAACACCTGGATATGTTTGTTTGTGAACCATTCCATTGTAGATTTTGCTTTATGTTTGGGATAATTGTCTTGTTGGAAGATAAATCTCCGTCCCAGTCTCAGGTCTTTTGCAGACTCCAACAGGTTTTCTTCCAGAATGGTCCTGTATTTGGCTCCATCCATCTTCCCATCAATTTTAACCATCTTCCCTGTCCCTGCTGAAGAAAAGCAGGCCCAAATCATGATGCTGCCACCACCATGTTTGACACTGGGGATGGTGTGTTCAGGGTGATGAGCTGTGTTGCTTTTACGCCAAACATATCGTTTTGCATTGTGGCCAAAGAGTTCGATTTTGGTTTCATCTGACCAGAGCACCTTCTTCCACATGTTTGGTGTGTCTCCCACGTGGTTTGTGACTTTTTATGGATATCTTTGAGAAATAGCTTTCTTCTTGCCACTCTTCCATAGGCCAGATTTGTGCAGTGTACGACTGATTGTTGCCCTATGGACAGACTCTCCCACCTCAGCTGTAGATCTCTGCAGTTCATCCAGAGTGATCATGGGCCTCTTGGCTGCATCTCTGATCAGTCTTCTCCTTGTTTGAGATGAAAGTTTAGAGGGCCGGCCGGGTCTTTGTAGATTTGCAGTGGTATGATACTCCTTCCATTTCAATATGATCGCTTGCACAGTGCTCCTTGGGATGTTTAAAGTTTGGGAAATCTTTTTGTATCCAAATCCGGCTTTAAACTTCTCCACAACAGTATCACGGACTTGCCTGGTGTGTTCCTTGGTCTTCATGATGCTCTCTGCGCTTTAAACAGAACCCTGAGACTATCACAGAGCAGGTGCATTTATACGGAGACTTGATTACACACAGGTGGATTATATTTATCATCATCAGTCATTTAGGACAACATTGGATCATTCAGAGATCCTCACTGAACTTCTGGAGTGAGTTTGCAGCACTGAAAGTAAAGGGGCCGAATAATATTGCACGCCGCACTTTTCAGTTTTTTATTTTTTACAAAAGTTTAAAATAACCAATAAATTTCGTTCCACTTCACAATTGTGTCCCACTTGTTGTTGATTCTTCACCAAAAAATTTAAATTTTATATCTTTATGTTTGAAGTCTGAAATGTGGTAAAAGGTTGAAAAGTTCAGGGGGCCGAATACTTTCGCAAGGCACTGTAGGTCTATAGGATCCAATTCATTGGAGACCATTTAAAACAAATCTGTCATAGCTGTCATGGTTCTCTTCTGACTGAAACAATGATACTAATGTGAGCACAGCATATTTTCCCATAATTTTACCCATTTATGTATCAATACTGTGTTAAAAATTACATTGACCCCTTTATGACTGCAGATGTGCTTTTTTCGTGGAAGTCTATAAAGGGCCTTATTCCTAAACCAGAAGCACAGCATAAAATGCAGAAATCTGTTTTCTAGAACACCCAGTTCACAAACCCATTGACTACCAAAACACTGGGAAATACAGAAGTAGCAGAGTTAAAAACTTCTGCAACTGGATAAATTTCTGCAGCATGATATCTTATCACAGAAGACAACAAAAATCTATGAAAAGTCATCACACTGTAGCCATTTAACCAGTTGCAGAAGTTTGGGTTAACTCTGCTACATCTGTATGTCAAGTTTAGAGTTGTTAGGTAAAACCAGACACAGGCAAACTCTGATAAATTATAAGTGACGTATCTAAATTCAGTTATATATCTCTTATCCTCTAAGGATATATTTATTTGCATCAGTATTACATTAGTATTTCATCAGTTTTAAAGATCCATAATACTTATGGCCTGTCTTCTAGGAGATAACTGAAGAACATAAGAAATCCCCTTTAAATAACAGATGCAATAATAACCCAGTACTGATAACGATGACATTCTGATGCAATGTAACTGACATGTTTTATATTTATTTATTTGTATTTAAGCACAGCAGTGCGTTTTATGCAACAGAATGTTTTCAGCAATGTGTGGATGAGATAAGAAAAAAAATCATGCACTTTTCTGGGACTGCAACATTAGTGTTCATGTGGCAGCAAAAGTATTCTAAGGCTAAAAGCAAAAGACCGCAGCGGAAACACATTGCTTTTTTTTTTTTTTTTCAGCAATTTTCACAGAAAGTTTTCCACTGCTTCCATTATACCTATAGGGAGAACGACAGCGTTTTTGAAATTGCAGCATTTCAGATGCGGATTGTTTTCTGCAATGTGTGGATGGAATTAAATAGAATTCCATCCACTTTGCAGGTAATGTAAAACGCAAAGTGGGGACCCAGCCTTAACCATTTTGCTTATACACTTGTAAACCAAACCAAACTTTTCATTAGTTTTGACTGCAGTATAAATGTTTTCTATCTATATGAGAATGTCAGTTATAAGGTAATATTATGGAAATATCCAAGTTCTAATACCTGGGTGTAGTTAAAGTAGTGAAGAGTCCCACTGTGAACATAGCAAAAGGTTTACATGTATGTATATGCCTTTGATTATCAGCATATGTATATATGTACCTTTTAATAGAGGGAACCACTGGAGAATGGGTATGGAGTTGATGGTATGACCCTGACCTATGGATTTCTGGGTAGGGGAAGAGAGTGAGAGACTCTCAGCTAGGAGGAGGAAGGAGTGAGAAAGTCTCTTTCTCTCTCTGAGAAAGTAGAAGAGCGGTGAGGAGAAGATAGTAAGAAGAAAGAGAAGAGTGATGAGAAGTATGAGGAGAAGGTATTTGTAAAGGGTTTTAAGCCTTACCCTATGATAATTCCCACAGGAAAGTTACAAGATCACCCAGATGCCATTTATTTGGGAACTATAGCAGTTAGATCTTTTGTTGGATTCCTCTGTGTGCATACATTGGTTTATGGCTTTTATTAGATTTTTTTTTTTTTTCACAGACCAAGTACTGGTGCTTTGACTGATTTCTCAGCTATTCTTCCAATACCTTCTCTTGATAGCAGAAGAGCCAAGGAAGAGGTGGAAGAGGTATTGGGTCCCCCTAGTGTATCTCAGCAGCCTAGAAGGGTCACTTCCACACTGTCTACCAGGACCTGCACCAGCAACCGGACAAGCTGCTCTCACGTACCAAAAAACTATCATGAAATGGGTGATTTCTGCTGAAGAACGGCTCATTGTCACATTGAGGTAACTGAAACATACTGTCATATGCCCAACTCTGCAGAATACTAACATGTCAGTCTATCCCTGCTTTGTCAAATACCACTTTGTCATCCTTCATAGAGAGAGTACTATCAATCAGGAACTCTTTAACCCCTTTTTAATTATGGTATCTGGTCTGGAGCAGAGCGAGTACCATAAACATATAAAACAGCAGAGACCCTGAGAACATGGACTCGGTAATCCAAGCCTGAGTGATACTCCACAACTTCACTTCAATCCATGATGCCACCATATATGAGAATGTGGAGGGAACCTTTCCATCTGACGCGGTCTCTATAGAGCGGACACTGCTTAGAAGACCAGGATCAATGGGACTTAATTTTTAACTTTATGCAGACTACATTATGAGATCCGAGATTTCAGTTCCTTGGCAGCTTAAAGGGGTATTCCCATGACCACAAAAATTTTTAAATTTGTAAAAAATTAAAAGTTAAACATTTTTGCAAATATACTGTAAGTAATTTAACATTTTGCAGAGTTTTAAATATTTTCTCTAAATATCTTGTGGTCACAAGTTGTTGTCTTGATCGTTTGCCAGTGGATACGATCATAAATGGAGGACCTTTCTAAGGTCAGAAAGTCAGCTATAATTTCCTTATTGTGGCTGGCATATTTTCTGATACATGTAGTGTCCCTGCCTGATAAACCAGCTACAATAAGAAAATCATGGTTGCGTTCCTGAAAAGTCCCAGACCATAGAAAGTTTCTGCATTCGTGGTCGTATCCATTGGCAACCGATCAAGATAACGGATGTCACCACTAAGATGGTTAGAGTAAATCTTTAAAACTCTGCAGAATTTTTAGCTACTTATATTTGCAAAAATATTTAACTTTTAATTATCTACAAATATAAATATGATTATATTCATGGGAATACCCCTTTAGTGATCTGCTCTGGTCCTTTATGCCTTGATACAAGGGACCACTTTAACTGATTCTGAATTGCTTTTCATAGTTTAGGTACTGTTTTTTTTGGACTATAAGACGCACCGGACCATAAGACACACCTACGTTTTAGAGGAGGAAAATAGGGAAAAAATTTTGAAGCAAAAAAAAATGTGGTAAAACATTTAATATATGGGAGTTGTAGTTTTGCAACAGCTGCAAGGCCACATTGACAGGTGGTCCTGCAGCTGTACGGGGAAGCACAGGGCATCTTTTTTTGCGGGGTCAGGTGTACTTTTTAGTTGTACCATTTTGGGTACTTTCTTTGATCCATTTTCATTCAAATCAGAGGCGAAACAGTGAAAAAAAAAAGAACTTTTGATTTTTTTCCCCGCTACGTTTCTAGACCAGCATTTTCGGACACAGGGACACCTAATGTGTGTGTGTTTCACAGTAATTTTCTACTTTTAGATTTATTCTAGGGAAAGGGGTGATTTAGAACTTTTAATTTTTTATTTATTTATTTTTAGATTTATTTATTTATTTATTTTAATTAGCCCTCCTAGGGGGCTTGAACCTGCAATCATTTGATTGCAAGTCCCATATACTGTAATAGTCCCATAGACAGCCGCAATAGTAATATTTCTATGACAGGCCTGGGAGCCTTCATTAGGCTCCAGGCTGTCACAGGAACAGGACAACTCCCGCGATCGGGCCGCACGGGAGCCATCCTGCAACAAGAAAGGTACGGGGCCGTACCTTAGTAGGCTCACAGGTAGTAATGCAGCACAACGGATGCAGGGAGGTTCACACTGCTGGGTCACCCTCTTAGCCCAGGGCCCGCAGCATTGCCCCACTCCTGCCGCTGCAGCCAGCAGCAGCAGGAGTGGGGCAATGCTGCGACCCCGCTCCCCCCCCATCAAAACACTTCACATTCAGACTATAAGACACACCCCCATTTTCCTCCCAAATTTGGGGGAAAAAAGAGCATCTTATAGTCCGAAAAATATGGTAAGTAAGTTTTGTTTTCTTCTGTTAAGTTTAGTTTAAGTTAGTGTTAGAACTCAAACAATTACGATCCTTGATGAGGGTTGGGAGATTACCAAAAAAAAGTTTATTTTCTGTTTTAATCAATCTATATTTTTTTTACAATATTAATAATTTTTCATTATATCTTGCAAAAATTTGAAAAAAAAAAATCAGCTCAAACTATTTTTATTTTTTTTTCCTGTTTTTAAAAGTAATTTTTTACTATTACTAGATTTTTTAAAAAAGTTTTGAGTAGTCAATTTTGGAAAAAATAACATCCAATACCTCATTACCGAGAGCTTTTTTTTTAAAGAAATATAAAGTGTGTAAGCAGGGTCGGACTGGCCCACCGGGGAACCGGTGAATCCCCCGGTGGGCCCCGAGCCCCGACTATTACTCCTCACCTCATGGGGGCCCGATCGGGATCCTGACCATCCCGATCGGGCCCCTGACCAGCGGCGTAACGATCGCAGTCGCAGGGGGCGCGACCGCGACCGGACCCGGCAGGGTACGGGGCCCGCGGCCAGCTGGCGATGGCTGGGCCCCGGACCACTATGATAGCGGTCGGGGAAAGCCTGGTTCCCAGTCCGTTATACATACTGTTATTGGAAAGGGACCCTGGCATATTGCAGGCCCCTTTCCAATAGATGGTAGGGCAGGGCGCCCAGGGGAGGTGACTGAAAATAATAAACACATATTCTCACCTCTCCGGGGCACAGCGTCCTCTCCGGCGCTCCTCCGTCATGTGACTGAGGCCTGTGATTAGGCCCCGGCGGTCACATGGGGCGCGGCCGCGTAATGACGTCAGTGCGACCCCACGTGACCGTTGAGACCCAATCACAGGCCTCAGCAGCGACGTCGGAAGAGGGCCTGAAGACGCTGAAGACGGCAGGATGGAGCGAGGATGCCAAGGAAAGGTAAGACAAGGTGAGTATGAATGTTTGTTAATTTTAATCACTTCCCCTGGGCCTCCGATTATTATACTCTGGGGTCTGAGGAGACCCCAGAATATAGTAATAGCACTGAAGCGGAGCGGGAGGGAGCTATTGGGCGCATATAATACTGGGTGGGGGCCACTATGGAGCTTATAATACTGGGTGGGGGCCACTGTGGAGCTTATAATACTGGGTGGGGGCCGCTATGGAGCTTATAATACTGGGTGGGGGCCACTGTGGAGCTTATAATACTGGGTGGGGGCCGCTATGGAGCTTATAATACTGGGTGGGGGCCACTGTGGAGCTTATAATATTGGGTGGGGGCCACTGTGGAGCTTATAATACTGGGTGGGGGCCACTGTGGAGCTTATAATACAGGGTGGGGGCCACTGTGGACCTTATAATACAGGGTGGGGGCCACTGTGGAGCTTATAATACTGGTTGGGGGTCACTGTGGAGTTTATACTCCATACAGTGGCTCCTTCATTTTTTTTAAATTACACCGGGGCAGGTGAAAAAAACAAAACAAAAAAAACCCCTCACAAACTTTCTTTCCTGTCCCCAGTGTCTCCCAGAGCAGTTCGGTCCTGCAGTTCTGTTTTCTTCCAGCGCAAGTTCCCCCTGCACATGACTACCTGTGACGTCACGTGACCCCTGAGGCCAATCAGTGGCCTAAGGGAAGGGACCTGTGACGTCACAGCCAGTGAGGAATTCCGGCAAAAAGAAGACAGCAGAGCTGCAGGACCGGACCGTGCTGGGAGGACACCGGAGCCCCGGAGACAGGTGAGTATGTTTAGCATGTTTTTTTCAGGGGGCGGGGTGGTAGGGGGGGATTCACCTCCCCCAGACTAATTATAAAAAAGAAAAAAATTATACTGGACAACCTCTTTAAAGTGTGGCGCATTAGGGGGGCCCTGGGGGGTATATTAAAGGGGTTGTCCAGGCATAATTTGTTATGGTTTATCCTCAGGATAGGCCATAGATACCTGATCTGTAGGGGGCTGACCCCGGACCGATCAGCTGTACGGAGCCACTTCTGATGCCCGTCCTGTACACAATAGAGGGCCAGAAGCAGAAAGCTCTGTCCACTGTATATTAGCCGGGCACCTTCACTGTATCTCAGCACTTATTGAAGTCAGTAGGAGCTGAGCTGCAGTGAAGGCACCGGGCTGCTATACAGCGGATGGAGCTTTCTGCTTCCGGCCCTGTGTTGTATACAGAACGGTTGCAGGAAGTGGCTCCGAACAGCTGATGGGGCCGTGTGTCAGCCCTCTACCGATCAGGTATTTATGGCCTATCCTGAGCATAGGCCATAAAAAAGATTAACCCTGGACAACCCCTTTAATATGCCCCACATAGTTTAATGTCCCCCCCACAGGATGTTAGCCCCCATCACTGCTCCCACACAATATAATGACCCCATCACTGTTCCCATACAGTATGGGGGACCAGTGAAGAGGCCACTATATGGGGGGACCAGTGAAGTGACCATAGAAAAATTTTGCCCAGACAACCCCTTAAAAGAGGTTGTCCATAAACTGGAGCGACCACTGTGTCGGTCACCAGGGAGGTGTAAAAATAAGAAAATTTTTAAAAAAGCATACTCACCTGTCCCCAGCACCCCGTGTTCCCCTGCCTGTGTCTGTTCGGTCTCATGGCGGCACCTCATTTCTGGAAATCCTGTACCTAATTGGTCTTAGCGATCACATGAGGTGCAGGACTCCCAGCAAGGAGTCGCCGGCATGAGACTGAATGGACACTGGCAGCAGACAATGGAGCGCCAGGGACAGGTGAGTATGCTTTTTAATTTACTTATTTTTTACTTTACACCTCCCGCCAGCCACATGGGTTGCTCCAATTCCTGGACAACCTCTTTAAAGGATTTATCCATCTTTCTAATATTGATGGCCTGTCCTTAGGATAGGCCATCAATATTACATCTACGATGATACAACAGCCAGGACCTCTGCAGATCAGCTTTTCCAGGACAATGCGGCTACAGGTAAAGGTAGCAATTCTAAGAGCCATGCTGTTCACTTGCCATACAAGGTGCAGCAGTAGGTTTAGGTAGTGCAGTAGTGTACATGGTATAGTGGGTGAGCAGCATGGCTCCCGGCATGTTATTACCTTTAGCCGCCCTGTCTCGGTACCGCTGATCTGCAGGGGTTCTGATGGTGGGCCCCTAGAAACAATTCCACTGGTGGGCCCTAGACATCCCAGTCCGACACTGTGTGTAAGTATCTGTGCTTGTGAAGTAATGTGGCCAAACTGTACAACAGACAGATGCCTTTATCTCACAAGTGTACAGTAGAGCTGCATTACTTATGATATTCAACAATACAAATGGAAATACTTCATTTTACACAGTGTATGATACCCATTTCCCTTTTCTTTGTTTTGGGCCTCAAAATATAATGCATCAAGTGGCGGTTATTTTGCTGCCTTAAACAATGGAACCACATATGAAGACGTACGTAACTATATAAAAAAAAAAAAACTGTAAAAAAACAACCGACACAGGAATAAAATAAAATAATTATTTTCTTGTTACATCAACATATTGCAAACAACAATGTTCACATCAGATAAAAATAGTAAAAACATTATAAAAAAAATTTAAACTCTCAGTTAAATTCAGCAAATCACAGTAATTTATGGTGATGGCTGCACCACCAGAACTTCCCTACACTTGTTTGCGTCTTGCAGTTGTGCTGAACCTTTGCATATAGCAGAGGTAGAGGTATGTATAGGCCTCGGTTGTGAGTAGGCCAGGGCAGCTCCAGAAAGCCCATAATGACCAGCTAAAGAGCCAGGATGGGAGTAGTTTAGAGAAGCTCCAGTCGGTGGTATGAGTTGCCACTAGTGAGGAAGAACAATAAGTTCCATCCTTTGTGAAGGATCCCTGTAGTGGCATGCTGATGCTGATCCTACTTTGGTTGTGGCCTCCAACTGGTCATTGTGATGGAGCTGCCAGAGGTTGATGTAGCCACAAGCATTGGTATTAATGGCGCTCTACATCCTGAGGTGAAGATGATTCAGAATCTCGCAGAGGCAGGAGATAAGAGATCTCAGAAAGATTCCCTTTTCAATCTCCTCCATGGCTCAGTTTATGTGTCCCGGGACTATCACCTTAATTATGTTTCTTGTGGAGTTGGACTCAGTAGGTTGATTTCTTGAGGAAGTCCAAGTATTTGACTCTCTTGACATTGTAGGAACCTCCTCCACATCCATTGGTGACAGTTACTTTCCCTGACCCCTCAATCATTAAGAGGTCTGAATTTTCTCCTTCATCCTGCAACGGATCATCCAGAAGAGAATCCTCAGTCCTTTTTTTCTTAATGGAAAAAAATTACAATTAATCCGTTCCCACCGCAGTCATTTATCGTTTTGATTTTCAATTTTTACTTCCTGCCTTGTGAATGTCATACAATTTTATTTTTCAAAATGGGTTCACTGCAAGTCGTTTTGATTACAGTACTACCAAATTTTGAACTTTGAAAAAAATACAAACTTAAGTTTTTATATTTATAAATACAGGCTGCATAAGGTGTCTTTATGCAGGGCCAATTCTACATTTTATTTATACAATTTTAGAGAATATCTTGAACCATTTCAAGACATCTTGTACCATTTCAAGTAAACACTGTGAGTTACACTAGGTTCACACCTGTGTTCGGGTTTCCATTCGGAGAGTCCACTTGGGGACCCCCCAAACGGAAACCTAATCCACTTAAAAAAGCGGTTATCTGCTATAATGGAGTCTGCCGTGTTTCCACCCGAAAAGGGCACAAAATGCGGAGAGAAAAACACTGCATGCAGCACTTTTTTCTCTGCATTTTTTAAATGGTTTCGGGGACAGAAACCCCGAACGTGTACCAGGCGCAGGTGTGAACCCAGCCTTACCTTGTAATGAGACAGGTTTTAGCAAAATCATTATGTGCACTACAACCTTGATTAATGCCTACAAACATTAGGAAATAACCCTGTAAGGGAATTGCTATTTAAGCAATTCCCCAGTGCTGCTGCTGAAACGAGGGAAGAAGGGAACGACAGAGACAGTGAGCCCTAAACTCTACCCAGACCCTGTCCCTACCTAATTACCACAACTGTCCTAATGACAGGGACAACTGGGCGGCAATCCCTTCTCTGAATAAGTGTACACAGAACAAGACAAGACAAACAACATAGAAGCAGAGTCAGCAAGCCGAGGTCAAACCAGATAGACAAACAGTACCAAATCGAAATCCAAGAGAATAGTCAAAGGGTAAACCAGAGGACAGGAATATGAATACAGGTAACAAACAGCAAGAGAAGCGCTTAGCAAGGGACAAGTCTCAATAGCCAGCAAACATGTGTGAGCAGATGACCTGTTTATAGGAAGTCCACAATCTGTCCCAGACTTGATTGGTAGATAGGCTGTCAATCACACCAGCAAAGCTAATATTAACTGTTTGAGGAGCGGAGGGAAACAAAGCTGCAGGCGATGGGTGTGGTGAAAATTCAATTACAGAGAAGAGGTAATAGAGCAGTGTTCAGACAGAGCAACAAGAACCCTAAGCAAGGAATCAAACTGAACACGCCTCCTGCACCACACTGTGTGAGCAGAGGGTGGTGCAGAGACCCAAACAGGCAGAGAAGTTACAGACCCGTGTTAAACCTACTACCACCATCATACATACTGCACCAGTCTTGGAGAACTAGAAGATAAATGTGCTAAATACATATAACATTATAAATGTTTTTTTTGAGTGCTCAACATACCATTTCTAAAAACATTACTCAATTTTTTAAATATATACAGTGCTGGCCAAAAGTATTGGCACTCCTGCAATTCTGTCAGCTAATACTCAATTTCTTCCAGAAAATGATTGCAATCACAAATGCTTTGGTAATAATATCTTCATTTATTTTGCTTGCAATGAAAAAACACAAAAGAGAATGAAAAAAAAAGTCAAATCATTGATCATTTTACACAAAACTCCAAAAATGGGCCGGACAAAAGTATTGGCACCCTCAGCCTAATACTTAGTAGCACAGCCTTTAGACAAAATAACTGTGAACAACCGCTTCCGGTAACCATCAATGAGTTTCTTACAATGCTCTGCTGGAATTTTAGACCATTCTTCTTTGGCAAATTTCTCCAGGTCCCTGAGATTTGAACGGTGCCTTCTCCAAACTGCCATTTTGAGATCTCTCCACAGGTGTTCTATGGGATTCAGGTCTGGACTCATTGCTGGCCACTTTAGAAGTCTCCAGTGCTTTCTCTCAAACCATTTTCTAGTGCTTTTTGAAGTGTGTTTTGGGTCATTGTCCTGCTGGAAGACCCATGACCTCTGAGGGAGACCCAGCTTTCTCACACTGGGCCCTACGTTATGCTGCAAAATTTGTTGGTAGTCTTCAGACTTCATAATGCCATGCACACGGTCAAGCAGTCCAGTGCCAGAGGCAGCAAAGCAACCCCAAAACATCAGGGAACCTCCGCCATGTTTGACTGTAGGGACCGTGTTCTTTTCTTTGAAGGCCTCTTTTTTTTTTCCTGTAAACTCTATGTTGATGCCTTTTCCCAAAAAGCTCTACTTTTGTCTCATCTGACCAGAGAACATTCTTCCAAAAAGTTTTTGGCTTTCTCAGGAAAGTTTTGGCAAACTCCAGCCTGGCTTTTTTATGTCTCTGGGTCAGAAGTGGGGTCTTCCTGGGTATCCTACCATAGAGTCCCTTTTCATTCAGACACCGACGGATAGTACGGGTTGACACTGTTGTACCCTCGGACTGCAGGGCAGCTAGAACTTGTTTGGATGTTAGTCGAGGTTCTTTAGCCACCATCCGCACAATCTTTCGTTGAAATCTCTCAATTTTTCTTTTCCGTCCACATCTAGGGAGGCTAGCCACAGTGCCATGGGCTTTAAACTTCTTGATGACACTGCGCACGGTAGACACAGGAACATTCAGGTCTTTGGAGATGGACTTGTAGCCTTGAGATTGCTCATGCTTCCTCACAATTTTGCTTCTCAAGTCCTCAGACAGTTCTTTGGTCTTCTTACTTTTCTCCATGCTCAATATGGTACACACAAGGACACAGGACAGAGGTTGAGTCAACTTTAATCCATTTCAACTGGCTGCAAGTGTGATTTAGTTATTGCCACCACCTGTTATGTGCCACAGGTAAGTAACAGGTGCTGTTAATTACACAAATTAGAGAAGCATCACATGATTTTTCAAAGGGTGCCAATATTTTTGTCCACCCCCTTTTTTATGTTTGGTGTGGAATTATATCCAATTTGGCTTTTTGACAATTCTTTTTGTGGTTTTCCATTGAAGACAAATTAAATGAAGATATTATTAACAAAGCATTTGTGATTGCAATAATTTTCTGGAAGAAATTGAGTATTATCTGACAGAATTGCAGGGGTGCCAATACTTTTGGCCAGCACTGTACAACTACCTATTTCTTTGCAGCAGAGATCACAAGCAAACATTTAACAAAAATTCTAATTTGTAACTAAAGTACATGATCAAGTAACTTTTCTGCAAACAAAATGTACTTTCCAGAAAAGTGTAAGATGTCAGCGTTAATACATATGTCTACATTTATCGGTATTAAAGAAATTACAAAATTGCAGAAATGTGCCATTGAATTTTACCCCTCTATGTGAAAGAGAACAAGGTACAGTATGCTCTCTGATTGGAGAGGTGATAACATAGACAGAAGTCCATGTCACTCTTCCATTTAGGGTCACTTACAGTTTATGTAGAGAGGAGGATGTATTTCCAGTCTTCCTGCAGCCTGCAGCTCATCCCCCTCTACAAACTTTCCTTCTCCACGCTGTCCAATATTTCTAGATCTATAAGAGCTATCAACATATTGCTACTTCAGTAGCCATGGACGTATATAATCTGTCCTTGCTACTAATGCCAATATTTCTGGATCTGTAAGGGCTGATCATGAAGATAGCACTTACATATCTGGAGTAAATAGCCCAAGAGCTCAGGATCAATAAGGGGTATCAATGTGATCCTGCATTCATTTTAAAGATAATCTCATTTTTAACCCTTTAATGCAAAATGATGTACCGGCACATCATGGGAGTGAGTGCCTAATGGCAAAATGACGTACTGATACGTCATTTTAATTTCACCAGCTCAGAAGCTGTGCGGGTGACATCGAGAGCAGGTGTCGGATGTAAGCAACAGCAGACACCCATGTGTAACACCCACGGCCAGAGCTGGGATCCTGTCGCGGATGTTAACACCTTAGATGCTACGGTCAAACATGACTGCGGAATCCAAGGGATTGCGCATTAATAATGTCACCACCGGCACCCCCCGCGACGAAATCGGGTCATATGTGCCTATCAATAAAAAACACAGGTTGTCCCGCAAAAAATAAGCACTCAACCAACTCTCTAAACTGAAAAATAAAAATGTTACGCCTCTCAGAAGATGGTGATGCAAAGATAATTGATTTCTTTCCCCAAATGGATTTTTGGTCTGCAAAATTAGTATCGCATAAAATAACAATATAAGGCTGAGGCCCCACGTTGCAGAAACGCAGATTCTTTTGTTGCAGATTTTGTTGCGGTTTTTTGAGCCAAAGCCAATAATGGCTGCAATAAGAATGGGAAATATATAGGAAGTTCTTATACTTCTACCTTCTGCTCAATCCACTCCTGGCTTTGGCTCAAAAAACCGCAACAAAATCTGCAACAAAAAAAGCTGCTTTTCCGTAACGTAGGACCGTAGCTTAAATGAGGTATCGCTGTAATAGTACCAACCTGCAGAAAAAAGGTAACATGTTACTTATGCTGTACGCTGCATGTCGAAAAATTTAAAAGGTAAAACGCAATGCCAGAATTGGTGGGTTTTTTTTAATCCACCAAATGAAGAGTTAATAAAATGTATTCAATAAGTTATAGGCACCCAAAACTGATGTCATTACAAAATGCATCTCATCCCACAAAAAAACAGCCATCATATGGCTACATCACCAAAAAAAATAAAGAAAATATAGCTTGTACAATGTGAAGACAAAATACCCCAAAATCGCCAAATCATTAGAACAAAACTGGCTGCGGCAGGAAGGAAATGAATAAACTGTGCAAGTGTATATCAGGGTACACCCCAGATTTAGAGCTTACAAGGGAAAATACACCAGAAGTGACCCCCAGAGTGACCCCGCCAATCATAGGAACTAGTGGGTAAATAGTACGGAATTTGGTGTTCCCAATGCACTCCGCACAGCTTACACATTCACTGTTCACCATCTGCTGTGCATTCCAGCCTGGGATACTAAAGCTCTCTACACCCCTTGATAAATTCTTTGAGGGGTGCAGTTTTCGCAATGGGGTCACTCCTTAGGGGATTCCACTTTTCTGGCGCCTTAGAGGCTGCAAACATGACATGGTGTCCAGATAAAAAAACATCTAAATCTGCAATGCAAAAGCCACACAGTGCCCCTTCCCTTCTTCCCCCTGCTGTGTGCCCAAACTGCAGTTTATGCCCACATATATGACACCTGTGTACCCAGGATAACGTACTGAATGTCATATCTGAATATAAACTGATATTTGGGCACACAACCAGGCACAGAAGGGAGGGAGCGTTATTTGGTTTTGGGTGCACAGATTTAGACCCCATGACACTTTTGCGGAACTCTTGAAATGCCAGTTGAAATTCCCTAACACATGACCCCATTTTGGAAACTGAAGGAATTTATCTTGGGGTACAGTGAGCAATTTTAACCCCCATGTCCTGCTATAATTTAAAGAAATGAATACGCAGCTGATGGTGAAAGGTGAAAATGACAATTTTTCCAGGAATACATCATTTCAGTGTGTAATATGTTGTGCCCGGGTTTGTAGTTTCCAAAGTGGGGTTACATGTCTGTGGATTCCACTTTACTGGCAATTCAGGGGCTCTGCAAAAGTGGCATGATGTCCAAAAACCAAAATAGCATTCCTTCCCGGCTGTGCAAAATAGCAGTTTATACCCACACATGACTTTGTTAAGTACGTTATCCTGGGTACAACAGTGTCATACATGTGGGCATAAACTTCTGTTTGGGCACACAATAGGGCACACATGTGAATGAGACCTGTGTGCTTTTAGACAACTAATTTAGATGTTGGTTTTTGGATGCCATGTAACGTTTGCAGATACCCTAAAATTGCACTACAAAATAGGGTCACGTCTTGGGGAATTCCAGTTTACTGGCACCTCTGGGGCTCTGCAAAAACAAGAAAATCCCTCTAAATCTATACTCCAAAAGCTAAAAAGCGCAGTGCTCATTCCCTTCTGAGTCCTGCTGTGTGCCCAAGCAGCTGTTTACACCCATACATACAACTTTTTTGTCCCCTCGATAGCCCACTTAATAGTTTTAGGAGTGTATGTCTCTGATGACACAAAGTGTGCGCAACATATTGCAAATTTCCCTTTGTACATTAATTTTTGGGAAGCACTCTTAGGCTCAAAATGATAATACCCCTTGAGAAATTTCTTGAGGGGTGTAGTTTCTAAAATGGGGTCACTTTTTGGGAGATTCCACTGTATTGGTACTTTAGGGGCTCTGCAAATGCGACATGCAGGGACGGTTTTAGACAAAGTGGGGCCCTGGGCAAAATTAAAAGTGGGGTCCCAAATGCTGATATGCAAACAACACCATCGTCTTGCAGTGGCAACCCCTATAATAACGCCTCCTTTTTGCCAACAAAAAAGTAATAACAAGCCCCTTTTACCACACACAATTCAAATGAGCACCTTTGTTACCACCTAATAGATTTTTGCACCCAGTCATCAGTTATTCTAGCGCCTCCTTATAAATAATAGTCCCTGCTTATAAATAATATTACACCTTTATTAGTAATAGCTCCCTTATAAATGATAAATAGTGCCCTGTATCAGTAATATTCCCCCTTATCAGTAACAGTCACCCCGTAAAAATAATACTGCTCCCTTAAATAATAGCCCTCTCATAAATAGTTTCCCATATAAATAATAGTCCCCATTATCACTAATAGCCCCCTTTATAAATAAGCCCACTTAATTATACCCCCCTTATACTGTAAATAGTTCCCCTCTTATAAATAATAGCTCCCCCCCTTATAATGGATGCCTTATATATAATAGTTTCCCCCTTATAAATAATAGCCCGTCTTATAAATAATAGTTCTCCCTTATAATAGCCCCCTCATATTTAAGTTTCCCAATTATATATAGTAACCCACCCTTATATATAATAGTTCTCCGTTATATAGTGTTGGACTGAAGGGCCTTAGGCCCACCAGATGAACTTGTTCTGGGGCCCCACCCAACAGCTTCCTAATAACCTACACCACGGCTCCTTCACTGAAGTCTTACATATGTGCTGACTATCTGGTGTTACTGAGTATGTTCCCAGTATAGTCAGCCCCTGTACAGTACTGTGCAGGTCCCTATAGTACTGTGCAGGCCCTAATAACTCCATGGCCGGTTCATGCACAGTACTGTATGGGGATTGACATGGCCATGGAGCACTACACGTACAGTATGTGCAAGATTATAGTGAGGGAGCTGTGATGCAGACATAGCACGTAGGGCCGCCAGCAGGAGTTTTGAGCCCCCCCCCCCACAGTATAATACTCCTCATGGTATATAATGCTCCATGGTATAAAATGCTCCCCTGAGCCCTCCACAGTTTCCCCACATGGTATATAATGCTCCACACAGTATATTACCTCTTAGTGGCCCCAGACAGTACAATATGCTCCCCAGCAGTCCCACACAATATAATATGCTCCATACAGTATAATATGCATACCACAGTGCCCCCCCAGTATAATGCTCCACAGTGGCCTAACACAGTATAACATGCTCCACAATGGCCTCCACACAGTATAATATACTGCCCAGAGGGGTTCCCCCAGTATAATGCTCCACAGTGCTCTCCCACAGTATAATATGCTCCCCACAGTCCCGCCAATATAATGCTCTACAATGGCCCCACAGAGTATAATATGCTCCCAAGAAGCCCCACACAATATAATAAACTCCACAGTGGCCCCACACAGTATTACAGGCTCCCCACACTACCCCTTCTTCCCCCAGTATAAAGCTCCACAGTGGCCCATAGTATAATATGCTCCCCATAGGGCCCCCGCTAGTATAATGCTCCACAGTGCCCCCCAGTATTTTGCTTCACAGTGGCCCCACGCAATATATTATGCTCCCCAGAGTGTCCCCCCAGTATAATGCTCCACAGAGGCCCCATACAGTATAATATGCTATCCAGAGGGGGCCCCCATTATAATGCTCCACAGTGGCCCTATACAGTATAATATGGTATCCAGAGGGACCCCCCCAGTATAATGCGCCACAGTGTCCTACAGACTCCCTTAGTGCTAGTATTATATTATACTCTGGGACCCCAGAGTATAATTATCGAAGGCCCGGGGGAGGTAAGAGAAAATAACAAACAGTTATACTTACCTTGCTTACCTCTCCTTGGCCTCCTCACACTGCTCCGCTATGCCCGCCGGCTCTGGCCTCTTAACTGCGGCTGACGTCACACGTTCTGGACATCACCACTGAGGCCCCACATGATCGCTGAGGCCTGGCCTCAGCGGTGATGTCCGGAACACCAGAAAATGACGTCGGACGCAAGGACAGGTGAGTACAAATATTTGTTATTTTTTACTCACCTCGGAAAGGGGCCCTGTGGCACATGACGTTGGGTCCCTTTCTGTTATCGATATGGCCGGTCCTGACTCCGGGATCCTGACTCCCGGGGGCCCCTTTGGGGTCGGGGCCCTGGGCAATTGCCCAGTTTGCCCCCCCCCCCCCAATGCTGGCCCTGGCGACATGGCACCTGAAAACTATTCCAGCAAAATCTGCCCTCCAAAAGCCAAATAGCGCTCTCTGTCCATTCTGAGCCCCACCATGTACCCATACAGAAGTTTATGACTACATATGGGGTATTCCCGTATTCAGGAGAAGTTGTGTAACAAACTGTCGGGAGCTTTTTCCTCCTTAACCCAATGTAAGAATGAAAAATCTGAGACTAAATGGATGGTTTATAGGAAAAAATTAATTAATTATTCAATTTTTTAGGTCCCAATGCTAATACAATCTGTGAAACAGCTGTGAGGTCAAAATGCTCACAATACCCCTTGATAAATTGTATAAGGGGTGTAGTTTCCAAAATGGGGTCACTTTTTAGGCGTTTCCATTGTAGTGGTACTTTAGGGGCTCTTCAAATATGACATGGCACCCAAAAAATATTCCAGCAAAATCTACCCTCCAAAAGTCAAATAACACTCTTTCCGTTCTGAGCCTTGCCATGTACCCATAGAGCAGTTTACAACTACATATATTCACGTGTTCAGGAGCATTTGTTTAACTAACTGTGGTGTGTTTTTTGTTCATTAACCCCTTGTAAAAATGAGAAATTTGAGGCTAAATTGACAGTTAATTGGAAAAAAAAAGTAATTTTTCATTTTTATGTCCCAGTGTTAATAAAAACTGTGGAACAGCTGTGGCGTCAAAATGCTCACTATACCCCTTGATATGCTCTGTGAGGTGTGTAGTTTCCCAAACGGGGTCACTTTTGGGGGTTTCCATTGTAATGGTACTCTAGTTGCTCTGCAAATGCGACATGGCATCTGAAAACTGTTCCAGCAAAATCTTCAGCAAATGCCAAGTGTCGCTCCTTTCGTTCCATGCGCTGCTGTGTGCCCAAACATCAGTTTACACCCACATGTTGGGTATTTCTGTGCTCGGGAGAAATTGCATGACAAACTGTGAGATGCATTTTCTCATTTAACCCTTTGTGAATGTGTTAATTTTAGGGCTAAATTAATGTATTATTTAAAAAAAAAGGTCTAAATTTCACCTCCATATTGTTTTAATTCCCGTGAAATGCTAAAAGGGTTAACAAATTTCCGAAATGCTGTTTTGAATTATTTGAGGAGTGCAGTTTTGAAAATGCGGTAATTTATGGGGGTTTCTAATATATAGGCGTTTATAATCCTCTTCAGAACTGAAGTGGCCCCTAACAAACTAGTTTGGGAAATTTTCTTGTAAATCTGGAAAATCGCTGTTACATTTGTAAGCCTAACATCCAAAATAAATTAAAGGATGATTAAAAGATGATGCCAATATGATATTTATTAATGTATTTGGGTGGCATGACTGATCGGCAGAGCATTTCACATTTCGAAAATTGTGATTTTTTTCCATCAAATTCCCTATTTTTATAAATAAATAGAAAAATATTAACCAGTGTTTGCCACTAACATGAAGTACAGCATCTCAAAGTTATTGCCATATAAAGTGACACATGTCAGTTTTGAAAAATGAGGCCTGGTCATTAAAGCACTTTTAGGCCGAGTCCTTAAGGGGTTAAAGTCATACAGGATCATGATTTTAGCCATTACACATCCTGTGTAATTAGCAATTTGAAATACTGTTAAGAATTGAGATCTACAGGTTTACAGGACTTACAGATCTGAATTTCTGACAGCCCTTACAGCCATTAGCAGTTAAAACACTATCATCATGATTCTGGTATCATTTTTCGATTTTTGTTTTTTGTCTCCCTGGCTTCCAAACCCCATAATTTTCTTATTTTTCCATTCACAGAGCCATATGAGGGCTTAATGTTTGTGGGACAAATTGTACTTCGTAATGGTACCAGTTAATATTCCATACAATATAATGGGAAAAAAGATTAAGAATGAGGTGGATTTGGAGAAAAACAGTGTTCATGCGACTTTATTATGGGCTACATTTGTACGCATTTACTGTGCAGCCAAAATGACATCCAAAACTTATAAAACAGTTACAGTGTCAGAATATGGTGACTCCAAGAATTTTTTTTAATTTTTATTTCTGTGTACAGGGGTGAAGAGGGTGTCTTTTTTTGCAAGGCCAGATGTACATTTTAGGTATAATATTTTGGGGCATGTCTCTTGCTTTGATCACTTTTTATTCATATTTTTAAGAGAGATACAAAAAAATCAAAAAACAGCGATTCGACTTTTAATTTTTTTTTCCCGCTATGGCATTCACCGTATGGGGAAAAAAGTTTTATAAGTTTGTGCACAAGGCGTTTTCAGACACCGGTATACCAAATGTATCTGTGTTTTACTTTATTTATTTTTTTTACTTTTACTGTATATGTGTTCTAGGGAAAGGGGTTGATTTGAATTTTTGTATTCATTTTATTTTTTTTTAATTATATTTATCAGACCCAGGTGGTCTGATCACTAATGCAATGCAATACAATGCTAATGCATTACTGTTTGCCAGCAGTTCTATTACAGGCTGTATAGAGCACCCTGTAATAGAACATAATGCCAGAAAAGCCTGGGAGCCTTCAATAGGCCCCCGGCTGTCAAGGCAACAGAACGCTGACTCAGCTCTCTTTCCAGGAACCAGTATTTGTGGCCAAAATGGCAGCGCCCATGTGCCACCAGGAAACTAGTGCCAGGGGCCTCAATGTCCACGATCAGTGCAGGCAGGGGGTTTGTGTAGTATAATAATATTTAAATAGTACAGCAGATGTGGGGAAATAGTTAAAGACATTCTCATCTCATCTCTCCTTTAAAATGAATTCAGGATCATATTGATAGCCCTCAGAGATCCCGAGATATTGGCATTGGTAAAGGAAAAGGGTTAAAAATGTACTCCTCTGAATTATATCAGTGTAGTCTGTCTCTAAAGAAAAATAAAATTGTATGATTTGTTTGTAGTACTATCAAATGCATTCATAGGGGCGCTGAAACAGACTAAGCATGGCATCATTTAATTTTGGGATCGACAGGCTCAGATCCAAGATTGGTTATGGGTCAAACAAGTTCATTACAAACCACACCTTAAAATGGCTTAAAACATAGTGCAGAACACTTTCAGGACTACCAGATAGAGTATCTATCTATCTAATTTATAGCTCTCTAAGGTAAACACAGCCGAAGTTATGTCAAAGTGACATTATTATAGTCTGTGGTCTCTTTAGACCCCAGGGTATAATAGTTTGAGGTCCAGGGGAGGTATAAAAATAAACAAAAAATAAATAAACCACAAAACATTTATACTCTCCTTCCATTATCTCTTTTGGGCCTCCTCGCGACATCTGGTGCTCTCTCTATCCTTGCTTGGTGACAATATGCACCCAGTGTCATGACGCTCCACCTGCCCATGTGACCACTGGTGGCCAATCACAGACCTCAGTGGTGACCCTGGGCACATAAAGTCACCAGGAGAGCTCCCGATGCTGTGAGGAGTTTCAAAAGGGGTAACGGAAGGTATGAATGTTTGTTTTTTTTTTTTGTCACCTCCCCTGGGCCACCACCTATTATACGGAAGAGACCCCATGGTATAATGCGGCGGCCATTTTAGTTTGCTCGAGACAAATCTCCATTTTTTTCAGTTTCGTAAAAAAAAACTAAATTTTAAATATGTGAGTCAATGCTGTCTCGTATGAGTCGATTTGTCCCGCTGTATTAACTGTCCAGGTATCTTTTTTTTTTTTATATCACCTTTTATTTTACAAATTTCCATATAAAACCAAAGACAAATACATCATATAAAAGTAACATAGCCAAATATAAAAGACCATTCCTATCATCCCAACACCCCCCTACAAAACTTACCCTCATCCAATCTACCTTAGGTGTCTCCACAGAGAAAGATAACTTTTTTCCAAATACATGACCTTACATACCTCGTTAAACCACATTCCCAATACAGGGGATGATGAGATATCTGTAACACCAATTAAAAAAAAAAAAAAAAAAGGAATTGTACTATCGAAAAATAACCGAAACTGAACATCAACTTGGATAACCAATGTGATTTTGTGCACACTGGTTATTTCGGTTATTACAATATTCAGTAGGTTCCATCCATAGTTTAGTTCGGACCAAACACATCCAATCCGAAATTGCTATAATAGTGGAGGTCCAGAGCAGCACATACCAGGCGATTCCAAGTTAAATTTCTTTGCTTGACAATGTTTGCATATTATGTCCATTTTGCCATTTATGACTTTCTGATGTGACCTATAGTCTTGAATTGGGTTGTAGTGAAATGCTTCCAAACACAAATCAGCCTGCCTACATCTTTGCACACGTTGCATATGTCGTATGCGGTCATTTTCAGAACGTTCATCCTTTTGTTCAGATGTTTCCATATTCCTTGCATCAGCCTGCCTTATCCAATTCTTGTGAAGACGACATTCTCGTTTCTCTGATGTCTCAGCTGCCTTACATTTAGCCCGTCTCATCTGTTTCTTTTCAAGCCACGAGTCACGTTGTTCACTTGTCTCAGCTCTTTGACACAAGGAGCTCACATCTCATTAATGGAAACCGCCTCACAGGCAGACTTGTGTATTTGCCCATCGCAACCAATCAGAGCTCAGCTTTCACTTTACCTCATCAGCTTCAGTGATAAAAGCTCCCTGTATAGTAAGCAATAATGACAATCTTACTATGAGGCAGTTTTCGCCTGACCAATATTGCTGCTCAGTAAGGCTGCTTGCACACTACAGTATTTTTCACGGGTCTCCGGGCTGTGGATTCTACAGCTCCATAAACATTCTATGGAGCCTGCAAAATTCACAGCTTGTGAACAAAGTCGTCTATGGAACCGCCAAATCCATGGCCTGGAGGCCCGTGAAAAATACTGTAGTGCGCAAGCAGCCAGTAAGGATACCAGACGTGTTTTGTCAGTGCGTGCGTGTATGTGTGTGTGCACGCACGCGTGTCATCCATGTGTATGTACAGTGCTGGCCAAAAGTATTGGCACCCCTGCAATTCTGTCAGATAATACTCAATTTCTTCCAGAAAATGATTGCAATCACAAATGCTTTGGTAATAATATCTTCATTTATTTTGCTTGCAATGAAAAAACACAAAAGAGAATGAAAAAAAAAGTCAAATCATTGATCATTTTACACAAAACTCCAAAAATGGGCCGGACAAAAGTATTGGCACCCTCAGCCTAATACTTGGTAGCATAAGCTTTAGACAAACTAACTGCGAACAACCGCTTCCGGTAACCATCAATGAGTTTCTTACAATGCTCTGCTGGAATTTTAGACCATTCTTCTTTGGCAAATTTCTCCAGGTCCCTGAGATTTGAAGGGTGCCTTCTCCAAACTGCCATTTTGAGATCTCTCCACAGGTGTTCTATGGGATTCAGGTCTGGATTCATTGCTGGCCACTTTAGAAGTCTCCAGTGCTTTCTCTCAAACCATTTTCTAGTGCCTTTTGAAGTGTGTTTTGGGTCATTGTCCTGCTAGAAGACCCATGACCTCTGAGGGAGACCCAGCTTTCTCACACTGGGCCCTACATTATGCTGCAAAATTTGTTGGTAGTCTTCAGACTTCATAATGCCATGCACACGGTCAAGCAGTCCAGTGCCAGAGGCAGCAAAGCAACCCCAAAACATCAGGGAACCTCCGCCTCGTTTGACTGTAGGGACCGTGTTCTTTTCTTTGAAAGCCTCTTTTTTTTTTTCCTGTAAACTCTATGTTGATGCCTTTTCCCAAAAAGCTCTACTTTTGTCTCATCTGGCCAGAGAACATTCTTCCAAAAAGTTTTTGGCTTTCTCAGGTAAGTTTTGGCAAACTCCAGCCTGGCTTTTTTTATGTCTCTGGGTCAGAAGTGGGGTCTTCCTGGGTATCCTACCATAGAGTCCCTTTTCATTCAGACACCGACGGATAGTACGGGTTGACACTGTTGTACCCTCGGACTGCAGGGCAGCTAGAACTTGTTTGGATGTTAGTCGAGGTTCTTTAGCCACCATCCGCACAATCTTTCGTTGAAATCTCTCGTCAATTTTTCTTTTCCGTCCACATCTAGGGAGGTTAGCCACAGTGCCATGGGCTTTAAACTTCTTGATGACACTGCGCACGGTAGACACAGGAACATTCAGGTCTTTGGAGATGGACTTGTAGCCTTGAGATTGCTCATGCTTCCTCACAATTTTGCATCTCAAGTCCTCAGACAGTTCTTTGGTCTTCTTTCTTTTCTCCATGCTCAATGTGGTACACACAAGGACACAGGACAGAGGTTGAGTCAACTTTAATCCATTTCAACTGGCTGCAAGTGTGATTTAGTTATTGCCACCACCTGTTATGTGCCACAGGTAAGTAACAGGTGCTGTTAATTACACAAATTAGAGTAGCATCACATGATTTTTCAAAGGGTGCCAATACTTTTGTCCACCCCCTTTTTTATGTTTGGTGTGGAATTATATCCAATTTGGCTTTTTGACAATTCTTTTTGTGGTTTTCCATTGAAGACAAATTAAATGAAGATATTATTACCAAAGCATTTGTGATTGCAATCATTTTCTGGAAGAAATTGAGTATTATCTGACAGAATTGCAGGGGTGCCAATACTTTTGGCCAGCACTGTATGCGTGTGTGCATGCACGTGTGTGGTCCATGTATATGTATGCGTGTGTGTGCATGTGATCCATGTGTTTGTGCTTGCGCAGTGCAAGTGTCCATGTGTGCGGTAGGTATGTGTGAGTACGCATGTGCTCTGTTCGTCCGTGTGCGTAGGGTGCACCCATCTCAGTGTGCTTGCATGCGTGTCTGGTCCTTGCGTTCGTGTGTGTGTGTGTGTGTGGGTGTTCATGTGGTATTTATGGAGTGGTGTTGTGGTATTTGTGGGGTGCCGTTTGTGTTGTGTGTGTCTAGTGTGGTCTGGTGTTTGTGTGGTGTGTTGCGGCATTTGTGTGGTGTTGTGCTTGTGGGTTGGTGTATGTGTGCTGTCTGTGTGATGTTTGTATGGTGTTTGTGAAATGTTTATATGTTGTGGTGGTGCGGCTCCTTTAGCAGCGACTCTGGCGCCGTCGCTATAATCCATCCCTGTCAGTCACAATTTTTGTTTTCCCCTCAACACTATCACTTTCACCTTCACATTTCCCCATTATTTGTATATGGCCTAACTCTCGGGGGCCCCAATCTGATGACTGGGGGACGCTAGCAAGATTTAACGTGCGCAGTATTCTGCTCCTGTGTGTGGAGAGGGGGCGTGCCAAATTTCACCCAAATCGGGTTAGAACTGTGGATTTGTATAGAGCAGTCTACTACAGATTTTGAGTTTTATATATATAGATTAGCTTATAAGTGAATCAGGTCTTAATTAGCCCTTGACCACATCTTAGGAATCCACATGAGAATGCCAAAGTACAGTGGGGAAAAAAAAGTATTTAGTCCGCCACTAATTGTGCAAGTTCTCCCACTTAAAAAGATGAGAGGCCTGTAATTGACATAGGTAGACCTCAACTATGAGAGACAAAATGAGAAAACAAATCCAGAAAATCACATTGTCTGATTTTTTAAGAATTTATTTGCAAATTATGGTGGAAAATAAGTATTTGGTCAATAACAAAAGTTCATCTCAATACTTTGTTATATATCCTTTGTTGGCAATAACAGAGGTCAAACATTTTCTGTAAGTCTTCACAAGGTTGGCACATACTGTTGCTGGTATGTTGGCCCATTCCTCCATGCAGATCTCCTCTAGAGCAGTGATGCTTTGGGGCTGTCACTGGGCAACACGGACTTTCAACTCCCTCCAAAGGTTTTCTATGGGGTTGAGATATGGAGACTGGCTAGGCCACTCCAGGACCTTGAAATACTTCTTACGAAGCCACTCCTTCGTTGCCCTGGCGGTGGCTTGGGATCATTGTCATGCTGAAAGACTCAGCCACGTTTCATCTTCATTGCCTTTGCTGATGGAAGGAGGTTTGCACTCAAAATCTCACGATACATGGCCCCATTCATTCTTTCATGTACACGGATCAGTCGTCCTGGTCCCTTTGCAGAGAAGCAGCTCCAAAGCATGATGTTGCCACCCCCATGCTTCACAGTAGGTATGGTGTTCTTTGGATGCAACTCAGCATTCACTTTCCTCCAAACACGACGAGTTGTGTTTCTACCAAACAGTTCTACTTTGGTTTCATCTGACCATATGACATTCTCCCAATACTCTTCTGGAACATCCAAATGCACTCTAGCAAACTTCAGACGGGCCTGGATATGTACTGGCTTAAGCAGGGGGACACGTCTGGCACTGCAGGATCTGATTCCCTGGCGGCATAGTGTGTTACTGACGGTAGCCTTTGTTACGTTAGTCCCAGCTTATGCAGGTCATTCACTAGGTCCCCCCGTGTGGTTCTGGGATTTTTGCTCACCGTTCTTGTGATCATTTTGACCCCACGGGGTGAGATCTTGCATGGAGCCCCTGATCGAGGGAGATTATCAGTGGTCTTGTATGTCTTCCATTTTCTAATTATTGCTCCCACAGTTGATTTCTTCACACCAAGCTGCTTACCTATTGCAGATTCAGTCTTCCCAGCCTAGTGCAGGTCTACAATTTTGTAGATCTTTGGTTTTCACCATAGTGGAGTTTGGAGTGTGACTGTTTGAGGTTGTGGACAGGTGTCTTTTTTACTGATAACAATTTCAAACAGGTGCCATTACTGCAGGTAATGAGTGGAGGACAGAGGAGCTTCTTAAAGAAGAAGTTACAGGTCTGTGAGAGCCAGAAATCTTGCTTGTTTGTAGGTGACCAAATACTTATTGTCCACCATAATTTGCAAATAAATTCTTAAAAAATCAGAATGTGATTTTCTAGATATGTTTTCTCATTTTGTCTCTCATAGTTGAGGTCTACCTATGATGTCAATTACAGGCCTCTCTCATCTTTTTAAATGGGAGAACTTGCACAATTGGCGGCTGACTAAATACTTTTTTCCCCCACTGTAAATAATAAAATTAAATTCTAAATTCAATTGATATCTAAAAAGTGCATAAATGGCTCACTAAAAATCAATATAAGTAAATATATAATATCAAACAACAATAAGTTCATGTAAATATATAAATTACCACATAAAGGATCACCCTAAATTCATATATTCCCTGTGGGGGAGGTAGCTCGGTAGCAGCAGTGGTGCGGACCCAACCAGTCAGCCAGGGACACAAAAGTCTGGTGCGAACAGGTTTATTTAAAAAAAAAAAAAAAAAAAAAAAAAAAGCAAAATAAATAAACCTTCAGTTCAGGTACAAAATAAGCAAAATAAAATACAGCCTTAACTTCACGCAAAACGTCAAAAAGAAACCCTGTTCACCCGAGCACTAACTAAACAAGATAAGGCTAACTATACGTTTGGCTTACTGTCAGCCACACGAACAAACAAAATGGCACAGTATGGTCTCACCAGGTTCTCCATATCTCAGGACAGGCCCAGGCACCTCCTCTCACTCCCAGGATCTGCCCTGAAGTGCAGGCACTGTAGGCCTTTATGGGCCAGTAAAGAGCCTGAGACCTACACCTGGGGCTGAAGCCTACTCAAGACCCACCCTGGACCACATATAAGTCAGAAATCTGGGGCTGATATAGAGGGAATCCAGCACTCTGCCTGTCGCCTTCTCACATATCCACCCCCCTTTGTTCAGACCTGTAGGGGCGGACACTTCTGACCATCATACAATGGGTCCTGGATAGGGTATCAGCATTCAACTGCAGCTTGCCTGTCCTGTGTTTCACAGTGAATTTAAAATTTTGCAAGGTCCGAAACCACCTGGTGACTCTGGCGTTTCTCTCCTTGGTGCGGCACATCCATGTGAGAAGGGAGTGATCAGTGACCAGCTTAAAGTGTCGGCCCAGTAAATAGTACCTCAGGGATTCCAGGGCCCACTTAATGACTAAACACTTCCTCTCCACAATGCTGTAGTTTTTTTCAGGTGGTGTAAGCTTCCTACTCAGGTAGGTAACCAGGTGTTCTTCACCACCCACCATTTGAGACAGTACTGCGCCTAACCCTACAGCAGAGGCGTCAATCTGAACCACAAATTCTTTCTTAAAGTCAGGTATGACCAAAACTGGCATTTTACAGAGAATCGATGTCAACTCCTGGAATGCTTCCTCAGCCTCTTCACTCCACTTGACCATTACGGAACTCGTTCCCTTAGCCAGGTCTGTCAGTGGGGCTGCAATAGTTGCAAAGTTAGGAATGAACCTATGGTAATACCCGACAATTCCCAGAAAAGCTCTCACTTGTTTTTTATTTAAGGGTTGTGGCCAATTTTGAATGGCTTCCACTTTGTTAACCTGAGGTTTTATTACCCCTCTTCCTATTATATACCCCAAGTATCGGGCCTCTTCAAGACCCAAAGCACACTTTTTTGGGTTTGTTGTTAAACCGGCTGCCCGGAGGGAATTTAGTACGGCTTGAACTTTTTGTAGGTGACTTTCCCAGTCCGTGCTACAGATGACAATGTCATCTAGATAAGCCGAAGCATACCTTCGATGGGGCTTAAGGACTCTGTCCATAAACCTCTGGAAGGTCACTGGAGCCCCGTGTAAACCAAACGGCATAGTCACATATTGGAACAGGCCATCTGGGGTGACAAACCTCCTGATTAACTCATCGACTCTGGGCATCAGGTAGGCATCAAACTTTGAAACTTCATTCAGCTTACGGAAATCATTGCAGAACCTTATGGTACCATCTGGCTTAGGAATCAAAACAATGGGATTGGACCAGTCACTCTTGGACTCCTCAATTACCCCAAGTGCCAATGTATTTTTGACCTCCTCAGATATGGCTTGTATATGAGCTTCAGGTATCCGGTACGGTTTTAGATTAACCCGTACCTGCAACTCGGTGACAATATTATGTTCTATAGTAGTATAATGTTGTACCGTGTTAGCCATTGAAAGTAGTACCTCATAATGTGTACTCAATGTCCCACCACAGGCCTCTATGTGGGGGAAACAGGGCAGAGACTCAGTCAACGAATGAACTCACATAGATCCAATATTAATAACAGCAGAACCGATCTCCCAGTGCCCGCACATTTCTGCGGAGAAAACCACTCTATTGAAGATTTGCGGGTTGTGGTTTTAATGGGACATTTTAAGACGCAGGAGGCGAGGAAACAATGGGAGTACAAATTTATGCAAAAATTTCAAACTCTGCAATTTGGACTTAATATTCATGCCAGCTTCATGTCACACTATGTATGAATCATGAACTGAACTCAATATTCATGCCAGCTTCATGTCACACTATGTATGAACTGTGAGGGTCACAAATAACCTCCTGATAGCAAACAGATAACAGCAAGAATTACTGATCCCTCCGTCACGCACCACAACTTTCCAGATTGCTTTTTTTGACCTGTTGTAAATAACTTCTCTACTTAGATTGCATTTTGTTTTGGTTTTTTTTAAGGACTCTAAAATTCTTTGAAAACCATGTGTATAAATCTGTGAATTTTCAGTTCTTGTATCACACCATGTCTGATGAAGGGAGCTAGCTAGTACTCCTGAAAGCTTACTTATAAATATACTCAGCCTCTAAAAGGTATCGCCTGATTTCTTCACTCTTCCAATATTATGTTCTATCACATTGGTTCGTCCAGGCAACTCAGAAAACACATCATTATTTCTCCGTACAAATTCTTTTGTCTCCTGTTTCTGTGCCTTAGATAGGGACTCTGATATTTGCACCTTGGGTGAAGCCTTACCAGGAGTATTTACCCCTTAAGTAGTAACCTTGCTAGGGGTACCTACTGCGGTCAATGTCTTCCTGTCCTTCCAGGATTTTAGTAAATTTATATGGTATATTTGTTCAGGCTTCCTCTTGCCCGGCTGGTACACCTTATAGTTTACTTCCCCCACTCTTTCAATAATTTCATATGGCCCTTGCCATTTAGCTAGAAATTTACTTTCCACCGTAGGAACCAATACCAATACCCGATCACCTGGATTAAAGGTTCTAAGTTTAGCCGTTCTGTTATAGACACGGCTCTAAGCCATTTGGTCCTGCTTCATATGTTCCTTCACAATAGGCATTACCGCTGCAATTCTGTCCTGCATCAGGGTAATATGTTCAATTACACTCCTGCAAGGAGTTTGCTCTTATTCCCAGGTTTCTTTAGCTATGTCTAGGAGACCACGTGGGTGTCTACCATACACCAACTCAAATGGGGAAAAACCTGTGGAGGACTGGGGTACCTCCCGGATTGTAAACATTAAATAGGGCAGTAGGCAATTCCAATCTTTAACATGCCCTTAAGGATTTTGTTGAACCTCTCTACTAGGCCATCTGTCTGGGGGTGATAGACAGAGGTTCGCAAGTGTTTAATTTTCAGGAGCTTACACATTTCTTTCATTACCTTGGACATAAAAGGAGTCCCTTGGTCAGTCAGGATCTCCTTGGGTATACCTGTCTGAGAGAACATATAAAAGAGCTCCTTGGCAATTAGCTTAGCTGAAGTAAGTCTCAAAGGAACGGCCTCAGGGTATCGTGTAGTATAATCCAACACCACTAGTATATACTGATGACCCCTAGCAGACTTTACAACAGGACCTACCAAGTCCATGGCCACTCTTTCAAATGGTGCCTCTATAATAGGTAGGGGTACTAAAGGACTCCTGAAGTGTGACACAGGAGCGGTTAGTTGACACTCTGGGCAGGAGTTACTTGTATTTGTTTATCAAGTCCTGGCTAATAGAAATGCTGTAGAATGCGCTCTTTGATCTTTTCGTACCCCAGGTGTCCTCCTAACACATGCTTTTGTGCTACATTTAAAACCATTCTTTTATAGGGTCGGGGCACCACTAATTGTTCGATAATTTCTCATCGTATCTGGTTTACCCTATACAGTAGGTCCTGGTTCATGGACATATAGGGGAACTCCTTGTCAGCCACTGGATACTGGGGTTCACCATTTACCACCTTCCCTGGCATGAGACAGATTAGGATCTCTAATTTGAGCAGTCCCAAAATTGTCATGGGACACCTCGAGCTCAGGCATCTCGGGAACTACCTCCTGACCTTCAGTATCACCAGCTAACACAGACAGGGGAAAATTATTACCATCTTTGGTCACCCCCACATCTGGTGTTTCCCTGTCAGGATCAAAGGGTTCAAGGTTAACCTTAGGCAAGACATCACCAATAACATTTTTAGGACATGGTAGCCTCTGCTTTTTCCACATATCCCAAAACAGAGGAAAATCCCTCCCTATAATTACACTATGGAACATGGATTTACCCACGCCCACTTTGTGACAGGCTGTGCCAGAGGTAGTTTTTATGCTGACCTCTGCAATAGGATACTCTCTAGTTTCACCATGAATGCACAAGACCCCAATAATGTGTCCACTGTACAGTGCAGGGTCGACCAGATCATGGTGCAGCAGGGTTACCAGGCTCCCAGAGTCCAGGAGAGCCAGTACAGCACACCCCGCCATAGTCACAGTACACATCTGCGGTTCAGTTGCAGTTTCTGCCACACAAGTGGGTGGAGCAAATAGGGACACCCTCCTGGAACTTCTGCAGTCTATGGGCTCAGTCGTCAGGGGACAGTGAGCAGCAACATGACCTATTTCATGGCACCACCATCTGAGACGGTATAGGTCTCCATTTTGAGACCTGGATTTAGAGTTCACAGTCCCTGCTGCCTGTTCCCCCTCTGAGCATCCTCCCATGACAACCTTCCTCACCCCCACAGTAGTTGGTACAGTATTACCCGTCTTGGGGTTAACAGGTCTGGGAGACGTCTGCAGTAGCTCCTCAGTGGCTCGGTACTGTTCCACCAAACTCACAAGTTGGTCAGTCGTTGTAGGTTCCGCTTGTCCAACCCAGTGCTGGATCTGAGGTGGAAGCGATCTGGTGTACTTGTCAAGTACCACACTCTCAACCATCTGTGCCGGAGTGGCCTCCTCAGGCTGAAGCCACTTCTTTACCAGGGGAGAATGCAGCTGTGCTGGGGGAGAAGATGGCTAGACGGTTGGAGGAGTGTTTAAACTAGGGACTGGGGGGAGGGCAACAGAAGTAGAGGGCAAGATAGTGTAGAAATGGAAAGAGGGCTAAATAATTTAACTGGGGGTGGAGTGGGGGGGTGTTAGAACGGTCAGTAGGCTGGAAGATTAGGGATGATGATGAATCCTTGAAATGTACAATACAGACCAAAAGTTTGGACACACCTTCTCATTCCAAGAGTTTTCTATATTTTCATGACTATAAAAATTGTAGATTCACACTGAAGGCATCAAAACTATGAATTAACACATGTGGAATTATATACTTAACAAAAAAGTGTGAAACAACTGAAAATATGTCTTATATTCTAGGTTCTTCAAAGTAGCCACCTTTTGCTTGGATTACTGCTTTGCACACTCTTGGCATTCTCTTGATGAGCTTCAGGAGGTAGTCACCTGAAATGGTTTTCACTTCACAGGTGTGCCCTGTCAGGTTTAATAAGTGGGATTTCTTGCCTTATAAATGGGGTTGGGACCATCAGTTGTGTTGTTCAGAAATCAGGTGGATACACAGCTGATAGTCCTACTGAATGGAGTGTTAGAATTTGTATTATGGCAAGAAAAAAAGCAGCTAAGTAAAGAAAAACGAGTGGCCATCATTACTTTAAGAAATGAAGGTCAGTCAGTCCGAAAAATTGGGAAAACTTTGAAAGTGTCCCCAAGTGCAGTGGCCAAAACCATCAAGCGCTACAAAGAAACTGGCTCACATGAGGACCGCCCCAGGAAAGGAAGACCAAGAGTCACCTCTGCTGCGGAGGAGAAGTTCATCCGAGTCACCAGCCTCAGAAATCGCAGGTTAACAGCAGCTCAGATTAGAGACCAGGTCAATGCCACACAGAGTTCTAGCAGCAGACACATCTCTACAACAACTGTTAAGAGGAGACACTGTGCAGCAGGCCTTCATGGTAAAATAGCTGCTAGGAAACCACTACTAAGGACAGGCAACAAGCAGAAGAGACTTGTTTGGGCTAAAGAACACATGGAATGGACATTAGACCTGTGGAAATCTGTGCTTTGGTCTGATGAGTCCAAATTTGAGATCTTTGGTTCCAACCACCGTGTCTTTGTGCGACGCAGAAAAGGTGAACGAATGGACTCTACATGCCTGGTTCCCACCGTGAAGCATGGAGGAGGAAGTGTGATGGTGTGGGGGTGCTTTGCTGGTGACACTGTTGGGGATTTATTCAAAATTGAAGGAATACTGAACCAGCATGGCTACCACAGCATCTTGCAGCAGCATGCTATTCCATCCGGTTTGCGTTTAGCTGGACCATCATTTATTTTTCAACAGGACAATGACCCCAAACACACCTCCAGACTGTGTAAGGGCTATTTGACCAAGAAGAAGAGTGATGGGGTGCTACGCCAGATGACCTGGCCTCCACAGTCACCAGACCTGAACCCAATCGAGATGGTTTGGGGTGAGCTGGACCGAAGAGTGAAGGCAAAAGGGCCAACAAGTGCTAAGCATCTCTGGGAACTCCTTCAAGACTGTTGGAAGACCATTTCAAGTGACTACCTCTTGAAGCTCATCAAGAGAATGCCAAGCGTGTGCAAAGCAGTAATCAAAGCAAAAGGTGGCTACTTTGAAGAACCTAGAATATAAGACATATTTTCAGTTGTTTCGCACTTTTTTGTTAAGTATATAATTCCACATGTGTTAATTCATAGTTTTGATGCCTTCAGTGTGAATCTACAATTTTTATAGTCATGAAAATATAGAAAACTCTTGGAATGAGAAGGTTTGTCCAAACTTTTGGTCTGTACTGTATGTATACTAAATGCCAGAAGTCTCACCAACAAAATAGAGGAACTAGAAGTGATAATGTTGGAAGAAAAATATGACATAGTGGGGATAAGGGAGACATGGCTGGACTCTAGCTATGACTGGGCTGTAAATATACAGGGGTACAGTATGTTTAGAAAGGAGCATAGAAATAGGAAAGGGGGAGGGGTATACTTATATGTAAAATCCTGCCTTAAGCCAGTCCTCTGTGAGGATATCTGGGAGGAAAATGAATATGTGGAGTCCTTATGGGTGGAAATTAAGGGAGGAACAAAGAATAATAAAATGCTGATATGGGTTTGTTATAAATCCCCAAATATAACTGAAGAAGCTGAAAATATACTTATAAAACAGATGCATGGTGATAGACCCTTATATCTAATATTTAAGGATTCAGTAATGGCTGGGTCTGTTCCACAAGATAGGCGCATAGCAAATGTGGTGTCAATTTTCAAAAAGGGGTCTAAAAGTGAGCCTGGAAACTATAGGCCAGCAAGTTTGACCTCTGTGGTGGGTAAGATATTTGAAGGTTTTCTAAGAGATGCTATCCTGGAGTATCTGAATGTAAACAATCTTAGAACGCCCAATCAGCATGGGTTTATGAAGAATTGGTCCTGGCAGACTAATCTGATCAGCTTCTATGAAGAGGTGATTTCTAGACTGGACATGAGTAATGTGGTAGATGTAGTATATCTGGACTTTTCAAAGGCTTTTGACACTGTACCACATAAAAGATTGGTTTGCAAAATGAGAATGTTGGGACTGGGGGAAAACATATGTATTTGGGTTCGCAACTGGCTCATTGATAGGAAACAGAGGGTGCTTGTTAATGGAAAATACTCAGACTGGATCCCAGTCACCACTGGAGTGCCACAAGGATCAGTATTGGGTCCTCTCCTGTTTAATATCTCTATTATGATCTGGTAGAGGTTTTACAGAGCAGGGTGTCCATATTTGCAGATGATACTAAACTCTGTAAGGTAATCAAAAATGAGGAGGATAGTAGAATATTACAGGACCATCTAAGGAAGCTGGATGCATGGGCGGAGACTTGGAAAATGAAATTTAATGTTGACAAATGCATTTTATAGGTTGGACTTGGACTGATGTCTTCATCCAACCTCATCTACTATGTAACTATGTAAAACACCCCTTAATGGGACAAACGGAAAGGTTCAGGAGAGGGAAAATTAGGACATCTTACCAGAACTCCTGCAGTAAAACGCAAAAAAAGATGGACTAACGAGAGAGACAAGCAGCAGGAAACACTAACCTCTTCTTGCCGGAGGCCTTTTTCGATTTTCGTTTTTGACTGCCCGCCTTCCAAACCCCATAACTTTAGATTTCCTGTTCACAGAGCCATATAAGGGCTTAATGTATGTGGGAAAAATTGTTCTTCATAAAATAAAAATTCAGAATAGGATGGAATTGGAGAAAAAATGCATTTGTGCGACTTTCTTAGAGGGCTTCATTTTTACGGCGTTTACTGTGCAGCCAAAATGACATTCACATCACCTGTATTCTATGTTTCAGTGCGATTTTGGGGATAGCAAATTAAATTTATATAGCTTTATTTACATTTTAATCCCTTAAAAAACTTGTTTACATTTTAACCCCTTAATCCAAAACTTTGCAAAAAAAATAAATAAATAATAATTTTTTTTTAAGGTTGCCATATTCTGACACCCTTAACTTTTTTATAATTCTGTGTACACATATGGCGTCTTTTTATGCAGGGTCAGGTATACTTTTTAGTTATATCATTTTAGGGAATGTCTAATGCTATGATCACTTTTTATTCAAATTTTTATCAGATGTTTTTTCATTTTTATCAGCAGTTCGGCACTTTTGTTTTTTTTTTTTTTCCAGCTACGACATTCACCATACGGGAAAAATAATTTTAGAAGTTTGTAGGCTGGGCGTTTTTGGACACAGGGATACCTAATCTATATGTGTTTCACAGTAATTTTTTAGTTTTATATGTATTCTATTTTTTTTTGTACTGTAATTATTAGACCCTCCTAGATGGTCTTAAACCCCAGGGGGTCTGATCACTAATGCAATGCATTACAATGCTAATGCATTGCAAAATATCTGCACTTTTTTTTTTTTTTTTACAGGCTGCATAGAGCAGCCTAAAATAGAAGTATATGCCAGAGAAGCCTGGGAGCCTTCATGGCATTGGATTGCTGGCTTCAGATCCTCCGGCGAACCTCCTGAGTGGCCCTATATTTAAATAGCCAACATCTGCCATACAATTAAGGTGGATGTTGGGAAGGCGGTTAAAGGTGAGAAAAAAAAATCTAAGTTATTTTATTCTATATACACAGATTCTTCATATGTTGTTTCCCAGATGGCACCATCGGAGCCCCAGCAGGGAACCTCCTTCCTCCTCTGGCACTGTTTCCTCCAAGGAGGAATCCAGTTAGGTGGCTGGGGAGAGCGGTTCCTGGGGGTATCCAGCATGAGCCCCCCAAACCCAGGCGAAGGGATCAGATGCATGCTGTCACGGCCACTTCCCCTGCTGATGTTCCGAGCGCAGACGGGCCTGGAGAGAACCACAATGTTTGATTCCTGTCTCTGTTGTAGAGCCGAGACAGGAAGTGACATCACAAGAGTGGAGAAAAGTCGTGGCCTGGGAGGAAACTCCAAAATGAGGCAAGATGCGCCTGAGAGACGAAGGGGAATATCTCCAGGTCTAGCCTCCAGTACTTACAGCGGCTCTGGAGGACTATCACAAGGGGATGTGGCCTTCCCTCCCAACCTTACCAATAATGACTCTGCCCAGCATGGGCTACATCAGGACCAATCTGGACCCTGTACAGGGTCTGGGGCTCTTTCTGCTGGGACACCTTTGGCTGCGGTCAGCACTTTGCAGACCCCTAGGAACCCTGTATACATTTCTCATCCTGATTCGTTACCTGGACAAAGTGGAGGAACGCTAATGGGGAACCCCACCAGTGAGACTGGGTGAGTTGACGACCACTCCTTCATGACCCTGGGGTTTGGAGGGGCCCTAATATAGATTTTTGTGTTGCGGGGGTTTTTGCGGGGCCTAAGGGAGTTATTTAGCAGCATACAGGAGTCGGCCGGGGAGTCACCAGTTGGCATTTGGGGGAGCTGCAGGGATCGTCAGTGGCATCAGCTGGCTCTGTGCAAGCGGGGGTGCTGCCTGAGGTTGCCCATGGCAATGAAAGGGACACAACAGGGCAGGTTAGCAGGACGACATCAGAGAAAGAAGTGCAGGATAATGTGCAGATGGTGGATTCCGCAAAAGGGGAGGAATATGTGTGCTTTGAAGGGCCCTTTGGGGCCCATCTAAAGCAAGAAGTCAGAGGAAAAATATGGAAAGTGAAATATGTGGAGATATTTTTCCCTTTTGAACCTGGAAAAAATTCAGCTAGATAGGGTTAAACCTGACAAAAGTAAAACAGGAGGAATGCTGGGGGTATCGGCTCATTCCTCGCACCTTTTCAAATTTGCTTCAGGCCTTTGCTTTGCTAGCAAATATGTTTTGAGGGAAAAAGCGCCATATCACTGTTTGGCTCTTTTTTTGTTATCTTGATTCGATTGGGGAGGCATTTCGGGTTTACGGAGGTAATGCATGACTTCGGTATGAACAGTTTTGTCAGCAGAAGGCAGTTTGTCCCTCTTTCCGTTGGGTTCACAAGGACATCGGCCTCTGGATGAAGCTGGTGGCTGCTCCACGGTGATTAGGACAGCCCTTTCGAGACACAGTTGGCAGTTCAGTATCAGTGGCAGGCCAATCGGCTACATCAGGCAGAGGTTGGATTGGTTGGTAATTTCGGGAACTATTGTCGCTTAAAGCACAAATGTTCTGGATGCGGCTGTGTCCAAGGTCTCTCCCGCTGCTTTAAGAAGGGAAAAGGGAAGAGTGGTGATTCTGACCAAAAGAGAAGAGAGGTTGATGAGGGTGGAAAGGATGGAGCGGTTTCTTGCGAAGTACTCAAACAGAGAGGCAGCCCGAGCACCTGCGTAATAGGTTCATGTTTGGTTTTAACATCCCATGTTTAAACATGCTGCGTAATTTAAACTCTGCACTGGCTCACCCTGGGGTAGTCTCTGAAAAGCTAAGGAGGTGGCTTTGGGGGGAGGTATGGTGGGACTCTTTCAGCAAGTTCCCATGTCAAATCTTTGGGTTTCCTCCTTGGGAGTTGTTGATAAACGGGAACCCAAAATTTCCACCTTATTCATCACCTCTCACATCCCACTTGTGGGTCAGTTTATGACGGTATAGATCCGGCATTTTGTAAGGTGTCTAATGCGTCTTTTGATTCTGTGTCGACCTGGATCTGGTGGGATAGGAGGGGCATGGTTTGCTTGCAAATACTGATATTGAGGCCGCATTTTGGTTGTTGCCTGTGAATTCCAATAGTTTTGCGTTGTTAGGTTGTAAATGGTTGGTGCATTATTTTGTGGATTTATGTCTTCCAATGGGCTGCTTATGCGCCTATTTAGAAACTTTTAATATATTTCTGGAGTGGATAGTTCGAAGCCAGGCCCAGGTGCCCTTGCTGTTGCACTACCTTGGTGACTTTTGTTTTTGAGTCCCCCGAGGTCGTGGATTTATTCTCTGCAATTGAAGACTATGGAGAGGGTTTCTGCAAGTTTTGGGGTTCCCTTGGAAAATGAGGATCTGGCGACGATGGTCAAATTTTTGGGCATTGTGAAAGACACTGACAGAATGTAGTGAAGGTTGCCCGAGGATAAGTTGAGTTGCGAGATGCTTGGGGAGGGCGGTCAAGTTGCAAAAGATTAGATTGCACAATATGCAGGCCTTGCTCGGGCTTTTGAACTTTGCATGTCAAATTTTTCCCATGGGGCACATTTTTTTTTTTTTTTTTTTTTTAAGATGTTTCACTAAGGTGATGGCAGGGGTGGTCCAAACCTGGTATTTTGTGTGACTGTCTGATGAGCTGAGTGAGGATTTGAAAGTTTGGGATAGTTTCTTGGCTTGTTACAATGGGAGATCTTTACTTCAGGATGCCATTGTTTCCAATGCTGACCTGGAACTTTACACTGACGTTTCTGTGGCCCACAGTTTTGGTGTCTTCTTTCAGGGGCCTTTGTGCATCTAGGAGTAGCCAGCATCTTGGAGGGCATTTGTACTAGTGGCTAACTTGGGCACTTTGTGGCTGTGAATTTCCCTGGTTTTAAGAATGTTAAGGCTGACTCACTTTTTCGATTTCAGTGGGCCAGGTTTCGGGAAGTGGAGCTGGATCCCGGTCTTCAAGGAACCCCTTGTCCGGAGAGTTTATGGAAGCTGGTTTGAGGTTGGCTTTTGCCCTGATCCAAAGTTCAGTGAGCCATAACACTTGGATAGCGTATAGCAGGTTTTGGCTGGAGTGGGAAGCAGTAGTCAAGGAATTGCATGGGTCTGCTCAGCCTATAGCATGGGAGGCCACTTTGTTGATTTTTATAGGGACTGCTTATAGTGCAGGCATGTCCGCATCTGGTTTGTGCAGGTGTTTGTCGGCCTTAGCTTTTTGGTTTAATGCCAGATCGTTTCTGGTTAATGGTTTTAAACAGGGGTCTTCGGTTACGGATGTTCGTAGACCATTGTCCTTTTCTCTGTTGGCTGCCTTAGAGAATGTTTGCGGAGATGTGTTCTTCAGCTTATGGGGTAGCTTTGTTTAGATTGAGCTTTTCTGCGGCTTTCTTTGGGGACTTTCGCATATCGAAGCTAGTTTCCACCAGTAAGCGTAGGCCCAGAGGTCTGTTATTGAGGATGTTTCAGATGGGGTCTAGTCATGCAGGCTCTGCAAATCCAAAACTGACCAGGTTGGGAGAGGATACATGATTAGGTTAATGGCGTTGGAAGGGTCAATCTCGTGTCTGGTGCATAAGTTTTCTGACTTTGCACAGGACCGCCCTTTGGTTGGTGGCCCCTTATTGATTTATTCAAATGGTGACTGTTTCTGTTTGTTCAAGAGTTTCAGAAATGTTTGGGTTTACTAGGAGTGGAGGCTTAAGAGTACAGTTCTCATTCGTTCAGAGAAATCTTTCTCCTGAATTGATTTCTGTTGAGTTCTGAGAGGTTCGTCTATGTTAGTCTCCACCTGTTGTGACCAGTTGCTTGCCTAGGTGGAGAATTAGTAGCCTTGTGATTTATTTTTTGCTGTAATTTTTTTTTCAGGTCCGCCCCCTGTCTGATCAGGATCTCAGGTCACTCCTATGTGTATTGGGAAGGGATTTGTGCTGACATTCGGCCATCAGGGAGAAAACTTGGTTTTGCCAGAACTGAGGTTCAGGTAAGATGGTTGGGGATCAGGGGTTTGTTGTCATGACTGCTTCCAGATGTTCAGTATTTTGCTGAAATGGACAGGCACCTGGAAATGCTGGTAGTCCATTCTGGGGGCAACGTCCTGGGTTTGAGGACCTCAAGGGAAATTATGTGGGATGTTAAATTGGACTTGTTTAGGCTGTGGTTGTCCTTCCTGGGCCTATTAATAGTCCGGTCTAACATTGTGGCTTGGTTGCAATGGAGGCAGGCAAGGGCCAAAATGAATTGGGTAGTTGGCCGTTTGTAGCCCATAATAGGAGCATTGTGGTTCGGAATTTGGAGTTGGAAGAAGCATCAGGGGATGCACTTGAATGCTATTGGTATGGACCCTGTGGCTCCTGGGAATCCAATAGGTTATTGATTGAGCTGTCATGGTATGGAGGGACGAGCATGTATAAGGTATTAAGCACACTCGTCATGGCGGGGATAAGAAGGGGTCTTTGGAGGCAATTTGGGGAGAACAAGGATTTAAATGGGTTGGAGTAATTGTTCACTTCCACACAGTAGTGGTATTTGTACTTTGAGGCTAGGGTGGCTACTCAGCCTAGTTGAGGATTAATGTGGTCAAGGTACCCAGGATGGAATTAAGTCTCCTAACTTTGTGCCACTGGGTAAGGTGGATTACAACTGGGGATAAATAACTAGGAGGCTCCACATATATAGGGATGTCGATTACTGGTCCTTTTAGTTCCATGGACCCATCATGCTGGTTTTAATGGTTTGTTTACAATAGACAAAACATTACAGGTGTTTACAAGTTATTTGTCACGTTGTTTATTGACAGCTAATTTTTATAGATATATAGTTTTGGAATGTTCTTTATAATATTGATATTTAAGTTTAATAGATAGCCGCTGTGGCCTTTCACCAAAGCTTTGTGTCAATGTCTTATTGGGATCTGGAAAGTGGGGTTTTGAGGTTGTTAATGAGGGGGTGTTATTAACAAACAGTGTATCTAGACAGTCCATTAGTCATGTGCACATCTTGAATTTATAGGGGTCCATAGTTGTGAAGTGGAACGAAAATGATATATTGTTTTCAAAATTTTAATCAAATAAATATCTAAAAAGTGTGATGTGCAAAAGTATTCAGCCCCCCTATATCAATACTTTGTAGAGCCACCTTTCGCTGCAATTACAGCTGCAAGTCTTTTGGGGTATGTCTCTACCAGCTTTGCACATCTAGAGACTGAGATTTTTGCCCATTCTTCTTTGCAAAATAGCTCAAGCTCAGCCAGATTGGATGGAGAGCATCTGTGAACAGCAATTTTGATGTCTTGACACAGATGCTCAATGGGATTTAGGTCTGGACTTTGACTGGACCATTCCAACACATTAATATTCTTTGATCTAAACCATTCCACTATAGGTCTGGCTGTATGTTTGGAGTCATTGTCTTGCTGGAAGGTGAATCTCCTTCTCAGTCTCAAGTCTTTTGCAGCCTCCAACAGGTTTTTTTCCAGGATTGTCTTGTATTTAGCTCCATCCATCTTCCCATTAACTCTGACCAGCTTCCCTGTCCCTGCTGAAGAGAAGCATTCCCACAGCATGATGCTGCCACCACCATTTTTCACAGTGGGGATGGTGTGTCCAGGGTGATGAGCAGTGTTACTTTTCTGCCACACATAGCACTTTGCATTTAGGCCAAAAATTTCAACTCATCTGACCAGAGCACCTTCTTCCACATGTTTGCTGTGTCCCCTATATGGCTTGTGGCAAACGGCACTTCAACCATTTCAACAATGGTTTTCTTCTTGCCGCTCTTCCATAAAGTCCAGATTTGCGGAGTGCACAGCTTATAGTTGTCCTGTGGACAGATTCTCCCGCCTAAGCATGGGCCTCTTGGCTGCTTCTCTGATCAGTGCTCTCGATCTGTCAGTTTGGGTGGACTATGTCTTGGTAGGTTTGCAGTTGCAGAATACTTTTTCCATTTTTGGATGATGGATTGAACAGTGCTCTTTGGAATACTCAAAGCTTGGGATATGCTTTAAACTTCTTTACAACTTTATCTCTGACCTGTCTGGTGAGTTCCTTGGTCTTCGTGATGCTGTTTGTTCACTAGTGTTCTCTAACAAACCACTGAGGCCTTCACAGAACAGGTGTATTTATACTGAGACTAAATTACACACAGCTGGACTCTATTAACTAATTAAGTGACTTCTGAAGGCAATTGATTGCACTGGATTTTATTTAGGGGTATCAGAGTACAGGGGGCTGAATACTTTTGCATGTCACACTTTTCAGAGTTTTATTTGATTAAAATTTTGAAAACCATGTATCATTTTCGTTCCACGTCACAATTATGTGCTACTATGTGTTGGTCTATCACTTAAAATCTCAATAAAATACATTTACGTTTGTGGTTGTAAGGTGACAAAATGTGAAAACGTTCAAGGATCATGGATACCTTTGCAAGCCACTGTAGATGGCTTAAGACTTATTTTGTGATGTGATGTACATGCTGTTTTGTTGTGAAACAGAAGAATAAAGCTGGCTGAGGTCAGTTTTGAACTGAATGTACTGTGTCAGAATTTATTGGAGATTTCAGATGTGTCAATTGTCTTGATTAGTAATAAAAGAAAAACTGTGTAGATACAAATTGTCTTGAAGAAGAGACGGCAATCATGTGAGCTAAAATAACCCCCGAGTTGTCACAATATATATACACTGCTGAAAAAAATAAAGTGAACACTTAAACAACACAATGTAACTCCAAGGCAATCACACTTCTGTGAAATCAACCTTTCCAGTTATGAAGCAACACGGATTGTGAATCAATGTCTCCTGCTGTTGTGCAAATAGAACAGACACTGTATTGTAAGGTGCCCACACTGATCGCATTTATAAAGTCTCCCGACGCCTTGGTCAAAGATGACCGAGGTGCCATTTTCCATGTGTTGCATGGGCACTGCCACTTTTTGGGAAGATCGAGGACCCATGGAACAACATACAGGGGCTGGCGATCCACTGCCATGGCAGCCGGGAGCCTATTGAAGGCCCCCAGGCTTGTCTGACATACTCTTATATTACAGGCTAATCTATGCAACTCTAAGGAGTTGATTCACCTATTTAGTACTTTAGTGCTGGAATTGTTTTGCTACTTTTATTACAGATTGAGTCCCTTTCTCTCACCATATCAACACTATCCGAATGATGTATCATTAGTATCTACTTTAGGTATCTTGAGTAACATTCACTCTGAATGATTCACAAAACCCAACAGCTATTTAGTATAGGTGCTGTGGGTATGCACCATATCGGATGTTGCCAATCACCGCTATTGGTCAGTAGTCACTAACTAACCAATAGCGATGATCATGGGAATAGAACCACCACTAATGGGACAGCAGCCATTACAGCTCCAACATGTGCGAAACAGCAAATGGCGGAGGGTGATCCTGCCATTATTAAGTGACTAGAAAGCTGTGATGGGCTAATGTTTGGGACAGCAGCCATCACAGATTTAAAACAGTCAAGGCACACTTCGGGGAAGTTAGAAGCTACGCTGTAATAGTGTACGCATAATACAATAGCATAATACTATTACGGCACTGAGTACTAACTAGCTTAAAGGAAGAAATCTACCTTTAACCACTTCCATACCAGATTCTTTACCCCCCTTCCAGACCAGGCACATTTTCAGGTTTTTTGTATGTGCGGTTTTGAGGGCTGTAATATTTTTATCATTTGGGTTATTCAACTAATTTCTGCGTCTTTTTTCGATGACATATAGGGCTTTAGTTTCATGTTTTTATTTTTGCTTGTGTTTTTTAATTTTTTTTATATCCGGAACAATCTAAACAAAAAACGTGTCTGTTTTTCATTTTTCATTTTTTTTTATTTAATAACACAAAGTGCTACTAAAAACTTTTTAAAATAGTTTTTACTCTCCATTTTTTTAACTTTACATTTTTTTTTACATTGTGTCTCCATAAGGTCATAATAGACCTTTGGGGACATCTGATGACTTTTTATTTTTGTTGGGGAGGCTGATTTCCCCTGTAACTGGGGCTGGTACATTTAGCCCCAGTTGCAGGAGGAATACAGCCTCCTGCACGTTTCTATTGAGCTGATCTGGCTCCTGTAGGACCCAGCAGCTCTTACAGATGCTGATCCCGGGAGATCACGTGACCGCCGGGTCAGAGGGCAGCCGCAAGATGGCAGCGCCCATAGAGGTGTATAAACGCGCTCAATCTGCGCTGTATACACAGCGATCGGGATGGTAATAAACCTTCCCTGCCTTCTTTCTGGGATCTCCGGCTGAAGTTACAGCTGGCTCCCTGTTTCAGCAGGTGCACGATTTTGTGCAGCTGCTGAATTCTGCTTTGACGTACTGGTACGTCCTTGCAGAAATAGACAACCACCTTCCGGACGTATATAGTCTATGAGTGGTACGGAAGTGGTTAAAGGGGTTGTCCAAGCAAAAATGAACAACGCTTTTAACGTTTAAATCAGCTGGGGGCAGTGAAACAAATTAAAAAAAAAAAATACATACTCACCTGTCTCAATTGCTCTGGTGTGCTCCTGCGCATCCCGGTTCTTCTGCTCTGGCGGCGTCTCTTGGGTCTCTTCAGGCATTCTACTGAAGCCGCTGATTGGCTTCAGCAGTCACGTAACCGATGAGGCCAATCAGTGGCCTCAGCAGGCCTCAGGAAGAGGACCCATGATGTCACCCATGGGAGGCCTGCACACTGATCAGTGGAAATCACGGTCATGTGCATGTGCCCATAGAAATGAATGGGTCAGTGTGCAATGCGGGAAAAACAAGGTTAGCACACTGATCTCGCCCACGGTCGTCTGCAAGGGGCCTTACTCCAGATGACTCCAGCCCTTCACCCTTACAACCTATTTTATTACTCTACCTTATTTTACTATGACTTTATTAACATATCACCTCATGAACTAATTGTCTTTGTGTAAAATTCTGCTAATGTTGTGCTCTCAGTCATTCATTTGCAAATTTCTGGTGAAGGAGCCTCTATGTTTTGAAAGCTTACAAATGTAATTTTTATGGTTATCCAAAAAAGGTATCATACCTACAACACTTTTGTCTTTCTGACAGAAAAGTATAAAATATTGTATGATTAATGTTTTTTAGGAAGTCATTACTTTTTGTTGTTTTTTTCACAGCATTCACTGTGCATTAAATGTTACATGACAACTTTGGGGAGAGGGATCACCACAATTACAGCGATACCATCTTTATATTGGTTTTAGTTTGTTTTAACACTATTACTGAATAAAACGCCTTTTTGCAAAAATAAACAATTTGCTAGGGGCCACTGTACTCTAATGTCCATAACCTTTTTTTTTATTATTTTATTTTTTAACTATTTTGTTCAAGGAACTTTGTGGGGGCTCTTTATTTGTGTGGCAAGTTGTAGTTTTGATTGGTACCATTTTCTGGTATATATGACCCTTTTTTGGTATATCACTTTTCATTTTTTTCTTGTGGGGATGTTAGGTGACCAGAACACAAATTTGCACAATATTTATCTATCTTTTACAGGGTTGACCATATGGGAGAAATGGAACTTTATTTTTGGATAGTGCAGTGAAACGGTGAAACTGAATATGTATGTTTACTTTTTTGGTTTAGATTATGTATTTTTTAAATGGGAAAGGGCTTTTTAACTTGATTATGTACAGTGGGGAAAAAAAGTATTTAGTCAGCCACCAATTGTGCAAGTTCTCCCACTTAAAAAGATGAGAGAGGCCTGTAATTATGGTGGAAAATAAGTATTTGGTCACCTACAAACAAGCAAGATTTCTGGCTCTCACAGACCTGTAACTTCTTCTTTAAGAGGCTCCTCTGTCCTCCACTCATTACCTGTAGTAATGGCTCCTGTTTGAAATTGTTATCAGTATAAAAGACACCTGTCCACAACCTCAGTCACACTCCAAACTCCACTATGGTGAAGACCAAAGAGCTGTGGAAGGACACCAGAAACAAAATTGTAGACCTGCACCAGGCTGGGAAGAATGAATCTGCAATAGGTAAGCAGCTTGGTGTGAAGAAATCAACTGTGGGAGCAATAATTAGAAAAAGGAAGACATACAAAACCACTGATAATCTCCCTCGATCAGGGGCTCCACGCAAGATCTCACCCTGTGGGGTCAAAATGATCACAAGAACGGTGAGCAAAAATCCCAGAACCACAAGGGGGGTCCTAGTTAAAGACCTGCAGAAAGCTGGGACTAACGTAACAAAGGCTACCGTCAGTAACATATTACGCCGCCAGGGACTCAGATCCTGTAGTGCCAGACATGTCCCCCTGCTTAAGCCAGTACATATCCGGGCCTGTCTGAAGTTTGCTAGAGAGCATTTGGATGTTCCAAAAGAGTATTGGGAGAATGTCATATGGTCAGATGAAACCAAAGAAGAACTGTTTGGTAGAAACACAACATTTTTGGAGGAGAGTGAATGCTGATTTGCATCCAAAGAACACCATACCTACTGTGAAGCATAGGGGTGGCAACATCATGCTTTGGGGCTGCTTCTCTGCAAAGGGACCAGGACAACTGATCCATGTACATGAAAGAATGAATGGGGCCATGCAGTGGTGAACCTAGCCTCTTTGCTGCCTGAGGCGGACTATAAAAAGGCGGCCCCCCCCCAAAAAAAAAAAAAAAATTGAGTTTCCATGCTACTAGCTTCACACGCTGCTATAGTCACACAATAAACATACAAAATACACAAAGTGATAAAACAGTTTTAAAGAAATCTTACTGTATTACTTCAGTATCAGAGACCAACAACACGGTATTAACAATGACAATAACTTATCACATCTTCTTGCCAGGTGAAACGTCAAGGTCTTTGACCAAACTAACTACAAAAGAGACAACAGAATACACAAATAAAAACTATTGCAATGCTTATTACAAAGAGTCCCCCCGACATGCTTCCCAGTGATTAGCTGTAATCTATGGGGAAACCTGACGTCAATGAGTTGTTTGTATAATTCTGAAAAGGACAGGTCCTCCAGAGAAAAAGACCCTCCCTCATGCCAAAAGATGAGGATCCTGTAAGAGGACCACTTCTTTTACTTACGATTCACTATTATGGGCCGTTTGCACAGCAGTAAATGAAGAATACCTGCTGATAAGACCAAGATGAATAGGCCTAATAAAAATGAGTTTTCTGAATTGCATTTTTTCACTGCCTCCAGCTTATTTAAATTTTAAAAGGGTTGTCCAAAAAGGCTGGACAACCCCTTTCATGTTTGTGGGACAAATTGTTCTTCATAATGGTACCATTTATTATTCTGTACAATGTGCTGGGAAGCTGCAAAAAAATTCAGAATTGGGAGGAAATGAAGAAAAAGTGCATTTCTGCGACTTTCTTATGGGCTTTGTTTTTACAGTGTTCACTCTGCAGTCAAAATGACATGTCACCTGTATTCTGTGTTTCTGTACAATTCCGAGAATACCAAACTTATATAGTTTTATTTACATTTTAATCCTATAACAAAGATTTAAAACATTTTTTTTTAAAGTTGCCATATTCTGACACCCGTAACTGTTTTTTTATATTTCAGTGTACGGGGATGCATAGGGCCCCTTGTTTTGCAGGACCAGGTGTACTTTTTAGTTATATCATTTTGGGGAATGTCTATTGCTTTGACCACCTTTTATTCAAATTTTTATCAGAGGCAGAACAGCGAAAAAACAGCGGTTCGGCACTTTTGATTTATTTTTCCCCGCTATGGCATTCACCGTATGAGAAAAATATTTTTATAAATTTTGGGCATCTGCTGAGAATCCCACTGAGCCTGAGAATTGGGTCTTTTTTCAACCACTGGGAGTTCAGCCTGACCGCAGCCGCTTGGTGGATATACAAACCCATGCTCCCATTCTCTTTAATAGGAGCGCCGCAGATAGCCTATATTCAGCCTGACTGTGGTCAGGCTGAATTTCAAGTGGAGGGGAAAAAAGCTAATTCTCAAGCAAAAGGGGGGTCTCAGCAGACAGACACCCAAAACGCCCCCTCCCCAACCACTCTCCCCCGCGACACCCAACATCCATGGCACCCCAAACCTCGCAGGAACCATACAGCATGGTTCTCTGCATAGTAGTTAGACCAGATTATGGTAGATCAGATCTTCCACCAATCTGATATTGACAATCTATCCTTAGGCTAAGTCTCCACATAGCAGGCCGCAGCAAAAAAGCGCTGCAGGAAAAAACATGGAGGCAACGCATCACAGCACTTTTCACAGACTGTCCACAGAGGTTTCCTCTGTGGACTTTCTCTTTCTATTTATACCTATATGGAAACCACTGGCGTTTCCATAGGTATAACTGACATGATGCGATTTCCAAAACAGCAATGGTTAGGCTAGAGCTACATGACAATTTTGGGTGTTTCCTGTCACGTGATCAATGATTACTGGGTTGCCCTGTGACTCCTTCACTAATATTAGTGAATGGAGTCACATTGCAACCTCTAGTGCTTTTGCGACTGTGACTTCAAGTCCCAAAAGGGTTGAGCAATGCTTGGCTTGAAGTTGCGGTTTTGGCACCCTCAGGATCTCAATGTGACTTCATTCGCTAACATTAGTGAAGGAGTCGCAGGGAGACCCAGCGATCTTTGGTCATGCAATAGGCAGCCAAGATTGCAATGCAGTGCTAGCCTTATTAAAGAGAACCTTTCATGTCCTCATGAATATGAGGTTTTATATACAGATAGAAAGCCGACATAGGTTTTTTTTTTAATTTGTAACATATTTGTTATGGGTCTGTCAGGTGCATTTTACTGGGTAGGGAAAAACAGCAGAATACATTCAGGATTATCACAATGACAAACCATGACATGACCTGAGACATGAATGGAGCCTAAGCTTTATTTACATAAAAATACTTTGCATTTGTTTGTGTGATTTTTCAAACAATGTCTCAACATATAGCCTTTTAACCCTTCATGCTACAGAGATTAGCTGATAAAACTATAACTGTAAAGTGATGGTTTGAGCAGCAGTGTACAAAGGTTATATGGGCCTGGCATGAGCTACCCTTACAGTGCTGGGCACATAATCCCTGCTCCTTATCACAGAGGATATTCTATGCTTGGAGGCTTTTTCTGCCAACGCCCCTCCCCCTCCCCCCACGACATCCAACATCCACCGTTCCCCAAACCTTGTCTCACCTGCCCCCCCCGCGACACCCAAGATCCACCGTTCCCCAAACCTTGTCTCACCTGTCCCCCCCTGCGACACCCAACATCCACCGCACCCCAAACCTTGCCTCACCCGCCCCCCGCGACACCCAACATCCACCGTTCCCCAAACCTTGCCTCCCCTGCCCCCCCTGCGACACCCAACATCCACCGCACCCCAAACCTTGCCTCGCCCACCCCCCCCGCGACACCCAACATCCACCGCACCCCAAACCTTGCCTCACCCGCCCTCCCTGTGACACCCAACATCCACCGCACCCCAAACCTTGCCTCACCCGCCCCCCGCGACACCCAACATCCACCGTTCCCCAAACCTTGCCTCGCCCGCCCCCCGTGACACCCAACATCCACCGCACCCCAAACCTTGCCTCGCCCGCCCCCCCGCGACACCCAACATCCACCGCACCCCAAACCTTGCCTCGCCCGCCCCCCCCCGCGACACCCAACATCCACCGCACCCCAAACCTTGCCTCACCTGCCCCCCCCCGCGACACCCAACATCCACCGCACCCCAAACCTTGCCTCACCCCCCCCCCCCCCCCCCGCGTCACCAAACCAGGCATCATCATCAATACTTAGAAAAGCAATATTTATCTAATATGAAACACTTACCTCAGTAGCGCTTTTGAGAGCAGGGACACCTTAGGAGACCGCGCAGGAGCCACTGTGTGTCCTATCACGTCAGGTCACGTCACGTCACGTGATGCACGCACCCAAGCGTGGGTGCGGGCGGGGGCGGAGAGCTAGGAGCAGGCTAAATGAATGGGGGCGGAGGTGGAGCGATAGGAGCAGGCTAAGTGAACGAGGGCGGAGGCGGAGAGCAAGGAGCAGGCTAAGTGAACGGAGGCGGAGAGCTAGGAGCAGGCTAAGTGAACGCTTGAGGGTGGGCCGCTGGAGCAGCGCTGCTGCCAATAGGTGGGTGTTGAAGCAGCGCTGTCTCCGCACGGCCGTCCCGAGCTACCGCTCTCCTCCCCTGCCTAAAACGCTAAACCAGCCCAGGACAGGTCCCGCTCAGCATGTTTTTTAAAGCGGCCTGTCTTGGGCTGATTTAGGTCAATCAAAATGCCGCCCCCCGAAACTGACAATATAGCGCCGCCTGAGGCGGCCGCCTCACTTCGCCTCATTAGCGGTGCGCCCCTGGGGCCATGTATCGTGAAATTTTGAGTGCAAACCTCCTTCCATCAGCAAGGGCTTTGAAGATGAAATGTGGCTGGGTCTTTCAACATGACAATGATCTCAAGCACACTGCCAGGGCAACGAAGGAGTGGCTTCGTAAGAAGCATTTCAAGGTCCTAGAGTGGCCTAGCCAGTCTCCAGATCTCAACCTCATACAAAACCTTTGGAGGGAGTTGAAAGTCCATGTTGCCCAGCGACAGCCCCAAAACATCACTGCTCTAGAGGAGATCTGCATGGAGGAATGGGCCAACATACCAGCAACAGTGTGTGCCAACCTTGTGAAGACTTACAGAAAACGTTTGACCTCTGTCATTGCCAACAAAGGATATATAACAAAGTATTGAGATGAACTTGTTATTGACCAAGACACACTCACTCATGTATATTCTACACAATTCCCCTGGTTTGAGTCCCAGAAATGTACTTAATAAAATTTTAGTCTCTTTTACCTGGAACAAACAATATGCCACGATAAAACTGGAGACTCTCCAGAAGGGTAAAGATGCAGAGAGGACTGGCAGTCTCCAACACTTAGGTTCACTATTACAAATACAGCAACTGAATGGCTGGGGTTAAGACGGTGAGACTAGTGTTATTGGCAGGGTCTATGCTCAGATCAACTAATGGAAATATCCATTATGTATGCTACAGGCGAGGAGCGCCCCCCAGGTCTGGTCATGTAAGTCCTATGCTAGCACTATTATACAATGTCTGGTATTGTGGGAAAACCCTTATGGGAATAACTGAATACAACAATTATACACCAATGTAGCGCAATCTCAAGCTTTGAGTTTTATAAACTGAAGGCTTTTGAAAGCTGGGAGGAAAAGGGAATATTTCTAGTGATGAGGTTGGTGCACAAGAGTGTGTTCAAAAAGCAGCTACAGATTTCTCACTGCCCATAGATTTTTCTACCAGTATCTGCATGGCTCCATGTTTGGGCGGGCCCTTGGAAGAGACTGTCAGCAGCCCTCCTGTCAGTCATGGTAAGAGGCACAAGTCGTTACATCCAGTGAGTCCTGGGATTCATTACAGAACATCATATCTGCTCTTTTTGTGGAGACTTTATCTTCTGTTTAAAACAATAAACAAGACAAAAGAAAGTTTCCATCTTGTTTTTAACATTGCAGTGAATGTCAGTGTTTGTGATAGAGGGTGCGCCATCTGTATGTGTCATTCTGTCAGAAACAAACTCAAAAATTTGAACCTAGCTTTACTCATACACTACTGTCTGCACTGGTCAGATGTGTACATCAATACAATTATCATACATATAAAACAATCACTGCAATCTCAATACATTTTATAACAAACCTTTTAATGCAAAAAAAACCCCACAATTTAAGGCTTCATTCACATCTGCATCGTGGTCTCTGCTATAAATGTGAATCAGGGTATAATGTCAGCTTTGTCTCATGGCAGACACCACTTTCACAAAACTGATCCCAATGACTTACAATGAGGTCTGTTGAGTTTTGTCAATTTTTCTTTTACACTTTATTTTATTTTTTTTTTACATTTGTTGTAACGATTCTTCATGATAATGATATACACACTCACTAACATTAGACATATTTTCAAGAAGACTTAGGTACTATAAATCCTAGTACAGAAAAAATATACAGTGGACTGATTTATAAATTTTAGCAACTTCCCAGTTGAGCATTGAGTTCCCTTGATCCCATTGGCCCAGGCATCTGCCAAGGTTTGCCGGCTGCTGACTCTGGCCCTGATCATGCCTAAAATGCATAGTTGAGTAAGCCAATAAACTCACACTTTACTCTTATCCGTAGTCACCACTGAGTAAAAAAAAAAAAAGGCCTAATATTATTGAATTAACTGTCATCTGTACACTTGGTAAAAATCCCAGATAGATCCCACAGTAAATATATTGCAGACATAGGACCCTTAACTGAAGAGCACTGGCGGGGCATATTAGAGTTGACTTCTTAGCTGTCTCTTTGTGACGCTTGAAGACTTTCATATTTGCATCTACTTCAAAGAGTCTTAAAGATCCTCAGTCTGCTTCACCAGATAGAAGTCTGACCAGACACTACCTTCCCCAGATGTAGATATGATGATGCACATTTATTGCATATGTTATGGGAATGTTTTGTCTATGAACCATTCTGGAATAGAGCATTGACACTTATTCAAAGGGTCTATCGAATACAACTGCATTCAGATCCTAAAATGTGACTTCTTTTTCCCTCTCACTATATGGTAGGCAAACTATTTTCCCAAGTTTTTATAATTGTTCCAAGTTTGTCCTATTAACCAAGAAACTTTCACCAGTTACACAGTACCCTAAGCTGATTCTAATTGTTGTAGGCTCCTGAGCTGTGGGGGTATGGAGGCACCAAATCTATGTTTATACTACTTGGCATCCCAACTAGTTTATGCCTACAGGTGAATAGATCATGACCTAAGCAACATGGCTACAGCATTGGCAGGTGCACTTTTAGGCTCTTTGTAAACCTACTCTATAGATATAAGTCTCTATGCAAAGAATTAGTCCCGATTAAAACTGTGGTCCACATGTGGCACTCCAGGCTATCCTGAAAGAGGACCCTGACCTAACAAAAGAAGATTGGAGGGAGGTTAAATTATCCTTCTGTGACACTGTGGTGAGTGCTGGAGACTTCCTCAGTCCTGCTTCCCCAGATTCCACAAGATTGGTACTTCCACTGATAACTGCTCTTGCTACCAAGCTGGGCACCTATCTACGCTGTCCTGTTCTAAAGTCTTCTCTTTTTTGGAATGGGATCATTCCTACATGAGCACATTGACCACCCTACACATCATTCCATACACAAACACATTGATCTCCCCACACATCATTCCCTACATGAGCACATTGATATTTACACTGCAGGTTTACCTCTTAGGTGTAATGAATTATGTAGTACACAGCTACTACGGAAGTGCTCTTCCGTTTTAACCACTTCTGTGCACAGAAGATTGTAATTCGAGATGAGCGAATTTCTCAAAAGTTCGATTCTGCAGTTCGATTCGAAGTTCCAAAAAAATTTACTTTGATCCAAATTAATTTGCTGCGAATATCGCTAAAAAACACCTATTTCCTAGCTTTAGAGTGCCTGCATAGTGGTGTAGAACATAGTGCCTTGCAGTAACACGCATAGGGAGCCTACTGTGGTAGTCAAACAATACTGTGAGTCAGTATGACACGCAAATGACAGGCGTCGTTCTTAGAAGCACTACACACTTCACTTATTTGGACAGTTACGGGGCCAAAACTGACCAACTAACTCAAGTGTGAACCCAGCCTTACAGGTCCATGTTAGTGCCAGGTAGAAAGAACCATGCAGAGGCCCAACATCTTACTGTAGAGTGAAAGAGCGCACTTCTTTTACACCGTTGTCTGTCGATTCCACATATATGTCTACAGAGAGGCAAGGCGACATAATGTGGAGGTGGCAGCAGCATGAGGAGGTCATACAGTGACCCAGTGGCAGCAACATGAGGAGGCCATACAGTAACCCAGCGTAAACGGCATTAGGAGGGCATACAGTGACCCAGTGGCTGCAGCATGAGGAGGCCATACAGTGACCCAGTGGCAGCGGCATGAGGAGGACAAACAGTAACCCAGCAGTAGCTGTGGCATGAGGAGGCCATACAGTGACCCAATGGCAGTGGCATGAGGAGGTGGTTGCGACATGAGGAGGGCATTCAGTGACTGCGGCATGAGGAGTGTAGACAGAAGGACCAAATTCCAAGCCGGAGGGCTAGGTCAAGTAGGAAGGAACCGCGCTTCACCCAGATATGTAATATCCAAAAACTCCTTATTTAAATCCAAACACTACGCGTTTCGGGGGATATCTCCCCTTTTTCCAGTGTACAGGAAGTAGCAATGCTAACAGAAATACACAATCTGTGGTCTTATATAGGAAATTATGCCCACAAAAGGAGGAGAAAAGGGGGGGTGACCAATTACAGAACTACAAAACACACGGTGAATAGTATCTAATACATGACAACATGTGAAGATCAAAACAATCAACAATCATAAAAACACTTCCTCATTTAAGAGAAGTTACTAAATAAAACAGATCTAACGTAGATAAAACTAAGAATTGCATATAAATATTGTAGGAATGGGAAGCAGTTGTAATACTAGCTCGACTGTTATAACTTTAGATATCTGTACCTTTAGGAGAGCTGACTCAGAGCTTCATTGGCGTCAAGGAGGCTGCACTGCACTTGTGCAGGCAGTCTCCCGCACCATGTAATCATTCATTAGGATAAGGAGCCTCGATCCTGAGAGTGGTGTGCAGTGTGCACTATAAATCACTGCTGTTTATGTAGTAACAGGTGGGTAATCAGAGAGACAGGTCAGCTGTTTAGATTATCCTAGGTGTGAGAACAGCTGTTAAGCTTGCCCGACTGGACAGCTGATCTCTGTTGATAAACACCAGTGGGCCCCGAGCCTCAACTATATTTAGTCCTCATTTTGCCAATGCAAAGGTCAGGGGTCCGATCGGGACGGTCAGGAGTCCGATCAGGCCCCTGACCATCTCGATCGGGCCCCTGACCAATGGACAGTGGCGTAAGGATTGTGGTCGCAGGGGGTGTGACAGCGACTGGAGGGGTACGGGGCCAGCGGCCAGCTGGAAGTGGCTGGGGCCCCGGACTACCATGATAGTGGTCGGGGAAAGCCTGTTTCCCCGACAGCTATACCTATTGTTAATGGAAAGGGGCCGGGCCCCTTAGATGCCAGCCCAGGGGAAGTGACAAAAAAATTAAAATAAAACTCACTTGTCCTGGACTCAGCATCGTCTCTGGCACTTTTCTGGCCTCAATGCAGGGGCCTATGATTAGGTCCCAGCGGTGACATGGGCGCACCAGCATGATGACGTCATCATGACCGACGTGACCGCAGAGGACCAATCAAAGGCCCCAGTGGTGACGTCTGAGGCACGGGATGTGGAGACCAGGGATCCAAGGAAGATGGGAAAGACAGCAGGAGGAAGCGAGGATGGCCCGAAGAGGTAAGGCAAAGTGAGTATAAGTGTTTGTTATTTTTAATCACTTCCCCTGGGACTCTACTTATTATATTCTGGGGTCTGAGAAGACCCCAGAGTATAATAATAGCACCGGCTCTGGGGAGGGGGGGATACTGTGGGCATATAATACTGTGTGGGCCACTGTGGGCGTAAAATACTGTGTGGTGGCCACTGTGAGCGTATAATAGTGTGTGGGGGCCACTGCGGAGCACAGAATGCTGTGTGGGGGCCAGTGCGGAGCACAGAATGCTGTGTGGGGGCCAGTGCGGAGCACAGAATGCTGCGTAGGGGCCAGTGCGGAGCACAGAATGCTGCGTGGGGGCCAGTGCGGAGCACAGAATGCTGTGTGGGGGTCACTGCGGAGCACATTATACTATTCCAGTATCTTTTACATGCCGGGTACTGCACTTCACACTCACAGTATTCTTGATAATTGCAGTTGTGGGTACTAAAGCTGTATCCCTTTCAAGTATCTGAGATATTGCTGCAGCACCCGTAACCGTCACTATCAAGAATTCTCTCTAGGGAGGGGATAGGGGGCCCTGGACAAAAGTTTGCACCGGGTCCACAAGACCTTAGTTATGCCTCTGCCAATGCATTTGCATTGGCAAAATGATAACTAATGGAGGTCAATAGTCTGTGGGACATTAAAGTGGTTGTGCAGGATAACATTTTTTTTTTTTTTTTAATAACAGGTGGAAAAAAAAAACAAAAAACTTTCTCTCCTGTCCCCAGTGTCTCCCAGCGTGGTTTAGCCTGCAGCTCTGTTATCTTCCAGCGCAAGTACCCCCTGCTCGTGAGTACCTGTGACGTCACGTGATCCCTGAGGCCAATCAGCGGCCTAAAGGAAGGGACCTGGGATGTCACAGCGGAGTTGCAGGACCGGACCGTGCTGTGACCTGCTGACATCGGAGGTCCGGGGATAGGTGAGTATGTTTAGTATATTTTTGTTTTTTTGGGGGAGGGGTTCACCTCCCCCCAGACTAATTATAAAAAAGAAATAAATTATACTGGACAACCTCTTTAAAGTGTGGTGCATTAGTGAGGTATATTAAAGGGATTGTCCAGACATGATTTGTTATGGTTTATCCTCAGGATAGGCCATAGATACCTGATCTGTTGGGGGCTGACCCTGGACCGATCAGCTGTACGGAGCCACTTCTGGCACCTGTCCTGCACACAATATGTGGCCAGAAGCAGAAAGCTCTGTCCACTGTGAATTAGCCGGGCAGCTTCACTGCATCTCAGCACTTATTGAAGTCAGTAGGAGCTGAGCTGCAGTGACGGCATCGGGCAACTATACAGCGGATGGAGCTTTCTGCTTCCGGCCCTGTCTTGTGTACAGAATGGGCGCCGGAAGTGATGCTGTACAGCTGATGGTGCCATGTGTCAGCCCCCTACCCATCAGGTATTTATGGCCTATCCATAGGCCATAAAAAAGATTAACCTTGGACAATCCCTTTAATATGCATTACATAGGATGTTAGCCCCCATCACTGTTCCCCATGCAGTATGGGGGACCAGTGAAGAGGCCACTGTATGGGGGGACCAGTGAAGTGGCCATAAAAAAAAATTTGGCCCAGACAACCCCTTAAAAGAGGTTGTCTATTAACTGGAGCAACCACTGTGGTGGCCAGGGAGGTGTAAAAAAAAAAAAAAAGTATACTCGCCTGTCTCCAGCACCCCATTGTCCCCTGCCTGTGTCTGTTCGGTTTCATGGTGGTGCCTTATTTCTGAAAATCCTGTACCTAATTGGTCTTAGCGGTCACATGAGGTGCAGGACTCCCAGCAGGAAGGCTCCGGCACAAGACTGAATGGACACTGGCAGCGGACAATGGAGTTCTGGGGACAGGGGAATATGCTTTTTATTTATTTTTTATTTTACACCTCCCGCCCGGGACTTGGGTTGCGCCAATTCCTGGACATCCTCTTCAAAGTATTTATCCATCTTCCTAATATTGATGGCCTGTGCTTAGGATAGACAAGTAAAATTACATCTGCGATGTAATGATGATCTACAGGTAATGGTAACAATTCTAGGAGCCACGCTGTTCACTTGCCATACAGGGCGTAGCAGTAGGTTTAGGTAGTGCAGTGGTACACATGTTATGGCAGGTGAGCAGCATGGCTCCCGACATGTTATTACCTTTAGCCGCCCTGTCTCGGTACCGCTGATCTGCAGGGGTCCTGATGGTGGACCCCTAGAAGCAATTCCACTGGTGGGCCCTAGACATCCCAGTCCGACACTGGATGGATGACTATGGTTAGGGGAAGGAGGAAAAGAGGGTATTATTAACCACTATAAAAGAAGCCATTATATTGATAACTGGTATATATATGCAATATATTTAATTATTTATATAAACTTGTTCAGTGTAACTACTCTATTCAAATGATGTGACATAAAGTAAGCTGCACAGTTAGCCTTTGCTAGTAGGCAGAGGCTTGGCTCGTTATACCAAATAGGGGGTAAATGGTAGTGGTACTCGGGGAGAAGGGGAAGTTGTGCGGCATGAGGAGGGTATACAGTGACCCAGTGGTTGCGGGATGAGGAGGCTATACAGTGACCCGGTGGCAGCGACATGAGGAGGGCATACAGTGACCCAGTGGCAGCAGCATAAGGTGGACGCAGATGGAAGCTGCATGAGGAGGGCATATAGCGACCCAGTGGCTGCGGCATTAGGAGGACATACAGTGACCCAGCAGTGGCTGCGGCATGAGGAGGGCATACAGTGACCCAGTGGCAGAAGTGGAGTTAGTAGCATCCTTAAGAGGGCATACAGTGACCCGGTGGCAGCAACATGAGGAGGGCATACAGTGACCCAGTGGCAGCAGCATAAGGTAGACGCAGAGTAACGCAGTGGAAGCTGCATGAGGCGGGCATATAGTGACCCAGTGGCTGTGGCATTAGGAGGGCATTCAGTGACACAGTGGCAGCGGCATGAGGAGGGCATACAGTGACCCAGTGGCAGCGGCATGAGGAGGACATACAGTGACCCACATCCTCCCCTGTGTGACTTTGTTCGCCCAGGCAAACGAGGTGTAGAACAGTGTGACAATGCTGTGCCCTGCACATGTGGTATGCTAAAGGAGCACTCTGAATTTTCCCTGCAGTGAAGGCTGAGGAAACAGTGGAGGATGAGGTGGACATTGTCGCAGGACCAATTGCGTGAGAACATGGAGGCAGAAGCGGCGCCACCTGGCCAAGTTGTTGGTGACAAGGTGACAATGTGAAGTTGGCAGCAGCACCAGTGGAAACAGCTTGAGGAGGGCATACAGTGACTCGGTGGCAGCGGCATGAGGAGGGCATACAATGACCCAGTGGCAGCAATATGAGTAGGGCATACAGTGACCCAGCAGTTGCTGCGGCATGAGGAGGGCATACAGTGACCCAGTGGCAGAAGTGGAGGTAGTACCATCCTTAGGAGGGCATATAGTGACCCAGTGGCTGCGGCATGAGGAGGGCATACAGTGACCCAGTGGCTGCGGCATGAGGAGAGCATACAGTGACCCAGTGGTTGCAACATGAGGAGGGCATACAGTGACCCCGTGGCAGCGGTATGAGGAGGCCATACAGTGATCCAGTGGCAGCGGTATGAGGAGGCCATACAGTGACCAAGTGGCAGCAACATGAGGAGGCCATAAAGAGACCCAGTGGCAGCAATATGAGTAGACCATACAGTGACCCAATGGCAGCAGCATAAGGAGGCCATACAGTGACCCAGTGGCAGCGGCATGAGGAGGCCATACAGTCACCAAGTGGCAGAGTGCGGAAATGGCAGCACCACGAGTAGACCACAGAGCGGCAAGGTAATATAATGTGTAGGTAGCAACAGCCTTAGGAGGCCATACAGTAACCCAGTGGCAGAGTGTGGTGAGGCAGCATGGATAATTTAATCTACTGCATCAGGCATTGGTGGGTGGAAATCCTGGCTGATCCACGCCAGATTCATCTTCACAAAGGTCAGTCTCTCCAAATTTTGGATGGACAGGCGAGTTCTCCTTGGGGCAACTATGGTCTCCACCGCACTAAAAACCTTCTCTGATGTCACACTACTGGCTGGGCAGGACAGCTTTTCCAGGGCAAACTTGGCCAGTTGAGGCCACAAATCCAGTTTAACTGCCCAGTAGTCCAGTGGATCTTCGATGACGAGTGGCAGGGTGCAGTCTAAGTATGCCACAACATGCTGGTTCAACTTCTGCTCTGTGTCTAGCTGCTGAGGAGCAGCTTCTTCACTATGCGGCTGAAGAAAGCTGCTCATCAGCAACTCTAGGCTCAGGCTGCTGCTGATGGAGCCGATACTTCTCCTGCCACCCTCACCCCCTCTCACAGCTGCCATGCTAGTGCAAGTTGAGCACTCAGGGCCCCCCCTGATCGGACATGCGAGAGGATGGACGATGGTGCAGATAGGCAGCGGCCAACTTGCTACTTAGCATGTCTCTATAGTAGTTCAGTTTGTCCTCCCTCTCAGCGGGTGTAAAAAAAAAAACGCCCCCATTTTTCCCCGGTAGCGTGGGTCTAACATGGTGGAGAGCCAGTAGTCATCCGTCTGCCGAATGGTGACAATTCGGCTGTCACTGCACAAGGAAGTCGACATGCATGAGGCCATTTGCACAAGTGACTCTGAGGGACTCCGTGCATCCATCTCCACTGCATACTGCCACGGTGTGTCTGGGTCATCTGCCTCATTCTCCTCTGGCTGTTCTGGTTGTTCCTGCTCCTCCTCTCCACCCATTTGGCTACACATTGTTTATGCTCCAATGTCCTCCTCATCCTCCTCCTCCACCAGTTCAGCCCCCACAGGGCTCATGTGGCCTTGAGATGTAGACATCACATCTCCAATCCCCTGACCAGCCTGATTGAAAAGCATCTTTTCCAGGATGTGAATCAGTGGAATGATGTTGTTCATCCCGTAGTCCTGGAGACTGACTAACAAAGTGGCCTCCTCAAAGGGAACTAGCAAACGGCAGATGTCACGCATGAGATGCCACTGGCTATCATTAAAGTTACACAGGGGAGTAGTACCTCTGTCCGCTTGGATCATCAAGAAATCGTTTATGGCTTTTCTCTGTTCATATAGTCGATCCAACATATGGAAGGTTGAATTTCAATGGGTGGAAACATCGCATATCATCCTATGTTGTGGGAGGCCGTTCTGCAGCTGCAGCTCAAGGAGGGTGTGCTTGGCGGTGTACGAGTGGCTGAAGTGCATGCAAAGTTTCCTTGACATTTTTAGGATGTCTTATAGATGGGTGGAAGACTTAAAGAAACGCTTGACAACCAGATTGAACACGTTCGCCATGCAGAGCGCATAGCTCAGTCCTCCTTGACGCAGCGCTGACACCATGTTCTTCCCATTGTCGGTCACCATTGTTCCGATTTTAAGTTCTCTTGGAGAAAGCCAGGATTCGATTTACCCAGGCAAACGGGTTATAGAACAGCGTGTTGGAGGAGCACTGTGAATTGTCCCTGCAGTGGAGGATGAGGTGGACATTGTCGCAGGACCAACGGCATGAGAACGTGGAGGTAGAAGCTGCATCACCTGTCCAAGTTGCTGGTGTGTCTGGGCAGGCACCACATTAACCCAGTGGGCCATAAATGACATATACTGTCCTTGACCGTAGTTACAGCTCCACACGTCGGCGCTGCCGTGCACTTTGGCAGACATCGACAGGCTCAAGGACTGGCCCACCTTCTCTTCTACATATTTGTGCAGGGCTGGTACTGCCTTCTTGGCAAAGAAATGATGGCTTGGGATTCTCCACCTCGGCTCGGCGCAAGCCATTAGTTCTCTGAAAGGTGCAGAGTCCACCAAGTGGAAAGGGAGTGACTGCAGTACCAGCAACTTGGACAGGAGCATGTTCAGCTTCTGCACTGTTGGATGAGTGCACGCATACTGTTGTCTCTTAGATATAGATTCTGTGATCAATTGCTGACGCAATAACTGACTAGGAGGAGCAGGAGCATGACAACCAGCAGATTATGGGAAGGACACACAGCTTCCTTCAGCTGAGGTGGTGGAGCCTTGACTGCCTGAAATGCAGTGCATGCCACTGGATGCTGCAGCGGTTGCTGCGGCAGGCTGGACCACCAAATTGGAGCCACGGCTCTCCCAGGCCACTTTATGGTGACGCTGCATATGTTGGCGCAGGGCTGTGGTGCCAACATTGGCACCCTGGCCACGCTTCACCTTCTGCCCACAGATTGAACATATGGCCATATACACCTCCCCCCGGCAGCTTTACAAAAAACTGCCACACCGCCGAGTAGGTGATTTTACCCCCAACACTCTGCAATAACTGACTGCTACCGCCACTGCCTCCGTGAACCCCTGCACCACTGATTCCCGGGCAGGTAATCAGGTGGTCTACCACGGGCACGTTTAGCTCCCGACCTCACTCCTGCCACCCTGCTAACTCCGCAGCTGCCTCATGCGCAGGCTGCAATCCTCTTCTGATGACGATAAGGACCCTTCGTCACCCGGCTCCCAATTACGATCGGCTACATCATCATCCACTACTGTCTGCAGGTCACTGATGTCCTCCTCAACACCAGCTCCCATGAAACTTTCCTCATCACTACTTGCCCACCTACTGCAGGAAGCGGCGAATGTCTCCTCGAGATCTTGGCTGAGCAATAGCTGCTGACTGTCCTCTAGTACCTCCTCCTCACTGTGCAGTGGATCTGAGCCCACAGCATAGAGTACTTCTCTAGCTAAGGGAACAGAAAAGGACAGGCAGGTTGAGGACAGGTGAGGGCATAGGGCCTGCTGCTGGGCCATGCCAACTAAGGGTTGCGTCTGACGAACCCACTGACTCTTGGCTGGGGGTGTCTGATGTGACTTGGAATGAATTGGATGACCAAGTCAACCAGTCTACAACCATTGGGTTGTTGGTCAAGACAACACCGCTACTTTACACTGAGAGCTCAGGCCTCTGTAACTGACCCCTGCTGCCACGCCCCCTTAATCTGCTGCGACCTGAGCTTGCTCCAGAAACATTTAGGCCTGCGGCCCTCCCCTGTGCATGGCTTCTCACTTCTCTGTCTGACATACTGTTCAATGAAAAAACTTAATTGCAAAGGGCAAAAAGGCCTGTTATTTTCTACTTTGAAGATAACGGCAAATATGCCCCTTATTTCTTCACCCAATAAAAAAAAAGCGTGATAAAGGCAAAGATTTCTGGCTCAGAATTATTGAATTATTGACAATACTATTGATAAATGACCAGCAACTTTATACTGGTAAGAAAATGGCGAATATGGTCCCCTTTATGGGTTTACACACTAATAAACACCTTTAAATAAGTGATGATAATGGCTAAGAATTATTGAATTATTGACAATACCGTTTTTAAAAATGGCCAGCAACTTTATACTGGTAAAATGGCAAATATGGTCCTTTTTATGGGTTTTGACACTAATAAACACCATTAAATAAGTGATAACCGCTAAGAATTATTGAATTACTATTGACTATACTGTTTTTAAAAATCGCCTGCAACTTTATACTGGTAAACTGGTGAATATGGTCATTATGTGTTTCCCCACGTTAACGGCGTTTATTACAGATAAATGTAGATATTATTGGATGATAATTCAGTTTTCTTTGGCACAATAGTATTGACTAATGTTATGCCTTGGAAGAACAGTGAATAAGCCCCTTATAATAAACGCCTCTAAAAAGGCTTTTTTTTACAGATACGTGCAGATATGGCTTTGGCACAATAGTACTGAATAATGTTATGCTTTGCAAGAACAGTGAATAAGCCCCTTATAATAAACGCCTTTAAAAAGGCTTTTTTTTACAGATACGTGCAAATATTAGTGTATGATAATTCACTGTTTTTTGCTGTACTGCACTGCAAAAGGCTTGTTGTGTTCCACCTTGAAGACACAGATATGAGTAATGAGCAGCAGTATAACGGCAGTGAGTGCTGCAGTGTGAATTATGCTGCAAATTCTTGCTGTAAATAACCCTGCAGCCACCCCAAATTCTTCTCTCAATTCTTCCCTAAAGTTCTAAGGCTCAGCCTATTTCTCTGAACTTCTATATGTTTTCTAAGTCTTTCCATAGCTCCTGCCGACGTCTGTCCCTACAGAGCGATGTGGAATGACTTTACCTAAAATGGAGGGATTTTATAGGGCTGTGACATCACAGGTCCGGCTGGCTGCTGATTAGCTGCACGCTTGGCATTGTGGAGGATCCCACGCTCCCAGAATCCCTTCCCCTTTGTCCTAACATGTGTGGCGGCCATTTTATAAAACAATGCAATTCCATGCATCGAAGTGTGAGGAAATCTGGAATTGTGGCGAATTGAAGATTTCCTGAAATTTGGATTGAATTCCACTTCTGCAGCTTTGATTCACTCATCTCTAATTGTAATCATGGCCTGGAAATCCCCTGACATACCCTCCCTCAAACATTGACTTCAACTTTATTAACAAATATATGTTCTCCTCCAACTGTTGCTCCTGAGGAAGAAATGTCATCACAAATTTGAAAAATATGTGGGCGCGCTAGTTAGATATCTGAAACTGCTACTTGATCGAATAGATTCTTGGAGTGGGGGTGGGTGGAAAGGAGCAGTATAAATGAGTGAATGTTTATTGCCTGTAGTAAGCAGTGTGTGCTGTAATGGCTGGAATTGTCTATCCATGGTACCCTTAGGTGAGGGGGTGGACATGGAAACTCTGATGTCTGTGGGCATATCTTGTATCCTATACCAAGCCAGGAAACTCTTGGCCCTGCACTGGCTGGACCCTAGTCGGCCAACAATTAGAGGATTGTAAATGAAGGTGAACACTATTATATTCCTAAAGCGAGGGGTATACCTTAAGAAAAGTGTTGTTGAGAGATTGTATTTTCCAGCTAGGGTGGCGGCCTTATTTAATGGTTTGTGATAGTAAATAATTAATCAGTGGTAGCCTGCCTGGTGTTAAGGCTTGCTTGATACTTCATGGCTTTTCTTATTTCTGTTTTTTTGTTTTTTGTTTTTTTTGTTTTTTATTTATGCCGGAAAGTCAATAAAAACTAACTAATTAAAAATAAATAAATAAAAAATTTAAAAAAACTATACATACTATTACAGTGTTGAGAATCAACTTCACATTCAGAAGAATAATAGTGCATATAGACAAGCCCTATTTTCACCTTAAAGAGAATGTGTCGTAAGAAAATTAGCATTTTTTTTTTAAATCAAATTTTATTTAAACCATATTTTTAAAGAATTCTTGGTGAGATTTTTTTTTTTTATTTCCCATATTATCTAAATTTAAAAAAAAAAATTCCTAAAAATCCTGCAGCTCTGACTCTGGCCACTCCTGGCTGGAACTAACATGAAGCCAATGATTTTGCGGTGGTTAATTTTGCGGGGAAAAATGGAGAGGTCATAGAAGGGGGCAGGTCCACCAGGTGTGTAGCATTGTGTCTCGGTCCATCCCACAGCGCCAGCAGCAATCGAAAGCTGAGGGGAAAATTTCATGAAGAACGGAGGGTACCCTGTACCATCGGGACAGGATTTGATATTTATGGCTATATCTAAAGGCCACACATTTGGTGGGAAAGTAGTGTCCAGCTCTCTCTCCCAACCCTTAATAAAGGCCGGTAGAGGGTCATCAGGTGAATCAGAGAATAAGCTGTAAATGGTCGAGACTGGGCGGGACGGCATAGCTGAGGGTATGCAGAGTTTTTTCAAACTGCATCAATAATCTATGGAGGTTAGGTGTATGTTTGAACGAGTTATAAAAGTGATGTAATTATAGGTATAGCCAGTGTGTGGCACTTCTAGCCATCATAAAATGGGTCCTGGATAGAGCATCAACATTCCCCTGCAGCTTGCCTGCCCTGTGTTCCACAGTGAATTTAAAATTTTGCAAGGTCAGAAACCACTTGGTGACTCTGGCGTTTCTCTCCTTGGTGCAGCACATCCATGTTAGAGGGGAGTGATCAGTGACCAGCTTAAAGTGTTGGCCCAGTAGGTAGTACCTTAGGGATTCCACGGACCACTTAATGGCTAAGCACTCAGGTAGGTAACCGGGTGTTCTTCACCACCCTCCATTTGGGACAGCACTGCGCCTAACCCAACATCAGAGGCGTCAGTCTGAACTACAAATTCTTACTTAAAGTCAGGTGTGACCAAAACCGGCTGTTTACAGAGAATCGACTTCAACTCCTGGAATTCCCCCTCAGCCTCTTAATTCCACTTGACCATTACGGAACTCGTTCCCTTAGTCAGGTCAGTTTGCGATAAACGTACGATAATAGCTGACAATTCCCAGAAAAGTTCTCACTTGCTTTTTATTTAAGGGTCGGGGCCAATTTTGAATGGCCTCCACTTTGTTAACCTGGGGTTTTATTACCCCTCTTCCTATTATATACCCCAAGTATCGGGCCTCTTCAAGATCCAAAGCACACTTGTTTGGGTTGGCTGTTAAACCGGCTGCCCAGAGGGAATTTAGTACGGCTTGAACTTTTGGTAAGTGACTTTCCCAGTCCGTACTAAAGATAACAATGTCATCTAGATAAGCTTAAGCGTACCTTCGATGGGGCTTAAGGACTCTGTTCATCAACCTCTGGAAAGTTGCTGGAGCCAAATGGCATAGTCACATACTGAAATAAACCATCTGGGGTGACAAATGAAGTTTTTTCTCTGGCCTTTTTAGTGAGTGGCACCTGCCAGTACCCTTTGGTTAAGTCGAGGGTGGAGAATTACCTGGCATGTCCCAACCTCTTGATTAACTCATCAACTCTGGGCATCGGGTAGGCATCAAACTTTGAAACTTCATTCAGTTTACAGAAATCATTGCAGAACCTTATGGTACCATCTGGCTTAGGAATCAAAACAATGGGATTGGACCAATCACTCTTAGACTCCTCAATTACCCCAAGTACCAACATATTTTTGACCTACTCAGATATGGCTTGTATACGAGCTTCAGGTAACCGATACAGTTTTAGATTAACCAGTACCTGCGACTCGGTGCCCATGTCATGTTCTATCATATTGGTTTGTCCAGGCAACTCAGGAAACACATCATTATTTCTCTGCACAAACTTCTGTCTCCTAGGGGTACCTACCACTGTCAATGTTACCGCTGTTGTGGATAGATTCTCCAAAATGTGTACCCATAAAGAAAATTCCAAGTGCTCCACGTCTAGCCTCACTCTTTATTAATCACATATTCGACTTGCATGGTGTACCGGAAAATATTGTATCTGATTGGGGTGTACAATTTGTCTCTAGATTCTGGAAGGAATTTTGTGGTCATCTGGGGGTCTCTCTGTCTTTCTCTTCCGCGTTCCATCCTGAGACCAATGGTCAGACAGAGAGATTCAGTTTCACGTCCCAATGGTAAAAAATTCCATGAAAGGACTAGTTTCCAAATTGGGGTTAATTTTGGGGGTTTCCACTGTTCTGGCAATTCAGTGACTCTGCAAATGCAACATGTTGCCTGAAACAAATTCCAGCCAAATCTGCCCTCCAAAATTGCAATAGTGCTCTTTCCATTGTGTACCCTACTGTGTGCCCATACATTAGTTTACAGCCACATGTAGGCATTTCTATTGTCAGGAGAAAATGCTTAAATTGTGGGGTGGGGTGCATTTTCTCCTTTAACCCATTGTGGAAATGTAAAAAATGGGGTTAAAGCAACATTTTATAGAAAAAAAATGCTGCTTTCCATTTTCACGGACAAATTCTGCAAAAACACGTGAAAGGTTAAAGTATTAACTATACCCCTTGATAAATTCCTTAAGGGGTTTAGGATATGGGACATGGTGCCTGAAAAGCTGTTCTCCAAGAGCCAATTAGCACTCTGTATATCAGTGTACCAGCACATATGGAGTATTGTTGAGTTCAGGACAAATTGTGTAACAAAATGTGCGGTACAATTTCTCTTTTAACCCCTTGTGAATATAAAACATTTGGGGCAAAATTTTATTTGAATTTTCACCAATAGTTACAAAATTCAGTGAAAAACCTGTAGGGTACAAGTGGTCACTATACCCCTTAATAAATTTCTTGAGGGGTCTAGTTTACAAAATGGGGTCATTTATGGGGGGGGCCTTCAACTGTTCTGCCCTCCGAAATTCCAATAGCGCTCCATCCCTGTGGCGCACTTCCGTGTGCCCATGCATCAGTTTGCATCCACATATGAAATAATTTCATGCTCAGAAGAAATTGCATAACAGATTTTGAATTGCTGCAATAATGCTAAAAGGGTTAAGAAACTTCCTAAATGCAGTTTTGAATTATTTCAGGAGTTTGGCATTTAAACATGCGCACACTTCTTGTGTAATGATATGTTGATATGTCTGGTGGGATTTATTTTTCTTTTTCGTTATAGGAATGGATCTGTAGTATGATGAACACAAACAGGTCCCAACTATTACGGGTCCTTGAAGTATCTGTTATCATTCCCATCATTTTATCTGCAATTTCTCACAGAATCTGCAATAGAGGTTACTAATGAAACATCTGAAACAGATGTGACCATATTCCGTATAATCTAAATCAATAAAATTATAGCTTTATATATAAAATAAATCAATCTATGGTTTTTTAAAGCAATAATATAATGTGTAATACCAAGATAATGACCTTTTATTAAGTATCTAAAATGAATGTCTAACGCTAGGTTCACACCTGCACTTGGGTTTACGTTCTTCGGGTCCGCTTGGGGACTATAATGGGGTCCGCCAGGTTTCCACCTGAAAAATGTGGAGAGAAAAGTCCTGCTTCGCATTTTTAAAGTGGAATGAGGGACAGAATCCCTGAACGGGATGCAAGCACAGATGTGAATCCAGCCTATCTTGTCCAATATTCTGCAAAACATATGCTGTTTTTACATGCATTAATGTGTCTGTTTTTCCACAACAATAAAAATGACTGATTAAGGCTGAGGCCCCACGTTGCGGAAATGCAGCTTTTTTTTGTTGCAGATTTTATTGCTTTTTTTGAGCCAAAGCCAGGAGTGGATTGAGCAAAAGGTAGAAGTATAAGAACTTCCTAGATATTTCCTATTCCTTCTGTAGCCATCCTTAGCTTTGGCTCAAAAAACGCAGAAAAATCTGCAACAAAAAAAGCTGCGTTTCCGCAACGTGGTGCCTCAGCCTAAAACTTCAAAACATCTGTGTGGTTTAAATAAAAAGCATGCACTAACACAAGTAAAACACAGATATAGAATAGCACCCTTAGTGCAAATAATCTATTAAATTAGTTTATTCAACCAATATTCCTCATAAATACTCAAACTACTGAATAAAAACAAATGATCCTAAAATAACAGGGAAACACCTGGTAGTAGTTTATTGTTATTACCTGTGTTGGTGCGGTATGAGGTGGTATGTGCTGGTAGTATTGGATCTCCCTGACTTTGGCTTAGGCTTCTCATTGGTGGCTTCTGATAAACTCTGTCTTCATATATAGGCTCAATATGATGTTCTGGTGATTGTAGTGGCCTCAGTTCTGGGGCTATGTGACTGTGTTGACTAGTGAACGATGTTCGAGATCCAGCTGAGAAAAAAAAATTAAATTTAGTTTAGTTTAATAAACTACATTGTAAAATAGAACATTTAAAGGGCATAGAACATTTGCCATTATATTATCTGTATAAAAGCACAGGAAAACATGGTTATTGGTTTCTACTATACTTACAGCATTTAAGCAGATCTTAACCTCTTAACTCTATATCACGTACATGTACGTGATTGAGTGAGAAGGGGTGTATGGAGAGAGCTCAGGAGCTGAGCTCTCTCCATACAGGGCGGATGCCAGCTGTGTAATACAGCCAGGACCCGCCGCTAACAGCAGCGAAAGGCTGTTAACCCTTTAGACGCCGCAGTCAAATGGGACCGCGGCATCTAAACTGCGCAGGTGCCACCAATTTTCACTACTGTATTGTATAGTGAATAGCAAAATGCCTACCTCTTAATTATATGCTGCCTCTCACAGCGAGCAATAGATCTAATGCAATGACAAGCCTGGGAGACTTCAATAGGTTCCCGGCTGTCATGGCAACCAATAGCTGCCCTCCTATGACATTCAGGAGGCAGCGTGTAATAGAGAGGTAGGCATTTTGCTATAAAAAAAAAAAATAAACATAAAAGTTCAAATCACCCCCCTTTCTCTAGATCAGATATAAAAGTAAATAAACAAAAGTAAACACACACATTAGGTATCCCCGCGCTCCAAAATGCCTGAACGGCGTAGTTGCGAAAAAAAATAAAAAAGTGATCAAACCATCAGATCTTTCCTCAAATGGCATCAGTAAAAACATCATCTATTCCTGCATAAAAAGACGCCTTACCCAGCTGCATACATGTAAATATGAAAAAGTTACAGGTGTCACAATATGGCGACACAAATTTTTTTTTTTCAATTTTGCAGTTTTTCATTTTTTAAAAGGTATTAAAACATTACAAATACTATATAAATTTGGTATCGCCGTGTTCGTACTGACCCACAGAATACAAGTAACATGTCATTTTTACCACACAGTGAACGCCGTAAAAATTAAACCCATATGAAATTGGCGCAAATGCATTTTTTCTCCAATTGCACCTCATTTTGAATTTTTTTTCCAGCTTCCCAGTACATTGCACAGCATATTGAATGGTGCCGTTACAAAGTACAATTTGTTTCACAAACAATAAGCCATCATGTGAGTCTGTGAACTGAAAAGTGAAAAAGTTATGGCTCTTGGAATGTGGGAAGGGAAAAACGAAAATGCAAAAACGAAAAATGGCCGTGTCCTTAAGAGGTAACAGTTCCTTTTATGCTCACAGTTATCCAAAATTATTCCAAGAGAGAACAAGCACATACAGTGGGGAAAAAAAAGTATTTAGTCAGCCACCAATTGTGCAAGTTCTCCCACTTAAAAAGATGAGAGAGGCCTGTAATTGTCATCATAGGTAGTCCTCAACTATGAGAGACAAAATGAGAAAAATCCAGAAAATCACATTGTCTGATTTTTAAAGAATTTATTTGCAAATTATAGTGGTCACCTACAAACAAGCAAGATTTCTGGCTCTCACAGACCTGTAACTTCTTCTTTAAGAGGCTCCTCTGTCTTCCACTCATTACCTGTAGTAATGGCATATGTTTGAAATTGTTATCAGTATAAAAGACACCTGTCCACAACCTCAAACAGTCACACTCCAAACTCCACTATGGTGAAGACCAAAGAGCTGTGGAAGGACACCAGAAACAAAATTGTAGACCTGAACCAGGCTAGGAAGACTGAATCTGCAATAGGCAAGCAGCTTGGTGTGAAGAAATCAACTGTGGGAGCAATAATTAGAAAATGTAAATCATACAAGACTACTGAATCTCCCTCGATCAGGGGCTCCACACAAGATCTCACCCCGTGGGGTGAAAATGATCACAAGAACAGTGAGCAAAAATCCCAGAACCACACGGGGGGACCTAGTGAATGACCTGCAGAAAGCTGGGACTAACGTAACAAAGGCTACCGTCAGTAACACGCTACGCCGCCAGGGACTCAGATCCTGCAGTGCCAGACGTGTCCCCCTGCTTAAGCCAGTACATATCCGGGCCCATTTGAAGTTTGCTAGAGAGCTTTTGGATGTTACAGAAGAGTATTGGGAGAATATCATATGGTTAGATGAAACCAAAATAGAACTGTTTGGTAGAAACACAACTCGTCGTGTTTGGAGGAGAGTGAATGCTGAGTTGCATCCAAAGAACACCATACCTACTGTGAAGCATGGGGGTGGCAACATCATGCTTTGGGGCTCTTTCTCTGCAAAGGGACCAGAACGACTGATCCGTGTACATGAAAGAATGAATGGGGCCATGTATCGTGAGATTTTGAGTGCAAACCTTCTTCCATAAGCAAGAGCACTGAAGATGAAAAATGGCTGGGTCTTTCAACATGAAAAGCACCACCAGGGCAACGAAAGAGTGGCTTCGTAAGAAGCATTTCAAGGTCCTGGAGTGGCCTAGCCAGTCTCCAGATCTCAACCCCATAGAAAACCTTTGGAGGGAGTTGAAAGTCCGTGTTGCCCAGTGACGGCCCCAAAACATCATTGCTCTAGAGGAGATCTGCATGGAGGAAAGGGCCAACATACCATCAACAGTGTGTGCCAACCTTGTGATGACTTACAGAAAACGTTTGACCTCTGTCATTGCCAACAAAGGATATATATATATAAGTATTGAGATGAACTTTTGTTATTGACCAAATACTTATTTTCCACCATAATTTGCAAATAAATTCTTTAAAAATCAGACAATGTGATTTTCTGATTTGTTTTCTCATTTTGTCTCTCATAGTTGAGGTCTACCTATGATGTCAATTACAGGCCTCTCTCATCTTTTTAAGTGGGAGAACTTGCACAATTGGTGGCTGACTAAATACTTTTTTTCCCCACTGTATCTGGGACCTAAAAATATACTTTTATAAACACCACAAGCGAATCATTGCTTATTAGGACAACATCCAGTAAGGAAAGAAGATACTTCATCATTTTCCACATGCGATACAAAATACTCTATAATATTAGGAATATACCCATTTACAGTACCTTCCATAAATTGGATTACTTCTCTGGTAATGTATATTACTGCCGAAACCATATCCAGAATGCGTGGTTGGATGATTTCAGCCAATCATGGGAAACAATTCCATGTACTTTCACAATGTTTATTGCATGTCAGTCTTTTCCCATTCACCTTACAAATAACTACTACTATTTATACTGTTACGTAACCTGCTACCAAGAATTTAACCTGTGCAAGGACTATAGCAGGAAAATATCCCCAGACAGAAATGTTATGACACTTTTAAAGATCACTTTACCACTTAAAGAGGACCTTTCAAGTCCTCATGCACATGCGGTTTTATATACCGCTAGAAAGCCGACAGTGCGCTGAATTCAGCGTTAAGTGACCGTTAATTTTAGCACCGATATCTCCACACTGTCAAAAGGGCATTCCTCACAGCGTAGCGTCATCGCTGGGCTGTGAGGAATGCCCTCTTCCTGGCAGTACTCGTCCATAGACTTGACTTGTGAGGAACGTCCTTCTGACAGTGGGGAGATATCGGTGCTGAAATTAACAGCACCATTATCTCCAGCCCCGGGGCACATACCAAGAAAGTCGACTGTGCGCTGAATTAGGTTTTAATTCCTTTTGTTTCCTAGTAACTGAAAAGTGTTTATAGGGGTTGTCCACTTTCAGACCAAAATTGAGAAAAGATGTTACTGTTTGTATAATAAAAAGTAAAATGATTTTCCAATATATTTTCTGTACCAATTGCTCACAGCTTTCTAGATCTCTGCTTGCTGTCATTCATTCTGTTTACTCCCAGTGGATAAGAATCAGTTGTTATTGTCACAGCACAGTATTCAGACATCTGCCTGGTAACAAGTTATGCACCTGTGTGCTCATCACATGACCATGGAACGATTTTTATCCACTGGGAGTAAACAGAATGAATGAGAGCAAGCAGACATCTAGAAAACTGTGACAAATTGATACGGAAAATATATTGGAAAATTGTATAACTATTTATTATACAAACAATAACAGTTGTATCTCAATATTGGCCGTAAAGTGAACAATCCCTTTAAAGAGGGAATCCAACTCTTGGCACCAATGCTGATCAGCTGTTAAAAGTGACAGTGGCCTACACTATGAGGTCTATTTAGTTCTGTAACAGCTGTGCAGGATATTGCAGCTTTTGTTGTATTTACTTAAACAGAACAAAGCTGCAATAGTCTGCACAGCCACCACCAAGTTGACCCCACAAAGTGGTGCAGACAATGAAAAGGCAACCCAAGTGCCATGGATGTTCCAAAAAGCTGATTGAGGGTGTACCGAGAGTCAGACTACCAACAATATAATATTGATTGCCTATCCAACAACTAGAATACCCGGTGATCAGCTGTATGAAGAGTCTTCACTGTTTGTATGAGTGATTTGACTATTTCAAGGCATACCAAGCACACAGCCATACGTAATATACAGTATAACTGTGCTTGGAAAAATAACAGCCCCATTGATTTCAATAGGACTGCATTTCAACATAAGTATAGATGAGTGAACATGACGAGTGAACACTACTGTCTCTTCAAACACCTGAGTGCAGGGGTGCCAGGTGGACAGGTCATCATGGTGTAATAAGATATGTTCATTCCACAAAATCTGACTGTCTTATTGATGTTATATGACAGGGTTAATGTCTTACTGATCAGTCTGTATGATTTCCTTGCTCTCCATCTATGGATTGATGTATTTCTATAATTAATCTGTTATCTCTTCCTGTGAAGAAATAACAAAGTCGGACATGCAGGACTTTGTTTCCAGCGAAAAAAAACGGCTTCGCGGTGCAGAGGGTGTAAGTGCACACTCACGCATTGCATTAAAACCCCATTCAAGTGAATGGTTTTAAGCGATGCGTCTCAAACCTTCCCCTATCCAGTTTTCCGACATTTAGGTCGGACTCGCGGCGGACCGAGTGCCACCGCAAGTGTGAACCTACCCTTACTGGCTAGACAGATTTTAGTGTTTTTGCACGTGTTGTTTGAATGGCCCTAACTTTTTGAATTGGTGAGGTACCAAAGTCATTTTTGTGTCAATGTTTTTTTACAACCTCTAGGGCACAATTTTTATGTGGAAAAGACTGCGGCGGAAACGTCCACAGAGTTTTCCTCTGTCGACTTTCTGCCTCTATTATACATATTCAGAAACTAACAAAATTTCCAAAGGTATAACTAAAATGCTGCGATTTACAAAAATTCAACTGTTTTTGAAATCGAAGCATTTCCGCTACGGAATTTTTTCTGCAATGTGAGGATGAGATTAGCCAGAATCCCATTCACTTTGCAGATACGGTAATATGCAACGTGGGGCCCCAGCCTTGGAAAGGTAGTTTTTTATAACTACATAAGTACCGGGCCAATTTCTCTGGTTCAGGACCAGACATATTTTCAGGTTTTTTTGTATATGCAGTTTTGAGGGCTATAACTTTTTTATCATTTGGGTTATTCAACTAATTTTTGTGTCTTTTTTTTCGGTGACACATAGGGCTTTATTTTTATGTTATGTTTATTTTTGCAAGTTTACTTTTTTTAATATCCCGGAAAATTTAATCAAAAGAGGAGGGATGTTTTGAGCCAAAGCCAAGAATGTTTACAAAAGGAATGGGAAATATATAGGAAGCTCTTATACTTCTACGTTTTGCTCAATCCACTCCTGACTTTGGCTCAAAAAAACACAAACACAAAAAAAAGCTGCGTTTCCGCAATGTGGGGCCTTAGCCTAGAATGGCTACAAAAGGAATGAGAAATTATATATATTGTCAGGATCTGGGGTGGTGGGTGGGCTGACATGGACACAGACTCCAAGGTATTAGTCCAAGTATTGAGTTTTATTCACGCAAAACACTCCTTGGTACATGCAACATAACAGAAACCAAAAAAATAAATACCTGCCCATCTGGGCTCTAACTAAACAAAAATAGGTTACCTCACCTAGAATAGGAACAAGTTCAAACAGTCAGATCAGCAGTAGTAACTTTCTTTGTGGGTTGTGGCTTTGTGGCTGTCCTCCAGCAATAGTAACTTTCTTTGTGGCTTTCCAGCCAAGCTCTGCCACAGTCTGCTCTCCTAGCAGACTTATTATATCTCCTTAACAAGGACATTCCAGTCAGCTGGGTTTCTCCAGGAGTGTCCACAAGGTGTGGACTGGAGGGGATGGGAATTGCAGGTCCCACTACCAGCCTACCTGCCATTCCATAAAAAATCCAGCCCAGTCCACAAGCACTTAAATAATGCTCAGCAAACATAGTTGTCTGCTGAGAAACAAACTTTCTGGATTTCCCTCATCTCACCCATCTGAGCAACCTGGGTGAGATGTACATCCCTTCCAATATTCTTCCAGTCATCGGCTTACAATATATACAGTAAAGACCAAAAGTTTGGACTCACCTTCACATTCCAAGAGTTTTCTGTATTTTCATGACTATAAAAATTGTACATTCACACTGAAGGCATCAAAACTATGAATTTACACATGAGGAATTATATACTTAACAAAAAAGTGTGAAACAACTGAAAATATGTCTTATATTCTAGGTTCTTCAAAGTAGCCATCTTTTGCTTTGATTACTGCTTTGCACACTCTTGGCATTCTCTTGATGAGCTTCAAGAGGTAGTCACCTGAAATGGTCTTCCAACAGTCTTGAAGGAGTTCCCAGAGATGCTTAGCACTTGTTGGCCCTTTTGCCTTCACTCTTCGGTCCAGCTCACCCCAAACCATCTTGATTGGGTTCAGGTCTGGTGACTGTGGAGGCCAGGTCATCTGGCGTAGCACCCCATCACTCTCCTTCTTGGTCAAATAGCCCTTACACAGTCTGGAGGTGTGTTTGGGGTCATTGTCCTGTTGAAAAATAAATGATGGTCCAACTAAACGCAAACCAGATGGAATAGCATGCCGCTGCAAAATACTGTGGCAACTATGCTGGTTCAGTATTCCTTCAATTTTGAATAAATCCCCAACAGTGTCACCAGCAAAGCACCCCCACACCATCACACCTCCTCCTCCATGCTTCATGGTGGGAACCAGGCATGTAGAGTCCATTCGTTCACCTTTTCTGCGTCACACAAAGACACGGTGGTTGGAACCAAAGATCTCAAATTTGGACTCATCAGACCAAAGCACAGATTTCCACAGGTCTAATGTCCATTCCTTGTGTTCTTTAGCCCAAACAAGTCTCTTCTGCTTGTTGCCTGTCCTTAGTAATGGTTTCCTAGCAGCTATTTTACCATGAAGGCCTGCTGCACACAGTCTCCTCTTAACAGTTGTTGTAGAGATGTGTCTGCTGCTAGAACTCTGTGTGGCATTGACCTGGTCTCTAATCTGAGCTGCTGTTACCCTGCGATTTCTGAGGCTGGTGACTCGGATGAACTTATCCTCTGCGGCAGAGGTGACTCTTGGTCTTCCTTTCATGGGGCGGTCCTCATGTGAGCCAGTTTCTTTGTAGCGCTTGATGGTTTTGGCCACTGCACTTGGGGACACTTTCAAAGTTTTTCCAATTTTTCGGACTGACTGACCTTAAAGTAATGATGGCCACTCGTTTTTCTTTACTTAGCTGCTTTTTTCTTGCCATAATACAAATTCTAACACTCCATTCGGTAGGACTATCAGCTGTGTATCAACCTGACTTCTGAACTGATGGTCCCAACCCCATTTATAAGGCAAGAAATCCCACTTATTAAACCTGACAGGGCACACCTGTGAAGTGAAAACCATTTCAGGTGACTACCTCTTGAATCTCATAAAGAGAATGCCAAGACTGTGCAAAGCAGCAATCAAAGCAAAAGGTGGCTGCTTTGAAGAACCTAGAATATAAGACATACTTTCAGCTGTTTTACACTTTTTTGTTAAGTATATAATTCCACATGTGTTAATTTATAGTTTTGATGCCTTCAGTGTGAATCTACAATTTTTATAGTCATGAAAATACAGAAAACGCTTGGAATGAGAAGGTGTGTCCAAACTTTTGGTCTGTACTGTATATATTACATTTGTTGGTTGGATTAAACTCTCAAAATGGCCAGAAAAAGAGAACTTTCATGTGAAACTCGACAGTCTATTCTTGTTCTTAGAAATGAAGGCTATTCCATGCGAGAAATTGCCAAGAAACTGAAGATTTCCTACAACGGTGTGTACTACTCCCTTCAGAGGACAGCACAAACAGGCTCTAACCAGAGTAGAAAGAAAAGTGGGAGGCCCCGCTGCACAACTGAGCAACAACACAAATACATTAGAGTCTATAGTTTGAGAAATCGACGCCTCACAGGTCCTCAACTGGCAGTTTCATTAAATAATGCAAAATGCCAGTGTCAACATCTACAGTGAAGAGGCGACTCAGGGATGCTGGCCTTCAGGGCAGAGTGGCCAAGAAAAAACCATATCTGAGACTTGCTAATAAAAGGAAAAGATTAATATGGGCAAAAAAACACAGACATTGGACAGAGGAAGATTGGAAAAAAGTGTAATGGACAGATGAATCGAAGTTTGAGGTGTTTGGATCACACAGAAGAATATTTGTGAGACGCAGAACTGAAAAGATGCTCGAAGAGTGCCTGATGCCATCTGTCAAGCATGGTGGAGGTAATGTGATGGTCTGTGGTTGCTTTGGTGCTGGTAAAGTGGGAGATTTGTGCAAGGTAAAAGTTATTTTGAATAAAGAAGGCTATCACTCCATTTTACAGTGCCATGCCATACCCTGTGGACAGCGCTTGATTGGAGCCAATTTCATCCTACAACAGGACAATGACCCAAAGCACACCTCCAAATTATGCAAGAACTATTTAGGGAAGAAGCAGGCAGCTGGTATTCTATCTGTAATGGAGTGGCCAGCGCAGTCACCAGATCTCAACCCCATTGAGCTGTTGTGGGAGCAGATTGACCGTATGGTACGCAAAAAGTGCCCAGCAAGCCAATCCAACTTGTGGGAGGGGCTTCTGGAAGCATGGGGACGAAAAGTCGTCCTGGTCCCTTTGCAGAGAAACAGCCCCAAAGCATGATGTTGCCACCCCCATGCTTCACAATAGGTATGGTGTTCTTTGGATGCAACTCAGCATTCACTCTCCTCCAAATACGACGAGTTGTGTTTCTACCAAACAGTTCTACTTTGGTTTCATCTGACCATATGACATTCTCCCAATACTCTTCTGGAACATTCAAAAGCTCTCTAGCAAACTTCAGACGGGCCCGGATATGTACTGGCTTAAGCAGGGGGACACGTCTGGCACTGCAGGATCTGAGTCCCTGGTGGCGTAGTGTGTTACTGACAGTAAGTAGCCTTTGTTACGTTAGTCCCAGCTTTCTGCAGGTCATTCACTAGGTCCCCCCATGTGGTTCTGGGATTTTTGCTCACCATTCTTGTGATCATTTTGACCCCACGGTGTGAGATCTTGCGTGGAGCCCCTGATCGAGGGAGATTATCAGTGGTCTTGTATGTCTTCCATTTTTTAATTATTGCTCCCACAGTTGACTTCTTCACACCAAGCTGCTTGTCTATTGCAGATTCAGTCTTCCCAGCCTGGTGCAGATCTACAATTTTGTTTCTGGTGTCCTTCCACAGCTCTTTGGTCTTCACCATAGTGGAGTTTGGAGTGTGACCGTTTGAGGTTATGGACAGGTGTCTTTTCTACTGATAATTTCAAACAGGCACCATTACTACAGGTAACGAGTGGAGGACAGAGGAGCCTCTTAAAGAACAAGTTACAGGTTTGTGAGAGCCAGAAATCTTGCTTGTAGGTGACAATCAGACAATGTGATTTTCTGGATTTGTTTTCTCATTTTGTCCCTCACAGTTGAGGTCTACCTATGATGTCAATTACAGGCTTCTCTCATCTTTTTAAGTGGGAGAACTTGTACAATTGGTGGCTGACTAAATACTTTTTTTCCCCACTGTAGCTCCTTTAAGCATGTCATCCACTTTGAAGGCCCTAGGCCCCCTAGAGGTGGAACTAGAGGCTTCCCCACAGTTAACATCATGGTCCCCTGACCCAATGGACTTCAATAATCTCCAAATTTTCTCCAGAGGAAAAATCATTTTCGCTATATCCGTATCTAAATCCTCAGATGAAGAATTAGCTTTGTCTTTGATCCTGAGTTCCTCGTCAGATCATATGACAGAAGCGGATGCCTCACTGCATCTGGGCCGCTTGAGCAAATGAGTTAAGGACTCTTTTAATTCCTTCCTGGTGTCCTGCACATACTCCTTGACCCAAACCACACCTCTGATAGTTGGTTCCTCAGAGGGTACCTTTGGGCGGCACTGGTGGCACGTATTAAATTCATAGCTGTCATTGGCAAAGTTGTTTGTGTTTAGACACAGACTTATGCCTGAAGGACTCGTCACCGCCAGACGCAGAAGAAGACATATAGAAAAAACACAAGAAAAAGCTAACCTAAAACCTTAGGCGAAAAACAAAAAAAAAAAGGAAATTAATATTTACCTTAACTCAAGTATATGGGAAAAAATAAAGCAAGAAAAGCACAACAGAATGTCTATTTAAATGAACCTGTATATGCACAGTGTGCACCCTGCCAAATAAGAGGCAGAGCAAAGGAAGCAGCAGATGTATATACTGAAAATGGAGTGCAAAGACACTACCACTTCCTGACACAGGTTACACAGAGAATAAACGCCCTTTCTTTCTCTTCACCTTATTCTTTTTTTTTTTTTTTTATTTCCAGGAAAGAAAAAGGCTGCACCGCAGAGATTTTATGTAAGAGAGGGCGGAAGTTAATGAAAAGAAAAAAAGATTTCTTAGCCGGCTCAACTCCTCCCATTGTCAGAACAGGGAGGGGGGAGTGAAGGAGGCCTCCAGAACTAGATGTCATCACATATGCAAGCCAGCGTACACTGGACTCCGGCATCCGCACACAGAGGAGACGGAGAAATGGAGGAGGAAATGTCGTGCATCGTAAAAAAAACAAATGAAAAAAACAAAACAAGTGATGCAAGGCTTACAGAGCCGCAAGGGTTCTATGCGGACACTAAAAGCAGTGGACTTGACTGCCTGCCCATTATAAGCAACAGCTGAAAAAAGGTCTTTCCCTGCAGCAGCAGCAGGAAAAGACAGACAAGGAGTTTTTAACATTTGCATTTTGTTCCAACAGGAACCAAAAGCAGAAAATTAGACCACAGAATAGGAGGATAGAAGACAAACTCAAGCAGGAGTGAGGAGGGGAATGCCATCCAGAAACCTTCCCTCCACCTGTCCCACCGACACAGGACAAAAAAAACACATTGGGGGGTTGGTACTTCCTTCCTTATATTGAAGAGGGGGAGGGGTTAATGTTAAACCATTTAATTGTTCATTAAAAGATCCATTCTGTCCTACCAGCACACAGGGGAAGAAATGCGCCAGTATTGTGCTGCTGGTGGGATGAAAGGGAAAAGACCTAAATCCACCAATATTTAACCATTTAAAACCATACTTATAAGCCAAAGTTGATACAGAGTAATGCAAAAATCACTTTGTCAATGACAAAGACCCTATTTCCCATAAAGTGCAAAAAAAACTTCCTGCCCCCTGCTAGTAACTGGACAGTTCCCTAGATCAGCATTCTGTAATAAATACCAGTAGCCCTGAATATTATAATTTACAATGAAGATATCCAACACTTTTTAAAGTTTGCCTCACTTTCTGCTATTACAAAATCCAGTGGTAGCATTTTCTACAACTTTACTTTAGGACAATAATGTAAAGCTTTCAAACTTTATAACAAATTTGCTCTCTCTTTAAGGCCGGGCCCCATGTGGTATAAATGCCTTGGTTTAAAACTGTGGCGTTTTACAGTCGCTGCAAAGTGGGTCCCATCCACACATTGTGGAAAAATATGTGCAGCAACACGCTGTGATTTCCAAAACCATTGCAATTTTGGAAATCGCAGCATGTCAATTATACCTACAGAAAAACCGGCGGTTTCCCTATAGGTATAACGGAAGCAGAAAAGCTTCCTCCGCGGTTTTTCCTGCAGCACTTTTTTGCTACATGGGGCCTTAGCCTAAAGGTCTATCAGAAGTAAATTTGTTATAAACCTAATCACATTATCTTGAACTCACTGGAGGTGAAAGTTCATTAGTAATTCAGAGAGATTCACAGATGCAAAAGGGATTGTAATTTGTAAAAAGTAACTTTTAATAAAATACCACTAAAATAATTTTTATATCGACAACGAAACAGTGTGTCAGAAATATACAGTACATAAATTGATCCTACTGTTATTAACAGTGGAGATAATAGGGTAATTAGTCCTCCAACCTAATTATCAATATGTACAGGAGGTCTGATTGTTATGACAACTTTGCTGCCCCTACATTGACGATGCAGTAGGCATGTACTCTAGGTTGATTGATCTGCTGCTTGCGTCATAGAAGGAGCATGGTTAACAGCTAAGATCCACTATTTAAACCCACATTCATCCAGATGACAGTGTCTCTAGTCTAAATAGATTCAGTTGTGATAACTAATCTTTATAACTAAGATCTTCTATATGACATTTTGATTTGGAGGCATTTCTTTAAACTCCCTTTAGCAACCCAATTCATTTTCTTGGGAAAAAAAAAATTGCAAATTTGTAAAATTCCATCAAGGCTGATTCCATTGAGCATATTACCAGTGTGGATCTTCAGCTGACTAAATGTTTAAAGACCCAAACATTATGAGAGAAAAAACATGTGCTCAAATTATATTCACAACTGAAAATCTGTTAGAAACATTAGGATGGGTTTGTTTTTGTACAATATGCATTGATTTATGAAAACCCTATTCATATGATCAGTATGGAGCAGTCATGTAAATTTCTGCCACCAATGCCATAGCAAAGTTTTTTTTGTCCCCCGTCTACATTCCAAGAATATGGAAAACAACAATTTGTTCCTTTACTTATACCTGCAGTCCAGCTTCTCATCACACCTGATCAGACACCATGACTTTGATCTTGACATTTATATTTCTCTTTCTCTGTCATGTGCTATCAATCCCATGATGCCTCAGTACATCATCACATGGGCAGGAGGACAGAGGATTGTACTATCACTGCTGCTGGGAGACAACAGAATTATCCTTTTCTTTACACATTCTTCTGAAGAGACCAAAAATACAGTCAGGAAGACTGCACTGTGATGTCCTCCATTATAGGTGTGTGACACAAGTTGTCTTATATCAGCAGAAAAGCTAGTGATAGCAGATCTTGTCACCCTCAGTAGAAGACCCTGAATTTTCAGATAGAAAAATTGACTTTATATGTCTGGGCAGTCCACTCTTAACACTGCAAGGATGCATAAATACGCCCTTACAGTGTTAAGCAGCTGCATGAATTTATGCAGCAACAGAAGTGGGGGGCTGGATGTTAAACTCCTATACGGAAGGAAGGGACAGTATATTACCATCCCTGCATTCCTGATCATTATGTTCACAGCTATGGGAGCCGCCATGATACAGTTCCATTTTTAGCCCCCTGGTCACATGACCGTCAACAGCTGGAATTGCATGAGCTGCTGAGAGTATCCTAGAGTATCAGTCCCACAGGAGAAATTAGCAAAAAAAAACAAAACAAAAAAAAAAATAAAATGCACCCCCATCCTCCAGGTCTATTATCAAAATGTAAAAAAAACAAAACAGAAAAAGATAAGTAAAGTGAAAAAAAGGGTCACTACCATGTCTACATCTAGCACAGCCCACAACAATAATAGTCACCTACATAAAAATTACCACAATGGAGAGAAATCTATTTAACACTTTTTTTTAATTAAAAAAACAAAACAGACAAATACTTTTTTGTTTATATTTTCTTAGATATTAAAATAAAAAATAGAAATACGACAACATAAAAATAAAGCCCTATTTACAGTCATATGAAAAAGTTTGGGCACCCCTATTAATCTTAATCATTTTTAGTTCTAAATATTTGGGTGTTTGCAACAGCCATTTCAATTTGATATATCTAATAACTGATGGACACAGTAATATTTCAGGATTGAAATGAGGTTTATTGTACTAACAGAAAATGTGCAATATGCATTAAACCAAAATTTGACCGGTGCAAAAGTATGAGCACCTCAACAGAAAAGTGACACTAATATTTAGTAGATCCTCCTTTTGCAAAAATAACAGCCTCTAGTCGCTTCCTGTAGCTTTTAATCAGTTCCTGGATCCTGGATGAAGGTATTTTTGACCATTCCTCTTTACAAAACAATTCCAGTTCAGTTAAGTTTGATGGTCGCCGAGCATGGACAGCCCGCTTCAAATTATCCCACAGATGTTCAATGATATTCAGGTCTGGGGACTGGGATGGCCATTCCAGAACATTGTAATTGTTCCTCTGCATGAATGCCGGAGTAGATTTGGAGCTGTGTTTTGGATCATTGTCTTGCTGAAATATCCATCCCCGGCGTAACTACAAATTCGTCACTGATTCTTGTACATTATTCTCAAGAATCTGCTGATACTGAGTTGAATCCATGCGACCCTCAACTTTAACAAGATTCCCGGTGCCGGCATTGGCCACACAGCCACAAAGCATGATGGAACCTCCACCAAATTTTACAGTGGGTAGCAAGTGTTTTTCTTGGAATGCTGTGTTTTTTTGACGCCATGCATAACGCCTTTTTGTATGACCAAACAACTCAATCTTTGTTTCATCAGTCCACAGGACCTTCTTCCAAAATGAAGCTGGCTTGTCCAAATGTGCTTTTGCATACCTCAGGCGACTCTGTTTGTGGCGTGCTTTCAGAAACGGCTTCTTTCGCATCACTCTCCCATACAGCTTCTCCTTGTGCAAAGTGTGCTGTATTGTTGACCGATGCACAGTGACACCATCTGCAGCAAGATGATGCTGCAGCTCTTTGGAGGTGGTCTGTGGATTGTTCTTGACTGTTCTCACCATTCTTCTTCTCTGCCTTTCTGATATTTTTCTTGGCCTACCACTTCTGGGCTTAACAAGAACTGTCCCTGTGGTCTTCCATTTCCTTACTATGTTCCTCACAGTGGAAACTGACAGGTTAAATCTCTGAGACAACTTTTTGTATCCTTCCCCTGAACAACTATGTTGAACAATCTTTGTTTTCAGATCATTTGAGAGTTGTTTTGAGGAGCCCATGATGCCACTCTTCAGAGGAGATTCAAATAGGAGAACAACTTGCAATTGGCCACCTTAAATACCTTTTCTCATGATTGGATACACCTGGCTATGAAGTTCAAAGCTCAGTGAGGTTACAAAACCAATTTTGTGCTTCAGTAAGTCAGTAAAAAGTAGTTAGGAGTATTCAAATCAATAAAATGATAAGGGTACCCACATTTTTGCACCGGTCAAATTTTGGTTTAATGCATATTGCACATTTTCTGTTAGTACAATAAACCTCATTTCAATCCTGAAATATTACTGTGTCCATCAGTTATTAGATATATCAAATTGAAATGGCTGTTGCAAACACTCAAATATTTATAACTAAAAATGATTAAGATTAATAGGGGTGCCCAAACTTTTTCATATGACTGTATAACCGAAAAAATGATGCAAAATTTATCTGAATAACCCAAAAGGAAAACTTTATAACCTCAAAACCACATGTACAAAAAAGGGAAAATGGCCCGATCCTGAAATGGTTAAGGACACAGCCCCATTTTTCAAATCTGACATCACTTTATGTTGTAATAACTTTGGAACACTTTAACTTACCCAATTGATTTTGAGAATGATATTTCGTGACACACAGTACTTCAAGTTAGTGGCATTTATTTATTAAGACCCCTGGTACACTACTATGTATGGGCTGCCGGCCATGACTGAACAGCACATCCAGTTCACAGGCGGTACACGGATATCATCTGCGTGCCGCCCATGCACCGGCCGTGCTTCCGTGGCCCCATTCATTCAACCACGACTGCAAAGCCGAACAGGAATAGGACAGAGTTTTGAGACCCGGACTGAGCCGCACATGGATCCGTGTAATACACACTCATGTGCATGGGCTGACAGAAATGAATGAGTCAGTGGGCTATCCAGGAAAAACCCAGATAGCGCACTGAATTAGCACACAGTCATGTGCAAGGGGCCTTAGTAATAAGACAGAAAAATAAATTTTGTGAAAATTTGTAAAACAAATATCAAAATTTGAAATGATTTGCTTGTAAGACAAATGGTCATACCACCTAAGTTAGTTAATAAATACTATCTTTTATATCTTTGCTTTTCAATTTTTAACCTGGCAGCCTAGATCTAAAGGAAAACCGTCATACTATCCACCCACTCAGTGTATGAGTGGGCAGCTTCCGGAGCAGGTGTTAGCTGTAAGGCCCGTTGCAGACAACCGTGCTGTGGATCAGTGTGCTATCTGTGTATTTCAAGATCAATTTCCGTTGCTATAATGTTCCCCATATTTCCCCCTGAGATGGTCATTATGTACTTCAAAACAGTACCAATGAAAGGCACAGCTAGTCCCGCAACAAATTAAGCCCTAAATATAAAAATATTACTCCTCTCAGAAGATGGCATTGAAAAAAAAAATTCATTTATGTCCCAAAATGTGTTTTTGTTCTGTATAATTTGTATAGAATAAAAAACAATATAAATTAACCACTTCAGTACCGGGCCAATTTCTGGTCCAGGACCAGACACATGTTCGTTTTTTTTTTTGTATGTGTCGTTTTGAGGGCTGTAACATTTTTTATCATATGCGTTACTCAACTAATTTCTTCGCCTTTTTTCGGTGACATATAGGCCTTTATTTTTATGTTGTTTTTATTTTTGCATGTGTTTTAATTTTTTTTATATCTGGGAAAATATAAACAAAAGAGAAAGGAAAACACAAAGTGCTACTAAAAAACATAAAAAAATAAAATATAAAATAATTTTTCCTCTCCGTTACGGTAATTTTTATTTTTTATGGTGTCGTCAGTGGTGAGGCTATAACTTGTAATAAGGGCATTTTATTGGCGTATTATTTTATTTATTTTTTAAATTATTTTGTTTACACTTTTTTTTTAATCCACCAAGAAATAGCTTGCACAATGTGAAGACAAAAGCTACCAAATCGTTAGAACAAAATTGGCTGCGCCAGGAAGGGAATGTATAAGTTGTGCAAGCGTATCAGGGTATACCCCAGATTTACAGCTTACAAGGGAAAAGAAACCAGAAGTGACCCCCAGAGTGACCACCCAATCATAGGAGCTACAGGGAAAATAGTAGGAAGTTAGGTGTTGCCAATGAACTGAGCACAGCCTACATATTCACTTTTTACCAGCCGCTGTGCATTCACGTATGGAAGGCTAATGCTCACTACACCCCTTCATAAATTCTTTGAGGGGTGCAGTTTTCAAAAAGCGGTCACTCCCTAGGGCAGTGATGGCGAACCTTTTAGAGACCCAGTGCCCAAACTGCAATCCAAAACCCATTAAATTATCACAAAGTGCCAACACGGCAATTTAACCTTAAATTAACCAGGATCTGTTTTATATTGACTGTGCAATGTTATTACAGCCTGTAATAATATCACATGTCTGCTATAAAACAGATACTGTGTGATATAAATAGTGAAGGGCCCCCACACAGTACAATGCGCTCTGAAGTGGCCCCTAGACAGTACAATACCCTCCACAGTGGCACCCAAACAGTATTATATGCTCCAGAACTGCCCCCACACAGTAGTATATGCTCCACAGTGGCCCTCGATCAGTATTATATGCTTCACAGAGGCCCCCGCACAGTATTATATGCTCCACTTTCTGCCCCCGCACAGTATTATATGCTCCACTTTCGGCCCCCCCACATTATATGCTTCACAGTGGGCACCCATACAGTAATATATGCTTCACAGTTTCCCCCATACAGTATTAGATGATTCAGTGTCCCCCATACAGTATTAGATGCTTCAGTGTCCCCAACACAGTATTAGATGCTTCACAGTGTCCCCCATACAGTAGTATATGTTTCAGCGTCCCCCATACAGTAGTATATGTTTCAGCATCCCCCACACAGTAGTATATGCTTCAGTGTCATCCACACAGCATTAGATGCTTCAGTGTCCCCCATACAGTATTAGATGCTTCAGTGTCCCCCACACAGTATTAGATGCTTCACAGTGTCCCCCATACAGTAGTATATGCTTCAGTGTCCCCCATACAGTAGTATATGCTTCAGTGTCCCCCACACAGCATTAGATGCTTCAGTGTCCCCCACATATCATTAGATGCTTCATTGTCCCCCATACAGTATTAGATGCTTCAGTGTCCCCCACACAGTATTAGATGCTTCAGTGTCCCTCACACAGTATTAGATGCTTCAGTGTCCCCCACACAGTATTAGATGCTTCAGTGTCCCCCACACAGTATTAGATGCTTCAGTGTCCCCCACACAGTATTAGCTGCTTCAGTGTCCCCCACACAGTATTAGATGCTTCAGTGTCCCCCATACAGTATTAGATGCTTCGGTGTCCCCCATACAGTAGTATATGCTTCAGTGTCCCCCATACAGTATTAGATGCTTCAGTGTCCCCCATACAGTATTAGATGCTTCAGTGTCCCCCATACAGTAGTATATCCTCCACAGTAGACCCCCACAGTAGTTTATGTTACTTACCTAGTCCCACGAAGAGCGTCCTCCTTCTTCTTCTGTTCGGAGGCGCTGATGAATGACATCATCGCGCCTGCATCGGGGCAGAGGTCACACTCTGCAGCTGAAAGAAGCGATCGCTCACTAACAGGGAATCCTGTACTAGATTCCCAGTTAGTGAGCCATTATGGCGACGGCGCGCGTGCCAACTGAGAGGGCTCTGCGTGCCCTCTCTGGTACGTGTGCCATAGGTTCGCCATCACGGCCCTAGGGGATACCACTTTACTGGTACCTTAGAGGTTCTGCAAATATGACATGGCAACCAGATACCAAACATCTAAATATGCAATCCAAAAGCCACCTCATACTCCATCACATCTGTGCCGTGCTGTGCAACCAAACAGCAGTTTATTTATATGAAACTGTTGAACCCAGGATAACGTACTTGATTTCACATGTGCGTATACACTGCTGTTTGGGCACACTTCCCGGCACAGAAGGGAATGAGTGCTATTTGGGTTTTGGAGCACAGATTTAAGATAAGGCCCCATGTAGTGTCCCTCAAGAAAAAAGTGCTGCGGGAAAAACTGCAGTGGCCATGCATCAGTTTTTCCCGTAGTGCTTTTCACAGAACGTCCACAAAGGTATCCTCCGTGGACTTTCTGCTTCAATTATACCTAAAGAGAAACCGCTGGCGTTTCCAATAGGTATAATTGACATGACTGCGATTTCCAAAACCGCATCGGTTTTGGAAATTATAGCTGTGTCCGCTGTGCATATTTTTCATCAAGGTGGGGATGGGATTCTAGTGAATCCCATCCACCTTGCAGTGACTGTACAACAGCACTTTTTTCTGCAGCGTTTATGCCATGTGGGGCCCCAGCCGTAAACGGTTTTGTTTTTGGATGTCATAAGACTTTTGCAGAGCCCTAAAATGCCAGTAAAGTGGAATCTTCTGACATGTGACTCCATTTTGGAAACTACACCCCAGAAGGAATTTATCCAGGGGTACAGGTGTTGTATTAAATTATTTTCCAAAAATGAATACGTAGCTGATGGTGGAAAGTGAAAATAGCAATTTTTCCAGGAATACGTCATTTCAGTGTGTAATATGTTGTGCCCAGATTGTATCAGAGATGAACATTCCGAAAGCTGCTGTGCCTGGAATACCCGCTTAACAGTTTTTGGAGTGTGTGTCTCTGCTGACACAAGCTGGGCGCAACATATCGGGCATTAAATGCTGTATTTCTGGAAAAATTGCAATTTTCACTTTTCATTATCAGCTGCACATTCATTTCTGGCAATTAAATTAATGCAACACTCAAGCGTTAAAAATGCTTGCTAAACTACTTGATAAATCCCTTGTAGGGTATAGTTTCCAAAATGGGGTCACATGTCTGCAGAATTCACTTTAATGTCAATTCAGCAGCTCTGCAAAAGTGGCATGACGTTCAAAAACCAAACTGTGCTCCAAGAACCAAAATAGAAATCCTTCCCTTCTGTACCCTGCTGTGTGCCCAAACAGCAGTTTATACCCACATATGGCATTGTTAAATATGTTACCCTGGATACAACAGTGTCATACATGTGTGCTTTTTGAGAACACATCAGGGTACACATGTGTAGGAGAGCTATGTGCTTTTGGAATGCAGATTTAGATTGTTGGTTATTGGACGCCATGCAGAGACCTTAAAATTGCCCCTACAAAATTACTGTTTTGGGAATTCCAATTTACTGGCACCTCCAGGGCTCATCAAATCAACAGAAAGTCCCTCTAAATCTATACTCCAAAAGCTAAAAAGCACAATTCTCTTTCCCTTCTGTGTGCCCAAACAGCAGGTTACACCCACATATCATTTTTGGAGGGTTTCCATTGTATTGGTACTCTAAAGGCTCTGCAAATAAGACTTGGCACCTGAAAACTATTCCAGCAAAATCTGCTTTTCAAACACCCAGTGTCACTCCTTCCCGTTGGTGCACTGAAGTGTGCTCAAACAGCAGTTTACATCCACATGTTGGGGTATTTCTGTGCTCGGAAGAAAGTGCATAACAAACTGAGATGCATTTACTACTTTAACCTCTTGCGAATGTGTTCATTTTAAGGCTAAATTAACAAATTATTGAAAAAAAAAGTCTAAAATTTCACATTCATATTGTTTTAATTCCTGTGAAATCCTTAAATGGTTAACAAACTTCCCAAATGCTGTTTGGAATTATTTGAGGGGTGCAGTTTTGAAAAGTTGGTGATTTGTGGTGGGTTTCTAATATATAGACCTTTAACCCCTTCCCACCTGTGACATTTTTAAATTTTCGTTTTTGACTCCCCGCCTCCCAAACCTCATAACTTTCTTATTTTTTTCTTTCACAGAACCATATTAGGGATTACTATTTGCGGAACAAATTGCTCTTCATAATATTACCATTTATTATTCTGTACAATGTGCTGGGAAACTGGAAAAAAAATTCCAAATGGGGTAGAATTGGAGAAAAAGTACATTTGTGTGACTTTCTTATGAGCTTTGTTTTTACGACATTCACTGTGCAGCCAAAATGACATGTCACCTGTATTCTATGTTTCGGTATGATTCCGGGGATACCAAATTTATATACTTTTATTTACATTTTAACCCCTTAACCTACAGTCCAACAAATCAATTTAAGTGCTCTGAAAAAGGTCTTGTCTATGGCTTTTAATAAGAGTATTATATCAACACAGGTATATGAGGGGCTGCTGGTTGAACATCCTATTGTACCCACTATTTACTTCCTACCTAAAATTCACAAAAATCCTCCTGGTAGGGAAATTGTATCCGAAAGAGGAGGTCAGTGTGAACCGATTTATACATTTTTTAATTACTAATTGAAGCCTCTTGTTTCTTGATTCTACTAATGTTCTCCAACACATTGATGAGATAACTTTGGAGAATATGTTTCTGGTGAGTGCTGATGTGGAATGAGGGTCTGAGGGTCTTTCAGTTCTTTTTGTTGAATAGTGGAATCGATGTAGAATTGGCTGAACTTATTTTGTTGTAATTTGTTTTAAAACGTAATTTTTTAAATTCATGGACTGCTTTTTCTCCAGACTCAGGGAGTGGCCAAGGGGGGGGGGGGGGGGGTGACTTGTGCCTTCATATCCATGTGGTCTCTTGGATCAGATTTATAGATGACCTGCTCTTTATTTGGCAGGGTCCTCGCTGGGAATTGGAGCAGTTTATTGGCATGAACATCAGACTCATGTATTTATGCGAACCTTTTTATTTTTATTTTTTTTCATATTAAGATTAGAAGTGGATATTGATGGTCAAGTGCACACATCACTTCACAGAAAAGCTAACAGTGTAAATGCACTTTCACATGCCTCTCCAGCAAACGCTAGGCATACCATTCATGTTATACCAACAGGACAGTTTTTGAGAATTAGTAATAAGTGATACTGAGGCTGAATATGATGTTCATGCAAAAGATTTGAAAAAGAAGTTTCAAATTAGGGGACATAGCACTAGTGATATAAAGTGTATCACAGAGCTAAAAGTGAAGATTGAACTTAACATCAAGCACAAGGATGTGACAAGGTATGTCCAATTACAAATTATCATATTAGATGTAATGAGATGTCACAGATTTTGAATAGGATTTGGCCTGTATTGTTACAAGATAAAGATCTATAACCATTTTTGACTCCAAAACCTTCACTTTCTACAAAACAAAGGAAGAATTTACGTGATTTGTTGGTACACAGTCACTATGTACCTTCACGGTCTCAATACATTTTTTTATCCTACAGTTCGCTTTGTGGTAACTGCAGTGTCATAGTTTTCGGATTGTTCATAGTTAGAACTGTAGTATTGAAGCTGTTTGTTTTTTGTTATTTTAGGTGGAGGTGAAAAATCTGCTGCTCATCGTTTGATTGTTTCTGGCCTTAGCTTGACTTTGGACATATTAAAAACATGCTGAAATGTCCAATTTTAAAATCTCTATGTTTCTTGGATGGTTGCTACATATTATAAATGCAATTTATGTTACAATAAAATAGACTATAGTGTTTATATGTATTTTTCATTTGTATTTGTATTGTAAGTTTTTTTTTCTTCTAATTTTAAGCACTTTATAGACACCTTAAACACATTATACTTCATATATCTTTTATACACTCAAATCGTTTTTCACTCCATATTTTATTTCAGGTTATTTTCATATATTGTATAAATTTCATATATATACACACGTGGACAAAATTGTTGGTACCCCTCGTTTAATGAAAGAAAAACCCACAATGGTCACAGAAATAACTTGAATCTGACAAAAGTAATAATATATAAAAATTCTATGAAAATGAACAAATGAAAGTCAGACATTGCTTTTCAACCATGCTTCAACAACCTTTTGAGGCAATCACTGCAATCAAACGATTCCTGTAACTGTCAATGAGACTTCTGCACCTCTCAACAGGTATTTTGGCCCACTCCTCATGAGCAAATTGCTCCAGTTGTCTCGGGTTTGAAGGGTGCCTTTTCCAGACGGCATGTTTCAGCTCCTTCCAAAGAGGAGGCTCTTTGGATTTAGGTCAGGGCTCATAGAAGGCCACTTCAGAATAGTCCAATGTTTTCCTCTTAGCCATTCTTGGATGTTTTTAGCTGTGTGTTTTGGGTCATTATCCTGTTGCAAGACCCATGACCTGCGACTGAGACCAAGCTTTCTGACACTGGGCAGCACATTTCTCTCTAGAATCCCTTGATAGTCTTGAGATTTCATTGTATCCTGCACAGATTCAAGACACCCTGTGCCAGATGCAGCAAAGCAGCCCCAGAACATAACACAGCCTCCTCCATGTTTCACAGTAAGGACAGTGTTCTTTTCAAGATATGCTTCATTTTTTCGTCTGTGAACATAGAGCTGATGTGCCTTACCAAAAATTTTGTTTTTTGTCTCATCTGTCCATAGGACATTCTCCCAGAAGCTTTGTGGCTTATCAACATGTAGTTTGGCAAATTACTTTTGTCAGATTCAAGTTATAAATAAATTCTTAAAAATTCAGACAATGTGATTTTCTAGATATATTTTCTCATTTTGTCTCTCATAGTTGAGGTCTACCTATGATGTCAATTACAGGCCTCTCATCTTTTTAAGTGGGAGAACTTGCACAATTGATGGCTGACTAAATACTTTTTTTTCCCCACTGTACATGGATATTTTGTTATATGATATATTGACTAACATCCATTGATAGCACTGCACACTTAATATATTTATATATGCATTTTTCTTTATAATGTATATCACTTACCTATAGTCATTATTTAATTATCATTAATTTGGTGCATATATCAATTTATTTCTATTCATTTATGGCTATATATATAATTTAATGTATATGTAGTTGTGTTTGGTTTTGTCAGTGACTACCTCCTCTCCTCTTATGTTTGGTGTGATTTTACGTAATGTTTTTAAATTGTTTGGCTCTCATACTGTTATTTCCACCATCTAACAGACCTAACCCTCTATCTCCATTTCAGTCTCCAGCCTTACCATAACTCCTAGGCAGTATGTCCACTGCCTCGGGGTTATGTTTGACTTTTCTTCACCCCTCATAACCAATCACTCACATACTCATCTCCACCTCAAAAACCTCTCCAGAATCTGCCCTTTCTTAACCAGAGAAACATTAAAGACCTTTATTGTCACCCTGATTCACTCTAGACTAGACTGCTGTAACTCCCTTCTAATCGGTCTTAGTAAACTCCCCCCTCTACAATCTCTTCATTGGCTTAATTTTCAAAACTCAATATAGATATAAACAAGACTTTGTTTCATATATAAGGGCTAGAAGATTTAGAAAGTCTTTTTCTAAAATAACACATAACTTTTAATAGTATATGAAATAAAACTATAAGTGTCTACAAAAAACACCCCAAAACTAAATTAAAAATTATTTGTTGATAGTTAAATGTCTTATGAGCGGGTATAAGCACGTTTATTTAGTTACCAGCTGCTTGTGATTTCTATTTATAGAAGTAGAAAAACAAAAAAACGCTATCCGTCATTTAATTTGTCCCATCCTGGGAGGGTGTATACGGACAAGTGTACAGAACTATATAAAAACACTTTACCCTAATCATACCACTTCTATATTCCTTCCTTTATTTTTCTTTGTTCAAGAGCAAAAGATTGGCAGACCCCGTTTATATCCCCAGAAATAAATGCCTCCAAAAATCCTCAAGAGGTGATCAAACTCTTCATATTTCTAAATAATTAACTTTATGAATTTGCTCTCTCTTTTCTCCCCTTTGTTTTCCCCTTTCTCCAGAAATATATAAAGGAAAGAAGAGAATAGACCACTCTGAACAAGTTCTAATAAGAAAGATATACAATTGTGCCCAGAGGAATGCATCAGACTATTTTTGAAAAGTGTTAGAAGTGTTCAGGGTAGCATGTAACAGCTGTAAAGCCCGCAGGTTATTAAACACACATCCCAGAATACTCTGAATGTGTTCCAATAAGAACGGTATACAACTGAGCTCAGAGGGACGCATCAAGTCAATTTTAAGGACTATTAGAAATATTTAGGATAGCATTTAAGCGGCTGTAAAACCCACAAAATATTAAACGAAAGTCCCATAATGATATGATCAGAGAGACTCAATCAGAGGTCGCTGACGTCACGCAGAAGCACCTGAAGAGCAAAGAGCGGCTGCGGAGTGCAGGAAAAGGTGAGTTAACAATGTTTTTTATGTTTGTCATCTCTCTTGGCCCTCCACTTATTATATTCTGGGGTCTGAAGTGACCCCACAGTATAATGATAGTGAGTGAGTGGCGAAAATTGCAATATTATAAAAGTTAGAATATTATACTGTGTGCAAGGGCCACTAAGGGACATAATACCGTATGCAGGGGCCACTATGGGACATAATACCGTGTGCAGGGGCTGCCATCGGACATAATACCGTGTACAGGAGCCGCTATGGGACATAATACCGTGTGCAGGGGTCGTCAGCACTCTGGGTACCTCAACTTTGATTTTTTTAATCGAAATCGGCACGCCGAACAAAAAAGGTTGCCTACCCCTGGTCTAAACGCTACAGCAATGCCTCCAGTCTCTGTCAATCACTACATTGGCTGCCTATTCAATACAGAATGCACAATATAAACTTATCACCCTAATCCAAAAAGCTCTCCATAGTGCTGCACCTCCCTACATTTCTTCCCTCATCTCTGTCTATCGCCCAACCCATGTTCTCCGTTCACTCAATGAATTAAGACTAACTTCCTCTATTATAAGAACCTCCCTCTCCCCATATCCAAGATGTCTCATGAGATGCACCACTTCTCTGGAATGCTCTACTCCAGACAACCAGATTAACTCCTAATTTCTACAGCTTCAAGTGCATTCTAAAGACTCATCTTTTCAGACAGGCCTATCAAAATTCCTAATATAAACCCTTCCGCAGTTAAAATCCCTAAAACGAACCTTCCTCTGTTCTCGTTCCCACATAAAATGATGCCGTATTGGACTGCAACTTTATATGTCCAGGCACCATCTGCACATTAAAGGACACTGACTGGTGACGGCTTATACAGCTTTGCTTATGTGTATTGAAAATAACCTCTATCACAAAAATGGTTGGACCACTGTATATGTAATGCTACCTCCTATGCCATAGCTATGGGAGAGTGCTTTTGTTTCAAAACTATTTTTATTGAGTACAGCAAGAAAGTTTACAAAACATCTAATGCATAACAACAGTGTTAAATACTACTAAGTACTCGGTGACCATGTTTTGAGGAAGGTTAATCAGTGAGTGCCAGTGAGGTAACTGTGAAAAGGACGGGGAACTGAGAGTCCGCCACAGGGCGGGGATTAGAAGCTTAGCCGCGGTTATCAAATGAGTAGCCAAGTGTTTTTTTCTTGGTTGAAAATCATTGTGTGAGAGCCAGAGTAAGATGTGTTATTGTGCATGGGGTACAGTCTTGGAACATATCTATCAGAGGGCAATGCCACCATATGTGTAGAAAGCTACCTGGTTCTTTCCTGCAACAGGTGTCTGGCACAGAAAGATCGATGCTGTATAACCGCAACACAAGCAGTTTGTAAAAGTTTTCTTGGATCTGAACACAGCGAGAGAATCCATGGTTTTTGGCCAGTATCCTTCCATGTTCCTAGGGTGAGAAAGACCTCCCCAGCTCCTCCACCCTTCTCAGCAGAAACCTAGGTTGGTCATCAGTATTAAAGGAAAGGAGGAACCAACAAAGTCGGGAGGAAGAGTAAC